>OY720408.1:5047029-5697771 GCA_963082905.1 Oligia fasciuncula | reverse complement strand
ATTTGGGTACATTTTTGTATCCAGCTTTATTAAACAAACTCTTCATGCTTTCAGAACAACAAAAAACCCTGAATGGTAAATTATCAACTGCTGTCATTTTGGCAATCATCGTATCCAATGTCTCTTCATTTGCGGGGCGAAAAAAATTATCCATTTTTTTTGGTATTTTGGATTGGGGTTGGGATCCAGAAGCTACACCTTGGAAAACTGAAGGCAACGAATCACTTGGCGTAACAGGCGCTGCTATCCTACTATTCAATTGTATGGAGTGTACTCCTTTGAGATGGTTACGTAAGGACGTTGTTGTCCCGGATGTATTCAAATTTTTTTTGCATGTTTTACATTGTGCTTGTTGGCCGTCTTCCGATCTAAGAAAATGTTGCCATACTGATGATTTATCTGAGGCACAGCGATTGTACTCTTTAAAGACAACTTTATTGCTGTCACTCATTTTCTTAAAACTGAAAAAAAGAAAACAGCAATACAAAACCAATCATAAGCGAAACATAAAACATGAAGTAACACATTAAAGTGCATTGCAAATTGCAATGTTAAACAAAACGGGTGTACCTAGCAAATTCCAGGGTAATAATACCCTGGAATTAGCTAAGCATCGCTGCAAAGTAAACGAAAAAGAAACATCAACATAAATAAGCTATAGTATGCCTGCAGGCTACAGCCAACCAAAATTATACACACCGCTAATTTTGTCAAAATTTAATTAAATTTGTGCTAGATTAGCCATTTTGTTATTATGCAGTTGTGTCATGTGTGTATAAGAGAAGAATATGGAGCCTTAAATTAAACAGTATAAACATGCTGTGTCAAATCAGCTTTAACTTAAGCAACAAATAGCAAAGCGTATCGCTGAACACAATGTATAGTTATTCACGTAATGCGCTTGAATTATTCGAGATATCGAGTGAGCACTGTAAGCAGTATTAGATAGGTAGGTATTTATTTAAGTTTTAGGAACTTAATATAACGAAAAAGTGTAACAGGAATAGGTAATGATTACCTATTCCTGTGTATTCACATTGAACTCAGTCACTTGTTTAGTTAAACTTAATAAGCTAATATAACACATAAATTACTTACATACGCTTACGACAACTGAAAGTTCGAAACTGCTTGCTCGGCGCACAGACAGGCACAATGCTTCAAAGACAAAACGTTTTAAATACACCACAACACCCTTTTGTCTTCCAATATAACCTCAAAGTTATGAAATTGACAGATGCGTAGTGTTACCGCACATGTTTCAGGGTTGCCATACGAATGAAAAAAAAACTACCATTCAAACAAATAACATTATTCGTAAAATTCGTAAAACTCGAATACTTAGTCTTCTAGTATTCGACTAGTAAAAAAGGCGAATACTCGAATAACATGCCCTACTTACACCTAATCAGTACTGCAAGTTCTTAGGTTTTATTTTCGATACAGTAAATATGACATTAGATATTACAACAGAAAAAAGAAACAAATGTTTAAAAATAATAAAGGAACTATTAAATAAAAACAAATTAATATAAGAATTTTGGCTCAAGGTATTGGAACATTAGTATCAGTTTGCTCAGCTATTAAATGTGGTATGCTTTACACCAAAGAACTAGAACGACTTAAATAACGCAAAACATTTTAATCCGAAGAATGCAGCAATTAATTCTAGGGAATTAATGTGAAATTGAGTTTCTTCTTGACTCCAATGACCACTGGCAGTCTCAGAACCATAAGATGCACCCCAACCTGTGTTCGAGTCAACGGTAAATATTTCTAATTTGTAAGATTTTTTTCTTATAGGATTAGTAGATGATACAATGTTATGAGACCACCATTCGAGATCGTGTTTACAGTTTGAATTTAATGTAGTTGAAAATTCATAGTTATCATTATTATTTTTTATGTGCATCTCTTGTATCGGGTTGGTCAAGTTTTCTTTCAAATTCTTCCATCTCCTTCAGATTACAAATTTTTAGGGTATTTTTTTTGATGGATTTGTGTTTTTTGGTGCTAAGGGATTGCTTGATAAATTCTTCAAGTTTTATCGAAAGTTCAGACAGTTGCGTAAAAATGGTATTTTGATTTTCACACAATACACTTTGGTTTACAGTAATCGTTGTATATCATTTTTAATAGTTTTAATCTCCTCCAGAATTGATTTTTCTTCAGATTGTATTTCTGTAACTGGTACTGTTCCAACATTGTCATTTTCACATGTTCCTGTTTCTTTCTCTAGTGAAACTGTTTGAAAAATGCAACTTTCTTCATTTATAATATGTATATTATAAGATTATTTGTTTTTGTTATTTTAGTACCAACAGTTACTGAGGCTTCTTGATTGATGTTCTACAAAAATAGTACAACCATCATAAATACCCTAAAACAATATCATGTAGAGCAAAACAATATTCTCATGCACGGCCATCCGACTTTCAAACATGGCAGAGCCCAGAGCACGGGTTCCGGAGAGCTGATAAAATAACGTTATGTATAACACAACTTTAAATTAGGGTATGCGGGGACGTCTTTATCGTTGGAGTATCATTAGTGGTATAGGTTTTGGTTTGTGGTGAGACTACCTGAATGGAAGTTGAGCCTGATAAATATCCTGAAAATAATACTTATTTATTATAAATTAATATTACCATTATACTGTATAGGCCAGAAATAACAAGGAGGTAAAAAAAAAAATTGCTGACGGAATGTTCAGCTAGCCCGCGAAATTATTTTTTTTTTACGTTTTTTTTTAAATTTCCAAGTCATTACGGTGGCCGTAACAAATATGTATTTACTGGATTATAATCATTAAAGTCACCAATATAACTTATTAAGACCAGGTAATTCCATTTTATGAAATCTTGACATTTAGGATTTAGAGGTAGCTTACGTTTCTTTCAAATATAAAGTGCGAATAGGGCTGGTAGACATAAATGTTTGCATGCTATCGTTTTGCAGTTTTCATGGTATATCTGTGGGTCGCGTCAGACGATTACAAAGCTTGATATCTGCAAACATATACCTACACCTAAGGATCAACGAGGCAAATACACCAAAAATAGAGTGAAGAAAACAACAGAAGCTGTTTTAAATGTAATACGTGATCATATTGCATCATTTAAATCCAGACAGTCACATTATTCACGTCGTGATAACCCCAGCATATTTTACTTGCCAGAAGACTTAAGTCTAACGAAGATACACAATTTTTTTTTGGAAATGTACCAAATAAACGTAAGCTATGTGTTATTACTGATCTGTAGTAGCGTATAATTGGGGTATCTGGATCACTTCGCTTCACTCGTGATCCAAATCACCCCAATATACATCAGTAACTAGCTTCTTACCATCTATTCAGAACGAATTCTCAAAAATCCAGACTGGAACAAATACTTTTATGTTCTATGCGGGAATCAAACCCGCGACACTTGGCACATTTACAAATAACAGCATCTGTTTAATTTAACCTACTATATACGTTGTGATGTAGCGAGACAAGCTCTTAGCCAATGCACCAATCGTCGTCAAAGATGTGTTAAAATATTGGAACACTTTATGAGCTATACTCACTTCGATCTTCGTGTTAATTCCTCATGGTAATAATAGAGGTTGTGACTTGGTAAATTGAAAAAAAAAAACATCAATTTAATTAAAATTACCTTTACTCTCAATCCACAGATTCTAGAAAATATTAGGAAACAATCAAATTAATAATAATTATTACTAATAAATGTTTTCGGTATCCCATTAAACTCCATAAGAGTGGCGCTAATAAATTTAGTTAAGTGCACCCATGCCTCAGTGTCTACATCTGTTTGGTTTTTGACTGTAATTACAGAATGTTGCCATCTATTAATCGGCAACACTTTATCTATATCGTCACACTTATAAACTTTTACCTCAACATAGTGTGTGCCAGTTTTAGCAGTCTGCTATAACCGTTCGTAATCCTACTGCTAATCTAGGAATAGATAGGCGTTTTTTTACCCCTTGGTGCTGATGATGAAGTGCTAGGCTGGTCTTCATCCTCACTGTCGTCGCTTCCAAATAATAAAGCAGCTGTGGGCAAATTGACGGGGTTTATTCGTGGTTTCTTGTATTTAGATGGCTTGGGTGTTGATGGACCCGCGGTTGGCAGTCTGCTTCGCTTTTTCTTAGGTGGCACCTCAACCGAAACGGTCTCAGGAACCGTCACGCTTGGAGAGTCGTCCTCTGATAGGAAGAGCTCGTCTGCTAGCTGGGATGTCTTGGACCTGAAATTATAGAAATATTTGATTAGACATAATGTATGTAACTTATATGACTTATCAAATATGCCATGCGTTTGGTCATTCACCGGGAAAGAACGCGAAACGAGCCTGATCAATATACTAAAATTGAAGATGAGCAATTTTTGATACGACATTTCATGGATGAAAATGACGTTATCCTTGTTCTTAGTACCAAACAGAACTGACGTCTTTTAGATTCATCCACATTTTGGATAATGGATGGCACGTTCCAATGCTGCCCTAAATTATTTTACCAAATATATTCAATACATGGCCAAGTTGGACAGAAACAAACCCTTCCGCTAGTTTACGGCTTTTTTTTTCCCAATGGGAAATCATCAAGTGTCCCCTCCCGCTCTGGGTGGAGCGGATGGGAGTGTCAGACTCTTACTGACTAAAACCCACCCGTGTTCCTTCCTTAGCCCTTTATGTTCCGGGCCAGCGGTAACCCTTTCGGACAATCCCGCTGACCCGGCAGGCTTCGGCCCTCAGGGGGCCCCTCCTCGATGCTGACATCTCTTTGAGGCGCGCGTAGAACACGTACGCGCCGTCCGGCACGGGCCTGGTCCTGAGTCCTGACCGGACGGTGAGCTACCCATTACTCTCCGCCCGCAGGCCCAGGCAGGCGCAGGCTAGTTTACGGCTTACTTTCTAACAAAACCCAAAGATCATATATGTTACTAGCTTTTGCCCGCGACTTCGTCCGCGTGAAATTTCATCTTCCCCGCGTTCACCCTCTTAGGGGTTGAATTTCTACATTATAAAGGGAACCTCTGTGCAAAATTTCAGCTTTCTAGGTCCAAGGGTTTGGGCTGGGCGTTGATGAGTCAGTCAATCAGTCAGTCAGGACTTTTCTTATTATTGATTTTCCTCTAAAAATTTCGAAAATGTAATCTAATTATCATTTATTTAGATAAATAAGTATTCGGGTCAATTTTCAAGTTTATTAACCAAACAAATGATTAGGATTTTTCATATAAACTGTATTCCCGCTTTTCACCCCCACAGGGGTGGAATTTCAAAAAATCGTTTGGGATAATGTTCATTACTTGACTCAAAGATTATTTATAACAATTTTCGAGTTAATCAAGCCACGCAGTAAAATCCTCGCCTGTATAATTAACTACCCCTTTTCACCCCGTTAAGGGTAGATTTTTGAAAAACCCTGATACACGTCATTCTTTATTTTTGATCCTAAGTATAAATACTGAGTTTCGAGTTAACCCCTCAAGCGTCGCCGTAACACCATTGGATAATAAGATTTAATGACTCGAAACGTCGGCGTTACACCATTGGATAATAACAACTGTCAACACGCATGGTTGTCATTGGACGGTAATATTTTCTATTTATTGGCACTTGCAACACGATCTAGCTGTATCATTCGATTAATCGATTCATGCTTGACCTATTTTGGTAACATTTAAACAGGAGCGCCAACAAAATGGAAGAAAAAAAAAGAAAGAAATTAGTGCTTCTGTGAATTTCTGTGACGGCCATATTTGTTGTTTTACGAGTGATTCGTGCGGGTGTCGTAAATACATAAAAAATGTTTTCAAGAAGGAAACGGTGAGTAATCTTAAGAGATTTTTATACAGAATTACTGAGAAATAAGTATAGATTTCGTATGAAGTGATAGTTTATAGAAAAGTTATAAATATGTCGAGAAAAAGTTACGAAACTTTTGTAATGTTCATAATTTGATAGTTATGGCCGCCGTATTTCGTAATGTTTTATGATAAATATTTTTGTTTAGTGTTTGAAATACACTTATGTAGTTAGATTATTGTTCCACAAACATATTTTGGCTAATAGCTACCGACATTATTGCGTATTATCATCGTAATCGTATTTCCAAAAGTAAAATTCCCGCCCGCCATAACCGTAGGTAACAAAGTAATGTCAGCAAAAAAATATTTGTCCGATTATAATTTATTATGTATATTTTAGTGTTCTTTGCCTTTTTTTAGTTTATGTAGTTTTCGTCATGTCTAAGAATAATAAATATTGAGATTTTTTTATAGATTTCAAAATATGATAACATCAATTAAATTAGGAGTAAAGTTTTTACAGGTAGGCTTTTACTGTAGTAAATATTCCTTTTATTATATTTTTAGCTTGGCTAGGCAGTCGGCCTCGAGGTCGCGAAGTGTGACCCCCTCTCCAGCTGAAATGGGGGGGCGCAATAAAAATAGCGCCGCTCGTCGAGCCCTGATGATGGGGCTCATCAGTGAGCGCCCCGAACCGGTGCTTCCTCCATCCCCACCGCCGCTGTAAGTACTTATACTAAAGCATATACCTAACTATTTTTGTTTTAATATCAGTGAAGTAATTTGTACTTCATATGTTTTTAGCCACCGCCCCGTTCGTGCAGTTCCTGTCCTCGCGACCCCGGGAGGGTCATTCTACGTGCAGGACAGGACTGTGCCCTTGGAACAGACCCCCGGTGGCCACCTCCGACGTGTCAGATGTGAGCCCACCGTGCCACTCTGGTAACTAACTCTTTTGTTGTATTGTTATTACATACATATCATCACGCCTGTATTCACCGAAGGGTTAAGCAGAGGTGTACCAATGTACACACAGCTGCATTAAGTAGTTACCCCACCAAAAGACATGTGCGTTCAAATCCGTGATAGGCCCAAGTTGGTTTTTGTATTTTGCAAAAACATTTTATTTTAAATAATGTATTGTTTTAGTGAATAAATAAGTTTAAGTAAGTATTTTTTTTTTAATTCTGTTTTTATTATTGTTTTTTTCAATAAAACAATACTTTTGCGACGACAAGCAACAATAATAGGGTTAACATTTACGACAACTTATTCATCGTCTAAATAGACTGGAGGTTTCAAGACCGCTTACCGTGCATAAGATTGGAAGTTCAAATCCTATATAGGCACGAAATGTGCTTATTGTTCATTATATTATTTTGATATATTTTTCTATTTTGTTTTAAGTAGTAATTATTTATAAAGAATTAAAAAATCAAGAAAAATAAAATACTTTATTAATCATTTATTAATATTTATTATTGCTATTATTTAACAAAACTATGATCTTATTTTACAACAAACAGAACAACTATTTTAGTTCTCATAAAATCAGAAATCATTTAAAAAAATAATGGATAAATAGTAGTCGTTTACTCTTCGCCGTTTTAAGTGAACGTATACAAAGTTCTAACTTGAAGGTATGGATTAATTTTATAAAGACAACGTAAGTAAGTAAAATTAATGGATACCCTCAAATTATAACATCTTTCGATTAGACAGGGACCTAAAGATATAATGACTCAGCCGATAGTAGATAACAATTTCATCGCAATTCATATGGGCTCGCTGGCTAGTTCGTCAAACTGCCGGTATGAGTATGACGACGTTCGGTGATACGATGGTTCGAATCCGAGTCAACACAATGGACTCTTTTTGAAGTATTCTTTAGATTATTCGTAAGGAATTCAATGTTGTAGCAGTGTAACATTTTAAAACTTGAGGGGTTAGGAGATAGTGACGCTTTCTGTACACCCACAGTCCGCCAGTATGTTTAGGTCCCATGTAATAGGGGGCGAGCCTATTGCCACTAACCGGGCACAAATCCTAACTCCGAACTGACTGACTGACTGACTGACGACTGAGAATTTCATAGAAACACCCACTAACACTTTGCTCGACCTGGGAATCGAACCCAAGATCTCTAGCGTAGCAGTCACGCTTAGGACCACTAGGCTAACGAGGCAGTTATTGTTATTGTATATTGTATTGTTTGCAGTATCGATGTCGTCGAGCGGGTGGAGGCCATGGACATGTCGGTGGAAGAGGCTGAGGACATAATGAACGAGGTCCCCTGGCATGTCAAACGGTGGGTGGAAGATCTGCCGGACTCAGCTGCCAAATCGCCTGTACCACCAACACCTAGCGCCACATCTAACATAACCGTCAACTCCGAAGTTGAAGTTCGTCCTTCAATTTCGGGATTGACGGCAACGTCAAGAAGGGCGCTTGGGTGTGAAGTGGGCAGTGAAATGGACAGCGAGTTCGACGACGAATTTGACATGCCAGGGGTCGCCGCCGCTGGGAAGAAACGGAACGTTCCCGAAACGGAGGATTTGGAAGGACCCATAAAGCAAATCGTGAACGAGATGGATACGGCCATGGACGACGCAGCTGATTGCTTACTGGGTACGTCGGCTAGTTTCTCGTGGGTGTCGGACTTTGAGTCGTTCAGGGGAGTTCGTGAGGAATTCTCAGGTCTTACCCCTGGGCCACTCAAAGACTATGATTCGCCTTATGATGCCTTTATCGACATATGGGATAAAGACATCATAGAGGTTATCGTCCTTGAAACTAACCGATACGCCCAGCAGACAATCGCGGCTAAGCGTAGTACAGGGAAGTTGACACCATCATCTCGCCTTCTTTCGTGGACTGACACGAATGCGGACGAGATAATGGTTCTTTTCGCGATGTTTATGTATATGGCTATCGACCCGCGGACGACAGTAGCCGAATATTGGACACAACATGGCATACTCCAATTACCCATGTTCCGCCGTATTATGTCCTATAATCGGTATCTTATGCTGTGTAAGTTTCTTCATTTTGTAGACAACACCGCTGTCGCGAGTCAGCAATTCTCGCAAACTGGGGAAGCTTACACAGCAAGACTGTCGGCCAAGTTGGATAAGCTGGTCCCTATAATTGAACATCTCGAAAAGAAGTTCAAATCTTTGTACAACCTCGGGCCGGACATATCCATCGACGAGTCTTTGACCTTATTCAAGGGCCGCTTGTCTTGGGTTCAAACAATAAGGTCAAAGTCTGCTAGATTTGGAATAAAGTCTTATGAGCTGTGTGAGTCCAGCACAGGTTATATGGCTGGATTCCAAATTTACACGGGCAAGTCTGATGGGTCGTCCGGTGGAGATCCATCTCTTGGCGTCAATTTGGGGGGGAAGAGCACGAAAGTGGTTCTTGAGCTATTGCAAGGCCTTGAACATCGGGGACATTGTGTAGTGATGGATAATTTTTACAATTGTCCATCACTAGCACGATATCTAAAGAGTTTGGGCTTTGATTGCCTAGGAACCCTTCGTGTATGCCGTCGAAATGTCCCTAGTGACATAGCTAAAGTACCGAAGAAGGTAAAAAAGGGGACTATAATATCTCGCCATTGCGGAGATGTATCCATAATTTCGTGGATGGACTCCAAAATGGTGAACATTATATCCACCTTTCACCATCCCGATACTTTCATTGGAACTAGGGCCGGAAATGCGGTTGTGAAGCCTGTGTGTGTAAGGGATTATAACAAATCCATGGGGGGAGTTGATCTCAAAGATCAAAAACTCTCCATGTATTTGTTAGAGCGAAAGAGAGGCGTGAAGTGGTATATCAAGATGTTTAAAAGATTGCTGAATGTGAGCATTCACAATGCTCTGGTGATGTATGTCAGTTCTCTGAAACGGCGCGGAAAATTGCCTGTGACGCATCGTGAGTTCCGCTATGAGCTTGCTGAAGGTCTGGTTAGTCAGCATCGCCCCTGTCTACCAGAATTAAGCCAGTCAGTAGGGGATCTCATGAGGCTGAGGCGGGATATCGTGCACGAGCCAGATTATTTGAAAGGGCGAGAGTCTAGAAGAAGATGTGCTATGTGTGCTCGAATGAAAGAAACCAAATTGATTCACACTAAGTGCACTCAGTGTGACGTATTTCTTTGTTTTCGAGATTGCTGGAGAAATTGGCATTCTACAGTAGACCTCCCAGGCGAAGATATACGTGGGCGTAAACGGAGGCGAACTTAGTGTATGAATCTTTTGGCGGTGTGGATGTGGAGTATGAACATGATCGAATGCGTTTGATTGTGATGATGCATGTGGATTATGAATGAGATCCGGACCCTCGTATGAGGTCCGCATTTCGTCGGTATGGGACGCCCACTGTTTGCTGCATGCGGCCTTCCTCCTCCTCCTTCTCCTGGCGCGTGTATTGGCTCCGTTTAGCTTCCCTTCCCTTCCCGTCACTACTTCAGCTAAATGGTACTAATCCATGCGTCATGTTTGCGATCTCTTAGCTGTTATTTTAACTGTTTCTGTATTGGTTTTTTTTTTGTTTCCGTTTGTTGTACTCTAGAAGTACGTGTTCATCTTTTTTTCATTGTATTTTTTGTTTACATAACACATTTTTATTGTAATATATTTCTTGACCAAAATAAAAACAGATAAGGAGGCGCGGTAGTTCTAATAGGATTCTGAAAGCCTTGGATAATATGATAAAATTGTTTTAGACGGGCAACCTTCTCGTTCTTATTGTACTTGTTTTTAGTGTGTTGTTCTAGTAAAAGTTAGTAACCCTAACATTAAGTTTTTGTTCTATACTAAGAATGGGACATGTCTAGTCAAAATAAATGATTACCATAATTATAAAATGTATTTTATTTAAACTTTACCAAGCTCTCACTTCTATATGGAAATCGGATACCTAACTCTCAGTAAGTATACAAGGTCATTTACAGCAACCCAGGACGATTGAAAGCAATACTAGTTTTCACTTGAATGGTATATATAATATAAAACAAACACAAAACAAACAAACTTCCACATAGGTAGGTACAGTCACGAGCAAAAGTATGTATACACTTGGCTTTATTCAAAGGTGATTTTCTCCTTTATTTTTGAATGAAATTTTGTATTATTAGGAACAAAGTATTTTCAAACCAATAGGCTTGTGTAAAGTGTCGTATTTCAACGTTGCATTCGTTATTTCGTGAAAAAATCGCAATTGAAAGTTGCCAAGTGTTGACATATTAGTGCTCGTGACTGTACGTAGTTGTTATTGCTTAGGCACAATCGGGCTATTATGTTTTCACTGCTAGGACACAGCCCTCCTGTCTGTGGTGAAGAATGGGTGGATTTATGGAACGATAATAATAGCGATGTTGTCTGAAAATTATTTCTTTGTCCGTCAGGTACCTATACTCCATTTGAAATAAAATAAGACATTTAAATAAAGCTTTTTACAGTCTGTTCAACCGATTTTAACTTCTATACCGTACACATAAGGATGGCATTAAAAGCAAAAAAGTGGTTACAATACCAACTGTTTACTGCAGCTGCCATTTGTCATGCAACCTACGCAATAGAATTCAAAACCGGTAGAACGTACTGTAAAAAAGGTTTATCTTATTTGTCTACTCTTATTGCAAATGGAGTATAGATTAATAAAAAATATTGTACATTACATTACAGTATTTTTTCTTTTGACTCCTAAACTTAAAGTAACGACGATATAATGCATTCAAATATCGTGTGACGTCACTATTCGGTACGCTTTATATTAAATAGTGACGTTAAAACCTTCCTTCCACTCCTGAACTTTGATGCGCTGTTTTATCTGTCAATTTTTATTGATTTGGTAAAGCAAAAAATACCTGTCCAATATTATTTGATAATCTCACTGACGGACTAAATATAATTATATTTTTTCTACCCAAGTAACATCCCTATTTACATAATGTTTTATTTATTCACCATATTATTTTTCCTAACTTGACTTGCTTTTCAAATAAGTAAATCGAAATAAATATAATAAAATGCATATCGTAGAGTAACAAATTTTATCCCCAATATTTTATTGAACCCACCATAACTATTTTATAAGAAGTCAAACAATTATATTATGTTATCTAAAATAAAGCAAGATAATAAACAGAGTGAAATAACAATAATGATTTCTAATAAAATAACAACAGAAATCGAAAGTAAAAAAATATTAAATTTAAACATTTCGTTCGTAGTATTTTTGCGCTAACGGTACTTCGCCGGCAGTTCACCGTCGGCTCCGCGCGAGCATGCGCGGAGTTCGCGCCGAAATTTTGTCGTTTCGTAAACAAATAGTTTTTATGGTTTAGTTATTGTTTATAAGTGGATTGTTGTTAATGTGTGGTGTTTTATCGTTTCTACAGATATTGTGTTATCGTAATAAAGTGTTTTTTTGGTGAATGTTTGTGTAGATTAGATGTGATGTGAGAAAGTTTGAAGGTTATGTGAGTGAAAATTATCAAAACAAAAACTTAACGCATCGTTGCTAGATAAGGTCAGTTGTATTTGCATAATGAATGGTATAAGTAGTTAGGTAATCTAATAACGAAGCCAGGAAGGTATAACATGTAACGTTTAACTGGCTATGTATTAACGAAATCTGCGTTTTTTCGAAGGCTTGCCCAAAAATCAACAAGTACTTCCAAATGTGCCGACGTTTGTGGCACTTGCGCATACAGAGGCCCGACGTTCAAGAGGTTAATCGGACCGCGCGTTAAAATTCTTCCATACAAATTTTGACATCCCCAATCCCCCTTTAGGGGGTAGTTTAGAAAAACAAAAAATGCCAAACTTCATAATTTACTTAGATAAGTATTCGTGCCAAGTTTCAAGTTTATTAACTGAAGGAATAAGATTTTTCATACAAACGAAATCCCCCCTTTTCACCCCCTTAAAGGTTGAATTTCCAAAAACCCCTTCTTAGTGCTCCCCTACATTATAAAAGGAAGCCGTGTGCAAAATTCCACATTCCTAGACCCAGTAGTTTCGGCTGTGCGTTGATATGTCAGTCAGTCAGTTTCTCCTTTTATATATATTGTGATTAAACCATGATAGCTAGATATATGTTCTCGCGGACTTTTTTGTAGGTCCTAATGGGCTCTACAAACCCGTAGTACATCATTTTGTTCTATTGTCAATAGTTTTTGCAGCGCACGCAAAAATAGGTTTTCGATTTTACACCTTGTGTTACAAAATAGCAATTTTATTACGGATCCCTAATTTTGAAAAAAAAATATATAGCCTATAGCCTTCCTCGATAAATGGACTACCCAACACTAAAAGAATCATTCAAATCGGACCAGTAGTTACAGAGTTTTTTTTTCTTCAGACGATTTAATAATTATTTTGAACACAAAATCGGTTATTGTGATTAAACCATGATAGCTAGATATATGTTCTCGCGGACTTTTTTGTAGGTCTTAATGGGCTCTACAAACCCGTAGTACATCATTTTGTTCTATTGTCAATAGTTTTTGCAGCGCACGCAAAAATAGGTTTCCGATTTTACACCTTGTGTTACAAAATAGCAATTTTATTACGGATCCCTAATTTTGAAAAAAAAATATATAGCCTATAGCCTTCCTCGATAAATGGACTACCCAACACTAAAAGAATCATTCAAATCGGACCAGTAGTTCCAGAGTTTTTTTTTCTTCAGACGATTTAATAATTATTTTGAACACAAAATCGGTTATTGTGATTAAACCATGATAGCTAGATATATGTTCTCGCGGACTTTTTTGTAGGTCTTAATGGGCTCTACAAACCCGTAGTACATCATTTTGTTCTATTGTCAATAGTTTTTGCAGCGCACGCAAAAATAGGTTTCCGATTTTACACCTTGTGTTACAAAATAGCAATTTTATTACGGATCCCTAATTTTGAAAAAAAATATATAGCCTATAGCCTTTCTCGATAAATGGACTACCCAACACTAAAAGAATCATTCAAATCGGACCAGTAGTTCCAGAGATTAGCGCGTTCAAACAAACAAACAAACTCTGCAGCTTTATAATATTAGTATAGATTTTTTTGAAATGGTTGTAAGGTACACATTAAATAATCTAAGTATTCACCTGAGCCCACAATTTATCATCACAGACTTCGAATTATCAACAATAAAAGCTCGTGCCAGTGTTTTTCCAGATGCACAACACAAATGCCGATTTTTTCACTTATCACAGAATATTTTCAAGCACATCCAGAAGGAAGGATTAGCAAAAAAATATACCAGCGACAGTGAATATGCCCATAAAATGCGACACATAGCAGCGTTGGTTTACTTAGATCCGGGTGAAATTCCTGAAGCTTTTGAGCTAATTCGCGATGAGATTATTCCTAAAAATGCAGGAAAAGTGACAGACTGGTTTTACTAATATTATATTGGGGACACGTATGAACGAGTACCAAGTCATACACTTAAGCTGAAAAGGTCATCTCCAAGATTCCCTCCTCGGATGTGGTCTGTTTTAGAACCCAGAATGTAGTTGAATATTGGCACAACCACTGGAACAGTCTGTTAAATACAAAAAAAATATGTTTTTTTACAAAACATTACAAGAATTAATGAAAGAGTAAAAAAATACGTGTTTGGAAATAGAAAGAATAACGGCAAATATTACGAAGAGGAAAAGAAATAGCTCGATGCTCATAATGAAGATTAAAGAACATATGATAAAGAGACTAGAAAAATGATAAAGAGACTTGAGACTTCGAACCGCGAATCTAAGCAGACGTGTTTTGTGTTAATTATCATGAATTACCTCTAAATAATCACGAATATTACTTAATTTATCAATTTGCGGACTCAGTCATATTGAATAAAGTGTGTCGCGCGTGTTTTGTGCAATAGAACAACTTTTTCACAGTGCACGATGAATTAATTACTTTTATACACAAAATATAGTGTTTTTCTGTATTAGTGATGTCTAACCATGGGTTCAGCCCTTGTGGTCGGAGCCAACTAATGCGGGGAAGTCCACCGCCTACTCCATCAACCTCTGACCAAAACCAACCAGGTGAAAGAGCGCCACCAGCATCCACGGAGGATGACTTACTGGCTGATGTCGTCACTACGCCGGAGATCCAAAAATGGTTAGGATCCATAGAGACCATTCTGAGCGAAGTTTGCTCTACTGTTGCCGAAGGAAAAATGAATTCTGAACGGAAGCTCCGCGTCACCAATTTGTCGTAAAGTCGCACATGGGACATCCCAAATGGCTATCCTGTACCAATCCCTGAAGCAAAAATCCATTCAGGCTTACAGCACCATCCAGTTCCTTCAAGAACAGCAGGTCGTTGCAAACACTCTGCACCAGTTCAAAGAGGTCGTCGATAAAAAGATAACGCAACCAGAAGCTACTTCTTATGCCAATATGGTTAAAAAGGGTACAGATAAGTTTATTCGCCCAGCAAATTTTAGTTCTGTTGCCATCTATCCTACAGATAAGAATCATTCTAGTGACGAGACCAAAACACTTGTGCAAAAAATTATCTCGCCGGAGGAACTGAAACTTCGGGTCCGTAGCCTAAGAAAAATTAGGAATGGAGGCGTTATTATTAGCACCGATAGCAAAGACGACATTGCTAAATTAAAAAGTTCGGAGAAACTGGTTTCGTCGGGCCTTAAAATCGAAGAACCGTCAAAACGCCGCCCCAGGATAGCAATAATTGGTGTCCCCGTAGCTCTTAGTGAGAAAGAGGTATTGGATTGCATTTTTGAGCAAAACCTATCTGAGAAATTGCCGAAAACTACTCGAGAGGCCTTTCTAGAAACAATAAAAATGAGCCACAAGTCCGGAAAGAAAGATCGTCCAACATGTAATTTTATACTCGAAGTCCCTCCCAGCATCAGAAAAGTACTGGTGAACCAAGGCCGTATTTTTATAAATTGGACATCATGCCCAGTTAGAGATTTTACTCTAGTAACCAGGTGCTTCAATTGCCAACAGTTTGGTCACGCAGCCAAGTTTTGCCGTTAAAACATATCCAACATGTAACCTCTGTGGAGAGACGGGACACTCGTTCAAAGATTGCAGCAACAAAACTTCTCCTCCTCAGTGTGCAACGTGCAAACGTTTCAAGAGGAAATATGATCATCACAAAATGAACTGAAACAGTTAAATCCCGCTAAACCTCATAAGTGGGGATATAAGAATCAGGTTTTGAGTGGCGTCTCCGGATTCAGTTATGACTTTGATATTTTTGCCGGAGATCAAAGCAATGTTTATCCCAGTGACGCACCAGACCTTGGAGTTAGTTCTAATGTTGTCACACGGCTAACAAGTACCGTACCGCGTAATGTCGGTCATAAGATCTTCTTTGACAATTGGTTCAATAGCGTGAACTTACAAGTGTATCTGTTCCAAAATGGTTTGTTTACGCGGAATAGGCTAAAATTACACAACAAATTAACTTGGTAGGTAGTAAAGTGGGACGTTGAAAGACCGCGTGGAGGCACAGAGAAAATCGATCTTTCTTATGGGTTACAGGGATGCACGGTACCTTTATTTCCTCGTCAGCAACTCCTCAGCTCGATCACAGCGGTTTTCACGCACAAACACCAAGTTTTCCAAGTTTTCTAGGGAGCACAATGTTCTCGACACGAAAGTTTATAGCCAACGAAATAAAAAGTCTAGTGAACGTCCAATGACGGCTCACTTCCGCCGTACGTTCGCCATCTCGCTTCCACGAGTACGATAGGTTCCGTGCAAGGAAGGGATGGGAGATAGGGATGTATTACCAACCAAATAGTAATGTTGCCAAATAATAAAGTTTAATCTGCGATTTAAATTAGCGCAACCATCCCCCCGGGCTTGAAGCGATGCCTTCAAGAATTGAAGCTAAAATACGAAACTAAACTAAACGATAAACTGAGCAATAAACTATGTACCTAATTACTAATGTTAACCTAACCTAAAATGACGAAATTGTTCAATTATTGGTTAGGTAACGGACAAAGACGAACGACGGGGCGCAAGTAAGAGCCAGTCGTCGTCTTAACCCGAACGATGCGAGTGACTCCAGTGGAGTCAGGGAAAACTTCCTCCACGACACCCAATGGCCAGTGTAGTGGAGGCGAATTATCAGTTATAAGAATCACGACCGTACCGACAGCGACCGGATCAACCGGCGTGTTCCATTTGCGACGCGATTGCAAGGTGTGGAGGTAACCGCTCCTCCAGCGCTTCCAAAACGACTGTACCAGTCTATCTAACAATTCATGTCTAGCGATAGTAGTTCTCTCGTCTATTTCCTCGGCAGGCAAATATTTTAAAGGCGTGAGATTTAAAAAGTGCGCTGGAGTTAAAGCTAGCGGTTCCGAAGGATCACTAGAGAGTGTCCTGCAAAGAGGTCTAGTGTTCATTACCGATTCGACTTGGGTAAGAACGGTACTTAATTCTTCGAATGAGAGAATCGTGTCACCTATGACTCGATACAAGTGCGACTTTAGACTTTTAATGTTAGCCTCCCAATTGCCCCCAAAGTGACTAGCAGTCGGGACATTGAGTGACCAATCTATGCGACTCTCAGCTAGCATGTTACCAAATTCAGTATTATGGTATTTTGAACAAAGAAATTCGTGAAGTTCCGAAAGTTTGCGTTTAGCGCCTATGTAATTAGTCCCGTTATCCGAATAAATCCTACTCACCGGGCCACGCCTTGACAAGAACCGCTTGAAAGCACCCATAAAATTAGCTGTGCTAAGGTCACCAACGAGTTCAATGTGCACGGCGCGTGTAGTCATGCAGACGAACAGACAAACGTAGGCTTTGGTGGAACGAACACCTCGGCCGCGAGACATAGTAACCCTAACGGCCTAAATAGTCTGTGCCCGTGTGGACAAACGGCTTAGCGGATTGGACGACACGACAAGAGCGATGATCCGCCATTTCAGGGAAACTTGGCTTAGGACGAAGGCGAAAGCAGGGAATGCATTTATGGATCCTATTCCTAATTAAATTACGGGCAGAAAGTATCCAATACCTCTGACGTAAGAGTGACATCAGCAGGTCGGGACCTGCGTGACAATTTAATTTATGATGGTATTCGACGAGCAAATTCAAAACGAGATCCTTGCTTGGAAGCAAAATGGGATATTTCCCTTCATAACTTAAATCCGAATTTCTTAAACGGCCTCCGACTCTAATGAGTCCGTCCTTGAGAAACGGCTTTAAGTGTCGTAAAGCTGGACTACAATCCTTGCCTTCCCCGATTTTGGCAATCTCAGTGGAGAAATAAAGGCGTTGAAGCTCACGAAGAACGAGTAATTCAGCGAAGTCATAATCCGACACTGACATGCGATATCTAACAGGTAACAACCTGACAAAACGACAGACGTAAATTACTACTCGAAGTAATTTACTCCAAGACGAGATGCGATCTACTAAAGAAAGAATAGGAGATCTTTCATTTGCTACAGCGGATAGCAACGAAAGCTTCTTCTCTTCGGGTGCTTCAGGCACCGACGAAGGACTGAAAGGAACGACAGGCCACTGTGAGACGTCCAAACGGGCCCACGGAGGACCACTGAACCAAAGCGGGTGGTCAACAATTTGAGAAGGCGTGAGACCGCGTGACAGACAATCTGCGGGATTGTCCGTCCCGGACACGTGATACAAATTTTGTGGCGACAAGTCGCTTTGTATTTTCGACACTCTGTTGGCCACAAAGGTGTTCCACCGATGGGGTGACGAATGTACCCAACAGAGCGCGACTGTCGAATCCGAAAATGCGAATATGTTACGAAAAACAATGCGGTGCTGACAAGCGACTATGACATTTTTTATAAGTTGAGCTAGCACAAGAATAGCACAAAGCTCCAGACGAGCGAGAGAAACGACTTTCTTAGGTGAGACCTTCGATTTAGCGGTTAACAAGCAAACGATATTGCCATCGCTATTTTGGACGTGGAAGTAAATCACTCCCCCGTATGCCTTCTCACTGGCGTCTGCGAAAGCCAAGATGGTGACCACACTATCTGCGACGATACCAACGTGACGTGGGATTTTTATATTACAGAGCAACGGGAGCTCTTCCTTGAAGCGAGTCCACAGCCTGACTATATCCTCAGGTGGGGTATCATCCCAGTCACAATCACGCAGCCAGAGCTGCTTGATTAGAAGTTTAGCGTACAGGACGACAGGTGCAACAAATCCCATGACGTCCCATAATTTAGCGACACACGATAATATTGTACGTTTAGTACAATTTTGCGCGGGAGTATTGACTCTCATGCTGAAGTGATCTGACGTAGGCGACCAACACAAGCCCAGTACTTTCTGCTGGTCGGACTCGTCGAATTCTTTGACAGCTAGCAGACGATGCGAGGGTGGAATAGAATCTAAAACCGCTTGGGAGTTACTGGTCCATTTAACCAATTCAAATTGACCAGCTTTCATGAGGCCTATCATCTCCGAGGCGGTAGAGATACCCTGGTCTTCCGTGAGGACGGAATGGACGAAATCATCCATATAAAACCCTGAAGTGACGATATTTTTAGCCTGAGGGTAGGAGCCACCCTCATCCTCTGCTAGCTGCCTAATAGTTCGCAGCGCATGGAAGGGGCTAGACTTAAGCCCGAAAACGACACGATTAAATTCATAAACCTGTAAAGGTTCTTGCGGGGAAAAGCGATACAAAATGCGTTGGAAACGCCGATCAGATTCTCGGATCCCAATGCTGAGAAACATCTGACGAATGTCTGCGGAGAGTGCAACCGAAAACAAACGAAAATCAACGATAATATTAAACAAACTGCCTTGCAGGTTTTGCCCACCGTACAAGAGGTCATTAAGCGAAATGCGGGAGGTAGTTTTGCAACTACCATCGAGAACGACACGAAGTTTGGTGGTGACCTTATCATCCCTGATCACCCCATGATGCGGAATAAAGTACGAAACTTCTGATGAATCAGAATTTGCAGGTGATATACAGGGTGATTGGAAGATGGGTGCAAAGCTTTAAGGCGATGATAGTACAGGCAATTCAGAACCATTTAAGCCATGGTTGTCTTAGACGAAGTCTTACCACTTTTTTTTAACCAATTTCTTAAGATTTTTTTCGAAAATTCCCAAAGTTTTAACTAAACTACTTATTTATGGCCAAATTGAATGATAAACGAATTCATTTTTATTGTATTTAATTAAAGTAATGTGTAAGCAATCTAGCAAAACATGTTTTAGGCCTCTGTGTCGTTAGACATTTTTTTTACAGATATTTAAAGTTCATAACAAATTTTAAAATTTATAAATACTTTTTGTAAACCTTATTTTAAAAATCACGGAGCGTGCTTTTTTTGTTCAAACCTTTTTGAAAACATGCTTGATAATCGCTCTTTCTTTTGAGGTAACATTTACGCAGATATCTTACAAATTATTCAAATTAGGACCTAAAAACCAATTTAAGGGAGAAATTTTAAATTTTAGGCAGTCTAAATAAAACAACATTTGAATTAAATTTATTTATGTTTCATGGTCAAAATGTTGTCCGTGATTCCTAATACAAGCACGGCTCCGTCTTCTCACTTCTGTTGTTGTTATTTTCAACATCATCTCCAGCTTCATTGTTTCAAACTCTGAATTCATTCTCTCTATCAGTTCTTCTCTCGTGTTTATTTCAACATTCGTATACACTAGCTCCTTGGCCCGGCCCCACACGAAAAAGTCCAGCAGGGCCAGATCTGGTGAGCGAGCGGGCCAAGGGATGGGTCCATCTCTGCCAATCCAGCTGTCAGGAAAACAATTATTTAAGTGTTCCCTTACATTTAACATCCAATGCGTTGGACAGCCGTCTTGCTGAAAGATGACTGTACTGTCTCTTGCGAATATCGGGACACCGGTTTCCTCTATCAGCTCTGGTAAATCCACTTGTAGAAAGTGCAAATCATTTTCACCATTGAAAGTCTCCGGTAAGAAGTGGGGCCCAATCAACGTCCTGCAAATTACTCCAGCCTCCAGAATTTCCTCTGAAACGACACCTGCTTCTTAAAATGTGGATTGTTGTCTTTGGCGGCCCATTCATGAAGGTTATGAAAGTTTTTAATGCCCTCCCTAGAAAACTTTAATTTGAAATCAATCTTGTGGACGGATGAAAGCAAATTTTCTAGTGCATTACAAACTTTCATAACCCACACAACACATAGGGAACATTTAAATAATTGCTTTCCTGACAGCTGGATTGGCAGAGATGGACCCATCCCTTGGCCCGCTCGCTCACCAGATCTGACCCTGCTGGACTTTTTCGTGTGGGGCCGGGCCAAGGAGCTGGTGTATACGAATGTTGAAATAAACACGAGAGAAGAACTGACAGAGAGAATGAATTCAGAGTTTGAAACAATGAAGCTGGAGATATGATGTTGAAAATAACAACAATAGAAGTGAGAAGACGGAGCCGTGCTTGTATTAGGAATCACGGACAACATTTTGACCATGAAACATAAATAAATTTAATTCAAATGTTGTTTTATTTAGACTGCCTAAAATTTAAAATTTCTCCCTTAAATTGGTTTTTAGGTCCTAATTTGAATAATTTGTAAGATATCTGCGTAAATGTTACCTCAAAAGAAAGAGCGATTATCAAGCATGTTTTCAAAAAGGTTTGAACAAAAAAAGCACGCTCCGTGATTTTTAAAATAAGGTTTACAAAAAGTATTTATAAATTTTAAAATTTGTTATGAACTTTAAATATCTGTAAAAAAAATGTCTAACGACACAGAGGCCTAAAACATGTTTTGCTAGATTGCTTACACATTACTTTAATTAAATACAATAAAAATGAATTCGTTTATCATTCAATTTGGCTATAAATAAATAGTTTAGTTAAAACTTTAGGAATTTTTGAAAAAAATCTTAAGAAATTGGTAAAAAAAAAGTAGTAAGACTTCGTCTAAGACAACCATGGCTTAAATAGTTCTAAATTGTCTGTACTATCTTCGCCTTAAAGCTTTGCACCCATCTTCCAATCACCCTGTATAACCCTTTTCTAAGTATTCGAGGATGACGCTATCATACGCGACCTTTAATTGTGGAGAAGCTTGCATCTTCCTTTCCAAGCAGTGAAACCGACGTTCACTTGCTTGGCGTGAGTTACCAAGGGACTCGACATCACCTTTGAAAGGCAGAGCTACCACGTATCGACCGTCACTATCCCGAGTAGTGGTGCGTGTGTAAAATTCCTCACACTCCCTGTCGTCCGAGCTGACTACAGGGGGAACATCCACCTCCTCCAATTCCCAAAATTTCCGGACCGCAGAGTCCAGTGGGTCCGCGGTACAACAATATGAAACGGTCGAGTTGCTATCAACACGGACCGGAGCGTCACCTACTATAACATAGCCAAGGACAGTTTCTAAAGCAAGCGGTGATACATATGGCGGCTGTCCTTGAACCTTATTCGACAAGAGTAAGTGTGGATAAATCGAAGCACCGATCAATACTTGAATCGGGCCTGGAGAAAAATAGGTGTCGTCTGCCAACGGCAAGTTTTTGAAGTTAGACAAGAGTGAAGAATTAACCGTGGCAGTTGGTAAATGTTCAGTAATTTTATCTACTACCAAAGAGTCGACACTATAATTTATGTTACGATCGAAGCGAGAATGAAATTTAAATTCTACGGAACCCTGAATTGTTTTACTTGAACCACCTATTCCTTTCACGGCGGAACAAGTAGGTCGATTATTTATGTTCAAACCTAAGCGTTGACAACACTCACGTGTGATAAAGTTACTTTGCGAAGCGCTGTCTAATAATGCACGAACAATGTGTTTATTACCATGAGAATCCACGACAATAATACGCGCAGTTGCAATTAAAACCGTCGTGGGGCATCGAGACAAATGGTCAACCTCATTATTATTAGCTGATAACGCACACAGCGGCAGCGCGACGTCATCGCGAGCGGAGGCAGCGTTAGCGTCACTAGGTGCCGCATTGGCAGCGGTAGCAGACGCGGCTTGCCGGCCTCCAAAGCACAATAATGAATGGTGCTTTCGGTGGCACTTTCTACATCTAGAAGTTGACTCACACATGGAAACACGATGTCCACTACTTAAACAATTTATACATAAATTGTTAGACTTTACGAAGTTAAAACGCTGATCCGGGTTATAACTATTAAATATCCTACATTTATAAATGTAATCATGTTGCTCACTGCATAGACTACATGTAGTTTTCTCGGGACCAGAGGTGCTGGCGTACGCGACGGTAGACTTACGTTCGAGTGGTTTCTTGTTATTGGTGACCCTAGCAACAGATGATGAAGTACGTTCTAACATTTTTATGTGGTCACGAACGAAACAATCCAAATCAGAAAAGGATGGAATTTCGAAACTATTAGATCTTAGTTGATAATTAGTTTCGAAGGCACGCACAGTATCTTGGTCGAGTTTCTTAATAGCAATATGTAACAAAATGAAATCAGCGAGGTCATTGACCTTTGTGTTTTTTAAAGCGGCTACAGACGACGAGAATTTATCGAGGAATGATTCTAAATTATTTGGGGTTCCAGTCGAAATAGATTTAAATTCAAATAATTGATCTAAGTATGAAGTTGCGGACTGACGCTTATCTTCATACCTTTTACAAAGCAAATCGAAAATAAGGGGTGTAGAGTGTCTTTTGTCTCAGGGGTGTTGTTGGGTCTCTTGTAATTATTAGAACGCACGTGTCAGTGAAAGTATATATATTGTAAAACACAGTTTATGGGCACAAACAGGAAACACAGAAAGAATTAAAAACCAATCGAAATGAACTACTAAAACTTATGAGCGGCTCGCGGGCGTGGCGTACCGACCCGCGTCCCTTCGTCCACTGCCTTAGCCGAGGGGGGGCGCGCGGTCGCGGGCGGAGGTGTCGTCTCCCGTTTGCTGCGCTTAAGGGCAAGTTCGAACACGCACGTTAAGGCCATGCTACATCCTCCCCCTCTGACCCAGACATACGCCCACGCGTCTGAGTCAGTTCAAATAACGCTTAGGTCTACCGCGCCTACGCTTTTCGTTGACTGGCGCTGGCGGTACGTCGCCTACGAATGGGGTCAACTGGGAGACGTGGTACCTCCCTAACGTTTCACCACTATTTACCTTCTCCAACACATATGTGGTGGAGCTTGCGGGTTCCTTAATACGGTAGGGTCCGTCCCGTCGCGGTATGAACTTCGGCGTTTGTCCGCGGGTCGTGTCGTTACTTCCCTGGGTCTTCAAAAGGACCAAATCACCGATTGCGTAATCAGGTGCAGGGCTGCGACCCTCGTCGGCATAACGTTTCTGATTCGCTTGAACCTTTTCATGTACGTCCCTAGCTTCAAATAGCACGGTTGACAATCTTTGAAGGTAAGGGGTAAGACTCGTCACGACGTTGTCACTCTCAATAATGTTGCGCATATCAGCGATGACGTCGGCCGGTGCACGCATCTCTCGTCCAAACGTCAGGTAAGCCGGCGAGAATCCGGTGCTGCTGGTCACTGCAGAGTTCATCGCGAAACGTATCGCGGGTAAGTGCGCGTCCCATGTATTGTGATCTTTCCCTACCAGAATAGCAAGTTGGGGTTTTAGATCACGGTTTTTTCTTTCCACCGGGTTCGCCTGCGGATGGTAGACAGGCGACAGCGATTGAGTAATGCCAAATGAATGGCATGCCTGCTGCATTATTTCGCTTATGAACTGTACACCATTATCGCTCAAGATCCGTCTTGGTACTCCATATCTCAGGAAAACCTCTGAGATCAGGATCTTGGAACAGCATAAGCTAGTAGCATCTTGAAGAGCAAACAACTCTACCCATCGAGAGCACGTGTCTTCTACGATAAGGATCCACTTGTTCTTATCGGCGGTCTCCGGCAAGGGACCGAAAAGGTCCACGGCGACGACTTCAAAGCGGCGATTAGTTACGGGAGTCTGCAGAAGTCCGGCCGGTTTTCTGTTATCGGCTTTGTACCTCTGACATTCTATGCACTTCCTCAGGTGTCTAACGATGTACTGCCGCATACCTGGCCAGTAATACTTCGACTTCACTCGATCTAGTGTGCGCTCTACTCCGCAATGTCCAGCCGTTGGCGCGTCGTGATATTCTGCCATGACTTTATCACGTTCGTGCTCCGGGACAACGAGACATCCTGTCTCTTCTCCATATTCGTCAGGTCCATACCTGTACAATATGCCGTCCGACATAATGAAACCACGGTCGGACCAACTCCTCCCCCTAAACGGAACGTCGGTTGATTCGAGGTCCTCAACGATCTTTCGCACGTCAGGGTCCTTCAGTTGGTTCTCACGGACATCCTTGGGACTTCTTGACGGGAAATCGACCTCGGCGTAGCGGATATCGCAATCCGTTTCTCCTGCGCAAGGCGGTCGTGAAAGTGTGTCGGCGATGACGTTCGACCTGCCAGGTGTATATTCAATGCGGAGATTGTACTCCTGGAGAGTAAGGGCCCACCTAGCTAACCGGCCGCTTGGCGATTTTACAGTCATCAACCATCGCAGAGGTTGGTGGTCACTCTTTATCACAACCTCTGATCCTTCGATGTATGCGCGGAACTTGGTGACAGCCCATACAACTGCCAACGCTTCTCTTTCCGTTGTGTTATAGTTTCTCTCCGCGCTATTCAGCAAACGGCTGGCGTATTCTACTGGTCTCTCCTCGGGACCCTCCCCCTGCATCAGTACTGCTCCGAGACAATAACCGCTACTATCCGTCCTTAATGTAAACGGCATCGATTCGTCAACTTGGCGCAGTATCGGAGCGGTGATTAACCTTTCCTTAATGCAGTCGAAGGCGTCTTGTTGCTTCGAAGTCCAGGTCCATTTGCTGTCTTTTTTAAGAAGATCCGTCAGAGGTTTGGCTACGTCGGCGTAATTGGGAATGAAGCGCCGGAACCAACTTGACGTTTGCAGAAAGGTCTTCACATGTTTCACGTTCTCAGGAGGGGACATATTCGCGATAGCTGCTGTCTTATCGGGGTCTGCCTTAACTCCACCTGGTACGATCACGTGGCCCAGAAACTTTACCGACTCGCGAGCAAAGCAGCTCTTTTCGCGGTTCACTCGCAGGTTGTACATCTCAAGCCGGTCGAAAACAGCGTTCAAGTCTTCCAGGTGCTTGGGGAACGACTCCGACAGGACAATGACGTCATCTAAGTACGTTAGCATGCAAACATCGGCCAGTTCCTTGCCGGACCTGAATCGATCCATTAGCCGCTGGAAAGTCGCTCCTGAATTCCGCAAACCCATTGGCATCCTCTTAAACCTAAAACATCCGAGTGGACTTACAAACGCAGTCTTGTCACGGTCAGCCGGTTCTACAGCAATTTGAAAGTACCCTGATCGGAGATCACAGGTCGTCATAAAACTGGTGTTCTTAGCTGCGTGGAGAACGTCTTCGATGCGTGGAAGTGGGTAGCGATCAGGCTCGGTTACAGCATTCAGCTTCCTGTAATCTACACATAGCCGGACCCCTCCATCCTTCTTCGTCACGAGGACCACGTTGGCAGCCCAAGGTGATTCGCATTCTTCGATCACGTCAGTATCCAGTAACTTCTGCAACTCTTGTTCCAGCATCGCTCTCTTACTAGGAGACATCCGGTAAGGCGGTGAGGCGATGGGTTCCTGATTCGGGTCTATCTTCAACCGATGCGTGGCGTATTCCGTTGGTGGTCCATCCTTTGCGAAGCGGTCGGACCTCTTCGACAGAAACGCATTCAGTTGGATCCTCTGATCTGCTGTTAACTTGGTCCCTTCATCATCCCTTAGCACAAGGTTTGATGCTTCTACCTTCATCAGCTCCATCTGGCCGCCAGTAGGTAAGTCGAAGCTGGTGATAAACGGGTGCCAGCGTTCCGGCTCGTCGTTAAAGCACCAGCTGCTCTGTGGTAAGTCCAACAGGATACTTGCTTTCATGATGAAATCCCTACCTAGCAATGTTCGGGTTTGAGCGTCCGGCAAAACTATGAATGTGGTAGGTATAACGCGGTTTTCTAATATGACGTTGGTATCACACTCAAGTACAGGGACTACTTGTTGTGATCCGTCGGCCAGCCCTATAGTACGTACCGTTTTCTTAAAAACGACGCCGGCTTTAAGAAGTAAGTCGTACAGCATGGGGCCCGCGATGGAATGTGTGGCCCCCGTGTCTAAAATAGCTACCCCCTTGCGATCCACGACCTGAATTTCCACAAGCGGCCGTGGTTCGTCAGTATCAGCTACCTGAGCGCTAAAAAAATCCGACTTGCTTGAAGTCGACGCGTTTTTGCAGTTACTGCATTTTGAACGCACCACTCCCAGCTGACCACATCCGTAACAACGTAACTCGGTACTTTTGTTTGACTTATTAGAAGGGTCAGTGACCTTTCCGTCCTTCTTATCCTTATTGCGGCACTCGTCTACCATATGACCGAACAACTTGCAATAAGTACACTTTGGCCTAGCACGCCTTCGCCCATCACTATTGTTATTATTTTCTCCATTTAGTGCATGCGAGTCAGACGGCTTAACAACACGTTGATTAGTACTTGACTTAGGCAGATCACTTGTGGTGTTCGTAGGGTTAACGTTTGTGTTCGAACGTTCCTGCGCTGTGACGGAATGGTTATCGATTACATTGTCTCTAGTATTATAACAATGGGTAGAAACGCTTACCTCCGCCAACGACTCCTCGACTAACCTGGCCTTCGCTATTAGCTGATCCAGCTCGTGCACCGCGTCGCGAGTCACTCGTTTTCTTATCCTACGATCTAACAATCCGTAAACTATATCTAACATCATCACTTCCGGCACATCATACGGTAACTTCATTATTAAAGCGCGCACTTTGCTAATAAACACGTCGGCCCGTTCACTATTTTGTTCGGTACCGAAAATCTCACGTAAGATTTTATATCCGGGTCGCGGCACTCCGTACATCCCTCGAAGACGTTGCAGCGCGTCGGACCACGACGCTATCGACGACTTCACGCCCTGCCACCAGACGGCGGCCTCGCCAGCTAGCAGCATAGGCAGTCCCCGCAGCGCGTGCTCGTCGCTGATGTTGATGCAGTCGCGGTATACCTCGATAGCGTCGATGAATGCCTCGAGTTCTTCCGCGTTCTTCGATGACCCGTCGAAACGCGCCGTACAATTTGCGAAGTTGCCTGACCCCCGCGCGGTATCACGCGTCTTGGGTATCTGCGGTGATGATGTGCACGGTTCATCCCTGTTCGCCAGTATGCTCTCGATGAGAATGCGATTCGCTTCCGCTTGGTTCCTTGTTATACTGGACACAAGGTTCTGAAGCATGTCCTCAGACATGGCAATGCTCGGAGACGATGGTGATGATGTGACCACCGTCCTATTTTGCTCTACGTCCGTGTCGGACTCCGACCCATCATCTCTTCCGGTACATTTTTTCGTTAGTTTCGGCGGCATGGTAATGGTAACAGGGCACTACCTCTGCTGTTACTCGCTCGAACAACACGGGTGATGGTTATATGGGTGGTAATAAGTAACGAACAACGTGTTCGTTACTAATTCCGTTGCACGAAAGTGAAAGCGTTGATGTCCCTTTTGTTCGCGCCAAAAACACCACGTGCGGTAAAATGCCACGCGCGTGTCCTTTAGAATTTTTGGCGGGAAGAGTGGACTCGCCCAAAGTTTTGCTGATTGTTTTTGCACTGTTTGTGGAGATATTTACCGAAAGCACTATCGGAAAGGGTTCACAGTATGTGTTAGCACGATAGGATTTAGCACTTATTGTCACTGTTTTGTATTTTACGTGTTTTTCACTGAAAACTTGGCCACGAGTTGGGCGACACTTGTAGAGTTGTCTTTTGTCTCAGGGGTGTTGTTGGGTCTCTTGTAATTATTAGAACGCACGTGTCAGTGAAAGTATATATATTGTAAAACACAGTTTATGGGCACAAACAGGAAACACAGAAAGAATTAAAAACAATCGAAATGAACTACTAAAACTTATGAGCGGCTCGCGGGCGTGGCGTACCGACCCGCGTCCCTTCGTCCACTGCCTTAGCCGAGGGGGGGCGCGCGGTCGCGGGCGGAGGTGTCGTCTCCCGTTGCTGCGCTTAAGGGCAAGTTCGAACACGCACGTTAAGGCCATGCTACAGGGGGTAATTATCAGCTGATGGATTTATTCCAGCACATATTGAACGAGCCTTGCCTGTTAATTTTCCTATCAAATAATATAACCTCTCACAGTCTGTCAGAGAAACATTATTATGCACTGCGTTTTTATAACTAGCGATAAACAATGGCCAATTTCTATGGTCTCCGTTAAATTCGGGAATTTCGATAGGAGGTAGTCGAGGCGACCTTTTGACCTCATTACGAGATTGAATTAGCAGTTTTTCTTCTGCTCGCTTTACACGGCCCAAAAGGTCTTCGAATGAAGAAAGCGCCTGATAGGAAACAGCGCAGTCAGGCTTTAATTTGAGCTCATGGGTAACAATTTCGTCCAATACGTTTTCGAAGTCTACACGCAATGAATCCACTGTTTTAATGTCACAGAGGAAGGACTCCTTATCGAATCCTTCTAAGTCGATTCTTTTTGCCTGATCAGAAATGGTTTGCATGCGAGCAAATATCCGATCGCGTTTCGATATTAATCTTTTTAGAGTTGCATCCGCCATATTAGCGGCTTACGACTAACTAAATAAATAACTAAATATCTACGACAAGTAGGTAGTTCTGGAAGTACTGTGAACCGATTACACTCCACAAATTACAATAAATGATTTTGTGAACGCACGAATATGTTGTATTCAACAGAACAATTACAAGTTATGCGGTTCGATCGCAATTTGTTACCTACCTACGATGTTTGTTACGTTCCTGGGTCACGAAACGAAATAATGTGCCTAACGTATTTGTTAGGTTTGCGGTTGCGAAAATCTAACTTACTTGCTAGATTACGACGATACGACACAACGAGACGATACGATACAACGAGACGATACGATAATTAACCAAACTGACCGGCGCGTGCGCGCGGCGCGGTTACAATTGCGAGATTTGCGACAAATTGACCCAGGATAGGGGAATGGTTGGCTATTCACTGATTCCAGATGGAATCCGGCTCGAAAAGGACCAAATGTTTACGCGGAATAGGCTAAAATTACACAACAAATTAACTTGGTAGGTAGTAAAG
This sequence comes from Oligia fasciuncula, assembly GCA_963082905.1. Lineage (NCBI taxonomy): Eukaryota > Metazoa > Arthropoda > Insecta > Lepidoptera > Noctuidae > Oligia > Oligia fasciuncula. Next base: position 5,667,772 of record OY720408.1, on the reverse strand, counting down.
TGGGACGTTGAAAGACCGCGTGGAGGCACAGAGAAAATCGACCTTTCTTATGGGTTACAGGGATGCACGGTACCTTTATTTCCTCGTCAGCAACTCCTCAGCTCGATCACAGCGGTTTTCACGCACAAACACCAAGTTTTCCAAGTTTTCTAGGGAGCACAATGTTCTCGACACGAAAGTTTATAGCCAACGAAATAAAAAGTCTAGTGAACGTCCAATGACGGCTCACTTCCGCCGTACGTTCGCCATCTCGCTTCCACGAGTACGATAGGTTCCGTGCAAGGAAGGGATGGGAGATAGGGATGTATTACCAACCAAATAGTAATGTTGCCAAATAATAAAGTTTAATCTGCGATTTAAATTAGCGCAACCATGGTTTGCTCCCATTGGGTACAGTGAGGCTAAACAGAGTACCAAATGCAGGTATGCCTATAGAGAAAGACTTGAAGAAAATTGGTCGCGGTGCCGTGGTTGAAAAAGTCGCCACTGTAGATGATGTGAGGACGAATTTTTTGATGCCCAATGAGCTCCTCTCTTTTGATTTTCCCTTCTTTTTTTATATACTTGTATAATTTTTCATCTGTGACGCCATGCGGAGCGCATGACGGCGAAATTTTGTATATCTGTGACGCCTACCGCTCCGGTCTGCGTGGCACTACCTCAGATTATTCCATAAAGTTCCTAATATCAAGTGTGTGTATCTTGCATAAGCTTAGCATAGAGTATAGGTGACAACACGAGAAAGATATTTTATCTGTGTCAAGTATTAAAAATTGACGAATGACGCCTCAATACTCGTACTAAACTGGCCCCCGCGCCCCCTGCAAATGACGTCATGTTATTGTTTTGCTTGTGGGATGAAAAAAATGTATGACGGGGTATGTTCTTTTGATTTTTTTATTGATTTATGTGAGATAATGTGTATTTATGGAAATTAAAACAAATAACTTTTTGAATTTTTGTAATTTTAATGTATTTTTGTTATTGTAAACATAAAAAAAAAACAAAATATTAAATAAAAAAAAAAAAAACATTACAATGCTATTCCATACATATTCTGTTACCTAATTTAATAACGATTCCAATAACATAACTCATAGAGAGCTAGCTATCGCAACTTCAGAGATATCGTCGTTTTAATCAGACGCGGCTTAGACGCAGCGTAATCGCGCGGGTAATTTTCAGTTTCAGTCAGTCAAAAAATTAATTTTAGAAAGCCTATCCGAAATATCGTTAAAATGTTTAATTTTTTCGTCGACGAATGGTGAAAAACTGTCTTCTAAAATTGGGGAACCTAGAAGGTGCAATGAACTTTTTTCCAAAACTTTGATGTCTTATGTCTGTCAAATTGAATTTCTGTATGAATGCATATTCTGTATGAATTGAATTTCTGTATGCAATGAACTTTTTTCCAAAACTTTGATGTCTGATGTCTGTCAAATTGAATTTCTGTACAGTTGATTGTCTGTCAGTATTGTCACAAATGTAAATTTCACATTTTGAGTTGTTGAGGTCAAGGCCGATAGATTGGAACTGCTGCTTAAGGAATTGAAAATCTTTTAAAACGGTATCCACGTCACCTCCCAATGTTCCATCATCTAAATACCACACATTGAATTTTGAATTTAGTTGTTGTATTATGGGATGGATAGCCAAACTGAAAATGACTGGCCCGAGTGGATCACCTTGTTGGCATCCGATTGCAGATTCTAATACGTTGTCTTTATATAATAATTTTGATGGGTGCCTGTAGCACTGCCACATGAAACCATAAATTTCTGGTAACTCCTTTTATACTTCAGCCAACAGTGACCCTGTTGACAGAGTTGAAAGCGTTCTTAACGTCAACCTTGAGGATGACCTCACCTTTATTGGCATTTAAAAAACTAGATAGGGCATGTACGGCAGCCTCACAGCCCCCTTTGGAACAAAAGCCAAGCTGTAGGGGCTGGAATTTGTTTGACAAAATGTCGCCGTATAATTTGCAGCATATTTTGGCTGCCGTACGCCTGTAGGTGCACCCAACGGCAATGGGACGAATGCCGCCGTCCCTCTTGCGCAGGACGCATAAATTGGCACCGTACAAGACATCGACGACGGCATCATTCACACCGCCGTTGAGCATCAGATTAATTAGAGCCGCAAGCTCCTTCAAAAGCGACTCACCAGCTTCCCCGGCGCTTGAACTCAATAAATCTTTTAAATGCTGAGGAGTCAGGCCGTCGAGGCCGCCGGCGGAAAAAATTCGGAAGGAGCTCACGGCTGCAATCAGCTGGGGGGCAGTAACATTAAAAGCCGTTGAATCCGGAACGAGAGGGTGCTGCGGATGGTCTCACCTTTCCCAACCCCCCCTGGGGTTGGGAAAGGTGAGACCATCCGCAGGCGCTGGATGTTTACTCTCCAGGGCTGATAGGGTTTCTGAAGAGTAGGGCGCCACCACATCACTACTGAAAAGTAGCCTGGCCGCTACCCTGATATCACCTTCGCTTAATTTGGATTCTACATGTGAACATAACCCTCTTCCTGAAAGGTTATTGAAAACAGGTTTCGGATTCAAAATAAGAGTCGAATTGTTGCAGTTTTCTTTCATTTGGGTTGTCAATGTTTTTTTAGTTGCCGAATTTTTTTGAACATGTGAAATCCTATAAGGGAAGGTGAGTAATTGCTCCCAGGCACTTTCTGAGTTCTCCTAGGTCGTAAGACGGAGACATCGTGCCAAACTCAATGCAACAGACCGCCTCGCGCCCCGGGGAACTCTCTTTAATACTGGAGTCGAATTTTTGAATTTTGCCAATGTTTCCACAAAGTTTTATCTGGAGATGTGGGTGGGGGGCACAAAGGTACACTATGAGGTTTGTGAACCTTGCCATAGTGTATTCGGAACCCCCGTTCGCCTTTAAAGAAGCGTGGCTGGGAGCAATGGGGACATCTCACCTGGACATCGAGCGATGTGGCAGGTTGACTGGCACTATTTCCGACATCGCTACAGCCGACATTTAACATAAGAATATTTACACTTCCTCTCTCACTTACCTTAAAGTAAAATAATTAAAAACACTACACAAAAAAAAACATAATAAAAAACAATAATAAATAAAATTGTCTGTCACGTCACTTGGTGACACACGAGCTTGACGTCGGCGCGGCGCACTGGCGCAAACAGACGCAGACGCGCGGGCCTAGGGCGCCGCGGCAGCTTGTCGCAGGGGTTACTGTTTTAGGTGCTGGAGCTCTTATAATGGCTTCTACTTTATCTGACAGGGGTTTTATTCCTGTTTTGCCAATATGATGTCCCTTGTAAAATGTTATCCTTAGCACATTGAAATACAGAGGGTTCGCTAGATACACCAAATTGCAACCTAGCTAAAATTATTCACAACACAAGTATGTTGTGCTTAATTTTATTAAGCACAACACATACTTGTGTACATACCTTTTTTTTTTCCGGATGGGAAATCATCAAATGACGGTAGCGGTATCCCTTTCGGACAATCCCGCTGACCCGGCAGGCTTCGGCCCTATGGGGCCCCTCCTCGATGCTGACATATCTTTGAGGCGCGCGTGGAACACGTACGCGCCGTCCGGCACGGGACAACACATACCTTTGTTTTTCTTTTCTTCCTCCGACAAGCTAGTCCAATTTCTGCACACATTTTGATACACCTCCTGCCAAAGCCGGGATTTAATATTTCTGTATCTGTATTGATTTAACGATTTGTCATATAATCGGCCTTTTTTCCACTTCAATAATAATGTTTTTTGATACATTGTCGTAGTCTACATTCGATGTTTCTGAGTCGGACGACATGACTTAACCTCTGCAAAACGTCTATCCTCCGCACTCGCACAGTCGAGACTGAATAAAAACCGAATGCGATTAACCGCCGTGCGTGCGCCACAGTTACTATGGGACACAAAAAAACCGCGCGTTTTCAAACCGCGGTAAAAACGTAGCAAGTTGCGTTTTTAAAATCAGTCATTGAAAAAAGTCACTAATGCGTGCGCTTGTATGTTACATTTTTTTGCGGTTTCAGACCTGCGGTAAAACGCGTGCGTTTAATCGCAGTGCGTGCTAAGCTTTATGCTGCTAGGAATTGTTTAAAATCTGATATAAGTGTGCCATAGTTCGAAAAGCACAATGGAGAGTTTTTGTTGAAAAGAGACATCCATAAAATCCATATTGTGCTCAAGTTCAAGGGCAACTATTTTGTACAGGAAGGCAATTTTGTAATTTTATTGTTTACATTACACATTTGAACACATGAAAGTAATATTCATTAGTAGAAATGAATCTTATATAAATGAAATGTTAACTCATTTAAATACTTATACAAGGATTATTTACAATCAATAAAAACATTCTTCATAATTCCGTCTCGAAAATTACAACACATAAAACATGAAAAAGATTTTATTTGCTATTGGAATGTAGCTATGGTCCTAGATCATTCTTTAATAATTTGTATGTTTTTGTAAGACCTATTATCCTTTCAATATGAACTCTCTTATTTGCAAGCTCTCTATCTTTTATTACTGTCAGACCTGACAACTGAGATTTTCCTTTTAAAAGTGCTGGTAACTTTACAGACACATTTTTACAGTAAACATGTCCTGTATTGTGAAACCTCTGTCTGCCAGTATGCTATCACCACTTTGGCACTTAGTCAGCAGATCACTTCGTTCCACAGCCTGCCGGTCACTTATTGATAAGCTTGTGAACAATATGATAGCAGCCCACCGGGTATTGCACCTACAAATTTTTTCTTTTTTATGTATACCACAACTTAAGACTAAGTATTAATCATAATAAATATGTACTTACAATAAGTTTCCAAAAACACGCAATCTTAAAAATTTATTATCCTTTTAAAGTGTTAGCAAGTGTTAACTACTCCATGAAGCTTGTTGAGATTAGGCTTACTGTCCACGGACGCGTCATTTGACGAATGCATGTGTCAGAAAGGGTGAATGTGTATGTGTGAACCTATGTATATAGGTATCAATATCAGCTTAATTAGCAAGCTTTTAGTGTGGTTGGTTGGTGTCATTTACTGTCTGGTGGTTACTAGTTATTTACTGTATGAAGTACCTATGAATATGGTGTGTAGGGAAAGGGTTTTATGAAGAAAAGCACAGAAAGACAAGACTAGGCATTTATTTGAATTAGGCTTGTCAGGAAAACTAATAATTGTCCGTTCCCAAAACTAGGCCATGAAGAAGGAAGGACAAGCAAACTTCATGGCACCTTGTTTTAAAGTAGGTATTGTATCAACACATTGTACAAGTACATTTGCATAAACAATTATTGTTAACACATCAATGATTAATCTCTTGGACCATTTCTCAAAGCTATAGCAAATTAGCCATGGAAAGAAACATTAGGTAGGTACATGAGTATTCTGTAATTCGATTTAACACAAAAGCAATATTAGACTTATTATATTAGACCACCTATAGGACAACACAATTAACAGCAATAATATTAATTAACTTACGTGAACAGTAACTAGTCCATCTTTTACCACAGTTGAATCCAAGAGCACCGAGTACATTTGTCCAAGAGGCTCCCCATTGGCGGACTCACCTCTTTTATAATCCCCCCAATATTACTCAAGTACATCTGACTTTCCCGCCATTTTTAACAATCATACATTTTGACCAAATAACTTTAAATATTCACAGTCTTAGGTAAATCTATTTTGACAGAACTGTTTTAAAACGATAAAAGATATTCAATGTATTTTATAACAATTTATCAGACTATAATTACATGAAGTCCCTTTAAACATACATTCCACTGAGTACTTATATACAATTATTATTTATAACCACATAGGTAAGTATACATCAAAATAGCACATAAAATAAAGAAAATATTTCAAATACAATGTATAATTCTGCTATCCTTAAATCTTATGTGAAAGTAAAATAAGTTATTGTATTTATTTGGACCAACTCACAAATCATCGGTTCGTTCGGAATCGTTGCTAATTCGTCTAGAAATACTCTTGACAGCTACATACTAATTCCATGCAATTTAGGAAAATAAATCAAGTTTATATTCTATGACTCTACATATTCTGACACGGCCATTCTGATCTGTGCTTCGTCCCGAAGTACATAGGTAGGTAACAGTACTTAATTAAACGAACACAACATAATGAGTTATCATTATTGTTCAATTACAGTTTACAAACATTGGTCTAAGATAGGCTGATAATTCTATTCATATTTCTATCATTAATACAATCATTGATATGAAATCTATATTCATACCTCCTTCATATCACATTCTAACCACATTGATGTTCTCTTTGTTATAACATCCCTGTTTTCACTGATATCCTCTTTGATATCACCTCCATATCCACACCGATATCATCTTTGATATCACATCCTTATCCACATTGATATCCTCTTTGATATCACATCCTTATCCACACTGATACCCTCTTTGATATCACACCCCTATCCATATTGATATCCTCTTTGATATCACATCCTTATCCACACTGATACCCTCTTTGATATCACACCCCTATCCATATTGATATCCTCTTTGATATCACATCCTTATCCACACTGATACACTCTTTGATATCACACCCCTATCCATATTGATATCTTCTTTGATATCACATCCCTATCCACACTGATATCCCTTTTTGTTATCACATCTCTATCCATAAACAATAAAATAAAAGAAAACCTACAAATAATTGATTGATAATAATTATTGATATTAAAGATAATGAAGACAAAATGAAAAGGTTTGCCAGATAAAAAGGATAGTGATAAATTGTTAAAAAAAATTAAACTCTTGGAAACGCTGAAATACTTAAAATTTGATGATACACACAGCAATCAGTATTTGTGCCAAACCCCTCAAGTTTTAAAACGTTAACACTGCTAAACATTGAATTCGTTACGAATTATCTAAAGAATACTTCGAAAAGAACTCACTGTCTTAACATGGATTCGAACCATACCATCGCATCACCGAACGTCGTCATACTCATACCGAACTTTGACGAACTAGCCAGCGAGCCCATAATGAATTCCGATGAAATTGTTATTTACTGTGGTCCGAATCACTTTATCTTTAGGTCTCTGTCTAATCGATAGATGCTGTAACTTGAGGGTATCCATTAATTCTACTTGTCTTCTTTATAAAATTAATCATAACCCCCAAGCCACAACTACTACGCTTGATGTATATATGTTCACTTAAAACCACGAAGATTACCTAAACAACTACGATTTACCCATTATTTAATTGTTACACATGATTTCCGTTGGTTTCAGTTGGCAAATTATGTCTAGTATGAGAACTGTAAATTATGAAATCAAATTGTGAAATATAAATCTTTGTAGTAGGTACCTACTTAAACTATGATCAAAGTTTTGTTAAATAATAGCAATAATTATAAATGAAAAATATACCTAATAATTATTAAATGATTATTAAGTACCTAAGTATTTTATTTTTCTAGAAATATTAAACAAAATAGAAAAATACTTTATATTCAAAATATATAATGCATGACAAAAAGCACATTTCGTGCCTATAAATTGAAAAGCACGGATAGCTGCGTGCCATATTTTAAACAATATAAATTATTAACCCTACCAGGTTTGTACATTTTAGAAATGGCAGTGTCTGTATTTATATTATGTACCGCCATGACTTGTACCCGTATTTGTAAAATAAAATATCTTTATCTAGGATTTGAAGTAGGGATGAAAATATTGGTAGAAATTGTTTATTGGTTATTAGTTAAAAAAAATTATATTTATAATTTTATTGGTTAAAATATTCGTTAATATTTTTATTCAAGTATCTGCAACATGTTGAATATTCTATTAATTAATGCATATTGAAATTGTTAACAAGTTAAATCAACCAATAACTGACCTAAGTATTCGTTAAAATATCACTACCTTAACTTTGTTTTAAACTGTTAAATTTAATGTTTAACGTTTAATGTTTATATTCATCATCTCTAATTTGAACGCACATGTCTTTTGGGGGGTAACCACTTAATGGAGCTGTGTGTACCTGCTTAAAAAAATAATGTTCTAATCAGTAACAGTTCAATCTAACACTAACCAGTATTCATCATATAAATCAATAAATTATCAAAACAGCTCATGGCTCGGTCAATCTGACAATACTCATAATTTCAGATTTTATCATGGTCACTCATATCAACAGTTGACACCAGCTTTACTCTCCAAGTAAATGGTTAAAAGCCAACACAAAATTATCAAGTCCCGCTGCAGCGGTTCAGGCTCTAGTATGTAATAGTAGTCTATGGGTTCAGGCAAAACTAGAAATTCATTCAAACCACCTTGTCAAGTCTCAAATGACAAAGTACCCTTTGACCTTGTCACATTCTCAAAGTGCAATTGTAAGTTGTTAAACATTTGTTTTGATTATGTAAAACTATAAATAAGGACTTGTTCGACAATTCTGGAATCATTGTTTGTGAAGCAACCAGTCACAATAAATTTGTCTAAAACTTCAAATAAAGAAATGAAATAACAAGAATATTAAATTACAACATTTCTATTCACAAAATATTAATTTACGTTTGATAAAATGTTATTGAAATGGAACGTTATCTTATCATACGTCAATGTCATTATCATCTGACAGCTGACGTTCATAATGCGATTTATTGCTTTACAAAATCAATTAATCAATGGGCTTTATTGCGATCAAATGGATCAAAGACTACAATATAATGCTGTGTAAATTGCGATCAATATTCAATGAGATACTCTCCTATAAAGAGTAACCTCACACGGCGTGATACTTAGTGACCAATTCAAAAGTTTCAACTTTTATGTAAAGTTTCTAGTTTATGTGATCAGATTACTTTCACAACATAAATAACAACTACTATGTAACTAAACAACGGGTCCTCTTCTTCTGGTGACAAGAAATAGCATCAAGTAATAGTCAACCAGAGTGCGAGTGGTGTAACTTTTTACACGACTGCCCAAGAAAAGGAGTGTTGTTTTATCAAATAAATAATCATTTCAGAGTAGTACAAGCAAAAATTCATCAATTTACCCAGTTTATCAAACTACCACTACTACTCAAACAGATCCAGTTGTAATCAAACCGTTCTTAAGGCAATATAACCGTCAATCTCAGCGAATACACTTTGTTTCCTTCAACCTTGACATTGGCAGAATCATCGATAAAACGATGTAGCCATTATTATAATAATTGGAATTGGATTATCAAACAACCAGTATTGATTAGGTATATGAATACTTAATTAAAATTATACCTACATCGCTTGGCCAACCTGGCAAACATTGCAAATATTCATACATTTTCTGTAAAAATAATTTCAGGCTTTGACATGATCACATTGAACAGTTGACACCTACTGTACTTTCAGTATATTATAGTGTAAGTACTCTGTGTACTGTACTCTTAAAGTAAAAGGTTATATAATCCCAAAACTAAATTATCAAGACCCGGGGTAGCAGTCCAGACCAAACTAAATGTTTATTTTAACAATACTACCACAATAGTATGCTATTAGTTTGGTTATGTAGATATTCTGTAACTGTTAATATCAAACTTTTTGTAAATTTAAATTGATTAGTATTGTTCTCAAGTAAGTGACATGTTTTCATTGAGAATAAAGTTTGTATAAACCAAAAACCATTGAAATAAAGAAAAGCAAATAAAACAATAAAATAAAGAGTATTACTAATAACCTTCCACCTTGTCCCATTTGTTTATCAATAATTCAAATGATATTCACTATTTCTTTTTACATATCAGATCAAAAATAAATACAATGTTTCATTTACTCTATGAAACCTCCACCTACTACATTATGAAATACTTGACTTGCTGCACCCCGTGGTTTCACCTGCATAAGTGACGACCCCGTGGGAATATTGGGATAAAAGTATCTTATGTTTTAATCCTGGTTATAATTACTGTCCGTGTGCCAAATTTTACCCAAATCCGTTCAGCCGGTAGTGCATAAAGAAGTAACAAACTTCCAACTTCTCACAGAGTTTCGCCTTTATAATATTAACTGTCTAGCGTGAAGTGTGATCATGTTCATCAAGTTTTGCAGTTAACCCAAAATGTATCTTTGAAAACAATTTATGAACACCATTTAACATCAGTACTTATTTCAGTACGTTTCATTTCTGAAAACTTGTAACTTATTGTCAACCTTTTAATACATGAATTTGATTGATTGAAAGCTTTCTAATACTTACTTGAATCTTTGTAATGCAACACATTTCATTTTATCAGAAAACTTCTGTCTGAGCCAGAATGAATAATAATCTAGTAACTAACATAATCATCTCTATTGGTTTTTAAGCCAAGCTTCAATTTAATGTGCACAAACTAATTTTAGGTAATTGATAACCTTTCAACCTATAAATAGGTAGGTACATTTTTATGGGAATCTTTTTATACAATTTACCCATCATCATTTTGAACCTTCTCTGTTTGAAGTTGGATAAAATACCAGTTGAAGCTTGCCTCTTAATTACAAACATTGTTCTTAAATTCAAGTTTTTATGTTACCAAACTTCTTCTGGAGATGGTCTTAGATTCCAAAGTAATATCAAAGCAGAGCCTCTAAAGGCCTTACCGACTTTAGATACCTACTTCTTATTGCTGGAAAAGTTCCCGATACTCGTACAGCAGCTACTCGAGTCTGCATTCTCGACCCCTAAGACGACCCACTGACCCTCGATGCTTGTAAAGCAGCTCGCAGCCCCGCAGTCTCGATGCCAGTACAGTTACTTGTAACTCCGTAGTCCTGACGTCGAAGGCGGCAGCGCGATGTCATCGTCTTAGTGGCCCACCGATCAACAACAGCTTCCAGCAGACCATCGATAGCTCCAACATTGATCATGGAAATAGAAAAATATAATTCATTAGAAATTGTTATGTAAGCTGGAGCCTATCCCACTTCTGATGTCAGAAAGGGTGAATGTGTATGTGTGAACCTATGTATATAGGTATCAATATCAGCTTAATTAGCAAGCTTTTAGTGTGGTTGGTTGGTGTCATTTACTGTCTGGTGGTTACTAGTTATTTACTGTATGAAGTACCTATGAATATGGTGTGTAGGGAAAGGGTTTTATGAAGAAAAGCACAGAAAGACAAGACTAGGCATTTATTTGAATTAGGCTTGTCAGGAAAACTAATAATTGTCCGTTCCCAAAACTAGGCCATGAAGAAGGAAGGACAAGCAAACTTCATGGCACCTTGTTTTAAAGTAGGTATTGTATCAACACATTGTACAAGTACATTTGCATAAACAATTATTGTTAACACATCAATGATTAATCTCTTGGACCATTTCTCAAAGCTATAGCAAATTAGCCATGGAAAGAAACATTAGGTAGGTACATGAGTATTCTGTAATTCGATTTAACACAAAAGCAATATTAGACTTATTATATTAGACCACCTATAGGACAACACAATTAACAGCAATAATATTAATTAACTTACGTGAACAGTAACTAGTCCATCTTTTACCACAGTTGAATCCAAGAGCACCGAGTACATTTGTCCAAGAGGCTCCCCATTGGCGGACTCACCTCTTTTATAATCCCCCCAATATTACTCAAGTACATCTGACTTTCCCGCCATTTTTAACAATCATACATTTTGACCAAATAACTTTAAATATTCACAGTCTTAGGTAAATCTATTTTGACAGAACTGTTTTAAAACGATAAAAGATATTCAATGTATTTTATAACAATTTATCAGACTATAATTACATGAAGTCCCTTTAAACATACATTCCACTGAGTACTTATATACAATTATTATTTATAACCACATAGGTAAGTATACATCAAAATAGCACATAAAATAAAGAAAATATTTCAAATACAATGTATAATTCTGCTATCCTTAAATCTTATGTGAAAGTAAAATAAGTTATTGTATTTATTTGGACCAACTCACAAATCATCGGTTCGTTCGGAATCGTTGCTAATTCGTCTAGAAATACTCTTGACAGCTACATACTAATTCCATGCAATTTAGGAAAATAAATCAAGTTTATATTCTAACGGTCTTATTCATAATAAGTTATAGAACATCTAAAGTCTTGCTAATGTCTCGTTGTCAAAAATTGTTATTCATAAACGCATTTTAGCCCTAAAACGTTCTATAAACCTACTATAAAGTTATGAAACCCAGAAGCCTACTATAACAGTACTATAAGGAAAAAAAAATGGCCGACTCTATACCAGCTGATAGAAAATGACGTTTGACCTACAAAATGTAACATGTGCAGTTGTATATAATTTATGTTGCACTTCTGTTTAACCAATTTAGTTAGTTATTATATAACTACAATGCAAAATAGAAGCGAGGAAAAATATAACGAAGGACATAATTCGTCACATCCACGGCAAACTTACGAATCTTCAGAAAATGCATTTTACAGGGAATGTTAAAAAAGTTTTTTTTAGTAACAGCTAAGTACCGTGGTACATTTGGTTTGGTTTGTTTGGTAAGATTTAATCTTAAAAAAGTAGTATTTTTAAAACCAAATGTACCACGGTACCTATATACCTAGGTATAGGTACCTGTTACTAAAAAAAACTTATCATTCCCTGTAAAATGCATTTTCTGCAGATTCGTAAGTTTGTCTTGGATATGAGGAATAGCAACAAGAATTACTGTGGGACGCTGCTGTTTTGGGCTGTGGAAACAACGCTTTCAAAATGTCTTTTACATGCAACAACCATAGTGGCTAGAGCAGTCCTTTACAATATTGCAGTTGACCATGGAGACATTCAGTTAGAGGGTAGGTAGCAATATCAATGAATATCATACAGTCACCCCAAGAAGTTGCAAGGGGAAATGCAAATGCTAATTTACAAACTTTTCAGGAAACATTCCACCGAGGTAGCCTCACTTTACCAGGTTAGAGGTACATCTTCCCACTTGTGTCCGGAGACGGTTCAGGGACTTCCGTGTGGATCATGTAGGTTTACACCCTGCAGGGAGATGCTCCAGTAGGGAGTGGTTGTGAAGCTATGTCGCAAACCATGCTCCGCCTCCTATCCTACCCTATGTGTCCCAAAACATGCAGTCAAAGTGACCTCTGCGCTGCCACTGACAACATTGTGGAAGTGGCAAAGTTTTGGGCCAACAAGTTCTAAAATACAGTCGTCCCCGCGACACAAAGAAGATAAAGAGGAAACATTTTAGCAAGTAGTGCATTAATAAAAAGCTTATACATATACAGATATCAGTTTAATTAATTTATTTTTAAAATACTCTAAACTTTAATTTGGCTTCTAGAACTTGTGCTAGCAGAACAACATTTTTAAAATGTTTCTTTTCATTTGCCATCTATGCCACCTCTTCTGTTTATTATTTGTAGTGAAGCACCATTCTTCCTATTGTCCTGAAATACAAAATTAATGTTATAATTCTTTCTCTTCATCAAACGAAGTTCTTGACATGCTTACTCAGGAACGTTGTAACTTATAAGTAAATTGGATAGGCACCTAATTCGTAAATCATGCCAGGCCGCCTTTTTCCCCTTTTTTGCGTTGGTGTCAGTCAGTATGTGTTTTTATTTTCTATCTTCTTATTGTGCCCAGAATTCAGCTACTTGTTTGGCGCCATCACCAGCGTCCACCTTCATTTTCTATTATGGAAACTCTCTCCCTGACCAATTCTTCCAAAGATCTAAGGAAAAGCAAAAGCAAGAATAAGTTTAAGAAATAAAGATTGTTTACAAAACAAAACTTACTTTGAACACATTTTAGTTGTAACAGTACAAACCTTATCGTCCTCCAACCAAAACGAGTATTCACTTCTTTGCCCTTTCTTGGAACTAGTCTCCGGTCTTAATTCCATTTCTTTTAAATACAAAAAAATATTCAAAGGTTTTCGCTCGCCTGACAATAAAATTACATTAACAAATTCACTGTCAAAAATGACGTTAACGCGGCAAAACTGTCGAAACCGTAGACAATAAATTAGTTTTCCGTACGTCATAATGTCTATGGTCACAATTATTTGGTGCGTAGACAGATATTCTCGTTTGACGACTCAATATGTTGACCAATTTGTTGGATGACTTCAATAAAATGGCAACATTTATATTTATATTGAAGTTATAGCACGTTTTAGTTATCGAACGTTTATGAAGCGTTTATGAATACAAAATTTTATCGAACGTTTTAAAGGCTTAATGAGCATTTTAACTAATGTGTGCTTTAAACCTTCTATAAGCTTTTTTTATGAATAAGACCGTATGACTCTACATATTCTGACACATGCAACCTACAAATGACGATAGGCATATTTTGCATATTTGCTATGTCCACGCTCCACGCTGCTTCATGTAATCGTCATGCAATCGTCAATCACGCTACAAAACATCTCAGGTTTCTTTCAACTAGCATTGAGAAAGCATGTCTTTTTGTTGTGAAAATGTCAAGTGATGATGATGAAGTGATTATAGCATACAACTTTATTAGAAGACGATGAAACAGGCGAAGAAAGTATTGGATTCATCCATACATCGAAAGAAATATAAATTGTAGATTGTTTGTGGCAGCCAGAGAGTTATCAGAAGATGATTCTGTTTTTCAATCATTTTACCGAATGACTAAAAATACGTACCAAAATTTAGTTTCTATTGTTGGACCACTGATACAAAGACAAAATACTGCAATGCGAGAATGTGTCAGTCCAGAAGAAAGGATACTAATAACTTTGAGGTAAGTTATAATTTAAATATATAATCGTAGGTACTACTTACTACTTATTGTAGCCAGGGGCCTGTTTCATAAAAAAATTGTGTAATATTATCAGTATTAACTATTAATTATTGAGTTGAAATTATCAGTTTCTCTCATATAAAAAAAAATGAAAAGCCATAATGGTCTAATAATATTAAACTAATTTTTTTTTTGTAATGGGAGCCCAGGGACTTAGGATACCTTTAGCACAAAATAAAATAAAAAAAATATATAGTTAAAAATGTATTTTAATATCGAAAAAACTTCAAAGAGACGTATTTTAAAGTTTCGATTATAAGTTTTCAAAGTTCTCCAGTTGTGATAAATCTTCAGAAACATTTGTATTTACAGAATAATTAATTGGAGATATTGGAGGAAACGATGAATTTGTATTAGAATCTACAGAAGATATAGGTGAATGATTATTGTCCCTGTATTCTTGTGACTGGTGTATTGGATAATAGGTGTTCTCATATTGTTGTGTCACTTGTGGCGGATGTGATTGGTTTGACTGAATCTTCGAGTAACAATAACACCTTAATTCTAAATTTTCTCATTTGCTCTTCAGATAAATTTTCTACATCTGGTAACAAACTTAGTAAAAACATTTTTCTAGCACTGTCCGTCTTTGTTTCTATTTTTTTTATCCAATCGACAAATGCTATATCAGCCTCGTTGATAACTTTTCTTATTTTTGGCTTCTTAAATGAGTTTGATTCATCGGATCTAGAAGATGGCGTTTCCAATGTATCGGTAGGTCTTTGAGTACATGGGACTTCGTCAGTTGTAGAACTTGATTCATCGGTGTTCTCTTTTGGTGGTATAGATATATTCCCCGGTTCATTAGTGTGAACAATTGATTTTACAAAAGGAAGAAGAAACTGTAGTTCTTCATGTAGATAGTATAATTTCTTTTGCTTTGTGGATGAACATCTGATTTTGTGATGATATCCTAACACAGGATCTGCAAATTATAACTATAAAGGATACCATTCTATTATTTTGTTGGGATGTTGCGATGCACACGGTTATTACGGCTATAGAATGTGGATTTGCCGGAAGAAATAGTGACGGTGGTGTTTTTCAAGCATCGGCTTTGGGAAGGTGGATAGAAAGAGATGGCTTAAATATTCCAAATTCAGGATCACCTTTACCAAACGATGACATTACTGGTTTTTTTTTTTTTTTTTTTCACTTTTAGAAAAATATTCAAGTGCACTATTTGGAGATGCTGCAACACTGGCATTTTCTGTTACTATTTCTTCACAATCTATTTCCTGTGTAAGGCCTTCTTTGTTCAGCGGGATTGTCCGAAACGGTTACCGCTGCTCCGGAACATAAAGGGCTAAGGAAGGAACACGGGTCGGTTTTAGTCAGTAAGAGTTTGACACTCCCTTCCGCTCCACCCAGAGCGGAAGGGGTCATTTAATGATTTCCCACCCCCAAAAAAAGGGCCTTCTTTGTTATTAATTACAGTAGAACTAGCTGAAGGTTGTGGATCAAATTCACATGTTTCTTGAAAGAGATTCTACTGACTACGTCTTTCAAGACGATGCTGTCGCTCTAGTGCGGCTGGGTTTTCTGGTTTAAGTTTAGTAAAGCAGAAAACAGATGGTACAACAGTCTTTTTAAGAAATTTGGCTAGTGGTTTGACCTGAAATTATAGAGAAATCATGATTACTTCATAAGTAAGAAGTTAGGTGAATTAGACAAAAGTACGTAAAAACACTGATGGCTCATCTTTATATTTGCTTCTCCCAAAAAATAATATTCTTCTGTAAAATGCGCTGCACATAATCGTGCAGTACTACTCGCCTTAAAGTTTTTGATGCGTAAGGCCACTTCCCATTTCCTCCTGCGCTTACTATCCTTCGGAAATAAATGGACGACTATTTTTACAATTTAATGCACTACATTGAGGTATTTCTGCACAAATTATTAAGAGGGACGACGAGAATAGGAACGACAAACTTTAATATAAACAAATATCAATACGATTTGACAGTTGTTATCTCACAACACTGTACAGTCGATCATACGCCCTCTTTCGTAATAAAAAGTTAGTTTTCCTCCCATTGATATATAAAAACCCCCACATTAAAATTTCACTCACAACACTCATTACTTACTACCTAGATAACAAACACGTAAATATGCTTCGTAACGAAGATCAGTTGTTGACGCCTTGCATGTGTGCGTGACCAAGGACTACACACACACGCATACGGCACGGCGCGGGAGGCGACGCGCAGAGGCAGCAGCGGCGCGCGGGGTGCGCGGGGCGCGGTGCGCCGAGCGGCGAGCGCCCACCATTCGTTCAGTTCGACAGAGACACCGTTCGACATGTGTCACATTCATTATTCATTAGTATTTTTTGTCATTATTCTTTATTGTAAAAGCAAGTAAATCTACATTATTTGTACTTGGAGCATAATTTTATTGAAAAGGCCCGAGTCCACCCCTTCGCTGCCAGCATTCTACAGTGTCTTCATTTTGGTCCTAACGAGCCGGATTACGGGCGACGCGACGCGACAAGAACAGAGAATCTGCGCACGAGGCGGCCATTACGTGGACTACCATTAATTTGGAAAATACATCATGCATGGATGGATGGATTGATCATCATAGTGCCAACCTTTTTAGTGGAAACAGAGTGCAAAGTCTATCCTTATTATCCTTAACCCATTCCATTAAAAATTCTCTATTTAACGTTGGGCTAACCTACGTAATTATCTATGTACTAATTATTATTAGTACGACGCCCCTAAGACGACCCACTGACCATTTATTGTGTTCATAAACTCATATTTTATTAATTCGTGTTCACAGCTCAGTACATAAACTGTGAGAACGTGGTCGCTGTTGCCTTCCGCTACTAGGCAGCTGGGCTGGCCGCGTGGCATGTTGGTGTGCCGTGGGGCTCTTACGAGCGCGTTGCACTCGCTTGCTTGGTGTTTGTTTGCCTGTGTTTCATGCGCACCCTCGCTGCTCCCTTGCACATAACAATTAAGTATAAGCTTGCACTTTTTACTTTAAAGATTTTCGTAGCTTGTTGTCGTGTTATAACTTTAATTTCACTAAGTGGATCGCTAACATGGATTTCAAATCATTAATTAAAAAACGTGGAACCTATAAAGCTAAATTAACTCAATTCAATTCATATTTAGAAACAGTAACAAGTTGTGATACTTTGAGTTCCTTACAAACTAGTGAATTAAAAATAAGGTTGACAAAAATAGAGGAGTTATATCCTGAATATGATAGCATACAAAGTGACATAGAGAATGTATTTGATATTCCAGAGGACCAGTATAAGGAACGCGAAACCTTCGAGATCCGGTATTATGCTGCGATTGCTGTTGCCCAGGAGCTGTTGAGTAAGCAGGAGCCCTCTGCGGGCAATGGATCGGTTACAGGTGCTAATACTGTTTCTGGAAATAAAGGTGGGATAAAACTTAAACTTCCTACAATACATTTACCTACCTTTTCGGGTCAATATCACAACTGGCTTGAGTTCCATGACACGTATGTTTCATTAATACACATAAATGACACTATTCCAAGAATTAGTAAATTCCATTATTTGCGGGCTGCATTAAAGGATAGTGCTGCTTTAATAATAAGTTCCCTTGACTTCTCCGATGAGAATTATGATGTTGCATGGCAGCTACTATGTGACCGTTATAACAACAGACGGCTTCTAGTTTATAATCATGTTCAAGCTATCATTAATATTGAACATGGAACACAAGAATCCTTTCATGTTCTGCGCAACATCATTGATACAGTCAATCGTAACATAAGAGCTTTGAAAACACTTAAGTTACCCACAGATGGTTGGGATGTGCTCATTATACACTTAGTCTCAAGTAAATTGGATTCAGTGACAAGTAGGGAATGGGAAACTTACCGTAATGCATTAGATGACTTAGCTACGCTTGATGATTTTAACAAATTTCTTAAGAATCGAGCAGATTTATTAGAAACTATTGCGGAAGTTCATAACAATGGGTCGAAAGGAACACATAGTGGCAGTACACACAAACAAGGTGACAGTACACATAAGCAAAAGACATTTACTGTCAACTCAGAGTCTTCAGTCAATAACAGACCGTATAGTTGTCCATTATGTAAGGGTAACCATGCCATTTATAAGTGCTCAAGCTTTAAGTCGCTTTCCATTGAAGCTCGTATTGAGAAGGCAAGATCCCTTAACCTGTGCCTTAACTGCTTACGTAATGGTCATAAATCATTTAAGTGCAGGATGGGTGGCTGCGGTCACTGTCATAAACGACATAATACCATGTTGCATTTGAATGGGCCATCCAGTACACAGGATACAGACAATGGTAGTACTGATTCTCCATCTACTTCTACACAACCTACACCTGATACTAGTAGTGTAGTACTCTGCACAGCCCAGTCAAACACACAGTTGTCAACAAGCTCACACGATAATGTGGTTCTGTCAGCCACTCATAATCCTCAGTGCGTTATATTGCTGTCAACGGCTACCATTAATGTTACTGATCACAGTGGTCTAAAACATAGAGTCCGTGCATTATTAGACAATGGTAGCACATCAAGCTTCATTACTAAAAGCCTATGTGACAAACTCAAATTACCAACTCATTCAACCTCGACATTAGTTGAAGGGTTAAATCGTCAATCTAGTTGCATATTTAAAAGATGTGATGCCGTTATATCATCACTCATTAATTCTTATTCTGAGAGTATACATTGTTTAGTGGTTCCACACATTACTCAAGCATTACCTTGTAAACAAGTCAACCATCAAGGGCTACACATACCCCAAAATATTACATTAGCGGATCCTTTGTTCCACACACCGTCACAAGTAGACATGCTGCTTGGAGCGGACTTATTTTGGAGTGTATTGTTAAATAATAATATTTCATTAGGCAAAAATAAGCCCACATTAAGTGAAACAAAGTTTGGATGGTTGATATCTGGGCCCACACATTCATTACAACACAGCATTAATACAGTCCACTGCAATCATGCAAGTACACATTACGATGATCAACTTCAGGATCAATTAACCAAATTCTTTGAGCTTGAAACGGTCACAGTGCACAAACCTGTATCCAAAGAGGAACAGGAATGTGAAAGTAATTTCATACAAACTACTACTCGTGGAAATGATGGTCGATTCATTGTAACAATTCCATTAAAAGAATCGCCTCAACAGCTGGGTAGTTCATATGAACAAGCACTGTCTAGGTTCATATCGTTAGAACGTAGATTCAAGCGTGACCCTTTATTCAAAAAGCAATATGCTGAATTCATTAAGGAATACATATCTTTAGGTCACATGACTGAAAACACAACTCCAGATAAGGATGAATACACATACATTATGCCACATCATGGAGTGTTACGTGAAACAAGTTTAACAACTAAATTAAGAGTTGTTTTTGACGCATCTGCAGTAACCTCATCCGGGTTATCGTTTAACAACATTCAAATGGTCGGCCCTACAGTACAAAGTGACCTCATTAGCATATTAATTAGATTCCGACAGTTTAAACATGTTGTTACTGCAGATGTCGAAAAAATGTATAGAATGGTAAAGGTAATTGAAAGCCAACATAATTTACAACAGATACTATGGCGTTTCGAACCTAATGAACAACTTAAACAGTACAAACTCAACACTGTCACGTATGGTACCGCATCTGCACCATATCTTGCAACACGATGTCTAGTTCAGCTGGGAAAAGAATGCACTGATAAGTCCATTTCAGATGCTATCATTAAAGGATTTTATGTTGACGATTTTATTTATGGGGACAATGATATGTCTAAGCTGGTAGACATCTGCAGAGGCGTCATTAACCAACTTGAAAGCGGACAGCTACACATGGAATTCAAATAATCCATGCATTATACAGCAACTCATAGGTGAAACTAGCAAAGATGAATTGCTTAATTTAAGTGACCATGAGTATTCAAAAACATTAGGATTACTTTGGGGTTGCAAAGAAGATGTGTTGTTATTCTCAGCAAACATTAAGCAACATGAACACATCACAAAACGCACAATCTTGTCTACCATGGCTCAAATATTTGATCCACTTGGACTCATTAACCCTTGCATATTGCAAGCTAAAATTATCCTACAAAAATTATGGTCATTAAAAATAACATGGGATGAAAATGTTTCAAGTGAGATTCAAGCAGCTTGGTGTAACTTTATTAAATCATTAGGTGATATTAGGAAAATAAGAATACCAAGACATGTCACCTGTGACTATCCAGTCATTTGTGAACTGCATGCCTTTAGCGACGCATCAACACAAGCTTACAGTGCTGTTATTTATCTACGGTCTGTGTCCCAAAATAATCAAGTGACAGTGAAGTTGGTGACTGCAAAGAGCCGTGTAGCTCCACTGAAACCAATGACAGTGCCACGGTTGGAATTGAGTGGAGCTCTATCAGCAGCTCGTTTAGCTGATAAAGTGAAGTCTTCGTTAATGGGACTTCACAGTTGTACTTACTGGTGTGACTCGACCATTGTGTTAGCTTGGATTAATACTTCCAAGAGCAATCTATTAAAACCATTTGTTTATAACAGAATTCATGAACTGAAGTCTCTTACAGAACCAGGTACTTGGCGTTATGTACCTACAAAGTTGAACCCTGCTGATATAGGTTCGCGCGGCGCAGATGCTCGCCATCTGGAATCCAATAGCTTGTGGTGGTCGGGACCAGCATTTTTAAAAGAACCAGAGTCTAACTGGCCTGGCCCACCAACAAACATTAAGGACGATGACTTGCCGGAACTTAAGGTTCAAAGTCATTTAAATGTCTCAGAGCAACAATCAGTCGAATTCGTGAGACGATTTTCCGACTTTAGTAAGCTACAGCGCATTACAGCTTATATATTGAGATTTATATATAATTGTCGTTATCCAAAGAGCAAATGTATGGGGTTGTTAACTTTACATGAACTTAATCGGTCTTTAATTACATTATGTAGAATTTCACAACATGAATCATTCCATCAGGAGTATAAGTCATTAAAAAATAAACAACAACTGCCATTAAAAAATAAATTAACTAATTTGAATCCATTTTTACATTCTGATGGTCTGATTAGAGTTGGAGGTAGGCTCTCTAATTCTCATTATAGGTACGATACCAAACATCCCATATTGCTACATGCATCTAACTACATCACAGTACTTATTTTTAAACATTATCACAAATTACTCATGCATGCTGGTCCACAATTACTGCTGGCAAACATTCGTCATAAATTTTGGGCATTAAATGGTAGAAATCTTTCTAGAAAAACAGTACATAGCTGTGTTACATGTTGTCGTTTTTCAGGCAGAATCACACAGCCAATAATGGGCAACCTTCCTGAGCAACGCCTACATGCTGATTATCCATTTATAAACACAGCAGTAGATTATGCAGGACCAGTGATGATTTTGAACCGAAAGGGTAGAGGTAGTAATTTAATTAAGGCATATATTTGCATTTTTGTGTGCTTGGCTGTTAGAGCAGTACACATAGAGCTTGTGACAGATCTCAGCTCCGAAACCTTTATTTCTGCTCTAAACAGATTTATTGCCCGTAGAGGAAAAACTGTCAACATCTTCTCGGACAATGGTACATGCTTCGTAGGAGCATGTAGTGAACTGGCTAGGTTTTTAAAATTAAATGCCAACTATTTAAGTGCACACGCTTCAAATTTATCAATAAACTTTAAATTCTCACCAGCCTATAGCCCACACTTTAATGGCTTAGCTGAGGGTGCCGTGAAATCGGTTAAACATCACTTGAAACGTATACTTGCTCTTGCAAACCTCACTTACGAGGAAATGAACACAGTACTTACTCAGATAGAGGCTATCTTGAACTCAAGGCCTCTAATTCCTTTATCTTCTGATCCTTCAGACCTAGTAGCCCTCACACCGTCACATTTCCTTCTGGGACGAACATTAACTGTTTTACCCTCTCCTCAGGCACAAGATACCACAAGGTTGAGCACTTTCTCACGATATATGAGAACTCAACAATTGAAGACCCATTTCTGGGATAGATTTTACAAAGAATACATTACAGAGCCGCAAAAGCGACAGAAATGGTGCAAGGAGGGAAGAGACCTACGACTTGGAGAGATGGTGCTGGTCAAGGATGATCGACTGCCGCCAAACAGATGGCTGCTCGGGCGAATAACCAGCGTGTATCCAGGCTCCGACGGTGTGACCAGGGTAGCAGACGTGAAGACAACATCGGGTACTCTTCGGCGCGCCTTCAATCGGCTGTGCCCGCTACCAGTTGAAGATCGGCCTGATGTGTCCTCAGACCACAGTCCCTTGCCGAGGGGGGCAACTTGTTGACGCCTTGCATGTGTGCGTGACCAAGGACTACACACACACGCATACGGCACGGCGCGGGAGGCGACGCGCAGAGGCAGCAGCGGCGCGCGGGGTGCGCGGGGCGCGGTGCGCCGAGCGGCGAGCGCCCACCATTCGTTCAGTTCGACAGAGACACCGTTCGACATGTGTCACATTCATTATTCATTAGTATTTTTTGTCATTATTCTTTATTGTAAAAGCAAGTAAATCTACATTATTTGTACTTGGAGCTTAATTTTATTGAAAAGGCCCGAGTCCACCCCTTCGCTGCCAGCATTCTACAGTGTCTTCATTTTGGTCCTTCGAGCCGGATTTGAACCAGCGACCTATGGATTTTTTAAATGTAACATTTCCGAATTCAGCAGTTAATTAAATCAACTCGACTAAATAACAATCTGTCTGACTGAACTCTGAACACTAAATAAACAGTTCACAGTTGCTAAATTGCTAAGTTGAAAACCTCCTCCTTTTTGAAGTCGGTTAAAAACAATTCAACAGAGACGAAACATCATTGTGTCCTTTCCTTTGTTTTGTTTATAGCCTTCCGCCTGCGGCCTGCAGTATAAAGCGAGACAAATATATATCCGTCCGTGGGTGGTGCTACCCCGCACGGAGCACCGCGCAGACACAGTACATAATATTATCTAAGTATTCTATCTTCATAGGCTAGCCGCACACACACAATAATATTGTCAGTAATGTACGTATTGT
This sequence comes from Oligia fasciuncula, assembly GCA_963082905.1. NCBI lineage: Eukaryota > Metazoa > Arthropoda > Insecta > Lepidoptera > Noctuidae > Oligia > Oligia fasciuncula. Next base: position 5,643,884 of record OY720408.1, on the reverse strand, counting down.
CAATAATATTGTGTGTGCGGCCTGTATTACGGTATTGTTCAATATTATTGTGGATATCCAGAAATTCTGATTTTGTCACGGCAATTCCGGGTTTCGATCCCAGCAAGGAGGGAAGGTATGTGAGAGTGGATCCGACAGGTCGACGACATCGCGATTGCTTGCGATTGGAGTGAACGAAGAAAATTATACCGCGCAACCCAGGCTTTAAGGTAGGGTATGGTGCAATCTTTGGCTACCTAAAAAGCGATCTTGGAACCAATTCCAAATCTCTTTAGCGCCATGGAGGATGTTGTAAATTTTAAAAGCAATCAGGCAAAAACTTTGGTTCTTTATGCAGGTCGAATGTCTGCCAAGATCAAACGTCTTGGCGTAAAATTGACCGAACGTCGGCAAATGGATTTAATGCTTGGTGGTATAGTCGATAAGAATATTGGTATTGTACTGGAAGGCTGCGAAACAATGCACAAATGTCACGGAGGTCAATGAGCGAAACATGTACTGTACAACATCTACCAGGAGTTGGAATATTAAGACTTTGCAACCAAAGTCAATCCACTCTATGAAGAAAGACGTTGATTTTGTCTGGAGTTCAGATTGTCAGAACGCATTTCAAGCAATAAAAGATGAGATCTAGCCAGCTGATTATCTACCTTCTAGCGTTATCATCAGAGTCGTAAAAAGTTTTTTTTTTTAATAAAACACAATAATAAAGTATTTTAGGTTGTATTTATTTATTTAATAAGCTATTTATTCATAGAAAATTCAAACATTTTTATTCCTACTCTGCGTCTATTATGACCTCATATAAAAATAAGGCTGGTCCTACAAATCCCTCATGCCTGGCGAACCCTAGGTGAGTAGTTCTCACGAAAGATGTACACTTAACGAAAAAGAAGTTATGAAATATCGTAACGAAATAGTAAACTAAAGCTGAGTGTGCATTGAGTGCTTTAAGATGCAGGGAATAAGGGAATTAATTAAAAACATGTTTTTCATTATAGGTACACTTATTATTAGCTGAAATCAAAATGAATTATTCAAATTAAAAGACAGGAAAAAGAAAAAGTTTTAACAGAGAAAACTGAATTAAAAATAAACTGCGTCTTCTATATTCATCAGAGAAAGACTGCCCTCATATTCGACCAATTCTATTTTTTTAACTATATTTACTTCAGGAACACAGTCTAACGGTCTTATTCATAATAAGTTATAGAACATCTAAAGTCTTGCTAATGTCTCGTTGTCAAAAATTGTTATTCATAAACGCATTTTAGCCCTAAAACGTTCTATAAACCTACTATAAAGTTATGAAACCCAGAAGCCTACTATAACAGTACTATAAGGAAAAAAAAATGGCCGACTCTATACCAGCTGATAGAAAATGACGTTTGACCTACAAAATGTAACATGTGCAGTTGTATATAATTTATGTTGCACTTCTGTTTAACCAATTTAGTTAGTTATTATATAACTACAATGCAAAATAGAAGCGAGGAAAAATATAACGAAGGACATAATTCGTCACATCCACGGCAAACTTACGAATCTTCAGAAAATGCATTTTACAGGGAATGTTAAAAAAGTTTTTTTTAGTAACAGCTAAGTACCGTGGTACATTTGGTTTGGTTTGTTTGGTAAGATTTAATCTTAAAAAAGTAGTATTTTTAAAACCAAATGTACCACGGTACCTATATACCTAGGTATAGGTACCTGTTACTAAAAAAAACTTATCATTCCCTGTAAAATGCATTTTCTGCAGATTCGTAAGTTTGTCTTGGATATGAGGAATAGCAACAAGAATTACTGTGGGACGCTGCTGTTTTGGGCTGTGGAAACAACGCTTTCAAAATGTCTTTTACATGCAACAACCATAGTGGCTAGAGCAGTCCTTTACAATATTGCAGTTGACCATGGAGACATTCAGTTAGAGGGTAGGTAGCAATATCAATGAATATCATACAGTCACCCCAAGAAGTTGCAAGGGGAAATGCAAATGCTAATTTACAAACTTTTCAGGAAACATTCCACCGAGGTAGCCTCACTTTACCAGGTTAGAGGTACATCTTCCCACTTGTGTCCGGAGACGGTTCAGGGACTTCCGTGTGGATCATGTAGGTTTACACCCTGCAGGGAGATGCTCCAGTAGGGAGTGGTTGTGAAGCTATGTCGCAAACCATGCTCCGCCTCCTATCCTACCCTATGTGTCCCAAAACATGCAGTCAAAGTGACCTCTGCGCTGCCACTGACAACATTGTGGAAGTGGCAAAGTTTTGGGCCAACAAGTTCTAAAATACAGTCGTCCCCGCGACACAAAGAAGATAAAGAGGAAACATTTTAGCAAGTAGTGCATTAATAAAAAGCTTATACATATACAGATATCAGTTTAATTAATTTATTTTTAAAATACTCTAAACTTTAATTTGGCTTCTAGAACTTGTGCTAGCAGAACAACATTTTTAAAATGTTTCTTTTCATTTGCCATCTATGCCACCTCTTCTGTTTATTATTTGTAGTGAAGCACCATTCTTCCTATTGTCCTGAAATACAAAATTAATGTTATAATTCTTTCTCTTCATCAAACGAAGTTCTTGACATGCTTACTCAGGAACGTTGTAACTTATAAGTAAATTGGATAGGCACCTAATTCGTAAATCATGCCAGGCCGCCTTTTTCCCCTTTTTTGCGTTGGTGTCAGTCAGTATGTGTTTTTATTTTCTATCTTCTTATTGTGCCCAGAATTCAGCTACTTGTTTGGCGCCATCACCAGCGTCCACCTTCATTTTCTATTATGGAAACTCTCTCCCTGACCAATTCTTCCAAAGATCTAAGGAAAAGCAAAAGCAAGAATAAGTTTAAGAAATAAAGATTGTTTACAAAACAAAACTTACTTTGAACACATTTTAGTTGTAACAGTACAAACCTTATCGTCCTCCAACCAAAACGAGTATTCACTTCTTTGCCCTTTCTTGGAACTAGTCTCCGGTCTTAATTCCATTTCTTTTAAATACAAAAAAATATTCAAAGGTTTTCGCTCGCCTGACAATAAAATTACATTAACAAATTCACTGTCAAAAATGACGTTAACGCGGCAAAACTGTCGAAACCGTAGACAATAAATTAGTTTTCCGTACGTCATAATGTCTATGGTCACAATTATTTGGTGCGTAGACAGATATTCTCGTTTGACGACTCAATATGTTGACCAATTTGTTGGATGACTTCAATAAAATGGCAACATTTATATTTATATTGAAGTTATAGCACGTTTTAGTTATCGAACGTTTATGAAGCGTTTATGAATACAAAATTTTATCGAACGTTTTAAAGGCTTAATGAGCATTTTAACTAATGTGTGCTTTAAACCTTCTATAAGCTTTTTTTATGAATAAGACCGTAAATCTTTAGTTTTAGGGACCACAAATTTTACATCCACGTTTTTGTCTCTACTTTTGTAAAATGAAATTGAGTACATCTTTTCACCATAATGTATCTTGGTGATTACTCCAACGTAATACTTCCATGTCTTTTTGTAGTAGCGTACTAAAGTCGTATCTCCTAGTTTAAAAATCTCATTCTTCTGATTATCTTCGGCCTCAATGTTAACGTCATTCTTAATAATCTCTTCATTTATTGAGGGTTCCACGGCAATCTCTATTATTTCTTTAATGTGTCCGTCATACTTGTTTATGATTTGTTTTTCCTTCATCTTTGTTTTCAGGTAAGTGCCTTCATTGTCCTTAACGTCTTCACTCTCTCGCTTTTTTCTTTGTTTTTGGTACTATTTTCAGTTTTTTCCTTCACCGCCGTTTTCAGGTAAGTGCCTTTTTTGTCATTTAAGTCTTTAGTTTCTCTTTCATTATTATTTTTGGTATTATTTTCAGTTGTTTCCTTTATCTCTGTTTTCAGGTAAATGCCTTCATTGTCCTTATTGTCTTCAGTCTCTCTGTATGTATTGTAACTTAGATAAATTATAAATAAACCCACTAAAAAGCGAGAAATAAAAACTTTGTAACAAAAAAAAACCGTCTTCCAAAAAAAAACACTACAAACTGAAAAATGTGGTGGCAAAAACTAAAATACTGATCCATAAGACACCGACTTCCGAAATTAAAGTTATTTTTCAGTTTGTAGTGTTTTTTTTTGGAAGTCGGTTTTTTTTTGTTAAAAAGTTTTACATGTGATTTGTTCTTCTTATTGTTGAGTAATGTTGAAGCTAAAGTGTTCGTTTTAATCAGCTGATGTTCTTTGGTGTAGTAACAGTCACAGCAAGTGTTTTTTTCACAGTCGAAACAGCTTAGCCATTTATATTTAATAGGTCCATCTCCGGTAGTTGTTATTTGATGTACTTTCATTGTACCTTTTATGGGCACAACGCCATTTGGAATCATTTTTGTCATCTCTTCGACTTTGTTTTCAGGTATATAAAAGATATTAATGTTGGTGTTATTTATTAAAACTTTATGCACAAGTAAAAGAAATACTGTACGGACTTGATGCCTGAGGCATTTTCTACCAGTCAACCTTAGGGTGATGCAGAGACAAAACATGGCAGGTGCAACATACGGGATAAATAGCTAGGAAATGACTACTTATAAAATACAAGAATAAATACTAATACATAGATAGATAGATACATACATATAAACAAAATTAACTGTGAGGAGAAAAAAAAAATTATCGGTAGAGGAGAAAACGAAACCAGCAAATCAGCGCTGAGATGCTACAGCCAACTTTTGACGGATATGTTCACGTGCCCTCACTTTAAAAGATAACCGACTGGTTGCCGTCCTGATATTCAGAGGGAACGCATTCCAAAGAAAGACCGCCTGGACAAAGAAAGAAGAATGAATGAAGCCAGAACGATGAGAAGGACATCGTAGAAGACGATTGTCAGTGGAACGAAGATTTTTAGCATGGGCAGAGCATAAATATTGAATTTGGGAAGTCATGTAAGAAGGAGCAGTGGGATTATCGAGAATAGAGAACAATGTATTCAGAGCCCTCAACTCTCTGCGCTGGCGAATGGGTAACCATTTTAAAAGCAACAGATGCTCGGATACTTATGAAGATTGACAACGAATCGAATGCAGTTATTCAGAAGACGGTCAAGTTTATTGAGGAGATCTACATTCAGGTCATAGTAACACACATCACCATAGTCAATTATGGGAAATATTAGGGACTGTACAAGCATTGCCTTTATGTGTGAAGGAAGAAGGTTTTTCAACCGATAGAGCGACCGCAACGTTCCGGTGACTTTATTACTTACAGTCGTGACCTGCTTTCGCCAGTCAAGAAAAGTGTCGACATGCAAACCAAGATTCTTAACATCAGAGCTAAACGGGATGACTGACTTGTCGAAGAGGTGGCACAGTCAATCCATTCAGCTTCCTCATGCTGTAGGGGCTGCCTAATATGATAGCCTAACACTTGGTGGGGTTAACGGCCACCCCGAATCGGTCAGACCAGTTTTTAACGACATCTAAATCCCGGTTTAGCTCGTCAATCGCATCCGGTATGTTGTCGACACCTACCCGGCAGTAAAGCTGCAAGTCGTCAGCATAAAGATGATACGCAGTCCGAAGCTCGGTAGTAATGAGATTAATAAAAATGGAGAATAAGAGAGGAGATAATATACCGCCTTGCGGGACGCCAGCTGCAAGATCACACCAATTTGACGAAGAGTCTCCAGCATAAACAGACTGCTGACGTCCCCGAAGATAGGAGGAAAACCATTCCAATACCCTCGGAGAGATGGATAAAAGGACTTCGTGACTGACGGTATTAAAAGCATTGGAAAAGTCAATTAACACTAAGACTGTGACTTTAGTGTCTTCCATTCCCCGCCTTATATCGTCGGTCACTTTAAGGAGTGCTGTAACGGTACTGTGCCCGGGCCTGAAACCGGATTGAAAGGACTGATGAGGGAGTTGTGGTGAATAAAGTGGGAGAATTGTTTGTGAACACTGGCCTCGAGCACCTTAGATAGAAAGGGAAGGATGGAAATTGGGCGAAAGTGACTAGGAAAAGAGGGATTGGGAATCTTAGGCAGGGGCCGAACTAGGGCTTCCAAAATTACGGAAATGTCAATTACGTAACTAATTACGCAACTTTTTTCTCCAATTCCGTAATTACGTAATTTTTCCTATTTTTTTGATTTTTTGTAAATATTGTAGATAATCTACAATTTTTACAATTATCTTTTATTATCTCAAATTCAAGGAATTATCAAAATAAACAAAAAAATATTTATTCAAGAATATCTATACAGGATGACATTTAATTCATTGGCAATATTTTAACCACGTATTCCAACCATGATACTGGTTCATTTAAGCCAACAATATCGAATATTAATATGGTCAAATTATTAATTTAAAAAACGTAATATAACTTGATATTTACTTACATAAAGACCGAAATTAATAAACAAGATTAAAAAAATGAAATAAAAAAAATGATAATTAAACATAAATAAATTTAATTATCAAGATTCTTTCGACACGTGTAGTAAAACTAGGCGTTATTATTACTTACGCACAGCGTACGAGCTCTCATTGGCTAGCCGCACACACACAATAATATTGTCAATAAAGTACGTATTGTCAATAATATTGTGTTTGTGCGGCCTGTATTGCGGTATTGTTCAATATTATTGTGGATATCCAGAAATTCTGATTTTGTCACGCCAATATCGGGGGGAGGCGGGGGTATTGTCAATAATATTGTAATGTGCGGGCGCGCGGCAATATTCCAGTTGAGGAAAAGATTTCAAGGCAGGCGGACGTCCGTGTTTTTTTTTCAAAATGGAGGACGAAAACAGTATCCATAGCGAAAATAGTTTTTATAATAGTACTCTCACGGAAAATCAATATTTGTCAGTATTTATTAAAACATGGGAAACTTATCCAGAATTATGGAATACATCCTGCGAAGCATATCGCGACAAAGTTAAGAAAAATAATGCGCTTGATAAGTTGCTCGATATTTATAAAAAAATTAAACCAAATAGCACGAGGGAAGACGTAAAGAAAAAATTAAATTCCCTACGAACAAATTTTCGGAAAGAATGAAAGAAGATTCACAAAATCATCGGGAAAGGGAACCGATGAGGTCTACGTCCCGTCTGCCTGGACGTATTATGAATTGCTGTTTTTATCAAATGATGAACAACCAGTAAAGAAAACTACAGAGGTTAGTATTATAATTTAATAAATTTATTAAATAATTCTCATAACAGATAGGTTAGTAGGTACAAAACAACTTTCATTAAGTATTTAAACTACAAAAGTACTCACAATAATTGTCTCTTATTATTTTAGCATTTATAGTTGCGTTTCTATTTTGAGTAGACTGTAGACTAGTTATATTGACTGATGGTGATTCCTTTTCTTGGTTTAAATAAAGTGAAGCGTTTTCTTTAATTAAAAAGTTGTGTAAGTAACAACAGGTTAAAGTCAGTTTCGTTGCTTTGTCTGGTTCGAGATTTATAGCCTTTTGAAAAATACCAAAACGTTTAGCCAAGATACCAAAAGCACACTCAACCGTTGATCGAGCCCTTGATAGTTTTTGATTGAATATTAGCTCATTAGTGCTGCAGTTTTTCTGTGAGTATGGTTTCATCAAATTCGGGCCCAAAGCGAACGCTTCATCAGCCACAAATACGTAGGGAAATAAGTGTGTCATGTTTGAAAGGTTAATTGGGTTAGGCAAGTTAAGTAGACCTTGTTCGTAAGACTGCCAAAATTTTGAATAGAACAAGACTCCACCATCAGATATCCGACCTTTGACACCAACATCAACCATCATAAATTCTTTATGAGCATTTACTAAAGCCAATAAAATAATACTGTGGAATCCTTTATAATTAAAGTAACGTGACCCCGCATTTTTGGGCATAATAATCCCAATATGCTTGCCATCCAGCGAGCCTAAGCATGTAGGGAATCCATGAATGCGTCCAAAATCATTGGCCACCTCTCTCCACTCTTGCTGGGTTGAAGGAGTCTAAAACAATAAACATTATCATAATTTGTTATTAACATTTTATTTACCTACTTTTCTTTTTATATTCCAGGAAGACAAAGAAAATGATCAAGAGCAACATAGGTATTCGATTAGCTCAATGGATCCACCTCCAACTCCAGTATCGGAAAATAAGAAAAGAAAAAAGGAAAATGACCAGCAAAACCTTTTACATAGAACTTTATCATTTTTGGAGGATTCTTCTGAAAATCAAGAAGAATATCATCTTGCCAAAGTCTGGGCTGCTAAACTGATAAAACTGGAGTCTAAGCAAAAAATTTTTTTTTATAATGGTTGTCAATCGTATTCTTTTCTTCAATTCTTGATATCGTACCATCCTTTTTGCTTTTTCTATGTCTTCTTTTGTGAATAAGCCAATGGGATCGTCTGTGGGTTGGGCGATATTTTCAGAAATTTTATCAGCTTCAACATGAATTACGTTTGGAATTCTTGAAGATACCTGTTCAAGCTTATGCTGTCTATATTTCTTCGAATTTTCCTTCCATTGTTTACGCAATTTTCTCTGTTCACGTGGACTTTTCTCTGTGATGGGAATTTGTTTCTTTTCTTCTTTTCGTTTTCTGTACTTAGCACGCTGTTTTTCTTTTTCTAAGGCATATAATTCTGGGTCGTTTTTTATTTCTAAGTACTTGCGTCTTTTGCACAGCCTTTGAAGGGCCAAACGCTCTGCTTTCGTTTTAGCCATACCTGTATAATAAAATAAATTATAAACAAATTAATAAGTTTTAAAACGTAAATTAATCTATATTATATAAAACTCTCCGTTACTGGGTAACTGACTGACTGACTGATTGACTGACTCACAGAGAACGCATAACCGAAACTACTGGTCGTAGAGAGCTGAAATTAGTTTCACTAAGAAAGGGTTTCCCGAAATTCCCACGGGAACGGGAAAAAACGGGATTTCAAAAAAAAGAGCTCGGGCGAAGCCGCTGGCAGAAGCTAGTACTTAATAACTTTTGAGTCAGTAATCCACAATTTAATTATATACAATTAAATTGTGGATTATAAATAATATTGATTTAAAATTATCCAATTTGTTGCTTCTAAATCATTAATCTCGACAATACATCATTCAACACAACAAAAATTTCATTTTCCTCAAAAATAATCATTCACCTCATCAAGAATTACACAGTGAATGATGTTACGATAAATGACGAAACGTTACAAAACAAGTTACAACGTGACGAATTAGACGAAGACCTAGACAATTATTATACTCTTCAGTCAGTACATAATACTTAGTATCTATGATCACTCATTTTCTAAATCAAGAAAAATAACTTACCAGAAATATGTCCAGTCGTTTAATGATGAAATTTTCTGACAAACTTATATAAAATCTCTTTAAAACGTAATTTCACAGTCGACACGTGCAGCTTGGTGGACAAATCAACGACGACTGAGGGGCCGCGCGGGGTAAGGCCCCCGGAATGCGTTCGGATACTTGAATTTAGTTCTTTTGATCGACAAAATTTATCAAACAAAAATCGCCGAAGTTAATGATGAAATCTTTGTGTCAAAATTTTAAATGGTTAAATAATAACATAAGGGGTAAATTCCGATGTAACTAATATAGTAATTGTTCAGTATACACTATAATTTTTACATATGGGGTGAAATTAAACAAAATTTAGGCAAGAACTTTGAGTATTCATGAGATCAATAAATGTAGTGTAGAAAATAACGGAGAGGTAAATGATTTCCAGGATAGTTTTTTGTAAGTTTAAATATTTTATCATACTTATATTATGATTTTATTTATTACTAGTTACAAAAAAAAATACAAATTATAAACTGAAGTAAATTTTACGCAATGCTTAATGGATATTTAAGCCTTATTGTGGAAGAACAGCAAAAAAATGCTATTTTGAAAATCTACCCGGTGATGGTGTGCGGCGGAGGGGGGGACGAGGCAATCACCTATTATTGATTTTATAGCGCGCTATCACCATTTGATACTTTTATTTTATTTGTTCATTTTGAGAAATCTCTTGGTTATTATTTTTGAACACTTTACTAGTATTAGTTATTATTCGTTCCTCAATTAGATTCTTGGACTAAAATATTGCCAATGAATTCAAAGTCTTCCTGTATAATAGTTAAGTCAAACCATTTTTTTTTGTCCCGAATATAATCTTTCTTCTTGAAAATGTGATCTCATAAATGACAAGGCATTTAAAGTTTTGTCACCCAGGGAACTTCTTAGTTTATTACAAAAATATCCGGCGGATGAAAAGGCTCGTTTGGCTTCAACACTTGTAGGCGTTATCGAAAGCAAATAATTATACGCTGCAGTCAAAAAAACTTCGCGACCGCCGCCAGCGCTGTCGTAAATGCACATTTCTACCCTAATAATGGAATAGAGATGTGTTTACTGTTGAAATTGGTTTATTTACGGTCACCTTGTTTATTTCTTTGTCTAACTGTTGTGCGATTGTCAACTCCTCGTCATCATCGTCACTGGTGGCAATTGCGTCCGATGCACTCGGTCGTGGTTGTGAATTTGTACTTTTTTGAGTAGAATTATATTTCAACCGTTCCAACAGTTCCACTATGTACATTCGTATATCATCCGACGATGGTTTCGTGAAATATTCTGTGGCAGCAGTTTTAAAAAAATCCGGGTCTCCCTTGTTTTACCAAAAAGAAATTGCCAAATTATTACTTAGCAAAAAATCTCTTCACAAATAATTGTAACCCAAACCTAATGTTTGGCAAGTGAACGTTTAAACAATAACTTGTTTACCAACTAGTACTTTTACCAATTTTTATTTAGTCAAATATTTCAGTTGGAATAACTCATTTTACGCAAAATTACATTTGCCAAATATTTAGTATCGTCAGTTTTCGCAGTTTTAAGGCAGCCATTTCAAGCATAAGATCTAACTTTGAAGACGTTTTATTACAAGGGTGTTTTTTCCATTGGGACAAATTCTAAACAGGTAATAATAATATTAAGTATTCTGGTAGTATTTTTTTTAAATAATTAATCTCGTCTATAGTTCAGTTTCGGGTAATCTGTTTTTTTTTCCATATTTTTGTCTATATAATTTAGTCGTTTCTGGCGTAGGAAGTCACAGTTTTGAACTAACCTAAGCATTTTTTTAAATAATTAACCTCGTCTAACTAATTCGGTTCTCGATAGCCTGCTAAAAATAATCTCTTTTTTCCATATTTTTTTTTCTATATAATTTAGTCGTTTTTGGCACTCGCCGGCTCTGCCGCGGCACCGCTCGCTTCGCTCGTGCGTAGGAGGTCACAGTTTTAACCTTTTTTTTTTTTTTTCGTGGAGAAATGCTCATGCATTCTGCACTACCACGGGGAGATAGTGCAGTTATGTGGGACTCTAACCCACTAAAACTCCACGGTGTCCTCCTCTGCCGCTTATGGCGGGAACACGGGCACGCGTTAGCACTCATCCGTGAACCCGCCGCGGCTGTCCGTCACCGGACCCTCCTCCGGGGAGTACTCCCCATCATCGGCGCACCAGAACACATAGCACGCCGTGACCACCCCAGGGACCAAACCAGCACATGGGCGCCAGACGACCCCGTCTCTGCCACCCTTGGTCCCCCTACGACGGGTCAGGTCATTGGCCCCGCCGCCTGCCAATTTTCGGCCGCAGAGGATAGGGAGAGTAGCCAACGTCATACCAACACTCCTCTTCCCCTGCGGCCCCACCGCGTCCGCCATCGGACGGTGGCGACCCCGTCAAGGCCGCGGAAGGTAGGGAGAGCGGCGCACCGTAATACCGGCACTCCTCTCCCGCCGCGGCCTCCAACCCTCAGCCGCGATGCCTCCGATACGACATCGCGGCCCGCCTCAGTTGCGATGTCGCCCAAGCGGCACCGCAACCTACATGTTGGCCGCTACGTCGTCGGCTTGTCGGCAAAAGCCCTGACGAGCTCCTCTTCTCTTCACCGTGGGTGTCCAAGCCACGGCTACTGAGCCCCCCCGCCTCGACAATGCGGGAACCCACCGGGGGGAAAAAAAAAGGCGTTGGGTCGTCAGGTCCAACAATTTTTGACTCAGACCAAGATGGTTGAAGTTTAACGTCTATTATTACCGGACGGGTTTGAAGTTTTCCTTCTTAACACGCGGCAGGCTAGTGTATGCAGTAGATACACTTTGTTACCCCAGCAGTATCGATTTTATATCGGAATTGACAGCTCTCTTCCATCCGACGAAGGTACCAATGAAAACATTCTACAAGGTACTCCGGTGTTTCCCCAAGTAGACAAAGAGCCCCAAGGATTCTGTAGGGGCCATCGACTTCGGATTGACTCCAAAACGCTGTCACGTTGCCTAGTATTTCTGCTCTTCTTGTATACTGCATAAGGTTTTCGTGTGTATAGTCAGAGATTCGAAGGTCTTCAACGCTATTACAAAGTAACTGCGCCTGATTCCCTGGCGTCATCAGATCGACTGGCCCACCAGCCATCTTAGGTAGGTTCCGCTCCAAGTATATTGCTATGTCATTAAGGTGATCCAGATCACGTTTGAAGGCTGAGTTGTCATAGTCTTCGGGTATTATCTCGTCAGGGTTAAGTAATTTACGCCCATCCCATCCCATCGGGCCCCTGGTTTAGTCGAATTTCTATAAAAATTGTCTCGTACTACCCTCGGAGTCTGGGTTTCGGAGAGTGAAACTACAGTCTTTCTCAAGTTTGACAATAGGACGTTCGAGCAATGTGGCATGTAGCGCCCTCTTTCGTACTTCTCTCTTGGGAGAACTGGAAGATACGTATCACCTTGGTGTTTTAGGACGCCAATGCAGTTGACCAACCTGAAGAATGGCTCTGGAACCATTGGAATGTGGCGAATTGTTTGAATCAGCGGATTTGAGACATCGGTGTCATGTGTGTAGTGGGACAGGGGGTTGGCTTTGTTAAAAAGGCCCTGTTGACGGGCGAGTCTGGCTTCGACCAAACCTAACCCTGTACGGTAGATGCTACGAACGTCAACTTCAATTGCAGGTGTTAATTTGCTGACAGTTTTTGCCATGTGCACAGCACCGGTGCCTACACCTCTTGTGCAAATGGGCAAAGCTATCGCATCTCTGGCAACAACCTCACCAACAGAGGGCAGAGCGCCTTCGGCATTCGAGCATCTTAAGAATAACTGCTCGCGGATGTAAATTTCGCGGCTTGCCTGAAATTCTTGTCCCTTCTTTTCACGGAAATTGCCAGATCTCTTAGTCTCCCGCTTCTTCTTTCCCTTCTGGACGGGAATTGGGTTCACCTTATCCATGTTCGGTACGCTAAAACAAGGCTACAAAGATGCTATGCGGCCTCGTCGATTGGGGAAAGTCGTCCCAATCTAAAAAGTTTTAACCTAACCTAATCTAAGCCTTTTTTTTATTAATTAACCTCGTCTAACTAATTCGGTTCTCGATAATGTCCATTGCAAAAAATTTGAAATGTATGAAATGATTATTTTAAGATAAAACTGCATTTCTTAATTATTTAATTCCCATAAATCTTATTTTTGTCTTTATATTTTTTGTCATAACAAATCATTTGACCAAACGTTTATTGTCTAAAGATTGTTTGCTGTAATAAATCATTTGATTAAAGACCAAATGCCTAAATGACATTATCCATAGTAATATTCTGCCAAGTAAAAATTTGGCCAAATGAAAATGTGCATACTAAAATCATTCCAAACATTGTATTGGTATAATAAAAGGTTGCGAAAATTTGTTTGGGTAGTGAAATTTTGGCAAAATCTTTTTGGTAAAACGGCAGGATCCCATTTTTACCATGTTCTTCTAAAATGTACTTTTGCAACAAGTCGTTTTTCAAAGGGGAGTTTTTAAAAGATTTTATTAGATCTCTTAATTTTTTTATAGTACCTTTGTATAAAAACTCCGATTCTGGAACTCTGGTCGATTCTACAATAAACGCATCCTCATCTTCTTCAATTTCCTCTGCTTCTTCAGTATTTGAGACATCCTCCTGGACTTCAGGTTCTGGAGATTTTTGTGTTTTATATAAAACATCCAGGACTGCTAGTTGTATCCCATGAGCCAAACACAATTGGTGGTGGCCGTCAAAATTTCTACCCATTTTGACCATTACACTTGCTCCATCTGTTGTGAAAGCAATTATGTCATCTTCCAGACTTAAACCGAAGTCACTCAAATGCTGCTGTAATAATTGAGTGCCTACTTCAGCTGGCATTGATCCCTGTATCCGTACAAGTCCCAAATTTTTATATTTGGCCATATCAAAGTCTCTATTGTGGATATTTATATTCATATACCTTTTATTACGGGTAGACGTCCACTCATCAAACGTGATTGTAAATCTTTTATTTTCAGACTTCATAATTTTCAATTGATTTTTTGTGTTATCAGTTCTAGAATTATCTGTGTTATAGTCGTAGAATATTTCGGCACATCGCGTCGTAGCTAGGGTTGCCATACGTCCGGAATTTTCCGGACAAGTCCGGAAATATAGGTCTTTGTCCGGAATGCGGGGGGAATCTTAAACCGTCCGGAATTTCTACAAATAAGTGAAGAGTGAAATAAAAAATGAAAAAACCAAATTATTTATTAATTATTTTTATTCTAAATCAAAGAAAATCAAAATTATTTTTATTCTAAATCTACTACATTACTTCTGATATTTAATGCTCCCAGAAATATTGTTCAACATTTCTGAATCTTTAATAATAGTTTTGTAGAACACTTCGCAAGTCATATTTTTTAAATTATATTGAGTTAAGAGAATCGACTTGACAGAGTCTACAGAAAGCCTGTTTCTTTCCTTTGACCATTGGGTTCCCATTAAGGAAAAGACCCTTTCAACATTGGCATTTTGTGCCTGCATCGCAAATATATAAGAGCATATCTTACTTAATTCCGTAACTTTTCCTGGTCCAGCTGCCTTCAGAATAATGGTCCATTGGTTATTGGCATTCATCTCAAAAAAAATCTTGACTTTGTTGCTTGATCATACTATTCAAAACTGTGATTTCATCAAACAATTTGCTATCATCCAAATTTACCCCTTTTCCAATGAGAAACTGTATTGATGGAATAATATAGTTATAATCAATAGTATTGTCTTTTTTTATTATCATCCATTCAAAAATTTCCAAGTCCATTAAAGGCTGCCGCCATTTGTTTAAATACTCCCGACAACATTTATAAGATTTTTGGATGTCATTCAAAAACTCATCTTTCTTCTCCTGGCTGCTACAATTAGAGATCAAATCTCTAACTTTAAGTGGAACGAATTTCGCATCTTCTCTTGCTTTCAGGGTGTCGATAAGTGTTTGCAAAATCTTTGCGATGTCCATGATAGAATTTTTTTCCTTTTCAATTTCAAAAATTTTTGGCTGAAAGATGGCCATTAAGCTATGCACGAAAAACAAATAAGATTAGCACAATTCATTTTCAAAAAAAATTACGAGGACAGTTGGCACTTGTGGAGTAGTTAGAAAATACGTTTTCAGAGGCTCATACATTTTGAGAATTCTCTCAACTGCCGGAAAAAGGCTCAGCCACCTAGTCTTGCTGTGTGACAGTAACTTCTCATAGTTAACTTCAATGTAGTCGCAAATGGTTTTCAGTGCTTCTGTTCTAACAGTATAAACAGAAAAAAAATTGAAGAGTTTCATCACCAATACTTCAACATCAATTTTCAGTACTTCTGTTCCATGCTGCACGCTATTGAGTACATGAGCCGGGCAACCGACTCCAATAATATCTTTATTTAATTGATGTCTCAGGTTTGTGAGCACGTTTCTTCCCGATAACGGGCGATTTATGCCACCAAAATTTACATTCGCGTTGTCCGCAGTGAATGAGATGCATTTTTCCGATAAATCATATTTTTGTAATGTTGTCATAATAATTTCAGCAATAGTTTCGGAAGCTTCATTCCGGGTACTATGAATATCCAATAACTTTGTTTGAATTCCTCCATTTTCGTAATCAAAATACTGAATCATTATTGGGAAAATCTTTTCTGAGCCATGATTGCTCGTCTGTAGAAACTCCGAGATAGTCAATATGTTTCAAAGAAATAGTCAGTTTTTTAACAACCCATGGACTTATCACACCATTGATGATTGCTTCAGTTTTGGTTCTTGAGCAAGTCATCTCGCTCGCAATATTAGAGTCAGGAAATATTACTTTCATCAGTCGCCCAGTACATTCCATTGAATTATAGGATTGGTGGTGCTTAACAGTATGAAAAGCGAGCGTACCTTCAGCAGCAGACTGTTTTTGTTTACTCCCTGATGAAGACGACGATGCAAAACTGTCAGTGACTTTTCTATTAGTATTAACGGTCGTAAGTTTAGTCTTGTGCTTATTACTATTGACATGAGTTTCAATATCAGTTATTCCTTTATGTTTTATAGATAAACTACAGTCACAAATCATGCAATAAGCTTCAGTCGGTTCTTTTCCTTCTTTCAAAAAATAATATTTGGTTTTCATCACTTCAGTAAACGTACATTGTCGTTTTCTACCACTACCTGATGCCATTATCGTAATCTTCGACACATATACACTATGAATCCGCAATACGTACGAGTACGTACGAACTTCAAAATGCAGAGTTTTTAAAAAGATATCTCAGATCTTCTGAAGTACAACATGTTCTCAATGGTATCCTATCCAATGCAGCCATTCTGGTCACTCGAACCTCCATATTTGAAAAATAATCGGTGAGTTTAATTTTCTTTTGTGACCCCGTGTTTCCCCGTGTTTTTTTTTAACCCCGGCTTTCACGGACTTTGCATCTTCTCATTTTGATTTACCTTGGCTACTCGCACTTTGGACAATTGATTTTGCCCTGTTTCTGATGGAGAACCAGCGCTGCACTAACTGTGCGTTTCGCATAAGAAGGCATTTGTTGGATTCGGATGAAATTCAATCTGTTATAAGACAGTGGATTACTCCGCGATTGGTGAGTTTAAACACGCGTGAGTTTCAGTAAAGTCTTCAGCACGTCTTTTAGGGCGCGTTTATATGACACGGAATGTTACAGCGTGTCGGCCGCGCGGCGAAAGTACGGTGACCGCGCGCCGGCCGCGCGGTCCGGCCTGGTGGCCACGCCACTGCGAACCCGAACCATTTCCAGTTGATCTTGGTCTTTCTTAAAATTCACACGTGTTCGTTATGAGCTATTTGACTAAGAAGAATAAAATTATGATTGCATATTACTTGTACCGACAAAGCAAAAAGAAAGAAAAAAAGAAATGTAGAAAATTTTGGATTCATCCTATTTTAGCACGGCGAGAAGAGTTTGGTGAATTTCATACGCTATACAACCAATTGCGAGAAGATGAAAAAGAATTCGCAGATTATTTCCGAATGGATGTTAAAACATTTGATAAACTACTCAACTTCATACGATAAATTGAAGCACCAGAACACTAACATGCGGGACAGTATTACCCCCACAGAAAGATTAGCAGTGACATTGCGGTAAGTAAATAAATAATAACAATTACTTGGTCAAGTGGTATTTATTAATCATTATATATATATAAATTTGTAAGGCAGACTATATATTTGTAAAATCTAAATCGTCGATACTTGAATTGGATGGACTGGCAAAATTGTATTGCTCTCCACCTACGGTAGATTCGGACTCTTCAGAATAAGATGATTGTTGTGTTGCCGGACGTCCAGATCCAGCAGCAGTAGTGTAACCATACTGATAGGTGCTTTCGTATGATACATTTTCGCCTTCTCGACGATACATAGTCTCGGGTGGTGGAGTAAAGTAAGGCCTTTTCGAACCAGCATTCTGGAGCTGTTGGTTTTTAGCTTTTATATTTCTCACAATAGACATCACCTGGTACTGAAACTCAACAGTATCTTCGTCATTGAATCGTTCAACAGTTGGTAAAATTCCTTTAAAAAACGACATCATACGACTGTCTTCTTCTTTTTCAACAGAGTCCATAAACTTCATGAATTTTGCATCCACATCACTCAATTCTTTATTTTTCGTATTTGGTTTACTTTTTCCTGGCTCAGAATTCTTAAAATTTGAATTAGTTTCGCGGGGGTTGTATATTTTATTTAAAAACAACATATTATCATAGTATGGGTACTTATGAACTTTTTTTGTTGCAGATCCAGATTTGTTTTCCCTCATCTTCTTTTCGCATTTCATCCATCCATCTCGCATATTTTTCCATTTCTGAATAACTTTTTTACCTGGAATTTAAAAATAATATTCACATTAAAAAATATAGTTATTTTTAATTCGCCTGATTCCTCTTTATGTTTCATTATCAGGAAACATGTTAATTAATATTAATACTATTAGTATAATTAATTGCTTGTAATAAGTTCCTTAATATCATTTTATATATTTACAGGTACTTGGCAACAGGTCACACGTTTGCCGATTTAAGATACGCATTTAGAATTGGAAAAACAACATTATCGTTTATCATTAAAGAAGTGTGTAACTGTATATGGTCAGAACTAGTAAACATATATATGAAAATACCATCAGAAAATGAATGGCTGAATATTGCTGAGGACTTTGCTGTTATTGCAAATTTTCCCCACTGCCTAGGTGCTGTGGATGGCAAGCATATCAGAATAATTAAACCTACAAAATCTGGATCAATGTTCTTAAATTACAAACACTGTTTTTCTATTGTATTAATGGCAGTCGTTGACACCAATTATAATTTTATATTTGTAGATATTGGTGCATATGGCAAGGACTGCGATTCAAATGTTTTTAAAGAAACTGTCTTTTGGAAGAGACTGCTGAACAATACACTTAACTTACCACAGCCTGCTCTGATTCCAGAGACTAATTTTCAATTACCGTACGTATTTGTCGCGGATGAAGCATTCGCGTTGCACAAAAATGTACTGAGACCATTTAGTGGTCGAGAACTCAATGAAACATTGTCAATATTTAATTATCGTCTTACTAGAGCAAGACGTTATGTGGAATGCGCTTTCGGCATAATGGCCAATTCAAACTCAAACTCAAATCATTTATTTCAATTAAACCTTGTACAGGCACTTTTGAATTGTCAAAATTAAATAGTCTGTCAGTTAGTCAGAAAGTTGAAGCTAGTTACCCATTCCAAAGCGTAGATCTCTATGGAGAAGAACGGGCAAGAAACTCCATGGACACTCTTTTAAATCAAGATATTACAAAATCCTGGGTACATTATTCTTGTTGCTTCTATATGTGAGAACAATGTAAAAAAGACAGAAATGAAGAAACAATTCAAGACATAAGATTAAAAATAAGCCTTGGCAGTTAAGAGATGACCAGTCTCAACCGACGGCGCCCGTTCACGAACATGACGCGTGGATCAGCACCATCCAGCTCAACCATTTTGTAGGGAACCGAATGATCCAACACACGCGCCACCATCGGTGAGACATTTAAGTGAGCATGACACGTTCTCAACTGCCATGCTATTTCAAGTCAACATCAAAAATCATAATAAACGGAAACATGGTTCTTACATTTACAAAATTTAAAAAAAAATGCTTCTAAATTATACAAAACTACAGTTTGCAATTTATTTAAGAGGTAAATAGAATTTTATTACCTACCAAACAGGAAGATATATTTAATATTGAAGTATTCAACAATTAAAAATTGATTGAATAAATTAAAAAAGTTATGTTCGTAATGTCAGAAACACAAAAAAAGAAAAAGGGAAGCACCTCTTCCAAATATTGAAATTAACTACAAAGATAGTCTTACAATCTTCAGCAGCTCCAACAATACTTTCAAGTGTCAATCAATTAGTTGTGGTTGTGGAGCAGGACCAGCATTGAGCCAGGCATTTTTATCAGCGATGTAATCCCCTAACTTATAATATGCCTGACTGCATAGTGTGCGTTTTATACAAGACTTGAATTTTGTCTCATTCAGTTGAAGAATGTGGGGAGGTATTTTATTATAACATTTTAAACAGTACCCCATAAAAGATGAATCTACTTTAGCCAGTCTGAAACCTGGTTGAACTAATAGGTCCCTATTTCTAGTACTATAATTATGTCTTTCACCTCTTTTACTAAAAAGATGTAAGTTTTTCCTTACATACATGATGTTTTCGTAGATATATTGACAAGGCACCGTCATGATGTTAATTTCCTTAAACAGTTCCCTTAGAGAATCGCGCCTGCGGAGATTATATATAGCTCTGATGGCTCTTTTCTGCAGAATAAAAATAGAATCGATGTCTGCAGCCCGTCCCCAAAGTAAAATACCGTAAGACATGATACTATGAAAGTAACTAAAATAGACTAGTCTCGCGGTATCTACATCAGTAAATTGACGGATTTTTCTGACAGCATAAGCTGCTGAACTTAGCCGTCCTGCAAGAGATGTTAAATGAGGACCCCATTGTAGCCTTGAGTCGAGCGTGATCCCCAGGAAAACAGTTTTATCGACGAATTCCAGTTTCTCTTGATTCAATATTATCTCACAATCACTACTCTTGACATTTGGTAAAGAAAATCTTATGCACTTAGTTTTATTTCCATTTAATACTAAATTATTAGCAGTGAACCAATTTTGAACTTGCAGTAGGGCATTATTTACGTCGTCAAAATTTGTAGCACGTCTATTTACCTTAAAAATTAAGGAAGTGTCATCAGCAAATAACACCATTTGGGGTTGATTTTTTAATAAATGGAGAAGATCATTAATATACACTAAAAAGAGGAAAGGACCCAATATTGAGCCTTGTGGCACACCAATTTTTACTATTAAACCAAGTGAATTGACACCATTTATTTGAACTTGTTGTTGCCTATCATTTAAATAAGAACTAACTAAACTGAGCGCAAGTTTTCCAAGTCCGTAATGCTCAAGTTTCAAAAGCAAGGTTTCGTGATCGACGCAATCAAATGCCTTGGAGAGGTCACAAAAGATTCCTATTGCGTCTTGGGCCTCTTCCCACGCGTTAAAAATGTGTTTTAATAAAGTTACACCGGCGTCGGTCGTACAACGCCCTTTGGTGAAACCATACTGTTGATCGTGTAAGATTTTATTCGTGTTAAAATGATTGAGCATTTGATTAAGCATTATCTTTTCAAACACCTTGCTGAAAACCGGCAAAACGGATACGGGTCTATAATTATTGGTGTCTTTACTATCCCCGGATTTGTAAAGTGGTATTACCTTACTGTATTTCATTAAATCGGGGAAGACTCCTTGATCCACGCACGAATTAAATACTAAGGCTAAGTAAGGCGCAATAGTCTCAATTATGGAGGTACAGACCTTAATGGACATTCCCCAAAGATCTTCTGTCAATTTGATCTTAATTTGCTTAAAAGCTTTAATTACTGTTAAGGGGTTAATATGCCTAAAGTTAAATTCAACCGGGCAGGCTGAAACGTTCGCCCTTACTAAATCAAAAGCGAGAGAGGGCGAGGAATTTAAAGTTTCAGTTGTTTTGAGTGGGATACTAGTAAAGAAATTTACAAATTCTTGAGCCACTTCTTTGTTATCGGAAATGAGACCGCTTGACGTCTGTAGTGTGTAATCAGAATTATGCTTTTTATTCCTGTTCGTTTCATTATTTATAATTTTCCAAACCGTCTTTATTTTATTGTCTGCTGATTTAACCTTGTTGCTAATGAATAAGGCTTTAGCTGCTTTACAAGCGTTCTTAAAAGTTCTAGAGTAAGTAGCAACATACTTATTAAAAGTTTCCGTGTTAATATAAGGCTTAAGGCCATACAGATCGAAAAGTCTTTCCCTACTTTTCCTAAGTCCTTTAGTTGCCCAGTCACAAAATAAAAACTTAGGGCTGATACTTTTAGTGATCTTCTTAAAAGAATTATTGAACTCGGTTTGGACTACCGAAAAGAATTCATTATACAAAATATTAACATTGTTCACTGTAAGGTTCTGATTACTTAATTTACAAGATAAAGTGCTATTAAATTTATTTAAATTACCTGATGATATTGGTCTGGATTGGATCTGCACTTTTTGTATTGGCATGTTGGACTCAAAACTTACAGTTTGACCACTGTGATCGGACGGGAGATAATTAACAACGGCTTTATCTAAATAGTCGCAGCAACAAAACACATTATCAATACATGTAGCAGTAGTCGTAGTTGTTCGGGTTGGTTCTACAAACACATTTGACAGATTGAACGATTTAAACAAATTTAATAATCTACTGGTATTTAAATTATTTTCTAAAATATTAATATTAAAGTCACCACAGATAATTACTGACCTATTACCAGTTGCAAGTTTTGCCAAAACATCTTCCATTACTGACTCAAATATAGAATAGTTTTGATAATTTGGGGGTCTGTAAACGCACACTATAACATAATTATCTAGCTCAACACAAGACAGTTCAATGCTATGTTCAACTGATAGTTCAACTATGTCTTTACGAGGTTTGAATTTAATACAACTTTTAATTAGGATTAGTGAACCACCACGCAGCATTGACTTTCGATTAAAACAACTGGCCACACTATAATTGTCATAGTTAATTAACATTTCAGAATCTTTTAACCAATGCTCAGTTATACAAATAATGTCAAACTTTGTTTTTTCTAAAAACAACTCAATTTCCAATTGTTTGGAAGAAAAACCTTGAATATTTTGATGAAATAATTTCAAGGTTTTCTGCTTAGCCCCTTTTCTACAGTTCACTATTTTATTGCTAGAAAATACCTTTTTGTTATTAAGTGTAACTATACTGTTATTGGTACCTTCTGTTGTCTTACAAACTAGTTTAAAATATCTGAGCTAACCACCTTAGATGGAGGATCCTCCATCGGCCTTCAAATGTATCTTTGGAGCTCACAGTCGACATTGTAAAAACCTGTTGTTTATTACAAAACTTCATACATAAAGAACAGGGCATAGGTAATTTAATTGTCGATTCAGGCTTTGAACTTAGACACTGTCACGATCAGAATATGCAGATCCTTTAATAGCAGACAATGTTCGTCAAAATTTTGCTGAATATTTTGTTTCTCCTCAGGGCAGTGTACCATGGCAAAACAAATATATGTAGATACTCAAAATTATCAAATCACTCGTTTATTGCAAGAGTATCACAGTTAAAAAACAATTTTAAACTTAACTCAAATAATATTTTTTTTGCGATTTATGATAATGATGAATGTTCTCAATTTTTTTTAGCTCTCCTTAAACTCGGTGGAAAACAAAAAATATGGGTGAAAAAACTGTTAGGATACGTCGCGTATTTTCAGAGATATTTAATTTCAAAATAAATACGCGATTATTTTTGTTTTTGTATAGATACAGGCCCTACTGGGACAATAGGATGAAGCGAATTTGTATACCTAGTAATATTCTTCATTGCGATAAATATTGTTAAATTAATAAATTTGTGTTCAATAGTTTAATTACCAAATAAAAGATGGAAAACTTACCGTATGTGTTTTTTTCCCCAATTGGAAGGTCATTGAAATCTTCTTTTATAATTGAACATAGGTCATGCCAGGCTTTTAGTGTTTGACGTTTATCCTTATAGGATTCGCTTGTTTTATCCCAAAGGATATTTCTTTCTTCCACTAAAGATATCAATGTCTCAGGATTGATACTCAGTTCATCCATCTTCGAAATCACGATGTCCGCGCGTCACGACGTCTCGCGCAAGTGACTGACGGACCAATGAAAGGAGAATGCGGGGACGCCGGCGCGGGGCGTACATCGAGAACATTCGAGTGATTCGAGCGAGACGGCCGCGCGGCCGCCGTGTGATCGAGGAGCGAACGCCGCGCGGTCACCGCGCAGTTAGTTACTCAAAATTAATTTCAACTTTACGTCTGCTATAACTGAACAGTTAGTACGCGACCACCGTGCGGTCGCCGCGCGGCGGCCGCAAGAATTTTTTCGCGTCGTCTAACTGCAGCCTTACGGGTGTAGCTATTTGTTTATACTTATGTAGGTTGTTTGTTTCAGGTCACTGCGTCTGATAAAGTGTGCCATTCTTGCTGGTAATAATAATAATAGTCATCATCATCATTCAGCCAAAGAAGTCCTAAGCCTCACATGCTGAACATATGACCTGGTAGAAGTCGCAGGAATTCATTGTATGCGAGAAACACAGGACCGGTCTATGTGATACCTATAGATTATTGTACACACGTAGTTGAATATGATTAAAAGTAAATAATAATAATACCAGCCTATTATTGTCTCATATCGTACAGAAGCATTGCACGTATGCTCAAGACAGGGTTGGCGATATCAGACTTATTTTAACTAGAAGTCCAGGTTTCCTCACGATGTTTTTTCTTCACCGATGTCAGTAATGTCCAAGATTGTCTCAGAAACTACATATGAATTGAAAAAAGTCACACTGGTACTTGGGAATTGAACCCACAACCTCATGCATGAGAAGCGAGGCATTAACCACTGGACCATCACGACAATGTACAATGCCTACTGTATTTAAACGTCAAAATATCATACCAGAATTTTCACCTAAAATGTCTTATATCTTGAAGTGTACGTATGCTCCCTAACAGTGCATAACGTAGTATGTACGCTCCTTTAGAACATAAGTATAGGTTTAAGCTAAGTAAGCACTTTAATGCGCATTCTAATTATATTCCTTTACTAGCTTCTGCCCGCGACTTCGTCCGCGTGAAATTTCTTGTACCCCCACCCCGTCGCGTCGCAACACTTCGTATTCGCTTACCGTTCACTCTGAGTTTTTTTCTTTTTGTTCGGCTCCTAAGGGTCATAGCATGATGTTAAATAGCCTATAGCCTTCCTCAAGAATTGGGCTATCAAATGCAAAAAGAATTCAAATCTGACCGGTAGTTAAAGAGATTATCGCGTTCAAACAAACAAACTCTTCAGCCTTATTATTAGTATAGATAAAAAAACTCTATGGCCCATAACTCCTTAATAGGTACCAACTCTTAACATCTTACA
The DNA here is from genome assembly GCA_963082905.1 of Oligia fasciuncula. Taxonomy (NCBI): domain Eukaryota; kingdom Metazoa; phylum Arthropoda; class Insecta; order Lepidoptera; family Noctuidae; genus Oligia; species Oligia fasciuncula. The sequence goes on along the minus strand of OY720408.1, from coordinate 5,618,922 downwards.
CACGTGATAACTTTTAAACGAAATATCCGATTGAGATGAAACAAAAAGTATTTTACTTCTTCATAAATACTCTTGATAACATAATGCTTAATTTCGATAAAGATTAATATTACGATACATATTTAACGTAGTTTTTTTTTCTTCAGACGATTTAATAATTATTTTGAACACAAAATCGGTTATTGTGATTAAACCATGATAGCTAGACATATGTTCTCGCGGACTTTTTTGTAGGTCTTAATGGGCTCTACAAACCCGTAGTACATTATTTTGTTCTATTGTCAATAGTTTTTGCAGCGCACGCAAAAATAGGTTTTCGATTTTACACCTTGTGTTACAAAATAGCAATTTTATTACGGATCCCTAATTTTGAAGAAAAAAAATATAGCCTATAGCCTTCCTCGATAAATGGACTACCCAACACTAAAATAATCATTCAAATCGGACCAGTAGTTCCAGAGATTAGCGCGTTCAAACAAACAAACAAACAAACAAACTCTGCAGCTTTATAATATTAGTATAGATTATAATATTAGTATAGATTAGCACTGATTAAAGTACTTTCGATCGAGTTGGTTGTCTGATCTAAATACCCTATGAACCCCAACATTTCATGGCGACCCTGCCTTAGGGCGTGCCAAGGGGCAGATTAAGCAAAGTTATTGTTGTGCAGCGATTTTCAAAATGTGTAACTCCAAGGTAGAAAAGGACGAGGTATTTCTCAATCAAAATGCTGCTGGCGGAAATAATGACGCCCTTCTGAAGGACATCGGAGGCCACATGGAGCGCCTGAGCACGACCACTATCATCATACTCGCTGTCATAACTCTCCTGGTAATTTACTTTTTCCTGAAATACTACCGCAGCTGCCATCGTCAATGGATATAGGAAGAAATCGGATTCAACGCAATTCAGCGCATAAGGACATCTCTCATCTCTACGTGGACGAGTGGAAGGTACACCTGCTAACTAATATTAATCCAGCATCAAAATCAGTTTCAAGTGAATTCTAAAAATAAATCAGTGATTTACATTCAGACTCATACCAATTTGTTTTATAACGCAAAAATATAATTTCGATCGAGTTGGTTGTCTGATCTAAATACCCTATGAACCCCAACATTTCAATCTCGTCACCACTGACTTCTGGAGTAATAAAATGTAAACAGGACTATTAAATACAAATATTCCTTCATGATATATATTGTTTTATTTTCTTCTCCTTTTAATCTGTTTGAAATTGTTAAGTTATCGATAAATGTTTTATTCTAGTAGTAAGTGTACCTAACGGTGATTGGTAATATATAAGATAGTATAGTAATAAAAGATAATAATATAGGTATTAAAATACTATATTCATTATCAAACTCCGTTTGATCCGTTTATCCGTTTTTATAACAAGTTGCCAAAGTCGGTTACAGAACTTAGCGATGGAAAATTCAAAACCTTCATCAAACGTGTCCTTATCAAAAAAGCATATTATAAGATTAAAGACTATGTTGAAGACAAGGTAGTTTGGCAATAATTCCTTCTGCACATGTGGCTTCCCTGGCTACTCATTAACGGCTTAACTATTTAAATGTCTATTAACTGCTCTCAAATTACGATGTTCATTTTTTATTTACTTTACTTTATTTACTTTTTTGACATAATCTCTTTATTACTTGACATTATATACAGAAAATTCAAATTTTTTCCATCTCTTTATTAGTGGTTGTAATGGTAATCATATCACTAGGTTTTATTAGGTTTTTATTTTTTATTTATCCTTTTGATAGATTCTTGTTTTGTAAATGTGAGGACTTTGTAGGCCTTGTAGACTTTAGATCTGTAGACCATTTTTTATTTTATCAAGTACCTGATACTTGTTGACAGGCCTACGCTATCCTCCCATACCTACTGTAATTTGAAAATATTGTAAAAGCCAATTATTTTTAAAAAGAGTAACCGTGGAGTTTCTTGCCGGTTCTTCTCCATAGGAAACGACCAATTGGAACCGTGCACCTAGCTTCTGACGTTTCATAAGTGCCCATGTAGGCTTATGTGAAATAAAATATTTTGATTTTGATTTTGATTTCAAATAATGAGGCAAATCAAGTAGTCTTCACAATTAACTTAGGTAACTAATGAATTTCTAAACAGTCTTAATTTTTATAGCTTCTATCTTAAATTACGTAGTTTAAAATATATGCTGAATTTGAATTTAAAATGGTTAAAAACGAAATAACAGTTATATATATTTTATGAGACATGAAATGAACATGAACAAACATCTTGAAAGTTAATAAGGTAACTAACACAGCCATGGCACAGTGACTTATTTACAGTCAGTCTTTAAGCTAATTATATTTTTAGGTTTAATATGAGAACATAGTTTGGTAAGTAGGTATCTTTTATTGCAGTAAGTAATAAATATGGCACAACAGGTTTAAAAAATATATGTAGTTCAATCTGTTTTAGTTTGCCTATTCAAGGTTTTAAACTGAGTAAGTAAAACAAACACAAACATAACTTCTATCTTAACCACCTAAAAGTCTGCTAGTTAGTCATAACTATAAGGTTCGGCGCAAACGGGCCACCAAGCGGCAGTCAGCGACAAGCAGTTCACACGCTTTTTCCTACATTTTGTTGAAACTCGCCGCACACGTGTGGCCGGTGGCGGCCACTCTGCGGTGGCTGTGGTTGTCCTTGTCGTTAATAACTTCTGGATCAGGAAGATATTTTACAATATCAGTGTTTTCTATGATAGAATAATCATTGTTAAGTATGCGAAATCCTAATACTACGAGGTTTTCGTCACTTACATATGTTTTTTTACCCCTGAGGGAATTTAGCTAAAATTAACTTTCCTGGTTCTGGAGTAGGGTCATGTTTTGGTGGTGGGATTGAAGTGTAGGGGTTATCACAGTGCTAGGAAACTGTATCCAATCATGACATACTTCAAGTGAATTGTTTTCTTGATCTGACTGATCTTCATCTTTTGCCGACTGACCTTTAAGAGTTTGGATTTTACTTTTGTAATATTCGTCATCCTCGGGTTGATTATTTTCCAAAGGGTTGTTAAAAAAGATTTCCGCAGTTTCGTTATCATCGTAGTCACTAACTGACTTATAAGATCCTGAACTGTTACTGTCACTTTCACTTCTTTTTCGTTTTTTTATTTGTTGGTATTTCTGTTTCTTCTGAATTTTCCCTGTTGTATTTTGTTTCGTTGGCTTTTCTTTTTTCGTTATTCTTTTACCTTTGTTTTCTTTTTCTTTTTTGAGTCGGTCCAGTGCACTTTTATAAGTTAAAACTTCGGCGTTGCTGTTAGGCACACGTTTTTTACGACTTACTATGGGATCATTTTTGGCAATTGTTTTTAGTAGTAGTGATTCAAATGATACGATTTCTTCAATTTTTGTCTGAGGCTTTATTATTATTTCGTTTAATACTTTTAATGTCGTCCGCTCTTGGGTTTCATTGAATCTTTTGGGTATAGGTAGTTTATATGAGGCAGGTTTTTTCATAGGGAAACTAGTATCCTGTTTTTGAAAGTCCGAGCTTATATTATTGGCCTGCTGATCACAATTTTGGTCTTGCGGTACAGCTAGCGCCTGTTTTTTTTTTGGTATATGTCTTTAACAAATCAGATTGTTCTTTTCTCACGATCCATGAATCTCCAGGTGGTTTATTGTTATTTATACTCTGTTCTGCGAGACGTATTTACTTGGGTTGTCAATTTTTGCTCGTTCATTTCCCTATTATGTTGTTTTACGAGGGCGGGTCAATAAGTCCGTGACTTTTGGAATAAAACACAGATTTTTTGATAAATAAATCATTTTATTTTTCAACGTAGTCTCCCTTGAGCTCTATACACTTTGTCCAACGCTTCTCCAATTTTTTTATCCCTTCCAAAAAATATGATTTGTCGAGGTCCTCAAAATAGGCCTTTGTTTGCGAGATGACTTCATCATTGGAGTCAAATCTTTTTCCACCAAGCCATTTCTTCAGTTTTGGGAACAAGAAGTAGTCACTCGGAGCCAAATCTGGAGAATAGGGCGGATGAGGGAGCAATTCATAGCCCAATTCATGGATTTTTGCCATGGCAACTGGTTGTTACACGATTGCGTTTGTGGTCGACTGTGAGCAAACGCGGCAATCATCTTGCGGAAAGCTTTCTCATGCCCAAGTGATCATTCAAAATTGAAACCACTGAGCCATGCGAGATCCCTACGGCTTCCACAATCTCTTGCACTTTCAATCTTCGGTCGGCCAACACCATATCGTGAATTTTTTCGATTGTTTCGGGTGTAGAGACCTCAACTGGGCGTCCAGGACCTTCGGCATCTTCAGTGCTTGTACGGCCACAACGAAATTCAGTAAACCACTTTTTTACCATTGAAATCGATGGTGCAGAGTCCCCATAGTATTTATCAAGCTTAGCCTTGGTCTCGGTAATGGTTTTTTTTTCGCAAAAAATAATGCTTAATAAGCACACGAAATTCACTTTTTTCCATTTTTTCCTGAAATTACTGGGTAGTCTGATACAGATAGCTGTCAAACACAAACTAACTGACGCAGCAAGTTCAAATTTTGATAGGAGTCAACTGACAGATGCCTGTTGACAGGAGTAGTGTTGCTTTTTCAGTAAAGAGGTCAGAAATTCAAAAAGTCACGGACTTATTGACCCGCCCTCGTAGTTCCAGTTTCTTTTGTTTTTGAGTATTTGTTTTTGGTCCCTGGATCGTTTCAAAATCATTGATCTTTTCTAATGATAATTTTAATAAGCTCGGTACGCTACTTGCGGTAGTATAGCTTTTATGGGCAGATTTGGCAATGGCAGCATCAATCTCAGCAGTTTTCATTAGTAGCATCTGATCTTTATTATTGGCATTAAAGACTTCCTATTTTTCAAGTTTTTGGCTGTCGAATGATGCTTTTGGTATGGCATTACGATCTACTGGGTACGCGCCGGTTTTCCGAAATCCATTTTGAATTACGACTGGGTTTAATTCGTCCCAAATTTTTGTTATTATGCGTGCGAATTCTGGCTTCGGCAACTTAGACCCAATGTGAAGTCGCTGCCATTTTATAATTTCATCTTCCCATTATTTTATCTTTAAAGGGTTTCATAACGCTGCAGTCTAGAGGTTGCAAAATGTGAGAAGAGTGAGCTGGAAGTTTAATAATTGTGATCCCAACGGATGCTGCGTACTCAATAACGCTTAAATCGACATTGTGTCGAATGTCCATCAAATATAAGAATAACAGGCGCTTCTCCTTTTAATGAAGGCACAAATAGTTCTCGGATGTATTTTTCGAAAATGGTGGTCTCCATCCATCCTTTTTCATTAACAGCATAAGCTGTTTTTATATCTTCATTTGGGTAGAGCCATTGAGTCCAAAGATGTTTGCCTTGAAAAATAATCAATGGCGGTACTTTAACGCCACATGCATTCGTTGCCAGAAGAATAGTTGTATTATTACGTCCAGGTCCACTAGTAGTTCTGGTTGCCTGAAATCCTTTTTTTCCAATTATTTTTCCTTTTAGTGGATCCTGGCAAATCGAAGTTTCATCAAGGTTATAAATTTTATTTAGCTTGTTTTGTAGGCCTAACTCTTCCACCACTTTCTCTAATAAGTCGAAGTACGCGTAGACTATAAAAGGATCGCTAGCCTTTCGCCGCGATATCTCAACCGCTTGCGGTTTTTTAATAGAAAGCCCATTACGTTTCTTGAACGCATAAAACCAGTCCCTTCCTGGCAAATCTCCTTTAAATGGAGTATTGATACCGTTTCGGCGTACAAATTCTGAAATTAATAAAGAAGCTTCCTTGCGTGTCAAAGGAAAGAATTTTTTTTCCATTATATGAAGACAATTAGCCATACGTTTTTCAAGTTCAGATGAAAATACCGTCGGATGACCCGCAGAGGCGTGAAAACAATTAAGTCGCGTGTTAAGTGTTGACCTAGGTAATATCATGATATTTCGCCGCTGCGTACGCGGTCATTTTATTGCTTCGCACATCTTCTAAAGCTTTTTGAATTGTAAGTTCCGAATACGTCTTTTCTCTTTTCCGCTTGTAATGACGGACCATCTACAACAATAAAATTATGGCATGATAATATGAAAAGCAGCGTAGGTGCAATACAAGTTAAATGTACAAACGTAACGAATTTTGGAATATCATCAACCTTTTGTCAGTCCACTGCTGGACATAGGCCTCCACCATGGCTTAACACTTCGTATTTGCCGTGGATGCTATGCCCACAATTGCTATTCTGATATTGCAATGTATTAAACGATTTTTTTTTAAACGTAGGTTACGTTGGTCATTTTTATCAACTTTTTGCAATATTCATCATGACAGCGTTTCACACCCCACTCTGCTAGTAAAAGTTAAATTGAAAAATCTTTATTTCGTTAACACATTACAGTGCTCTCGAAATAAGTAAAAAAATCAACATTCATCGTTATTTTTTCGACACTAGGACATCACTAACTTTTTTCAATATCGTACTAAAATGGTGGGGCTATTACGACATATCATTTTGGTTGGAATAACCCCCATCTTAGAATTTGTGGGGCTATTATGCCGCATCAAATAACTCGGTAAAAACAAAGCGCAAAGTAAAACTGAATAGCACAACGGAATTCCTTGTTTCTCAAATCGTCATTTAACTTTACAAACACCAAAAAATGATAAATTTTACTCACTTTTGAAACCAAATCCGTGGAGCTTGACTTTCACTAAACTTGTCAAAAATGGCGTCCTAAACAAACATGGCTGTCGATCAAACAGTTTACGCGTTAGCAGGGTAACTAGCTTCAACTTTCTGACTAACTGACAGACTATTTAATTTTGACAATTCAAAAGTGCCTGTACAAGGTTTAATTGAAATAAATGATTTGAGTTTGAGTTTGAGTTTGCAGTGCCATCTAAATGTCGATCTACGAAAAAGAGTTTTCGCTATCCGCCTATAGATGCCGCTATGATAAATCATTTTATTTATAAAAGTTACAGCCAAACGTCGGGATAACCCCGCCGGCGGGATACCGGGATAGCCCCGCATGACCTTATTTGTTACAACCGTTTTCCCTTATTTTAAAATGTCTAAGGAAAATTATCGACGATGAAGCAAGCGGCATCTTAGTTTACCCATAAGACATCAACGCTGATGTTAGCCTCGTTCTCTGACAGTACTATTAGACAATATAATACTTCACTGAAACTGTGGTGGGCATTTTGTCCTGTTAATAGCATTGACGTCTATAAACCGCCGTTAGGATCTATACTAACTTTCTTAACAAACCAGTACCCTTAATTTGGCAAGGCATTTTTGTTTTTTCTGAAAATCGAGATTTGATATAATTATTTTTTGATATGTTTGGGGTTAAATTTAACCCGGAAAAATAATTAAAAAACTCCTGTGTCTAGATTTCCTGAGTATGTCTGTCAAGTATGCTGGACATTATCCAATATTAAAGGAAGTGAGTGCAAATATTGGTGTGTACTTTGCCAAATTAAGGTCTATAATCTGTTTATTATGATAATTAAAAAACAATTTCTTTTGCGTACTAAGCATAGCCTTTGTTTACACTTAGTGCAGATTACGTCGGTTTTATTTTTTATGCATAACTTGCAGCGACCGTATGTCTTCCGGCTTCCCGAAGTCTGGTCAGTGTCCTACGCTATCATGGCGTACACTGTCATCGGTTCAACCGGAAACTGTGGCTCTAGATCTCCTTTTGTGTTGGAGTTCTCTGGCTAATTGAAGGCGAAAAGACTTCAAGTTTATATGCTGCACTCCCTGGCGACTACAATTTGTACGGTAAAGGAGTCAGGCATTGTTAATGCAAATATTTGGGAGCATTTGGGAAAATATGGGTGTGTACCAACGTCTGCTTTTATATGTGGTCCGGTATAGAGCTACTAGTATATCCGAAAGATTCACACCACCCATGTGGCTGTTATAATGTTTGATAAGCTGAGGGCACTCGACGTCAATTTTTGCCTTGTGATGTTTACTGTAGCGCTTTGTCTTGTCTACAGGATAAGCATCAGCATACGTACTTTACGATTTTGTTCCTTTATGAATTCAATAATAATTAAAAATATATTTCATTTTCGGCGACTCAATAATGAGTTCCAGCGGTTGTGCCAGATTCAAAGACATTTTGCGTTGTTATACCTCGTTTACATTCAGCCATTGCCATTCGCGCTGCCGGAAATATTTCCCTAAATATTGCTGTGGCAACGTCAAGCGAAATGAGTGTTTACATTGCGCTTATGCATTGGCTCCGAGGATTTGATTTTCTGAATAATGCCTTTCGTGTGATTTTGTTCCTTTATGAATTCAATAGGTAATAGTTAAAACTATATTCCATTTTCGGCGACTCAATAATGAGTTCCAGGGGTTGTGCCAAGATTCAAAGGCATTTTGCGTTGTTATACCTCGTTTACATTCAGCCATTGCCATTGCCATTCGCTCTGCCGTAAATATTTCCCTAAATATTTCTGTGGCAACGTCATGGGAAATGAGTATTTACATCGCCGCTTTACATGTGTTTCCAATTCGACTCTTGGCAATGGAGAACGTGCAAATTGCATCCTACGTTGCGCTTTATGTGTTCCACTCTGTGATAGCGCTTCAAGCGGCAGATGTTTATATCAGTCACCTGTGGATGCGGAACAGACATAAGTGATCGTCCAATTAGAAAATGTGATGGAGTTAGGACAGTAAAATCTAGTGGATCAGAGGAAAGTGGTGTGAGAGGACGTGAATTAAGAACAGCTTCAATTTGAGTCAAACAAGTGACCATTTCCTCATATGTGAAATGTGTTAACTGTAGTAGTCTTTTCAAGTGGTGTTTAGTAGAACGAACGGCAGCTTCAGCAATGCCGTTGAAATGTGGAGAGTATGGAGGGACAAAATTAAATTCAATGCCCCTTTGTGCAACTTCATAAGAAATATTTGAATCTTGTAAGAATTGTCGCAATTCATTACAAGTGCCTATAAAATTAGTACCGTTGTCGGATAAGATGCTCTTGGGTTTGCCACGACGAGCAACGAAACGGTTTAAAGCAGCCATATAGCCCTCCTTGTGGTGGCGCTGATTTAAAAGGACCATCTGCGAAGTATGATCCTAGGTGCCTTATTTTTTTTTCGCTTAACTTCTCCAACACTTTATAAAGCCCGTATGAAATATTTAAAACACACTCCATGCATTTAATCCACGCATGTAGGCTTTATAGCCCAAGTTGGAGCGCATTTTCATTTATAGGCCTGACTCGTACTGCTTGTAGATCGTTCATAATTTTAGGTGATGCACCGCAAATATGGCAGTTTTGAGCAGCTGTACCAGAAAGGGTACTGCAGGTTTTCCCATCAATCATATTTAATGAGAAAATCGCGTGAAAATTGTGTTTTATTCCTGGTATTTCAATTTCAATAGGGACTAGACCTTGAATTTGTTCTTTAATATCATCAACTTGCTGCTTGATGAAATGTGCCGTCTCTTTGTGAAATATTATTTTTATAGGACGGCAATATTTTGTTGACGATGGTACAGGATTGTTCCACAAGATCATGTCTCGATTGTCGATTTTTGATACAGCTGTGATTCTAAGGGGAACCATAGATATCAGATACATACTCGCTTCATCGTTATCACTGTTTTCAAACGCTTGCATGTATCGACTGTGACCAGATGCACCGTCACACCCCCACTTGAAAACAATTTTTATTTTAGTGGAGTTCTTCTCGCCAGAGAGCAGTGGTGGCCAAGTGGTAACGGCCGCGACTTACGAGTTGTAGGTCGTAGGTTCGAACCCAGACAGGCGCTTTACTTTGTGTAAATTATTTCATCACCACTGCTCTCAAAACGGTGAAGGAAAACATCGTGAGTAAACCGGTATGTCCTAGAACCAAAAATTCGAAGACATGTGACATCTGCCAATCCGCACTGGGCCCGCGTGGTGGATTACGGCCCACTTCCTCTCACTGAGAGGAGGCCTGTGTCCCAGCAGTGGGAACATTATAGGCTGATTATGGTTATGGTTATACTCTTCGACGCGGTCTTTTAGCACTTCTTCTTGTGCAGCGACCAGTCTCTGAGTCGTATGCTTTACTAGCGACTGCAAAGTTACCTCTGCAGACACCTCTGTTATTGTAATATTCTCAGGGTAGCACATTTTCTTAGCATCAAGCAGTCGATTGTATGTCGGATAAATGTTTGCATTGTGCGCTTTTGTAGTCTGCTGAATGTCAATATATTGTTCTTTAGTGAATTTATTATCTACAATAAGAGATAATGCTCTATCAGGTGTTATTTTTGTTGGAGCTTTTATGGGGGTAATAATTTGTTTTTTCACTTTATTTGCCCTTTTTGGTGAAACAGTTGGAGATGACACCATCTTAATAACTTTAGCAGTATCCCTCTTACCTTCTCTTGTTAGCTTTAACTGAGTGGCCAAAGCGGGTTCTTCAAAGGTACTCTCTTGGACGAGCCTTTTAAATTAACTTCGTCTTTTGATTGACTGGGCATATGTTTCAAAATTAAATCACCATCCAACCACTCTTTGTTGTGCAACAAAAAAGTATTCAGTGAACGGTTACTTTTTCTCCATTTCAAAACGAACTGTCCACATAAGTTTTTTATAGTTTTGCAAAATTCACCTCCGGATACCGCGTCAAACTCTGTATAATTCATCGTGTCCTTAACATGTTTCATTACTGCATCGACTTTTCGGCTTGCGATTTTTTAATTACGCCAAAGTTTGGCGTAATTAAAAAATCGCGTAAAACGTATGGAGATTTTTAACGTTTGGCGGCCAAACGTTAAAAATCTCCATACGTTTTACACCGACAGCCAGCTAAAAAAAAATATACTTACGGCGGATTACGGCACATAAAAATGGCAGTCTTTTATAGTTACTAAAAAAATATTTCAACACCAATTCACTCCAATCACATTAGTTCTACTCAGATGTATTCGGAATTTCGGATGAAATGCTCTATTTTAACAATAATTTGTTGATACTTTTATCATTTGATAGTTAAATATATACATATCATAGCAAACTAATTTACACAAAATTATAAAGTCTTGACTATCAGCTCAAGTTCAAAATTTAATTTGTAAATGATTTCTCACAAACAAACCTACGCGATCGAAACTTCTGCACTTATAACACTGGCGGGCACACCCACAACGCGTGAGCTGGATATGTCAACAAGTTGTAACTTGAACCCTCATTTGTTCATCCCAACTCGCGCGATACGTTTAGATACTGAGTGTTTTGTTTTGCCTGGCTAGTTGAGCATTTATTAAAATAATACATAATCCATTTGTATCACCTAAATTTTAAACATTTTGCACGCGTAGATTATCGAAAAGGACCTACGTGCGACGCTCTTATGCTAAGCAATGCTTTTTTTACAATAGAAGGGAACGAAATATATGTTTGCCAAAAATTATGCATTGCTCCGTGTGTCCAAGCTGATGCTGTAAAGCACCGTGATAACTTAGTAATTTTTGCCAAGCAAGAAGACTCTCGCGGACGTCATGAGCCTCCGAATAAAACTGCACCTGAAAAAAATTTAGTACATAAAAAAACATATTGCATCTTTCCCTACTATGGAAAGCCATTACATACGGAAGAAATCAAAACGCAAGTATTTAGACAGAAACCTTACATTATGCAAATTGTATTCTTTGTACGTTAAAAAATGCGGAGACGAAAATATGGAACCTGTGTCGGAGATGACATATCGTAGAATTTTTTCTAGAGAATTTAATTTGGGAGTTTTCATGCCGAAAAAAGACCAATGTCTTTTGTGCACTAGGTACAATCGCGCTAATCTAGAAGAACAAAATAAAATACAAGGAGAATATCAGACACACATTGATAGGAAGCAAACTTGTAATCAGGAAAAAGATAAAGATAAAAAGAGAGCTGAAGAAGAAACAAATTTTCTGTCTGCTACTTTCGATTTGCAGGCAATTCTACAATTGCCATGCATTGATGTTGGTCTCCTTTACTATACAAGAAAATTAACTTTATACAATTTAACGCTGTACGAAAGTGCGCCTCCTAACGAAGCTTAGGGTCAGTTCACACAGAGACGCGACGCGACGTGACGATACTGGAAGAAGCCAGTGACGTCGCGCTGCGTCGCGCGCCGCCGCGAGACGCATCCCAACGTCGCGAGGCGCATCGTAAAATCTTTGGCAACACGACGCCTCGCTGCGCAGCAAGACGCCGCGCGGCGCAGTGGGACGTGACATTCGCTACGTGCTCCCGCCCCGCCCCGCGTCCACCCGCAGTCTACCATTTGCAAGCGCATGAGAACGACGTCTATTTGGCGGTTGCATTATGGAGATCGAGGAGAAGTTAATTTTTTTTGTGCAGCGCTACGAATGTTTGTATAATGTATCGTCAAAACGGTATAGTGACAGAAATGCAAAAATAATGCGTGGGATAAGATAAGTGAACAAATGGGTTTATCGGGTAGGTTTTGAACTTTGTAAATATTACATAATACACGGTCAATTACCTAGGTAGATAGACAATGAATATTAACGTCCGTCATTATATTATATTTTATCATTATCCTTCGTTCGATATTGAGATAGACTCATGATAGCACAAGTTTAAACCTCTGTGGTTTTTGGTTGCTATTTAATATGAATAAGTAGTCCTGTATTCTTTTGTATGTATAAATGATAAATAAATTGTAATTAGCAATTGAAAACAAACCTTTAATCTTTAGACTAGGTACCTAGATACCTACCTCTTTATGTAACATTCCTCATTAACTTACATAGGTACAATAATAATATTTTCACATCTTGCATTAATTAAAAAGTACCTAAGTACGTAGAACAAAAACATAAAAATTATGGTTCTTTAAATTTTACCTATACTAATTCTTAATTATCTCCTAAACGTGTGGACCGATTTACATGATTTAAACGGACAAAATGGTTTTAGACCTAGACCTGTCATTTGACACCAACATCGTTAAGATATTTCGATAAACAAAAAATCACATTTTCAAGTTGCTCTCGTAATTATCCAACATTCTTTTAAAACAATCTTAGCAAACGTTAAATTTATTTTGAAACTGGGTCTAATGCAATAAAAAAGGAATCATACGTTTTTTGTTTTTCTATGTATGGCCGCAACAAATTCAATAAGTAATTCATTTTTTCACATATTGTTTTGTATACTTGGATAAAAATAAAAAATTACTAATAAAGTTGGTTATTTCCTAATATATCATTCTTATTATTTTCCTACTTTATTCAGTTTTTACTTTCATGTAAGTAATGATTTTTTGGTATTTTTGTAATTATAAAAATAGACCAGGGGGCCTAAAAAGGCCACTTTAAGCAATTCCTCAAAAAGCGAGTAATTTCCTGAATTCCCAGTAGATCAGTAGCAATTCCTCTATTTTTCGTAAAATGGTGACACATAATAGCTGAATCCTATAGAATTCAATTTAAAATAGAATCATATTTGGTGTAAATATTACCGCATGAAAAAAATAAGACCGTAACTTTATCGGTAATTTTTTCTTTACAGTTTTTATTAATCAAATTAGTTTTTTATTTATTGTTTCTACAGTATAAATTTTATTACATTAAAGTATACTTATAACTGTTAAAAAGACCGCAGATAAGCCTTGAAAAGGAAAATTAGAAACAATAAAAACTTTATAGGCTGGCAACGCGTATAAAGGAGTTTTTAGTTTATCCCTTTTTTTTTTTTTTTCGGATGGTAAATCATCAAATTACCCCTCCCGCTCTGGGTGGAGCGGAAGGGAGTGTCAGACTCTTACTGACTAAAACCCACCCGTGTTCCTTACTTAGCCCTTTATGTTCCGGGCCAGCGGTAACCCTTTCGGACAATCCCGCTGACCCGGCAGGCTTCGGCCCTATGGGGCCCCTCCTCGATGCTTAGTTTATCCCTTGATTCACCTTGAGTTATGTCAAACGTCATCGTCAACTAGTCGTTCGTTGGTGGCTAATTTAAATCCACAGAGTACTTTTTGATAGTGTTTAAATCCTATGTTTGCCTATGTTTTTAAAATATCTCAGAATCTGAGATATCATTGTACTCTGAAGTAGTGGTGTTCAAAGTTGCTATAAGGCAATCACTTGCTTAATGCTTAATGCTTTATATTTTAATCATGATTTTTTATATGCTTTATTAAATCATGCTTTTTTTATACGCGTAGGTACCTGATACTTGACTTGTTATGTTACGGGCGGGCGCGAATAAAGCAAGCGCGGTGACTGACAGCATGCTAAAGAATATTACATCGCGTTTATGAATTACGATAAAACAGATACAATCAACTCAACCAACAACAACAACAACAACTCAACAACAACAACATCAACAACAACAACAACAACATCAACAACAACAAACTCAACAACAACTCAACAACAAAATCAACAACAACAACTCAACAACAACATCAACAACAAAATCAACAACTACTCAACAACAACAACAACAACTCAACAACAACATCAACAACAAAATCAACAACAACAAAATCAACAACAACAACAACAACATCAATAACAACAACATCAACAACAGCATCAACAACAACTCAACAACAACAACATCAACAACAACAACAGCATCAACAACAACTCAACAACAACAACAACATTAACTCAACAACAACATCAACAACAAAATGAACAACAACAACTCAACAACAACAACAGCATCAACAACAACAACTCAACAACAACATCAACAACATCAACAACAACATCAACAACAACTCAACAACCACATCAACAACAACAACAACAACTCAACAACAACATCATCAACTCAACAACAACAACATCAACAACAAAATCAACAACAACAACAACTCAACAACATCAACTTTCCTTCATACTTATACATATCCTCATATACCTCATACGATATTTATTAATATATATTTATTTATTTACACTAAAAAAGTACGAAGCAAAATAATCACAAAAGTAAAAAACACGAACCAAATAGCATATCATTAATTATATTACGTATTTACGTGAGCCGCCCGAGATCACAAATCGCACGCGGTGCTTGCTTATAACGATTTATTATTATATTCATTGCTTAATGCGTTTCGCGCGATGACAGAGACAGAGTGCGATGTAAAAAAGCAATAAGCAAATAGCAACTTGTGAGAGCCACGATAGCGTTTGCTTTATGATGTGTGTATTAAGCAAGGTGCTTTATTTTGCTATATGATATATTAACCACCACTACTCTGAAGTGTGTGTAGTTTATAACAAGTATTTCGTGCGAGTAAGATCGTTTTTAATACAAAGTAAGTGTATACCTAATTGTTTGACATAAATCATTATTTAATTAAATGTATTCAGATTGTGAAGACTGTATAGCCTACTCTATGACTCTATATGGTCATTGATTAACGTGACGTTGCCAAGCAACATTCTTGTTTATAATTTTTGCTCATGTCACAATTCGTCTTGCATTTTATGTATTTCTATAATTAATTATTCTACTAAATAATACACAGTTCGGCTCTAATACATTGGTTTATTCTTGACTGAGTGTTATACACGGCAATACAAATTTCCACTGCACACCGCTGTTCACAAGTTTCGAGTCACCACTCTAAAACTTAATACAAATGTACGTAATATTTTGTAGGAATGGAAAGGCGTGGCTAGTTCTACAAATTGAGGAATTATGGTTGGCTCAGGTCGTAGAATAATATATATTATATATTTGTGTTAATTGACACTATGAAATAAAAGTTTATATTGGTTTCTAATTGGGCACTAAAAATCATTTCTCTCAAGCAAATATTTATACGATAAATTTACATAAAAAGGGGCAAAATTGTCACTTCCCTGTGGGGCGACATTCCAAAATGCAAAATATAAGACCATGTAATAAGGTTTAAAAAGCAGTTTAGTAGAATAATTTTGTTATAAGATAATAATCATATACATAAGGTTTCCATAAAACGCTAAAACAGTTTTATGGTCTCTTATTTTCTCCGAATATTGTCGACTTTACAAAGGCGACGCGTATTGAGTATCACTTCCCTGTCACCTATAAGTTTGTTAAAATCACCTTGAAATTGAATAGTAAGTAACGTTGCCGCTCGGGCAATAGAAAGAAAGGGGTGACGACAGCATGTAACGGCTGTGTTTTGTTTCATTCGAGCAGCGATCGGGTCGTGTCCGTGCGTTTAGGGTGACATTTGCGTTCGGGGTCAGTCAAATTCTCACTCACATGGTACGTATTTACAGTTAAATTATAAAATATTATTTAATTTTAATACATTGTAAGTATGTATTTTAGTTGCACTAAAGATTTATGGAGATTTTAATTGTAATAAAATAAAGCAATCTTCTAGATTTAGGGAAAAAACATTCAAAATATCACTTCCGTGTGTATCACTTCCCTGGAAATACATAGACAGGGAAATGAGAACACTCCAGAGAAGTGATAAAAGGTTTGTTTGTTGTTGGCACTAAATAAAATGTGCACTGCGTTATTACAAGCTTTTATTTAACTTGCCGTGTGCGTTAGTTTGTTAGTTATTATGTATGGGTCAAATCTTGCAAGTCAAATTTGACCAACTTCCCAGGGTCCAATCGAATTGAAATTTTGTACACCTGTTTAGGTCAGGTGACAATGCAATATTACGTTACCATTGAGCTGGTCTAATGAAGGAGACGAATGTTGGCCATAAGAACTCCTAAATTTTACTGGTTTTTTCGTTATTTTAATGTATGTGATTCTATTTTTACTTATATTTGCCAATAATTTCGAAGTTCTTTATAGAACCGATATGAGTAAACCAAAAGGGAAATCGCAGACTACAGAAGAAATAATGAGAAAAAAAGGAGAAAATGAGAGAAAACACAAGTATAAGAAAGACTATCTCTGAAATGTCGGATCGAGAAAAACGACTATTGTAGAAAAAGCATGGCTGGAGAGATCCAGTAAACACTATAAAAAAGAAATGTGCTGTAAAAAAAGCTTCTGTAGATTTTATGAGAGCTAATACATCATCTTCTCGTCCCACATACCGCAGTCTCAAGACGAAAGTCTTTGACCAGTGCGGGTTGCCAGTCATGACATAAGGCACTGAAATGTGGTCGCTCACAATGGGCCTTATTAGAAGGCTAAAAGTCACCCAAAGGGCAATGGAAAAGGCTATGCTTGGAGATTCCCTGCGTGATCGAATCAAAAATGAAGAGATCCGCAGGAGAACCAAGGTAACCGACATAGCCCGAAGAATTGTCAAACTTAAGTGGCAGTGGGCAGGGCACATTGCTCGTAGAACAAATAACCGATGGGGCCGAAAGGTTCTGGAGTGGCGGATATGTAGTGTTGGAAGGCGTCTCACAAGGTGGACCGACGACCTTGTGAAGGCTGCAAGAAGTCGTTGGATGCGAGAAGCACAAAACCGGTCGAAGTGGAGGTGCTTGGGGGAGGCCTATGTCCAGCAGTGGACGTCTTTAGGCTGAAATGATGATGATAAATGATGAATACACCATCAAGCCTCATTTCGTTTAATAAAGAAAACTTAATATTCTTCATAATTCATATTTCTCTATAACGACAGCATTATCTTGTCTGAATTATCACTTCCCTGGTTGGTATTATAGTACACGTTTAGATTTATTTTTGCATATAAACTGTTCTATTTATTTAATAAATATCATATTTACTAGTATTTACTACAACGTTTACTGTCAAGTCGATTTTAAGATCAAACAATCTTCTAGAGTCACTTCCCTGTATCTACTCTCATTTCCCTGTCTTCTGCAAATTGAAAAATGCCTATAACTTCTAAATTAATCAATATTTTGACTGACCCTTTCAATTCTAGATTACTCCATCATGTTTTAATAAAATAGTTAACTTTAAAATGATTTACATTAAAAAAAACGATGGGCCGAAAATAATTCAATTTTATTCCCTTGTTTGTAGAACTAGCCGCGTGCAGCTAGTGTCTGAGATACAATGGAACAATCTGATCGACTTTCTACAATCAAAGTGGAAGCGCTGTCGATGTTGAGCTCCTTTTTGAGATCACTGCAGCCCCATGTTATGTCCAGACTCGTGTGTCAGCACCAAGCCCTACCCCTGCCGATGCACGCGACGGACAGTGCCGCTGCCTCGTCGAACTCGTCAAGCGAGATACCGCAGTAGAGTGGATTTTTCTAACCCTACAGCTATTCATATTGCGGTTAAGACTTATGGAAAAAGGCGGCGGCGGCGGCTAGACAGATGACGATGATGATGTCGATGATTTGACTTACTAAAAACACAAATTTTCCTTTTCAGCCTGGTGGAGTTGTTAAAAGTGGGTCTTAAGTGGATGGTGATTCCATAATAAAAAGGAGACATTGTTTGCCCCTTCGCAGCTAGCATTGACACAAATAAGAGTCGCAAACCTAAATGAATGAATGAAAAAAAGCCTAATTAATTATTATGTTTGTATTAGTTTTTTAATATTATAAGATGAGAATTGTTAATATATTATAATATTTATCATATCACTATTGTTTTATTTTTGTAAAAGGTATATGGTAGGTATCCTCTTCTAGGGTCCTCATATTCAGACTACTTAATAAAATTTAAGTAAAGTATGATACTTTAACAATATCACACCTATAGATCTCTGAAGGGTTAGGCAGAGGTGTACCTAATGTAAGTACACCTAAAATGTGAATAGAAGATTGTATATATTTCACTGAGGGGGTACAGAGTACCTAAACCTCTTTAATAATAGATGATAGAGTCTATCTGGAACTACTTAGTTAAAAGTTTAAAACACACTACTTTTATCACAAATTCACAATCCTTTTACTTGCCTTGGGGATAGTACTTATGCCATCGCGGCGGGTACATATCTACGGCTCCAGCTCATGGATGAGGTCGCGACACACACTTTTACTTAGCCTGTCTATGCCAACAAATTCGAGATCCGGCATTTCGAACACTATGTCCATTTTCCGAAGCTGCATTTTGTCGGCGATATATAAAAGGGTCGTCGTCACCCGCGCGTGCATCAGAAAGTTTTCATATAGGTAATCACATTTTAGGGTTCCGTACCAAAATGGTAAAAACGGAACCCTTATGGTGAGACTAAGTCTGTCTGTCTGTCACAGCTGGATATCTCAAGAACTACTAATGAATCTGAAATTATTCTATGTGATAGAAGTTTATGTAAAGTTTACAGGAAACATAAAACGAAGTCTATAAATAACACACTTTCAGAAATCATCAACAACAGTTACATTAGTTCCATTATCGGTCAAGAGATGGCGCTGACATAAAACTTCAATATTCTACACCGCAGTGCACAGTGTTAAAATTCTCTGATGAATATAGGCCTCGCGGATGAATTATTACTTAGAATATCATTGATAATAAGAATATTTCTTCACAAAGCCTCCAATCCGATTTGTGAAATGTTGCTTTTGACTAACTTCTAAAGATTCAGTTATTTGACAATAAAGCAATTCCTATTTTGTGGACCATTTTACGAATCTCCAAAAAATTGTCAAACAGATGAATTGCGTGTTAAGAATTGTACGCAAACAATATTATGAATTGTCAGTTTGTGACCATTTTACGACTTTTAATATAATTCATAATGTCATCCTTTTATGATTCTCCCAAAGTGGCCTTTTTAGGCACCCAGGCTTGCTGTAGTTCGTTGTATGAACATTTTGCAGATAGTCTACCACAATCCTTAATTTTACTCAAGCAAAACCCAATTTGTTTTTGGTACCTTATTACTTTCTTCGAAAGGTTACGGTGTGGCTATAAGATAAGCTCCAAGTGATTTAATTAATGATATATATGCTTATGTCGTTATTCAGGAAAAACGAGCTAAATGACCTCCCTGAATATCAGTGGCGGTACCTTCATAGAAGCAGAAAAGCCCGGCTTGCCCTAATAAAATCATAATTCACAACAACAAAATCAATAAAAAATATATTCAAAAAATTCCAGTCAATTAACTCGAACTCAAACATTCATGACATAGGAATACAATTTCGAAATCCGAACTAGCGCTATCTTTGGGTTAGGTTCGCGCCAAATTCGGAATTCGGCTCTAAACGCTATACAATGCGTTCAAATGCGCCATCTCGCTCACACTTAGTTTGGCTTTTACCTGGCTTGCCTTTCCTTTCTCTGTCTCGCAGTTTTCGCATACAAATTGCTATAGAAACGTTTACATTTGTTGATATATTGGTAAGTACTTATACACAGAGTTCTATGAAATGAAAAGCCAGGCTTTTGAGAGGCATGAAGTTCGCGCAAATGCACTATCCGCGCGTTGCGTTGAACCGCGTAAAGTTAGTTGCGAAAGCACGTGTGGCGGGCGCGATGAGTCGATGACACGACGCGACTCAAGCAAATTGTTATTGTTTTGAAGTTTTGAATACTTTGAGAATTAGTTTTATTATGATTCCCTATGATTTTGTAAATGGTTAATGAATATAGTGTTCTTTTATCATTATGTGTTCGGAATCTCTCATCGAAAAGGTACGTAAATACATTGAGTTTTCTGCAATTTTCTGCCAATAAATAACTCTTTACTTCACCGTAGCCAATCTTAAATAACTGTCGGACTGTCGGTAGGTACTTCTCGGAAATAAAAACAAGTATTTTTGTCAGTCAAGAAGACAGAATAAATAAAATAGGTACTTAGTCATTCGATCGTTTACTAGGTATGAATATGAGAAACCTATGTAGTGGCTCATGTTAAAATTATCAATTGACTTTAAAAATGTAAGTACCTAATTCATAAAATAATGCGTACGAGAAAATAACAATAAATCTATAATAAAATTTGGAGGCCATCTAGTGCATTTTGATTGAACAAATTTTGCAAGTGACAAGCAAAATGAAAAAAGGTCCGGCTAAGCGCATGTGTGGTTCATTTATTTTACGCATTCATTAGTATAGATGGCGCTTATGACAATTACGTACTGATGCTTGAAAAAAGTAGTACCTGGTCTTCGTATTTTAAAGGTTTTCTTACCAAAGTTATAATAATGATGTTAGTACTACTAACAACCATTAACAACAAGAAAATCAGCCAATCCCTCTGTTGGGCGTTTTTTTTTATACCTTGAAAATCTGTGGGCTTGCCCTAATTTTGACCCCTAGGCACGCCACTGCTGAAGATAGTGTTTGGCATTTTTTCAAGCATTATCAATGAAGTACTTCTATTTTTATGATTTACAAACATACTTTAATAATTTTTTTCATTATAATTACATGATTGCAGATAAGATATATGTAATTTAGTTACATAATTATTCTGTCAAACTTTTAAATCATTATTGCCACAATAGTTTTCGGTAGATAATCGGTTTTACCAATAAAGGGACGATTGGTGACATCATTCGCGAATGACTTGAGACTTAGAAAAGCGGCCATTAGCTCTAAATAATTTATGTGGTGCGCTTTTTCTGAATCCTTCCACTTTCCGTGAATTTTCTTGTTTTTATAAACGACACCCCAACCAGATCGAGTTGCGTCAGTATAAATCTCGAAGTCAAATTGTGGTTGCCGCATAAAATTGTATGTAGTCGCAATATTTTGTGACCACCAATTCAGGTCCTTTAATATTATGTTAAGAAGGTTCATGCTCTCTTCATAGTTATTATCTTTAAGCAGAGCTAGGTACTTCTGACACTCTAAAATCTTAGTGTACATCCAGCCGTATTTAACTGCTGGGCAAGCGGCAACCAAGACACCGGTAAGTTGAGCAAATTCGCGAATAGAACAGGAAGATAATTTCGTAAACCTTGTAACCAACTCGCTAATTTTATTTCGCTTATCAGAGGGACGAAAAGTGAAGCTTGCTCGAGAAAGTTTAGATAAGAATGATCCAATTACTGTTAAATTTAAGGTACCGTTATAATAATAATAATAATAATAATAATAATAATAATAATAATAATATTCCACAACTATCACACAACGCCGTCTAGTCTCAAGCTAAGCAGAGCTTGTGTTATGAGTACTAGACAACTGATAAACATACTTTTATATATTTCTAAATACATACATATATAGATAAATTACACCCAGACACAGAACAAATGATCATGCTCATCACACAAACATTTGTCCTGGGTGGGAATCGAACCCACGACCTCCGGCATAGCAGTCATAGTCACTGACCACTAGACCAACAGGCCAGTCGTTAGGCCCTAAAGAGCAAGTTTTTACTGATAATGAAATGTAAATGCATAATAGATATGGAGAGCAGGCTTTATGGACTGACAATGAAAGACTTAAGAGGTTTAGTCTATAGACTAGCGATAAGAAATAACAAACGTCATCCGTTTAACAATGAAAAAGAACAAGCCGGGAAAGACTGGGCATTAGGATTTTTAAAAAGGCACCCAGAACTGTCTATTAGACAGCCTGAAAGTACCTCAGCTGCACGTGCTGCTGGTTTCAATAAACAGGTGGTAGACCAGTTTTTAAATTTTTTGGGCAATGTTTACGATGAACATCATTTAAAACCTGATCGTATACACAACTGCGATGAAACTGGCATTTCAGTTGTGCCCAAAACCAGATCAAAAATTATCGCAAGAAAGGGCAGAAAGCAAGTGGGAGCGATAACATCTGCTGAACGAGGTACGACCATTACAGTAGAAATCTGTTTTAGTGCTAGTGGTAATTTTATGCCACCCATGATAGTATATCTTAGAAAAGAATGGATCCGCAACATATGATTAATGCTGCCCCCGGAGCTTGGGGAGTTTGCAGTGATTTGGGCTGGATGACTACAGAGCTTTTCCTAGAATGGTTTAAAAAGTTCGTCGAATTCAGCGGAGCAATACCTGAGCGTCCTGTTTTGTTATTATTGGATGGACATAGTACTCATATGAAGAACATTGCTCTCATAAATGAAGCACGCACTGAGACGGCGTTATTATTTTATGTTTCCCACCACATACTACTCACCGTCTTCAGGTTGCAGACGTTGCTTACATGAGACCGTTAAGCACCTACTACGATCATCAAATCACGGCGTGGCTTCGCAGCAACCCAGGAATGATAAATGATAAATTATTTATTTTCTGTAAGTAGGTTTGTACAAACACTTTTACACGTCAATCATATTTCTAAAGTACAAAAGTGCCAAACAAACACAAGAACGAAGTGTATTCGCCTTAATAGAGACAATAAGAAAAGTGCTATTGGACACATTCTTACTAAAGACAATTTTTAATAGTTTAGGTTATAATTAAATTACTTATTAGTCTATCTAAAAGGCTAGATTGTAATAAGATTAGGGTCCATCCTATTGTTGAACCCTAAGACAAGGAAAAAAAAAAAAAAAAAACATATTTCTTTAAAACTAGATGAGGTCGGCGTTTCCTATCTGACTATTCTGAGAAGGCCGAAACAAAAATATAAATATAAGCTTTGGCTACGAAACCCTAAAAAAGGTAAATATGACTGAGAGGCTTTCTGTACAATTTGTTCAACAAATATTTCGGTCGCAAACAAAGGCGTTTCTGACATAAATGAACATTTGAACACACAGAAACAAAACTAGTATGAAAAATCAAGCAGGTTCTTCAAAAATATCCACATTTTTTGTAACATCAAACCCCGAAGACCTTCAAATTTACCCTAACCTGGTTGGTGTTGGTTGCTCTGCACACGTTATTAACAACGCCATTCATCATGGATGTGACTTACTGCCAGTGGACGCTGAGACTATCGTCTTGAAAATTTACAATTATTTTTCTATATACACAGTTCACATACGGCTGCCAAACATGGAAGTTTACGAACAAAATAGAGGAAAAAATTAGAACTTGTCAACGAGGAATGGAGAGGAGCATGCTTAGTTTTAGAAAAATACAGAAAATAAGGCATACAAAAATAAGAAAGCTAAAAAAGGCTACAGATGCTCTACAACATGCGAAAAAATAGAAATGGAAGTGGGCCGGCCATGTAGCTCGACTCCCAGATCAACCCTGGACCGGAAGAGTGACGTCATGGAAGGGCCCGATCGGCAAAAGAGGCAAAGGAAGGCCCATGAGTAGATGGGACGATGAAATAAAAACCGTCGCCGGCCCACACTGGATAGAAGCAGCCCAGGACCGAGAAAATTGGCTTACTTTGGAGGAGGCCTTCACCTGTGAAGACGGGGTTCTTGCTAACAAAATTAGATGATAAACTTAATAAACTAACACTAGAATAAGCAATTTAACTTAAACTAACAAACAATGAAGTAAATGTAAAAGTGCATGCAAGCAATAAAAGGCTTTTTTATTTTATGTATTTTTTATTATTATACACAGTTCAAACCGAATCCCTCAAAGAGTTCTGTGTGACAGCTGATGTCGAACACAAACAGCTTCTATATCATTCCAAAACTAGATGGCTTAGTCTGTTTATTTATTTAGGTTAAGTGTTACCAAAAAGTTAAAATTAATAATATAGTAATTTAAGTTTAAAATTTGAAGACATTTTAATGTTATTTTATGTTTAAGAGTTGCCAAATAATTAAGAAGTATAGTTTTATTTAATTTAAATATTGATTTAATTTAGTTACATAGATCTATGAATGAAAACAACAAATTGTGTTTTGTTTCTTGTAATATATAAAGAAATTAAGGCTGTTAAAATTGTTCCTTAGTATAAGTTATTATAACTTTCTGAATTTGATTTAAGTTCTTTTAAAACAAAAGTAAATATTGTTAATTGTATGGAAAAATAAAAAGTTAAACAAGTTTTCATTTAATTTTATTAACTGAGTAACTAATATTGGGTTTGTTTATCTTTTATTTAATACCTTACAAGGTTAAAAAATAAAGCAAAATTACTCACTTTTCGTCACAAGAACGATTAAATAAACTATTTCATGCAACAAAAGAGGCTTAAAATTAAAGTTTTCTTCTATCAAGTACGGAGTAAAATATATTTTAACCAAGATGTAAGTGAATGAAAAAAGTATTGAAATGTCCGGGGTGAAAGCTCCAAAATCCGGGGAACTTACGCTTCCGGTCCTGGGGGGAAGAAAACGAGTGACTGGCGACGCGGTTCACGAGCTGGATCACCCTAATAGCGAAGGTCAGGTTAGTCGAGGAGTCGTTGGCGGAGGTGAGTGCTTCTTCTCATTGTAATGTAAACAATAACCCTCCCGCTGCCGCGCAGGAACGTTCGAGCACAAATATTAACGCTACAAATAACTCAGTCGACACGCGTAAGTCGGGTAGTAAACAAGTGATAAGTGTAAGTGATTCTAAAGTTTGCGCTGCTATTGTCACCAGCGGCAAATCAGATGCGTCGCAGCCTAAGCGACAAACCAGAAAAGGGGAAAAACTGGTAAAGGGTGCTCAACCTGCCCTGACTGTGGTCCGTAGCTCTTTGCCAAGAGCCAGCCAAGTTGATGAGGAGGGTTTCACGAAAGTAGAAAGGAAGAAGAAGAAGCCCTGTTCTCGTAACCTGTGTGGCATCGTACCGAGTGAGTCCGAGTGGACCCAACATGGTGCTGCGCCCTGCTGTGCCTACGACGGAGCTGTACCTTTCGCGTCTGCATCACTCTACGACAACTGAGGAAGTCGTGCAGTATTTGAAGGTGAAGACCAACTGGACTCTGAGGGTCGAAAGATTGGAATCGCGCCACAACATCAACTTTAAGTTTTTCGTGGTACGAGTTCCAACCCAACATCTACAGACCTGTCTGAAAGAGGACTTTTGGCCGAAAGGTCGTATATCGACGTTTCCGAGGACGGTTATGCGACACCACGCAGCGAAACACGACGCCGACAATGTTACGTGTATAGTCATAGTTTTAAGGTTTTTAATATGTATTAGTTTATTTCTATGATTATTTGTGTATTTTACCTATGGACCTTAATTGCCTGATAATAAAATGATTATTTTTATTAAAGGGTGGTCTGACTCACACACGTCAAACGCGGAAAATAATGATAGCGTAAGTGACGGGCAAAGGCGTGTTAGACCGAAGTATACCTATTGTTAGTTTCTCGGTCATACAGTAGAAGAATGCCGTAATAAAGGAAATAAGTTGGAAAGAAAGGTCATCGAGCTTTCTCATATTAAGTCGAGCGCTAGTACCGAGTTACGTTGCTACGGATGTGGTCAGCTGGGAGGAGTACGTTCAAAGTATGGTATTTGCAAAGACGCGTCGACTGCAAGTAAATCGGATTTTTGTAGCGCTCAGATAGGCGATAGTGACGATCCGCTGCCACTAGCTGAAATCAAGGTCGTTAACCGTAAGGGGTTTCCATCTTAGACACGGGGGCCACACATTCTATTGCGGGCCCCATGCTATACGATTTACTTAGAAAAACCGGCGTTGTTTTTAGGAAGACTTTACGTACTATAGGGCTAGCCGACGGATCACAACAAGTAGGCACTGTACTTGAGTGTGATACTGACGTTATATTGGAAAACCATGTTATACCTACCACGTTTATAGTTTTGCCGGATGCGCAAACCAGGGCATTGCTAGGTAGAGACTTTATTATAAGAAGAGCTAGTATCCTGTTGGATTTACCACAGAGCAGCTGGTATTTTAACGATGAGCCAGAGCGCTGGCATACGTTTATCACCATGTTTCATTTATCTACCGGCGGTCAGATAGAGCTGATGAAGGTAGAAGCAATAAACCTTGTGCCGAGCGATGATGTAGGTACTAAGGCAAAGTTAGTCTCTGCTCCGATTCTGCGTCACGCCGACGAATCGTTGAGGACCGACAGCAGCGGATATTGCCTTGGAGTAGTACTGATGCAGGGGGAGGCCCCAAGGATGTTCGTGGGAACCGACTCTAGGACCCCGACGTGCGTAAAATCGTCGAGAAACTCAAGGCAACCGACGAACCATTTAGGGGGAGGGATTGGTCCGGCCGTGGCTTCATTATGTCTGATGGAGTGTTGTATAGACCTTACCGTGTTAAGGAAGCCGCGAGCTCAACCACGCATGTTTTAAAGAAGGTTAGTAGCGGCGAAATGTTAGGGAGGTACCACGTCTCTCAGTTGACCCCATTCGTAGGCGACGTACTACCAGCCCCGGTCAATGAGATGCATAGGCGCGGAAGACGTAAGCGTTTTCTTGTCCTGACCCAAACGCGCGGCCGCATTTCTAGGTCAGAGGGGGAGGATGTAACACGGCCTTTATTGAATGTGTGTGAACGTGCCCGTATGCGCGGCAACGGTGAGCATATACCTTCGCCCGCGCTCCCGCGCTAACCGATAGTGGACGAAGGAACGCGAGTCTGTACGCCACGCTCGCGACCCGCTTATAAGTTATAATACTTATGTCCTTCCGATTGTTTTTATATATTTTATCCATATTTCCTGTTTGTGCCCACAAGCAGTGTTTTACAATTATATACTTTTACTGATACATGCGTTCCAATAATTTAAATAGACCCCACACACACCCCTGAGATAAAACTTCTTAAATTAGTTATTATTTACGATACGTGCTTTTTGTGCTACTACAGAGTTGAGCTAAGTTCCTCAATTGCATTTTGTTTTGTGACATATTTGACTCTTATTAGTGCTGTTCTTTGTAAGATATTTGACTCTGGAAGCGAGAGGTCCTGTCCGACCACCGCGGTCAGACCGCGGCGCAGCTCGGACCAAGCCGGGCACACTTCGAGCGTGTGCTGCGCCGTGTCCTCCGCCGCGCCGCAGTCGTGGCACGCCGGGGTCTCCTCCCTCCCGATCCGGTGCAGGTGCGTTCCGAAACAGCCATGGCCGGACAACACCTGCACCAGACGGAACGAGAGGAAACCGTGGAACCGCTCGAGACAGCTCCGCAGGACCGGACCGAGCGCGTCTAACGTCCGGCGGCCGAAGGCGGCGGTGGCGAGGTCCTCCGTCCAGTGGAGGACGATGGCGTCCCTCGCCTCCAGCCGCACGGCCTCCCGCTCCTCGGCGACGGGGCGCTCTCCGTGCGCCCTCCGCTGCGCAGTTCACTCGTAGACTCTGGCGAGCACCTAAGCCTCCAACTCCCAAGGAGGGGTGCCGGCCAGAGCGCACGCCGCCGAGAAGCCCACCGAGCGGTAGGCCCTCACCACCCGCAGTGCAATGGCCCTTTGGGGCTTGCGGATGGCGGTCGCATTCTCCCTCCCGTGGAGGGAGTCCGCCCAGATGGGGGCCCCGTATAGGGCCATGCTCCTCAGGATGCCGGCATACAGGCGCCGGCACCCCGCCCCGAGCCCCCCAGGTTCGGGAGGAGCCACGAGAGGGCGCCCGCGGCCTTCAACAGGCGCGTCGACAGCCCGCTGAAATGCGGGCCGAAGCGCCACCTGTCGTCCAGCACCAGGCCCAGATACTTCATCTGGGGCTGCACCCCTATCCTGACGCCCTCTACGACAATGTGGGCGTCGGGAGGGCAGCGCTGCCGAGGCCCGCGAAAGAACACGGCTTCGGTCTTGTGCAGCGCCACCTTCAACAGGACAGGCCGCGTCCCCAAAGTTCCTCCCCCGGGCAGTGAGGAGAGTGTCATCCGCGTAGCAGATGACGCTCGTGCCCGGAAGGAGGGCTTCCCGCAGAAGCCAATCGAACCCGATGTTCCACAGGGGGGGCCCCAGCACTGACCCCTGCGGAACACCGGACTCTGCGCCGTACCGCCTCACCGTGGCCGTCTTGTCCACGAGGAGGACCTCTCGGCCCTCCAAGTAGCTGGCCAGGAGGTTCCGCAGGTATTGAGGCACTCCGTGATACCGGAGCGCCTCCAATATCGTCGAGTGGGGGACGGAGTTGAAGGCGTTTGCAATGTCTAACGACACCGCCAGCACTCCGTCCCCCGCCTCCTTCACCTGGCCCTTGAGCAGGGCCAGCGCATCGATCGTCGAACGCCTTCGACGGAAGCCGAATTGGGCGTCCGACAGGTCCGGCCCCACCCCCCGCAAAAGACCATCCAGCCGGGACGCGACGATCCCCTCGAACAGTTTACCGACCTCATCGAGCAGGACGATGGGCCGTTATGCCGATGGGGAGTCCACCGGGCGTCCCTCCTTTCGGAGGAGGCACAGCTGCCTCTCCTTCCACAGTTTCGGGAACCTCCCAGCCGTAAAGCACGCGCTGAAGAGGTCCCGAAACCTGTCCTCCATTTGGGAGGCGGCGATCGCCACCACCCGTGCGGGGACGCCGTCTGGTCCGGGGGCCGTCTTCTTCGCGCGGAGGCTGAGAACCCCCTCGCGGAATTCTGCCGCCATCACCGGGGGGACCTCCTCCTCCGGTGGAGCCACCCCTTGCGGGGGATCCATCGTTGGTGGGGCGAAGTCGGTCCTGTGTGGAAACAGGGACCGGACCACCCCATCCAGCAACGCTGGCTCTACCAATAGACGGCACGGAGGCGGATCGGTATACCCAGGGAGCAGAAAGCAAGTACCACTCTTATGAACTAGAGACCCTTGCTGTCGTCAAAGCTCTCCAAAACTTTCGCCACTATTTAGTTGGCTTAAAATTCGTAGTTGTCACCGACTGCAATGCGCTAAAGTCCACTGAGCGAAAAAAAGACATTTTGCCCCGAGTAGCAAGGTGGTGGATCTACCTTCAAGACTTCAATTTTTCAATTGAGTATCGCAAGGGCGCAATGATACCCCATGCGGACTATTTGAGTCGCAATCCCGCTTGCGTAAATCAAATTTCGAGGCCCCGTAATTGGGCTCAGATCGCGCAACCAGCCGACAACGAAGCTCAAGATCTTATTCAGAAACTTCAGGACGGCAGACTAGACACTGATCGTTACAAAATTCAAAATGGAATCCTGTACTATAAGTACGTACCTGTAGGTCAAGAAGCGAGGTCACTCTGTTACATACCGAGAGGTCATCGACTCAGTCTCTTGAGAGTGTTCCATGATGAACATGAACACATTAATGCGGAGAAAACCCTCGACCTTATTCTCCGACATTTCTGGTTCCCTGGTCTCAGACGATTTGTTTCAAAATACGTCTCTCATTGCCTTGTGTGTATTTCCCAAAACTTCTTGGGGAAAAACCCGACACTCCATTTAATACTGTTCATGTTGACGCTTTGGGACCCCTACCAGTATCAGGAGGGTATAAATTCATCCTCATTGTGGACGCTTTCACTAAATACACGCTACTCTATCCTATTCACCGACAAGACTCCACTGAACTTAAACGCGTCATTACTCAGGTTATTTCTTTGTTTGCAGTGCCTAAACATATGGTCACACAGACAAGGGACGCATGTTCGAGTCTAACGAGTTCGTGACATGGATTAACGAACTCGGCTGCAACCTGCACTACATCACGCCGGAGATGCACCAAGCGAATGGTCAAGCGGAAAGGTACATGCGGACTGTACTCAACATGTTACGCATCCAAGCCAACCACAAAAAACTGCAGTGGTCGGAGACGCTGTGGAAACTACAACTGGTGCTGAATATCACAAGACAGAAGACTACGCAAGTATCTCCCTTGAATCTTTTAATAGGCACAGAATCTACAACTCCCGTGGTTCGAGCACTAGTGCGCGATGTGGCCATCGACGGCGCGGCACCTAACAGAGAGGCCCTACGAGAAATCACTAGAAGTAGAGCCCGTAAACTTCTCAGCAACAACCAAACCAAACAAAACGAGCAAGATAACCAACGACGAAGTGCTCCACGTCAATTCAATGTTGATGACTTCGTCTTCGTAATAAAATACTCCCAGTCCGCAGGTAAACTTGACTACGGTATGCGTAGCCCATATAAGGTGGTAGAAGCTCTACCTAGTGAACGTTATACGCTACGCCTGCTCAGCGGCAGTTATGGAAAAAGGACGCAGGCTGCTGCGCAGTATATGGTGCCGTGGCGGGGTGAGTGGAGCCCTGAAACGTGTGCTGCATTTTTTGAGAGTAAGTTAACCTCATAATATTGACAGTTATGTGATTGTTGTGGCGAGCCTATCTTACTATCTGTATTGTGTACCTCACTTGTATGATTCGCTCTGCATCTAAGTTACAATAGCCTAGTGTCAACTAAATGAGATAATAATTTCCTCGTTTTCCTTTTATTATTAAAGAACACGTATAATTATATGTTTAATATAATAAGGTTATTCATAAAACGTATTTGATGTATCATAGAACCAAAATAAAAATGCATACCTACCTACCTACATACTTCGGATGTGGTTTTTCATTTTCTCTTTTGTGAAATGTGGGTACTTGTATAATACTTTACGAAAATTGTTACACTATTATATTTATACTGTTCTTTATAAGTACACCGTGTTAAATAAATTAAAATAAAGAGAAGAGGGTGTACGTTACCCCAGCAAGAAAGTGTCTCCTAGAGTAATATGAGTAGAATGTATAATTGGTGCCTTATCTGCTGTAAATGTGCCCCCACATAAAAAATGTGTGCCCCCCCTGTCGTTTCGGAAAAAACGATTCTTGCTGGGGTAACGTTTTTCTAGCAGGTAAATTCTAAACGAATGATCGGAGAGAAAAATTGTGCATGGCCAGAGAGCTTATGTGTGCCAAAATGTGCCCCCCCCCAAAAAAAAAACTGTGCCCCTTCAGGTTTTCGAGATATTGCATTTCCTGCTGGAGTAACGTTTTGATGAATCGTATATCACTAAAACCATTGCATGTGCCCCTGTAGAATAAACATACACGAGTAGCTCTTAATGTGTGCCCCTTAGTGCCCCAATTAGATTTAAGAAAATATTTATAGTTTTCAAGTTATCGCGGTTTTATGAAAACCCGAAAAAACATTTTATGAAATTATTTTTTCATTTTGATTTACCTACAGCAGCATTTTGCTTAATTATGTTTTATGTTCAAAACTTTTGTTTATTTCCTGATTATCCCCAATATCCATGTAAGCAAAGTTTAGCAACTAAAACTTACTTGTTCATTTCAAAATAAACTTTTAGTGAACAATAATTACAATGTTTGTAAGTATTGTTCATTTAATTAAGGTTAATTTTCAAATGGATTTATCATTTTCGTGTATTAACGCATGAAAGATGCTTCTTATGACGTGTTTCGTGTCGTAAGTCGGTCAATTTATTATGAAAGAAAAAAAAATTCGAAAGCAATAATTGGGTCAGTTACCTACCCTTAGTACTAGGATAATAGGATATCCGACTTTTTTCGTGTGCTTTTTAGTCGCTCTCTGTCTGTATCGGTGTGAAGTTGTGATTAGCAGATCAGTGATCGTTGTAGAAATTTTCGTGAAAATGTCGTCACGCAGTAATAGCGAATACTATGAGATGATGATGTGTACGCAGTGGAGTGTGATACCGTGCTCGAAATGGAAGTGCGAATTAAAAACGCCTTCAGGAGTGTAACGCCGGATATGCTCCGCAATGTTCAGCGAAATCTGAACGAGCGTGCGGCTTTGTGCGTACAACGCCAAGGCCAGCACATTGAACCTCACCTTTAAAATGTAAGTTACTTTAAAAAAAATCATTTATCATGTTACGTTGTTTTTTTTTGTACCTACACAGCTGCGTTACTAATAAGTAAAGTAGCATTTACCTGAAAACATCAGTAGTACATTTTGAGGTTTCCGAGTATTATATTTCATTGTAGTTTGTACAATTGACTTTGGCCTGCACTTGATAGAAGGACTCATTCCTTCAACTGTATCTTGTCACTAGACTCTTTAGGTATCACTTTCTCACAATTAATTACTTTCCTAAAACCTATTAAATAAGTTTGCACAATAAATTAGATTAAATATTGAAAGGTTAAGTTGCAATGTTTACATACAAAATTTCATGTCACTCAGTCGAACGTCAGTTTGACAGTTTAGAGGCGACCTCTGGCGTTCGCCGATTCACAGTTGTAGTTTAATCGATATTCTAACATATAGATTGCTAACCATCGAAATAATATCGTTTGGAGCAATCCTTCATAATTTTCAGCTTTCAGTAAAAATTCATAATAAACTAAATAACCGAAAGCGGAAATAAAAGTAATTTTTTGATTAAGCAGACTTATTTCTAGAAATTTTTAATCTGTGGATTGTCTTTGACATAGGGTGGCCAGAGGTGACAAGCGATTCTGCGCGAATTAAAACAAAAATAAGTCTTCTTTACCCATTTAAATTATTTAAATTCCAGGTTGAACTTCAACGTCGACGCCGAGCAACTACATATCAGTACAGAGATATTGAACCTGTACCTAGTACATCTACTTCTACTTGTATGCCATCAGCTAGTAGTATTGAATTGACTCCTGTAGCAAACCTTATCTTTTAACCCACTAACGCCACCTATTACTTACGAGAAACACCACAACATACCGCAACTCGACGCTAGATGGCGCTGACGCAATACGTCACGTTTCTGAATCGCGGTGTCGAGATTCTCCGATGGTTAATGACCTCCGCTAGTATATTTTATTTTGATTGAGAAAACTGAACTAGTGGTGCATCCGTGGATTACGTCCTACTTGGAATAGTCACACGGGACTCTGCTACTTAGTCAGCCTAAATCAAGACTTATTGTCATTTTTGGTTTAGAGGACACCTTATCCCCTCCTTCGTCCCTTTTGGGAAAAGGCTGTGTGGATTCGTCCTATGTATTAAATATTGTACGTTTGTGTAATAAATCCTTCGCTACTAACAACTGGACTTCTTTGTGCTGGCACCGGCGACGACATCCTCTACACTCCTAGAAAAAAGAAAATGATGAAGACTATAACTAAATTGAGAAGAAATTTAATGGAGAAAGAAAAAAAGCTAAAAAATTTACGGGCTCAAAGGAAACGTAAGGAATGTAAAATCATTAAACTTAGCCGAGTTATTCAGGACTTAAAGTCCCGTCCATCATTGAAAAATTATATGACGACTAGTATAGAATCTTGCCCAAATGAACTCTTGTCACACTTGGTTGATAGGGTGAACAACAATAAAAAAAAGGTTTTACAAAGTAAGGCAAAGTATGGGGTGGAGTTAAGAAAATTTGCCTTAACTTTACATTTTTACAGTCCACAAGCGTACAATTTTATAAGAAAAAAAGTTTTTTCTTTGTTTACCACATCCACGTACCCTGAGAGGTTGGAATCAAAACGTACATTGTGAACCCGGTATTACTCAAGAAGCCATCAGTGCTACAAAAAAAAATTTGAACAGAAAAACCAGATTAATTTAATTCTCTAACAGTGGATGGATGAGATGGGAATAAGAGAATTTACGGAATGGGATGGCCGTAGACATTACGGATTCGTAGATGTAGGTAATAACTTAAGTGGGGACAAGGTAGAAGTAGCCAAGGAGGTTTTAGTTTTCATGGCAGTAGCTGTAAATGCACATTGAAAACTGCCTATTGCCTAATTTTTGGGAGAGGTTTTTTCTACGCTCTTCCCCTTTATGGAAGTTTGACCAAATTATTCGCAGCACACTAACATCCCTTCTAAATGTGGTCTTGGACATTGGACAACC
This sequence comes from Oligia fasciuncula, assembly GCA_963082905.1. NCBI lineage: Eukaryota > Metazoa > Arthropoda > Insecta > Lepidoptera > Noctuidae > Oligia > Oligia fasciuncula. Next base: position 5,584,474 of record OY720408.1, on the reverse strand, counting down.
AAGTGTGGCTGCAAGCCACATTACCCATCCGCTTTGGTGGCCTCGGCGTCCGCAAAATTACCAGTATTAGCTTACCTACCGGCGTTCCTGTCCTCTGTCCACAGCACCGAAAAGTTGACCGGGAAGATTTTAGCCCCCTCCCTGGTTGACTCTGAAGTGCCGTGCTTGGCCGACGCGGTGAACGCCTGGAAAATGGCTTGCCCGGATACAGAACGGTCCGCGAACCCATCTTCCCAGAGGCAGTGGGATTAGCCGCTCTGCAGATTGGTACGGAATAATCTTATTAATACGTCCACCAATACTGCTGAGCGTGCCCGCCTACTGGCTGTGGGTGAGTAGGAGTTGGGGCTACCGTCACCCAACATAGGCACTTTGCTGGGTGACACCACCTAACTATTTAACCCACCAAGACCTAATCCGTTCCGGAATGAGAAACCTGGAGATGTATGGTTCAAAGCATTCTTGAAACGTCATCTCATCATCTCGATACGGACATCGGAAATGGTTCCAAGAAATAAAACAATACATTGACGATGAAGGTTTTCAATGACCCTGCACGAGTGTTTAATGCTGATGAAACTGGCTTTAATATTTGTCCAAAAACTGGCAAAGTTTTAGCAGAAAAAGGATGCAGAAATGTTTACGAAATGGAAAAAGCATCCAGTGAAAGCATAACAGTGCTGTTTACATTTTCTGCTGCTGGTCAAGTGTGCAATCCCATGATCATCTATCTTACAAAAGAATACCCGACCGAGTCACGTCGAGTATGCCGATGCCGATGACAGCTACGGTCTTTCTAAGAACTAACGGGAAACAATATTTCTCTTCCAGTAATTTTATTTGTCGATGGCCACAAAACGCTTATAAACTTATAAGAAGTATCTGAACTCTGTCAAACCTTACAAATCCATTTAATTGCACCTACCCGAATTGAACGCGCATATTACAACCAGCAGATGTTGCAGCTTTTCGTCCGATTAAAGCTGGATATAATTACCAAGAAAGCCTCACTAAAGAATCTTTTGCACCTTTACTAAAAAAAAGTTGTAGATTCATGGGCAACAATAGAAACTTTGAAATGGATTTAGGGTATCAGGCCTATACATATATATTTGAAGCCGACAATGTATGTGGTTTTTATAAATCCATCAATAAATTCTACAGGCATGATTTTTGAACAAGTTTAACTTTGAAATATGGCTTTCGGCACTATTGTCGTCGTATTGTATGTGTAAACATTTTTCTTTCTTTCTTTCTTTCTTTCTTTCTTTATATGGGCCTTGATACCTGAAATAAATGGATAAATAAATAAACAAGATGCGTAATATATCCTGCAACGAATCAAGGCTATGTATGATCTACGTAAATGTTTTCGATGCCCCAAGTAGGTCCAACCAGTATCCTCAATAAATTTAAAAAATGTAGTGTTTTTGCATGTAGTTAATTTATATGTTTATGGAAAAGCAATTTAATGTCCAACCACATACCCAGATATTTGTAATTTTTAACTAACTCTAAGGGTCAGTTCACACCGAGACGCGACGCGACGCGCAGTTTTCAAGATAGAAATACAATTACAGACCTTATCTACTACACAAAAAGGTACACAATTCAGTGAGCTACGCCGCGCGGCGGCGGCGCCGCGCTGCGTAGCTCGACGTAGTAGGTAGAAACTGAATTGTGTACCTTTTAGTGTAGTAGATAAGGTCTGTAATTGTATTTCTATCTTGAAAACTGCGCGTCGCGTCGCGTCTCGGTGTGATCTGACCCTAAGGAAGTACAGTTCATCAAGACAACATACATCAAAATAGTTGTTTTGGAATTCCACAAGGCAGCATTTTGGGCCCCACATTATTTTTAATCTACATAAATGAACTGTGCAGCCTGCCACTCCAAAATGGAGTCATAATGTCTTATGCGGATGACACTGCCCTATTGTTCTCAGCTAAATCAAGATCTGAAGTCTATGAATATGCTCAAAATGGTTTTAACATTGTCTCTAATTGGCTCCATAATAATCTCCTAACATTAAATGCAGATAAAACAAAATACATTTTATTTACAATGAGAAATACTAACATACCGCTTACTAATCTGAACATTTACGCACACAATTGTAGCACGTACGCTGCCGCTGACACTGCATGTTCTTGCCCCACTTTGGCTAAGGCCGACCATTTGAAATACCTAGGTGTCACTATTGACTCCAATCTAAATTTCCGTAAACATATCGATTTACTTTGTGCCAGAGTGCGCAAATTAATATATGTTTTTAAGAACCTACGGAACATAGCCGACTATAAATTAATTAAACAGGTTTATTTAGCTTTGTGTCAATCCATACTTACCTATTGCATAACTTCCTGGGGGGGTGCTGCAAAAACAATTTTACTCCCTCTAGAGCGCGCCCAAAGAGCAATTCTAAAAGTTGCTACCTTTCGCCCTTTTAGATTTCCTACCCACCAACTCTACATAGCATGTAATGTACTAACAGTAAGGCAATTATTTATTCTAAGCATAGTACAACACCAGCACTCTGCACTTCCTTTTGACCCAGTACCTTCCGACAAGAGAAGGAAAGACTTGGTTTGCATAAAGCCCCAAACCAGACATGCTTTTGCTAATCGTTTTTATGTGTTCTTAGGACCTTTTCTGTATAATAGACTTAACAAGTTACTCAGCTTCTATAGTGTAAGCTATAAAAAATGTAGCACAATGTTATCAGAATACTTAGCGTTACTCAATTACACAGGCACAGAAAAACTTCTAGAAATTTTGTCATGATCATAATTTGATTCCCTTGTAAGTATTTACTTTTGTATGTTTACATAGACTTAGTATTAGGTAATAATGTACCAATGTGCTTTTTCTCAGAATTGTTAACTAATTATTTTTTATATCAGTTTTATTTAAAAATTAACGCTCCAATTTAATTGAAATGTAAAGTGATGACCTGAAACACAGGTTTGAATAAACCTAGTTCGGGCGGGTCGCTACCTAACACTCTAATTCCGTATCATCACTACTTGCACCTGTTTAAAAAAATATATTTTAGTTTTAGTTTATTTTTAGGCACTATAATTGTATGGAAAATTTTCTACTCTTGGATTAATGTACACCTTTTGTAAACGTTTTTATTAAATAAATTATTATTATTATTATTATACGTCAGATTGCAAACAAATATTGTGAAACTACTGAAGCTGTTTCTATCAATTCAGTCAATCATGGTGCATGTGTAATCTTAACACCTGAAGCAGTTAGACCATATCCAAAAGCCGCTCCACGCAATGGAACAACAGCAAGAAAGAAAGTAACATCGCGTGTCTTGACTGATACTCTGGAAAAAAATAATATAGAGTCAGCATAACTAGAACGAATGAAACGTTTAAGTAAGTCTTCAATTCGTCCTTTTGCTAAAAGAGGCAGACAGATAACTAAGAAAACTAAGAGAAAAAAGGCAAGAACTGAGTCAAGACAGGTGACTAAGAAGAAATCAATTTTGAATGATAAGAAAAAGACAAGGATCGAATCAAGCACAGAATCGGAATCCGAAGATAATATATCAGTGCACGACGATTCTGACATGGATGTAAGCGATGATCAACTTCATATTGAACTTGATGATGATTCTAGTGAGGAAGCATCTTCTCAACCATTAAACACTAATAATTTAAACGTCAATGATTATGTACTGGTGCAATGTCAGTCTGCAACACTAAAATCATCTAAGCATTTTGTTGGTATAATCAGTATTGGGCAAAATGTAATCTAACTACTGATTACTAACTACGACTACATAAAGTAGTTAGTAATCATAACTACAAACTACATAAAAAAATCGAAAAATGTAGTTAAAAATTTTGACTACTAACTACTAATTGTAGTTGCAATCACGATTACTTGATTACTTTTTATAACTACAGATGTAAAATGATGTTGTTTCATTAAAAAGCAAACACGCGCTATAGTCGTTCATGTAAGTACATGAACGACTATCGCGCGTGTTTCGACTTGTAGTTTGGTAGGTAGTTAGAGCATCGCGTTGTAGTCGCGTGTGTTAGAGCAAGAGCGCACTATAGCACGCTCTCGCTTTCGCTCGCTGCATGTCGGTACAAGTCATTTTTTGGGCAGTGTATTCAATTGCGTCTAACAGTGTGTACGTACGTTTGGTTTGCCACTATTGCAGTTTGAAAACGCTATTGTACTGCGCGTGCGCCACTTAGTTATTTTATCGTATGCTAGTTAGTTGTGCATAAAGAGTATTTCTATTCTATTCACTATGAACGAGTCAGATGAGTGTCTGCCACTGTGCAATGAAGCTTCTACTTCAACTTCAAGTTCTAACAGCTTGGTGGAAAATATTGAGATAAACTTGCCACGTATTCTCGATGGCAAGTTTTTTAAATTTTCTAAAGAAGAGTCTACAGATCGCAAACGAGTTGGACTTTGTATGTTGTGCTTGCCAAAAAAAGTAACAATATCCGGAACGTTGCCTTCTACGTCTAACTTTGTCACGCACCTAAAAAGAAAACATGGAGAAAGTGCACTCAATGACTATAAAACATATTTTGCCAGTAATAAAAAAACGAAGAAAACAACTTCAGAACCTCAATCACAATCAAAGGCTAAGACGGTCTCACAAGAAGAGTTTAACGGAAACGTTGTCAAATTTTTCATACATTCTATGATACCCCTGAGAGCAATTGAAGATCCATACCTGAAAAAAACCTATGAAAATGCAGGTATGTGTCAAAATGGCTTGACCTTAATGAGTCTACGATCTTTGGGACGAGTTATGCAAGATTATTATATGAAAGAAATACATGACATAAAAACCGTGCTTCGAGATACTTTATATGTATGTACCACAGCCAGACATATGGTCAGGAAAAAAAAGAAGTTTCATAGGCGTCACGGCACATTGGATTACATCAGATTTACAAAGAAAATGTAAGACACTGGCGTGTCGAAGATTCAAAGGAACGCATAGCTACGATAGAATTGCTTTTCTTCTAGAAGATATCCACAGTGCATTTGGAATTGACTCACGAAAAGTGCTATCTACGATCACTGATAATGGAAGTAATTTTGTGAAGGCTTTCAAAGAATTTGGTGTGAAAATAGAGTCTTGTGATTCGATTGAAGTAGTTGAATTTAACGATATAGACCTGGGTCTATATCGTTAAATTGGGTCTTCAACGTCTGGACGTTGAAGACATTTTTAATGCTTCAGAAGATGTTCAGTCAGAAGTTAGTAGTACGACGTCGCATGACAAGTCTGAAACCGATCCCTTGCCTCTTGAAAATGATCGCGTGTCTCTTGAACTGCCAGCTCACTTGAGATGTTCTGCTCATAAACTTAACTTATGTGCAACCACTGATGCTGGAAAAGTGCTGCGAAATCAAAATACACTACTTTCCAAAACGCATGAGCTAGTAATAAATAAATGCAACAAACTATGGAATGCTGCAGGTCGGCCCAAATCAGCAGAAATAATCCAAACAGTTAGGTGGAATAGTACTTATGACGCACTAGGACAAATATATGCTATAAAAGATAAAAGCATTTCGCTGTATGAAGTTTTAAAAATCAGTGGCAGTGGCCAGTTGTGGCAAAACGAATTCAATTATATCGAAGAATATTTAAAATGTTCAAAACCTGAGGCCCTTGACATTTTGCAAGGTGAAAAGGATATGTTCTATGGCTTGCTACTTCCATGCTTACTATCTCTAAGAAGAAAATTACAAAAACTGTGCAACGAAAACTTTGTGTACTGCAACGATCTGGCAAGAAAGCACTTGGAAAGTGTAAATAACCGTTTTAATGATATTATTGATTTTTCTACCGCCAAAGCACAAAATGCAGCGATCGCTGCAATATCTTTACCACGCTTTAAAACCAAATGGTTTACTTGCATTCCCATAGAAGAGCATCAAAGGTTGAAAACCTTTTTCAAAGCAGCTATTGCAAAAGAAGTTTCGAAAAATGCTGAATTTAGTTCAGCAATAAATAAACAAAACAAAGATGACTTTTTTCAATTTGATAGCTCGTCTTCAGATACTGAGGAAGATCTATGCCGAGTCCAGAGGTCAAAAGCAGATCTGATTGTTTCTTGTTATTTATCAGATATGGATCGAGATCTAAATTGTCTTCATAGATATCCAGAAGTGAAAAAAGTATTCATAAAATACAATACTCCATTACCTTCTTCGGCTCCAGTGGAAAGACTGTTTTCATATGCAACTATGATAAACCATCCCAAATCTCACAGGCTATCGGATGAAATGTTCGAAAAACGTGTAGTTCTAAAAGCTAATTTAAATGATTAACCCAACCAACCTTTTTTTTTGTTTATTTGATTCGCAAATAATTTGAATTAAGTTGATGTTTGCTGAGTGATTTTATTTTTTTGATTAAATGTCAATAAAAAAAATTAAATTAAAAATTTAAAAAACCCCCGACAAAAATAAAATTAAGAAATCCCTACAAAAAGCATGAAATAAAAAAATAATAATTTAAAAAAATCTTATGGAAGTCGGGGGACCGTTCTGTGGAACACCTTCTATTCTGAGGTCCCCCGACTTCCATAAGATTTTTTTAAATTATTTTTTTGTAAATTGTAGTAGACTACGCCCTACACTGGGTATAATTAAGATAAAAGAATGCAGCATATTAACAGTTTCTTTTATGAAGAAAAAAACTGGTTTTAAGTTTTACTTTCCCGATAAAGAAGATGAATGGCCTGTACCAATAACAGACGTAGTGGCGAAGCTTCCAGCTCCAAATAATTTTCCTGGAACATCCCGTAGAGCATTGATTTTACAAAATTCAAATTTCAAATTTAAACCGAAACCGAAATTCGACTTGTGTTAGGTAACAAAGTACTTTTTAGGGTTCCGTACCCAAATAATAAAAACGGGACCCTATTACTAAGACTTCGCTGTCTGTCCGTCCGTCTGTCTGTCACCAGGCTGTATCTCAAGAACCACGATAGCTAGTTGAAATTTTCACAAATTATGTATTTCTGCTGCCGCTATAACAACAAATACTAAAAACAAAATAAAATAAATATTTAAAGGGGCGCTCCCATACAACAAACGTGTTTTTTTTCGGTGTTTTTGCCTTGTGGTACGGAACCCTTCGTGTGCGAGTCCGACTCGCACTCGGCCAGTTTTTAACATAATTTTAATAGATTGTTACCATAACAAGTCGGTACTTAGACTTACCAAAGCCTAATGCTATTATTGAAAAATAAAGACAACATGTATAATTGTTCGTAAAAGTTAATTACTTAATTGTACGAGTAACTTGTTTGTGATTTTTCAAAACTGCTCCGTATGATTTTTCAAAATTGCCCCTTAAAGGTTTAGTCAGAGAGTTAGAGCCCGAGCTTTTTTTAGTACTATTTTTTTTGTTTAATTAAAATTAGAAATGTTTGTAAAGCCAAATGATAATTACAGACATGATAATACATTTTATTGATTTGCAACACGCGTATTTTTAATTTTATAACGTTATTTCAAAACTGCTCCAGTGCGATTCAAAACTGCCCCATGAGTGGGGCACATTTGAACAAAAACCTATTTTAAAAAAATGGGAAAATAGGTCATTATCGTATATGAAAACAAACAGGAACTGAAAATAATAGACAAATGTTGTAAAACTTCCTTATAATGAATATAGAACAGACAGTTCAAAAAGTGTTCAAAACTGCCCCCTTCTCCCCTACCTTACCGCATATTACAACATCGTCCAAATATGCATTTTTAATTCATTCATATCTTTTGAACGGGGAAGTTCGGGGTTAAAGGTCAGGTGGCTTTGGTATAGGCTCGGCAACAAGTTTCAGCTTTACAATCCATGACAGTTAGAAGTTATGAGGAAAACGAATTCCATTTTCATACATTTGAAATATATAAAGTAATTTTATATGGTATAGATTTAAAAAAAAATCCGGTAACTACAAATTTATTCAATGTTTTAATGTATTCGACAAAACTGTATACTTCAAACTATCAAATAGAACATTCTTTTTTTCAAAAATCCTATGAAAGGAAAACTTGTTTTCCGTCCACTATGCGACGTGCCGACATTTGTGGCGAAGGAGCTGCACAAGCTGCCACCCGTCACTTTCAACCACGTCGATGTAACAAGCCTTTTGAAGGACATTGTCTTTCTGAAGGGGTTGTTCTAGCGAAGTTAGATGCATCCCAAAACACTGTCGCCGATTTGCGCAAAGTATTTAGCGAGTTGCGCAACAGTGTGGCGGTAACGAGGTCATCAGTCGATGCATCTAACGTAAACATGTGTCGCGGAGCTGGCTTCGATGTATCGTCATAAAATTCCGCGTCAGCAGTTTCTTCATCGCCAGCGCACCCGTCGTTTGCTGAGCTTGCAGAGCGCCCCACAGCCCCGCGCCCGTCATCGCGGCTCCTCCACGCAGCGCTGTTCGAGCAGCCTCGCCCCGTCCCGCTGCCACTGTCTGCGGCCCTGGCAAAGACCTTACAAAAGGAATCCGCTAACGTCACCAGGTGACTCAGGACTTGCCCCAGGTGCTCCAAGTATGAAGCCTAAGCCAGAAAAGGCACCGAATAGGGCTGATGATGGGGGTTTCGTGACGGTGCAAAGGAGGAAGCGTCGATCGCGAACTAACAAGAACCGCTGCGGCAAAGCTCCTACGGAGCCCGAAGTCAGCTTGCGTGCCGCAAAGCCGAACACACCGGTGTACATCTCCTGCCTACACTGCACCACTAAGGTGGAGGACATCGTGGAGTCCTGCGCCTGGCAGCTTAGTAAAGATGGCCCCGAAGGGAAGTATGACAACCGGCTTTTTATTGACTTTATACAGCACCTAGGACTGTAAAAATAACCAGAAAAATGATTACTCATTTTTGCTGGGGTTTCTTCTCATTTAGACGCCAGAATTGTTGATGCTGCAGACGCTCATAAGCATAACATTGTGCTGTATTGCGTACCATCCAATACCACCCCTGAGCTGCAACCGCTTGACAAGTCTGTAAATACACTGGTCATCAAAAAAATCGACCCACCCACTTTTTGTTCAATAATGATCGATTGTTTCACAGATAAGCTGTTTCACATGTTTGTTTATTATTTTGAGGGTCGATATTATGATGATTGACGTCTTGTTTGTCATAAATCTTATTGCACTTGAAGGTAAACAATTTTTTATACAGAAATACTGTTAAGTGCTGATTTGACGGTTTTACATCGGAGCAAATCGACCCGTTCTTTCAGTCCGAAACAGATTTTTGTAGGGATTTCATGTTAATATCGTTAAGTTTAATTGCTGAGGCTGTAGTTTTGACTAATTCTGTCTAAAAATAATGGACACTACTGAAGCTGAAGCGGCCCAAGTTGTAGCTTTGCTGCAACAAGGCTTAAGTCAACGTGTCGTAGCCAGGAGGTTAAATCTCAGCCGTTCTGCAGTTCGGCGAGTTTACCAAAGATTTCTGGAGACTGGGCAGTATCGAAGAAGATCTGGATCTGGAAGACATAGGGTGACAAACCAAAGGGATGACCGATTTATAGTGATATCAGCTTTACGAAATCGACACCTTTCTGGCGTTGATCTCCAGCGACGCTTACGTGACGATCGGGGTGTGGCTATAAGTGATAGTACTGTAAGGAGGAGACTACGTGAGCAGAATTTAAGACCACACAAGCCAGCAACAGGGCCACAATTGACCACAGCTCATCGACAAGCCAGAATTCAATTTGCGCAGAATCACATCAACTGGACTATCGGCCAATGGGAGCCAGTTCTTTTTAGCGATGAGAGTCGGATGACTTTATACGGTTCTGATGGACGCCGTAATGTCATGCGACGGCCAGGTGAACGTTATTCCCAGTGTTGCATAAGAGAAACAGTCAGTTATGGTGGAGGCTCTGTAATGTTTTGGGCTGGGATATCTTTAACTGGACGCAAGGAAATGGTTTTCATAAGAAGTGGTGCTTTAACTGCGGTACGCTACATCACAGAGATCTTGGAAGACCATGTGGTGCCATATGCCGGTTATATTGGTGAACATTTTGAATTAATGCATGATAATGCACGGCCACACGTAGCGCGCATTGTCACCGATTATCTTGAAGAGGTCGGCATTCGGGTTATGTCGTGGCCAGCGAGAAGCCCTGATCTTAACCCTATAGAGCACATATGGGACACCCTAAAACAAAAGGTTAGAGCCCGTAATCCAGCCCCCACATCCTTAGGAGACCTGGAAAACGCTATCAGGGAAGAATGGACACGAATCCCTCAAGAGACCATCAAAACCTTGATTAGGTCACTAAAACGGCGAATGCAGGCCGTTATTCGAGCAAGAGGGGGGAATACTCAATATTAACCTGCAAAAAATGTGTTCATAACACTTAAGACTGAAAAATTAGAGCGTGTTTAAGATTTAATCAAAAACAGTACAAAATTGTTCTTTTTATTTTTGTAATAAAAGTTCTTTTTTTTAAACATTTTTAATGTTTATATTGTGCTAAAGTTGGTGTATATAAACAAGTCATATTAAACATATTAGTAGTAAACCATTTTGTTTTATTTCGCTGAAGAAAAAACGTGATTTGCTGTAAAACTGCAGGTGGGCCGATTTTTTTGATGACCAGTGTAGATCTTACAAGCAGTTTTGGGATGAAGAAGTCTTACTGTATGCTTATCAAAATCCAGATCGCAAGATTATAAAATCGCGTTTTAACAAAATCTTTACAAAGGTTTGGTCCAGGCAGTGGCGTGCCTAGGGGTCAAAATAAAAATAATTTAAAAAAATTAAACCGACTTCAAAAAGAAATAACTCAAAATTATGAAATAACTTTAATTTCGGAAGTCGGTGTCTTGGAATCTGTATTTTAGTTTTTTGCCACCGACTTCCGAAATTAAAGTTATTTCATAATTTTGAGTTATTTCTTTTTGAAGTCGGTTTAATTTTTTTAAATTATTTTTATTTCGTAATTTTTAGTTTTTGCACTAGAATTTGACCAAGGTTTTGAGATGTTTTCCCTTTGACACTACACCCGTAGCTCGTATCAATAAGCCAGGCCGTCACACTTACACGTATTAGTCCATATCTTGAAAATTACTGAATCGATCTTGATGAAACTTGCACTGTTCCCTAAGTTGAAGTAAATGTAAGCCAATAAAAAAAAAATCGTCACGATCCGATCAATAGTTCCGGAGATATGCTTGGACAAACATACATACATACATACATACATACATACATACATACGTCTACAAAATTTTGTATATTTGTTTGGAAGCCCTAATAGATTGTCATATGTGAATATAATGCAATTCCAATAATATTACATACATACGTATCGAATTGATAACCTCCTTTTTTTTGAAGTCGGTAATTAGGGCAAGCCCACAGATTTTCAAGGTATAAAAAAAACGCCCAACTGAGGGATTGGCTGATTTTCTTGTTGTTAATGGTTGTTAGTAGTACTAACATCATTATTATAATTTTGGTAAGAAAAACTTATTTCAAGCATCAGTACGTAATTGTCATAAGCGCCATCTATACTAATGAATGCGTAAAATAAATGAACCACAACGCTTAGCCGGACCTTTTTTCATTTTGCTTGTCACTTGCAAAATTTGTTCAATCAAAATGCACTAGATGGCCTCCAAATATTATCGATTTATTGTTATTTTCTCGTACGCATTATTTTATGAATTAGGTACTTACATTTTTAAAGTCAATTGATAATTTTAACATGAGCCACTACATAGGTTTGTCATATCATATTCATACCTAATAAACGATCGAATGAGTAGGTACCTATTTTATTTATTCTGTCTTCTTGACTGACAAAAATACTTGTTTTTATTTCCGAGAAGTACCGACAGTCCGACAGTAATTTAAGATTGGCTACGGTGAAGTAAAGAGTTATTTATTGGCAGAAAATTGCAGAAAACTCAATGTATTTACGTACCTTTTCGATGACAGATTCCGAACACATAATGATAAAAGAACACTATATTCATTAACCATTTACAAAATCATAGGGAATGACATCACCAATCACCACAATCAATATTTTTTTCAAATAATAAAACTAATTCTCAAAGTAAGTATTCAAAACTTCAAAACAATAACAATTTGTTTGAGTCGCGTCGTGTCATCGACTCATCGCGCCCGCCACACGTGCTTTCGCAACTAACTTTACGCGGGTCAACGCAACGCGCGGATAGTGCATTTGCGCGAACTTCATACCTCTCAAAAGCCTGGCTTTTCATTTCATAGAACTCTGTGTATATGTACTTACCAATATATCAACAAATGTAAACGTTTCTATAGCAATTTGTATGCGAAAACTGCGAGACAGAGAAAGGAAAGGCAAGCCAGGTAAAAAGCCAGACTAAGTGTGAGCGAGATGGCGCATTTGAACGCATTGTATAGCGTTTAGAGCCGAATTCCGAATTTGGCGCGAACCTATCCCAAAGTTAGCGCTAGTTCGGATTTCGAAATTGTATTATATGTCATGAATGTTTGAGTTCGAGTTAATTGACTGGAATTTTTTGAATATATTTTTTATTGATTTTGTTGTTGTGAATTATGATTTTATTAGGGCAAGCCGGGCTTTTCTGCTTCTATGAAGGTACCGCCACTGGGTCCAGGTGTATGACCACAGGAAACATAATCAGTGGGTCTACTAGAGCAACTGGTCTCTTTCCGTATGATCCTAATGCGATTCCTGTAGAAGCGAACGCGCCTTCAATACTTACGCACTACTTATTCACTTCAAAAGGTTTCCAGAATGCATGACTCAAGTTGTGATGTGGCAGCTCCACAAGCTTCTAACTTGAGAAGTTCTGTTAAGAAGCTCTGTTATATCCCCAAGACGAGACAACTGCTCTGATTCAGATGTCACAGATTATGAAAAAAATGTTGGCAATTTTCCTCCATCTATCCTAACTCGGAATTAATTTAGTGAATTGTGGGTTTGAGGGACTATGACTTAGTTGAACAAAGAAATGTACCAACAAATCCACAATGTCCAACTAGTATTAGAAAGTTAGTCAATTATACTCTTTGGAATTTTCTGATTTGAATGACTCGGTAATCCAAAAACTGTTCAGGACCAATCTTTTCTGGACAATGATTATAGAAACACTGAATTTTGTTCACCTGTTCCTATGACTTCTGGAATTAACATGCAGCCTCGCCCGCGCTTAAATTCTTTTTACTTCAGATAGCTCCGACGCAGACGACTTGGACATTTGCTTAAAATATTTCCAATATCCTCCAAAACCTTCAAAACTTACTGATTTCGAGGAATCTGAAGATGATTTAACATTAGAAAAATATAAAGAAGATGCTGGTACTTCAGCCTCTAAGTCACCGTTCCTCTGAGAGATAAAACGCGCTGAAAGTTATTTGCGTCTGCTGCAAGAGACCTTTTTTGCTAACAGTGCGAGTGGTGTATCCAGCCAGAGAACGAAGTGCCTGAAATTATTTTGATTCAGGACAACTGTCCCATACACACCGCAAACTTGGTAAAAGATTGGATCCGACAGCAGTCAAGTATACGGACAGTACCGTGGCCTTCTCGTTCTCCGGACCTATAGAATTTTGACAAAAGATTTCGTTGGATAGGAATGGATTGAAAAATTCACTTCTATACAGTAAATGGGGCTGTGATGTAACTTGATATAAGTGGGGTAAATTGATGTGCTGGCGACTGTACATAACCTTCCCCAAACATCTCCTTAACACTTTGGAGGCCATTCAGACACTCATCAGCTGCTGTATCAAGTAAACATTTTGTGTTTTTTTCTTTTTCTTATTCTTGTTGTTTATTATCTTGTTGATAGCATATTCAGTGTCCGAGTCTGACAAAAAGCCTGTTATTTTATTCTTCTTTCACCACCTTTACTTGTTTCTTTTTCTTACATACTTTCTCTAAATGGTTTTTACCCTTACAGTTTTCACATTCGAATGTGAAAACTGTAAGGGTAAAAACCATTTACCCCAGGCTGGACATACTTTTTTCTTGAACACATGATAATTAGCACAAAACTTGCATTTTCTCTTTTTATTGACATCTTTGTTCTCTATTTTCTTTATTTCTGATGTTGTTCCTGATAAATCCTTCATATGTCTTTCAGTGGCCTCTGCTGCGCGGCACAAATTGACTGCATCTGATAGTCAGGTTATCTCTTTTTAATAACTCTTTCTTTGTTTTCATGTCTATTGTTCCTAAGTCAATTTTGTCTCGTAACATTTCATCTTTGAACATAGCATATTCACAGTCTTCAATCAGTCTTGTTAGGTCTGCATAGAAAACATCAAACATTTCGTATTTTTGTTGCATTCTACTTAAAAAGATGTACCTATTATTATAGATGATGTTCTTTTCAGGTAGCATTTTGGTAGATATAATCTGTAATATCTCCTTGCATGTTTTACAAGCTTGTTCTGTGTCTGTAAGACCAAAATTCCCGTACTTTTTTTAGTGCTTCCACGCCTATGGCGCTGAACAAGACACTCACCTTATCGGTTCCTGTTCCGCCGGTCACTCATTCATTTGGGTTGCGGAACCATAATTGTTCCATGCAGATAAGAGCGATTTAAATGCGTCTTGCGGGTCCGCATCTGTGTTTATAGGTGCTGGCTAGGGCACATTAATGATTTGAGGGAGTGAATTCTGAGATAGTCTTGCGATCTCCTCCTACTAGACCGACAGTTCCGTACCGTACCGACATGACGCGTGCAGTGATTTTTAGTACCCTGCAGCAGTTAGTGTAACTCGCAAAACTGCAGTTCAAATTTATCACTACTTGCGAGAAGTGTGTAAGGTGGCGGAGGCTCATGACCGTCAAATGTTAGGCAGCGTTCCCACTACGCCGGACCGGCAGATCTGCCGCGCCGGTAAATCTGCCGGAAGGGCTAGTGGCTGTACAATTTATATGAAGCTATTCACATTATCTCGGGTCCGGCATTTTTGCCGAGCCCGGCATTTTTACCGAGCGTTTTGTCACTACGAATTGCCGGTAGAACGACCGGGCCCGGAGTAATGTGAACGAGTTTGTGCCGGTATCTGTCCCCCGCTCGTGCTCCCCTCGCCCCGCCCGTGTTCCACTCACGTCATTCGGCTCGCATTTTCTGGTAAAAGTAGACGTTTAGCATGGATATTCAAGCAGAAACTTTAATTACGCTTGTCCAAGAGAGACCTGTTCTGTGGGATAAGACCGAAGACGTCTATAAAGACAAAAACTTGAAGTTAGCAGCATGGCGTGAAGTATGTTTAATACTGAAACCAAACTTCGATGAACTGGATGAAAAAGAAAGAAAACAGTACGGTGAGTTTTTAATGTTTTATTGATAAAATGTAAATGCATTGATAAATTTTATTTAAAATAAATATAAATATCTGAAAAAAAAAAGTATTTTTTGTTAATACATTATTACTTTATGCGTCACCAAGAAACAAATTGTATTGTTTTATGATATTTTTTTATTGATTTCAGGAAAACAGGTTTCAACTAAATGGAATAATGTACGAGATTCGTGGCTTAACCTCTCGAATATCTTATGTTACACAGTCCGACATAAGCAATTGTCTTTCTATTGTGTCTCTAATTACGACAATCAAAGAGTTAAGACAGTAAAGAAACAAAAAGATGAGTCTAAATCTGGATCTTCGGCCAAAAAGACACGAAATTATTTATATCACGAGCAATTAATGTTTTTGAAAAAAGTCTCCGAACCTCGACCACCACATGAGTCAGTTTCAAAAAAAGCAAGAACCGAGACTGAAGTAGGCATGGAATCAGATTTTCGTTCACCTTTAATTAAAGATAAAAGAAAAATTGATAATAAAGAGGTAAATGACAGGATGGTAAAGTTTTTGGACTCCAGAATAAACCCAGAAAAGGAAAACCATCATCTATCTTTCTTCAAAGGCTTCAAAGGCAAACCAATCTTGAACACTTTAACTATCGAAGAGACTTTAGAATTTCAAGCTAGCGTCATGACAATGTTGCAAAAAATTAAAAGTAGGAATTATGATAGACCAAATTACGGACATTGGCGTGATTCATATAATCAGATGACAGGACCAGATCAGTATACTGGATACTACACACATAATAGCGTCAATCAACAGACAACACCTACGCAAGATCAACACCACCCTGGATACTCTACGCAATATAATAGTAGCAATCAACAGGCAACAACATCTATACCATCAACTTCATCTCAGACATCGAATCCGATTCCAGCTTCGCCATCAGCATCTAGTAATCATTCCATACATTCCCAAGACTCAGGGCCCGAATTGCGGTAATGTTTTTCAAATGAAACGCAAATGAAGTACGAACGAAGTTCAAACGTTATATGATTTCGTATCGCGGTGTCGTTTTGACATTTACTTCAAACGAAGTTAGAACGCAGACGGAACGCAACTGCGCGTTTGTGGAATAGTTGAAATGAAGCTACTTTTTCTCAAACGTTTCACGAACATTCGCTGTGTTATTTGTTTATTTTGTTTTGTTTGCTGTAAAAATGTTATATTTAGACCTATTAGAATGTGCTTACGCGTACGACGTAGCCGTAGCTCGTGCGGAGGCTAGGCGGCTGAACGTATTGGCGAGGAAGAGTGATCCGGCTTTCGATCTCAGTGATCGAAAGTTTGTAAAAAGATACCGGTTGTCCAAGGACCTTACTCGGCAGCTGATTTTCGAGTTAACTCCTCACCTTCTACCTGCAGTACGTTCAGATGCTTTGGACGTGGAAACTAAGGTAAGAAACCATGTATTTGATGTAAGAAATGCTCCTCTTAGACAAGAAGAGTTAGTGCCTGCGCGCACTGCCGTGCGTTGCGTTTTTTCCACCGCACCGCATAATCTGTGAAGTATGGAATGTCTTTGTTGTACGCGCGCTGTCCGAGACTGAATTTGTTCTACCGGTGCGGTAGAAGAAACGCAACGCACTGCAGTGCGCGCTAACACTTAGGTTTGGTTTTTTTAATCCACTTAGCTATGATACTAAAACTCCATTACCTACTTATATATTTTTGTTTTAGGTTTTGGTTGCACTAGCATTCTTTGCTTCTGGGTCTTATCAGACTCTTGTAGGAGATAACCGGAATCACTGTGTTTCTCAAGCCAGTGTTTCTAAAGCAATCCGGCAAGTGGTAATGGCTTTAAACAAGCCCCCTATTCTCAACAAATATGTTTCTTTCCCCTTTCAACGACAGAGAGTAAGTATAAATAATACCTTTGAATTTACTGATACTGAATTGTTGATGACCTTTTGAAGGAAAATATTGATTGAAATTGTTTTTTAGGTTTTACAGGCGTTATAAAATGCCGGGACTGCTGGCCTGTGTCGATGGGACCCATGTGGCCATGGTGCGCCCTCAGCATAATGAAGAGAGATTCATGAATAGAAAAGGGTACCACTCTCTAAATGTTTTAATAGTGAGTAATAATGTAAAAGATTATAGACATTTCTATAAGTATTTTTAAATATTAAGCTCATTTAGTATCTCTCATAATTCTTTTGTAGTAAAATGTTTTTTTTTTCAGATGTGTGACTCAAATTGAAATATATTGTTGCGCGCCACAATTAATGCCTGGTACATGGTGACATTAGTTACCACTAGCGCCATCTAGTATCGAGTAGCAGAACTAGTCGAGTCACGATCGTTCTAGAAAATTCGATACTAGAACTTTGTAGAACTTTCTCGAACTATCGACACCTAGTCGGTCGGGGCCGGTATGTACTCGAACATTCTAGATGTTTCTACAATGGAAGGTTCTAGAACTATCTGCGGCACTATATAAGGCCGGGATGCGCGACGACCGACACAGTTTGGATAAAGCGACAAGAGCGAAAACATCAAGCGATCTTCAAGTGCGAATTAAGAGTAATCAGTAGTGAAATTGTGTTCTTTTAATTAGTGTGTTTGAGTTGTAATTAGTGTGGTAAAATAAATTGTTATTTTTGGTTATTAAATCGGCAGTTTTTATTGTCACGAACCCGAAGCTCGTAACAATTGGTGTCAGAAGCAAGGATTATGCCGATTTTACCCAAAGACGACACGGAGGGTATCCGTACCCGGAGTCAGCGCCAGCAGGAGACGGACCAGAGGCGATTTGGTGGAACTACGCCACAGAGGTCGGAAGGCCAGCTACCGACCACGGAGGCCGGCCCGTCCACAGCTGCTCCAGCATCATCAGCACCAGATTTGACTGCTCTGATGATGATGCTGCAGGATCAGGCCCGCCGACAGGAGGAACAAGCTCGCCGACAGGAGGAACAGGCTCGTCGGTTGGAAGAACAGCTCCAACGTGATAAGGAGGAGCAGGTGCGCCGCCAGGAAGAGCAAATGCTCCTTATGAAGGACCTTCACGCTACCTTCGGGAAAGACATGAAGAAGGTGAAGGATAAGGTTGCTCAACATGACAACCGCCTGTCGGAAGCTGAAACCCGAATCGACCAAGTAAATAATCGGGTTGACAACGTGATGGCTGACGTGAAGGTAACCGTGATGGCTGACGTGAAGAAAACGCTGGATTACCTCAAACTTGGGGATGGAATCGCAGCTCCCGTAGCTACAACACCTTCGCTACGTGGATTCAAAGTGCCACCGTTCGACGGAACTTCTTCCTGGTCGGCCTACAAAATCCAGTTTGAGGCTGTCATGAAGGCGAACGGGTGGAGTAAAAGTCAGGCCATGACTGCCCTCACCCTAGGCCTGCGCGACCAGGCCTTAACCGTTCTGGAAGCTCTCAGTAAGGAAGTGACTTACGACCAGCTCCTTGAGGCATTGGAGGCTCGGTATGGCGACGCTCACCTGGAACACGTGTTTCGTGCGCAGCTCAAGGATCGCGTGCAACGCAGTAATGAAAACCTGCAGCAGTGGGCCCTTGAAGTGGAGAAGCTGGTTCGTAAAGCTTACCAGTCCGTACCTGCGCTTATTGATGGGAACCTGGTGCAGGCATTCATCGACGGCATACGCGACCTTGAAGTGAGAGCTGCTGTGAGGCTCGGGCACCACGGGACTCTTAAGGACGCATTGGCCCATGCACTGGAGGTGGAAGCTGTGCGGCAGGATCATCGTTCCCATCGCGTCAGGGAGGTTGTAGCGGCTACAGTTCGCGATCGTAATAGAAGGTACAGCCCTAGGTGCTACGGCTGTGGGGAAAAGGGCCACCTTCGATCCAGTTGCCCTAAGCGAACTGCAGAAAGGGATGATGTCTGGTCTCCAAAGAGAAGTGCGGCTAACAGCACCGCCCAGCAGCAGCAAGAACACGACTTTGTGGTCAAACATCGCGGCGGGAAACCTCATGGCAACACAGATGCATTTTCAAGAAGACCTTGTCCTGAAGACTGCAAGCATTGTACTAGGCAAGAAAGTAAGGAAGTCGTACCTGTGAGGATGCTCAAGACAGACCTCAGCAACGAGTGGAAGGAAAGCCTACAACGTGCACAGCAGGAAGATTCGGACATCAAGCCGATTCTGGAGTGGATGAAGGCCAGAGCTCCTAAGCCCAGGTGGAGTGACGTTTCAGCGATGAGTTCGATCACAAAAAGCTATTGGGCCCAATGGGACAGGTTGGTGATTCAGGATGGAGTCCTGTGCCGTAAATGGGAAAATGCTCGGGGAGACAGCTGTCATTTGCAAATGGTTGTCCCTAAAGCTCAAGTACCGGATGTTCTACAGCTGTACCATAATGGTTGTTCAGGAGGTCATCTGGGAGTAAAACGGACTCTACTGAAGATACGAGAACGGTTTTACTGGGTCCACTGTCGGGACGATGTCGAGGACTGGTGTCGCAAATGTACAAGTTGTGCAGCTGTAAAGGGACCTCAGACTCGCAGTAGAGGTGCATTGAAATTGAACAATGTTGGTGCACCATGGGAGAGGATAGCCCTTGACGTTGCGGGGCCGTTTCCGGAAAGTGAAAGTGGCAACAAGTATTTCATGGTTGTGATGGATTACTTCACCAAGTGGCCGGAAGTCTTCGCCATTCCAAATCAAGAAGCTTCGACAGTTGCAGATAAGTTAGTTCATGAAGTCTTCTGTCGTTTTGGAGTACCTTTAGAGATTCACAGTGATCAAGGAAGGAATTTTGAGTCCCAAATATTCCAGGAAACTTGTCGAGTTATGGGTACTCATAAAACGAGAACAACTTCTTACCACCCACAGTCGGATGGAATGGTGGAACGGTTTAATCAGACATTGGAGAGGTACCTAGCCAAAGTTGTGGAAAATCGGCAACGAGATTGGGATAAGCACATACAACCATTTTTGTTGTCATATCGAAGCGCTGTTCACGAAAGTACATCGGTGACACCAGCTTTCGCAAACTTTGGAAGAGAATTACGGCTGCCTGCAGACCTGATCACCGGAATACCACCTGATGCCCCACGCAGTATAACCGATTATGCGAATGACTTGCGGAACAAAATGAATGACATTTATGAACACGTCAGACAATCGGGCCAGCAAATGTCTGAAAAGATGAAAACCCGTTATGACCGCAAAATGAACAATAAAGGGTTCGACGAAGGTTCACTAGTGTGGTTGCACAATCCAGTCCGCAGCAAAGGGAAATCTCCTAAGCTTCAAGCTAAATGGGACGGACCGTACCGGATTGTGACAAAGATCAATGACGTAACCTACCGGATACAGAAAGGTGCAAGAGGTACTCCTAAGATCGTCCATGTGAACCGACTGGCGCGTTATTATGGGGCTGATAATGCTCGGGACGAGCATGTCTTAGGAGGGGGCAGTGTTGCGCGCCACAATTAATGCCTGGTACATGGTGACATTAGTTACCACTAGCGCCATCTAGTATCGAGTAGCAGAACTAGTCGAGTCACGATCGTTCTAGAAAATTCGATACTAGAACTTTGTAGAACTTTCTCGAACTATCGACACCTAGTCGGTCGGGGCCGGTATGTACTCGAACATTCTAGATGTTTCTACAATGGAAGGTTCTAGAACTATCTGCGGCACTATATAAGGCCGGGATGCGCGACGACCGACACAGTTTGGATAAAGCGACAAGAGCGAAAACATCAAGCGATCTTCAAGTGCGAATTAAGAGTAATCAGTAGTGAAATTGTGTTCTTTTAATTAGTGTGTTTGAGTTGTAATTAGTGTGGTAAAATAAATTGTTATTTTTGGTTATTAAATCGGCAGTTTTTATTGTCACGAACCCGAAGCTCGTAACAATATTATGTGTAGACTCCAGTTTCCCTGGGTCTACTCATGATAGTGTTATATGGGCTCAACACTCCTTAAATGCATATCTTGATAGCCTTCACAGGATTACTGGGGAAGATGTTTATGTTTTAGGTATGTATTACCTAAATTAATTATCCATTTTATTTTTATGTTGCTTGTAACTTTCTACTGTTTATTTAATTTAAAAAAAAAAACAGAAATTTTTCAAATACTATTTTCAATTACAGGAGACTCAGGGTATGCCTTTTTTTTTTTTTTTGCGGATTGGAAATCATCAAATGACCCCTCCCGCTCTGGGTGGAGCGGAAGGGAGTGTCAGACTCTTACTGACTAAAACCCACCCGTGTTCCTTCCTTAGCCCTTTATGTTCCGGGCCAGCGGTAACCCTTTCGGACAATCCCGCTGACCCGGCAGGCTTCGGCCCTATGGGGCCCCTCCTCGATGCTGACATCTCTTTGAGGCGCGCGTGGAACACGTACGCGCCGTCCGGCGCGGGCCTGGTCCTGATCGGACGGTGAGCTACTCAGGGTATGCCTTGAGGCCTAATACTATGATACCTGTGACAGACCCAGCTCCGGATACACCTGAGGAGTATTATCAAGATCTGCATTTATCTGCCAGAAATGTAGTGGAGCGTTGTATAGGAGTATTAAAGGCAAGATTTAGGTATGTACAACCTAGGCTTAACATACATACAATTTTTAATACTATTAATATTATTATAATATCGTCAGTTGCAGGTTCAATTGGGATAACTGAAAAAACACGTAAAATGAGCTGAGTATACAGTTTTTCTTAGTTTTTTCTACTCTTTCGAATGGTATACTTGAAAAAATTCTAGCGTTAAAAAAATGTTGGTTACACCACACATTTTAGCTGCGAATTTTTCAGATTTCCTTCTAAATAATGCTGCAAGTGATTACGTTACCTATTTGTACAAGTCAAATTGGTGTATTTCTAGCCCCGAAAAATGTAAAATTAGAGTAAGTGTCTTGACACACAGGCATTACTCTTACACAAATCATTGTTCAAATAAAAAAAAGGTAACATCGCATACACCAAAATGTCATCAACATTATTTGACTAATAGTTATGTTACGTCAATTGACTCAAACTAGGTTTAAGCTTGGTGTCAGTTACACCAATTTGCGCATGAGAATGAAATAACAGTTTACCTCTTACATTATTTCACCGAATTGCAGCGGGTTACGCGTGGCATGATAATTGCGCGCACGCTCAAACTATTGCTATCGCGCTTTCACCTACAGTGCTTAGTGAAGGTGTGTAGAAGACAGAATGATTGCTTACAAATCTACACGCAGTCCTTTTGAAGTAAGTGGCCCAATCAGTCGGCGCTGATCTGTCTTTTGGTGTAGACGTTTATGTGTATATTTTTCGAGAGTTTTGTTTTAAGACGTAAATGTTGTGCAAAAATGGAAGACAATTTAAAACAATTGATGCAACGCAAACAGGAAGAAAAACAATATCTAGGCGAGCGAAAATTTAAAGACTTATTTAAAACAGAGTATAGTTATATCACAGTTCATATTCCAAAGAAAGATAAGTGCAAAGTATGTGCCAAAATTGAAAATAATAATAAAGAAGCCAACGCCGTGATAGATACTGAACTTATTAAGGCTCACATTGAAGAAAAAGAAGCAACATACGAAAGATTTCAATGTCATCAAAAAATGCATTCTATAGACAAGGATACTCTAGTATCAAGCTTCGACTTACAAAAGGTTTTGAATACACCACATGGTGATAATATTTTACTATTCTACAGTAGAAAATACACTGTTTTCAATTTTACAGTGTATGAAAGCTCTACCCAAAACGGGTTTTGCTACACATGAGGTGAAAGTGACGGAAAACGCGGTGCAAAAGAGATAGGTTCCTGCATTTATAAGTACCGGCAAAATGTCGATGAGCGGGGTATAAAAAAATCCTCTTTTATTGTGATTGCTGCAGTGGACAAAATCGCAATAAAACCATACTGTCGATTTTCCAATATTTTTTGACGGTATCTAAAAATATTGAAGTCATCCAAGTTAATTACCTGCTGCCAGGCCATAGTTGCATGCCAGTAGATAGTATGCACTCTATAATAGAACGCGAAGTGCGTAAATTGACTGTATGGAGTCCTACGCAATGGTCAAGTTTTATGGAATCGGCACGAAAAAATCCTTGTCCCTACAAGGTATTTGTCCTCGAACACAAAGATTTTATTGATTGGGATCCAGTGACGCAAGAATGTTTTCCCCCTAGCATGAATTTACAAATGTCGAAGGTCAGGATTGCCACAATAAAGAAAAAAAATGTAAAAATTATTAAAACAAAACATTTCATGAAAACCAATGTAACGACTTATGAAATCAAGGTTGATGAAGAAGATCTAAAGCAGAAAGGAAAAGGGAAAGGAAAGGGAAGAGTCAAAAAGGTTGTAAATGAACCGCCAGAGTCGTTTGAAAGAAGGATTATAAAAGTATTTCAAGGATTGAAACCCCTTTATAAAAGCAGACAGGCTATATCACAAGTAAAGTATAAAGATTTAAAATATTGTGTGATGACGATGTTATTCCTAACAGATACCATAGTGATTTTTTAAACCTACCCTTTACCAAAGATGTAAAAGACACTCTTAACCAAACTGATCAAGAAGACTCAGTAGAATGAGGGCCATAAAATAATAATTTAACAGTGTTTTAGTTTATTGTTTTTTTCTTGTAATAATTTTAAAAAAATGTTGTGTGAGACTGCGCTAAATAAAACTAATTAAAAAAGTAGTTTTAATTAGCTTACTCTTCTAATGAAGAAGAGTAAGCTAATTAAAACTACTTTTTTGTAATAGTTTTGACCGAATATAAGATAAATGAATAAAAATGATTTTTTATTGAATCTTCTTACCCTATAAAAATACATTTAAAATTAAGTACAGTAAAATTAGCGTAATCGACATCAGGTGTTTATTTATTTATTATTATATGCATCTTAACTAAAGTAACATCAAACAACAAAGTAATACACCATCTCTTACATCAAAATGAATTGCCTTAACTTATTATTTTAGTAGCCATACACCATTTCGACCTGAAATATTTTAAGAAATCTTGAGGTCAAACTGGTGTAACTGTCATAAGTTTGAAAAAAAAATGGTGTAACTGAAATTTATTTCCGAAAATGGAGAGTATATGAGCTAATTTCATGTTTAGGCTGAAAACTTAGTGAATTCTAAGCTATTCTGTCAAAACAGATCAAAAAAAGGCCACACACAAAAAAAGTTATGTTAAATTTAAAACGAAAAAAAACCTTTAAATGCTTCTACTGAAAAGTCGTGTTTTGTCAATTACCCCAATTGAACCTGCAACTGACGATATTATCTTTTGCAGATGCCTATTGGTGGACCGAAAGCTGCATTATTCCCCAGGCGTAGCAGCAAAAATAACAAATGCCTGCTGTGTGCTACATAATATAGCACACAGGGCTAGACTCCCCTACATTCGCCTAACACCGGCCGAGGCGGCACGAGAGCGGGAGTCGACAGAGGGCGCGAGCTACCTGGCGCCGCCGCCGCCGCAACAGGGACAACGTAGGCGCGGCGGCGCCAGCCTCCTCTCGGAGTTGGAGCTAGGCCGCGCGCGCCGCCATGCCCTTGTACAACGTTTGTGGGCAGATAGACATATATAGCTTTACATTTTATTTACATTTGAAATAGTATTTCTATACTTAAAGGCAAAAAATTTACAATTTTTTGTACTGTTTTATAAAAAAGCAAATGAATGTTCTAGACAAATAAGATTTATTAAAATTATAAAATTGATTTGAAATGTATAAATTAATAATAATCAAGTGCACCCAATTAAAATTAAAAATAAGAGTAACAAAGTAATGTTTATTTTTTCCATTATATGTATATTTATCTTGTTTGCTAATCAAGTATCCTAATCAAGATGCCCAATGTTTTTATACTGTGAAAAATATAAAAATTATTTAATTGACGATTTTTCTTCCTGTATTTGGTAACGATGAATAGTTACAAATAAAACATCAACAATTATTTTTTTTATTTATTGGTTTAACAAACCATTAAGATTAAACCTACACCAAGAAAGTATGTGCTTAAACAAAAATTATTAAATCTACTGTATGTATTATAACAATTAGAAATAAGAAACAAAAGAACACAAGTACAATTAAAATGATTTATTTAATGGTATAGCAAACCATTAACAAATTATACTAAACTTACACCTACACAAAGAAAGTACTTACATAAAAAAAATTAAAGCTACTCTATGTATAATAAAAATTTGAAATAAAAAACAAAAGAACGTAAGTAATTAAATTCTATTCTGGCTGCTGGTGAATTTGTTGTGAAGCACAGTACTGAAAAAAAAAGAAATAATTCTGTTGTAAGTAAGCTACTGCTTAATCCCCCTCTCTATCTAATAAATAGATAAACTAATATTACCTGTCGACTCATTCTGTCTATACTCTCGGCAATTAATTTAAAACTTTGTGACAAAGTATTGATTGCCACTGCAGTTTCGTGTGCAGCTTGAGCATTTTTGTTAGCAGCCTGTGCATTTTCTAAAGCAGTTTGCGCTTTTAATTCCTCTATCTTTATTATCATCTTCCTGGATTCCTCTAGAGCACTTCTGGCAGCTAAAATTAAAACATGTTAATTATTTAATAATCTTCAAATAATAATAATATTCCGTATCCTTAGATATTATTAGATTGGGTAGTTGCCTGGGTCTAAGTTAATATTTAGATCTAATTTTAGTATTTTGATTACTGATGTAAACAATAATTATGATTAGCTTACATTGTACTTGAGGTGCTGGTGCGGTCTGATGCAAGACCGACAGCTGTGCTGTAGGAGCCCGAGAAGCATGCACTGATCGTCTATGCTCCCTTGTTCTTCTCGCTCTGGCTGTGAAAACATCAACAACGATAAAAACAATTAATTAACTAACTAACCTACATTCTTAACTAATTATATAATTATTTTGTACCTGCTGTTGGTGTGGCCAAGGGTTCCAATTGAGATTGGAGGGGCTCTATTTGCTCCTGAAGCACAGGCTGATGCAAAGGCACTTCTACTTCATCCTCATGCTCTGCAGCTTCCATATTCAGTCTGTAACAAAAAAATAAATAACATTTATAAATTGTTAATATTCAAAACCAAAATAACTGTCTTTTTAACAAAATGAGAAAGAACACTTACACTAATGGTGAAATATTTCCACCTTCTACCAGCATTTCCTCAATATCAATATCACTGTCTACAGTGATTTCTTGTGCAATAATGTGCTCTGATTCATTCAGAGTATCACCCTGGAGTAGAAAGAAAAAATATTAAAACACAAATGGTGAAAAGATCATATTACAAAATATAGGTTTACTAACTTCATTTACGGCAAAATGGTCCTGCGCTACATTCGGTAGGGGACCAACATCTCTGCCTATAATATTGGCCACTTTGTCCTCCAGCGGGGTCAGTGTGGGAGCATTGCTGGGTCCACCTCCTGTAGCACGTTGGCTGGCATTAATTTTTAATAATTTCGCCCTAACTTTCGTTTTTTGGTCATTCCACACCTGAAAGATTAGAAAATTAGACTATATAATATATATAATAACATAACTCATTTGTTTAGATTAGGTATCTATTTCCCACCACATCATGAATACTGAATGATCATAATTATACACACTTTTGATTAATTATGAAAGAGCGAGGTTCAAGCATTATAATTCAATTCAATTCTAATTTGACCTAAAAAAGTACACACCTTTGACCATTCTTTTGCTGTCCTTGCAGGCCCTAAGCCATTAAGCAATTCAGCGCACTCTTGCCAGAGCCGCTGGGCAACTGCTCTTGCCTCCTTGGATCTCACCCGACCGAGGGCGAGGTCTCGATGTCCTTCCAAAAACTCGAGCATTACCTCTAGCTGCCGGGACTGTTGTGCACCTGCGTCGCTCTTCCATTTCCTAAAGAAAAATCATAGTTACATGATCTAACCTACAAAATATGTTTCCGTTTATCTTTTTAAACAAAGAATTCTGGTTAAAGATTGAACATAAATTGACTTACCAAAGCTGCTGAACAGGAACTGGCACAAAATTCTTTCACTAGATTCCTCATCGTGTAGTGATCCACCCTCCCACACACACACATTATTGTATATTCACATTCATCAAACAAACATACATAGCAAACATTCATTCATTCATTCAGTCTTAAGTAGGTAGAGACTGAGGACACTTGATCCCTTTAGGAGACATGGTACACGAGCATTATGAATTAAGGGGGAAGCTCTAAGGTGGCCCGCGAAATTCAAATTTAGCAACACTGAGCTTCCGTTGCTACCAACTTAAGAATATAAAACTCATATGTCAATATTCCGTCAACTTTGCAAATGGCGCACGAGTGTTGTTTACGAGCGAGCGAAACTAGAATCGGTAAGTTTTTGTTTTTTTTTTTCTTATTATGAAATTTGTGTATCAGGGATCTACTGAGATAGAATAATTACTGTGTATATTACATATTTTCATAATAATCAGTTGTGAGTTTCAACTCACAACTGATTATTATGTCTTTCAAGACTTAAGTTGTTTAAATTCTGTATTATTTTTTCTAACTGAACTACCATTGAGGAGACATGGTACATTCAGTTCGAGGAGACTTGATCCGGGGATCAAGTCTCCTAAACTCGGTTTGCTTACCAGATTACATTATAACAACTGAATAGATTCTTTTAGTATTATTTTAAATAACTGTTGCTTTTAGGAACTAGGGCCCTTACAAGTATTTGACGCGTTTGTATATTATTTGCAGATTTAAAATCCCGCGTGTATACAAAACCAAAGAAGGCAGTAAAAAGCGGGAACATATCAACAAAGATTCTTTAAAATTAGCAGTCCATGATGTAATATACAATAATAAGTCGCTACGGGGTACGGCTAAGTCTTACAAACTGTCCGTAATGACTCTCAAAAGATATGTTGCAAAAAAAAGACAGGCTATTGATACAGGCAGTTCTTCTCCCAAATACGAGCCTAATTATAAACAGGCGCAATATTTTTCTAAAGAAGAAGAATTAGATTTATCTAATTATTTGGAAACAGCTAGTAAACTGCATCATGGGCTTACACCCAAAGCCGCAAGAGAATTGGCTTTCCAATTCGCCGAAAAGAATAAAAGTGTGCCACAAACATGGCACCAAAACAAAATCGCGTCATACGCTTGGCTTCATGGTTTTATGAGACGTCACAAGAACTTGTCGCTTAGAGTGCCAGAAGCTACAAGCCTTGCTCGTGCTACTAGCTTTAATAGACATAATGTCGCCAAGTTTTTTGAAAACCTAAAAAATTTATATGTCCGATTTAAGTTTGAGCCTCAAGATGTTTGGAATGTTGACGAAACAGGCATAACCACCGTACATAAGCCTAAAAAAATTATAGCGTGTAGAGGTTTAAAGCAAGTGTCAAAGGTTACTTCAGCTGAGCGAGGAGAATTAGTCACAGTCTGCAGTGCAATTAATGCTGTAGGAGTATCTACACCGCCCTTTTTTATATTCCCGCGAAAGAACTGGCAAAATAGGATGACTGATAATGCTCCTCCTGGGTCTGCTGGAGCTCCACATCCTAGTGGTTGGATGACAGCAACAAATTTCGTGCTTTTTCTGCAACACTTCAAAAAACACGTGAGGTGTTCCAAGGAGAATCCGTGTTTAATAATTTTTGATAATCATGAAAGCCATATTAGCATTGATTCTGTAAATTTCGCCAGAGACAACGGTATCCATTTATTAACCATTCCGCCGCATACATCTCAAAAGCTGCAGCCTTTAGATAGGATACCGACTGGATGTTAGCTCATCCTGGTCGTCCACTAACTATATATGATATCGCCGGCTGCTTAGGTAATGCATATCCGACTGCAATGACGCCAAGAAATATAACCAAAAGTTTTGAAATAACTGGCATTTACCCTTTCAATGACAACATTTTCACAGACGACGAATTTCTATCTTCGTATGTTACGGACCGTCCAGAAGAGGCTGTTGCTGAGGCACAAGAAACTCAAACAATTGAACAGGAAAATAATGTCATAGAAATCGAGCCTGATGATGATATTGCTGAGGATAATTAATAATAATAATAATAATATTCCACAACTATCACACAACGCCGTCTAGTCTCAAGCTAAGCAGAGCTTGTGTTATGAGTACTAGACAACTGATAAACACCCCCCTTACCCCCACCCCACCCCACCCCTGAAATAATGTCATCTCCCTTACTTCTCGAATCGTTTGACATAACTCAGTTTACGCATGATAATGCAGCCCCAGCTACTTGTTTAACTCTGGCTCAGCTATCTTTAGAGGCAAAAGAACTGCTTATCTCAATTCCTGGATCTAGTAATTCTTCTGCTGTAGCACCGATAGAAAAGGAAGTAAATTTTTCCCAAGAATCACCCGTAGATACTTCTGACTTACTTACCTCCGATATTCCTACCATTTGTGAAACTGCAACCTGTACAAGTGATACACTAACGCCAAGTGTAGCTGAATTGACAAATAATGCTCCTATTGCACAACGATTAACCTCTATTGGAACAGCTCCGAATCTTTTAAATGCCGATGAATCTCCTGCTACTACATCAAGATCTCTACAAAGGTAATGTCTTTCCCAACAGCCATTTTTAAATGTGAACTCCGCTGCTCATCCTCGAAATAGTTCTATGGTGTCTGAAAATAGGTCTTTCACTGATTTAGAAAAACCATTGACTTCAAAATATGTACGACTGGATATGATTAGACCTCATCCTAAAGCTGGGCCTAGAAAAAATAATAACAAAGGCAGAAAAAAAGGAACCACGAGGATTATTACAGACACGCCAGAAAAGAATGAAATAGAACAGGAGGCTCGTAAAAGAGAAGAAAAGAGAAAATCACAGGCAGCTAAATTAATAAAAAAAAATATTACAAACACAAAAACGAAAAGCATCATTAAAAATAAATAAAATAACATCGAGAGCGAAACGACAAAAAAGAAACTCCGATGATAGTACAAGTTCTGGAGATGAAGTGACATTACCACCATCACCAGAGTCCGATTATAACATAGAAGACGAAATGGAAGAAGAGAACAGCGAAGAGGAAGAAGATGACGTAAATAATCTCGATGAAGATATTGTCCACGAAGGCGATTGGGTAATCGTCAATTTTATCTCAGAAAGAAGTATACCACACCGATATGTCGGACAAATAATAAATGAATCGCTCGCTAGCCTAGACATCAAATTCGCAAAAAAAATACTGACAGAAAATTTAAATGGCCGGAAAAACCAGATACTAGTGTGATCGCTAAGTATCAGGTAGTAAAAAAAACTACCTCCACCTTTATTTAAATCTTCTTCGAAGCGGATTGGTGCCTTTGAGTTTCCCAAGTCCTTAAGGAAATTCAAAATTGACAAATAAAACGTTAGGTAATACCACCGACATGTTCAAATTAATGATTGTGATAGCTAATTATTTAATATATTTCATAAGAATAGTGTGATTACTATACAGGCTGTAAGGGTAAACACCGTTGTCACTAAAACCATAGGTAGTTGATTTAATTATAAAAATGTTTCTCTGAATTTAAAAACAAATAAACGAATTTTTCTTTCAAAAATTCAAAAATGTTTCTGTCCGACACCGTCCGTAAATTCATGGATATTATGCGCCCGAGTTACGTAATCACTGCAAAGGGCGTTGACCTGCTGCACTGGCCGTCCGTTATAACTACCTACATAACTTTTAACTAACTACATCATTGTAATAAAAACACAATACCTACACGTAACCTGTGATGTAACTTTCCCTTCGTACTCTCCTCTGGGTACTCCGCGAAGAAATCCAGTACCTATGCGTTCCTGAAGGTCAACTGGCAGCTGCTGGTTGCCACGCCCCTGAGCATGGGCCGGCACGGTGAACTGGCCCTTTGAGTAGCCGCCAACATCGTTTCACGGTTTGGCACAGGTTGTCCAGGGAATAACTCTGCGTACATTCTTCGAGCCTCGTTCAGGTTATCACCCGACGACGCGGCGTAAACCCGAACCATTTCGGTCCACTGTACGTTTGTGTACGACATAATCACTACACAATAATCACTAAAATACTAACTACCTACACACTTGCGCGAAAAATGAGCGGTGGTGCGCGGGCGGCGACGCGGGCGCGAGGGCTGCGCTGCGAGCAAGCGTGACGCGACGCGCGATCGATAGCGCGGCTGCGGACGGACTAAAGGGATGTGGACGGTGTGGGAGGGGTCGCGCCCCGTCGCACGCGCTGCTTACGGCTTGTTTGATCAAGCGCCGTGTTCCCGCGCTCCGTCCTCTTTGCCCTTGCGTATAGGGTGAAATAATTTTGAGGAAAAATGGAGATTTTACTTAAAAAAAAAATGTTTTTTTTTTCATTGAATTTACGTTCTATAAGTGAAACCAAACCACTGGTTTCAAGGATAACGGTGTTTACACTAACAGCCTGTATAAAAAGAGTTTTTTTTTTTTTGTTCCTTTTTGTAGTTTAAAACACTTTAAGATTGCTCCACAACCACAACTAATTGATTAACACCTGAAAATACTGTTGGAGCTGCTGAAGATTGTAAGACTATCTTTGCATTGTATAAACTCAATTTCATTTGTATTGTATAATTGCATAGCACAGATGTGAGTTCTATGTAAGTACTATACCTTATTTTACCATTTACCGGGTAATATGTCTTTCATTGACTTGAATGTGCCCTGGCGGCTGATAGTATGTCATGCTCACACAAATGTCTCGCTGACGGTGGCGTGTATGTTGGATCATTTAGCTCCCTTCAAAATGGTTGAGCTGAATGGTGCTGATCTATGCGTCATGTTCGTGAACGGGCGCCGTCAGTTGGGGCTGGTCATCACTTAACTGCCTCGGCTTATTTTTAATTATTTTATTTTTATTTTTGGATTGTTGTTTTAGTACTATTTGTTGTACTCTGGACGCTTTTAACGCATACGTCTTGTTTATTTTTACATCGTTCTCACATTATTTAATTATAAATTCAAAAGTATTGATGTAACTAATATTTTTGTAAAATATAATTTAAAAAGAGTGTCCATGGAGTTTCTTGTCCGTTCTTCTCCATAGGTACCTACGCTTTGGAATGGGCAACTAGCTTCACATTTTTCTGACTGACCTACTTCTTGACAATTCAAAAGTGCCTGTAAAATGGTTTAATTGAAATAAATGCTTTGAGTTTGAGTTTGAGTTTTGAGTTTGATTGATCAATGTTATTAATTATAAATGCTTAAGTATTTACTTATAATAATATTTAAAATGGTCATAAAAAGTTAAAAACTTAAACCTAACTACGACAAAAACGCTAATTTAGTTATATCTTTTTATTATTTGGTGTTTTTGTCATAGTTAGTCAATATCATTTTGTTTGTAAGATTTATCGATTGATCTCGTTAATTTTTGTACAAAGTTTTAGAAGACGTTATATGTTTGTAACATCTACTTTTTTTACATAAGATTTATATCTTTCAAGTTTATGGTACAGAGTTATTATGTCTACTCAGTTTCAACTCTCAGAGTTGAAACTGAGTAGACATAATTATATTAAGATTTGACTGAATTCCAGTGCAGTGTGATTTAACTAAATAATTATAAAAGCTGAAGGAAAAGTAATTTATGGTGTTGTCGTTATAATTTTAGTTTAGAAGATTGATTGATCTCAAACTCTTGCCATTATTAATTAATGTGGAATGATTAAAACAAATTTAAACTTATGTGTCTTTCA
Source organism: Oligia fasciuncula (assembly GCA_963082905.1). Taxonomy (NCBI): domain Eukaryota; kingdom Metazoa; phylum Arthropoda; class Insecta; order Lepidoptera; family Noctuidae; genus Oligia; species Oligia fasciuncula. Next base: position 5,551,398 of record OY720408.1, on the reverse strand, counting down.
TTTTATTTAAACTTCTTTTCATAAGATCTAGATACAGTCTCCTATGTAGGACTATGATAAGCATCTCGTGTCCCAAGTGTCCGTGTGTGGGAGACTTGATCCGGGGGGGATCAAGTCTCCTGACAGGTAGTATCAACTCTCCTATACATTGAGGACACTTGTTACAAAGCTATCATAGAGGTTTTTGTTTACTAGTGATTCTGTTTGCAATCCTATCTTTTGCATGGCTTCATAACTTATAACTTATTAAATTGCGGATCTATTAGTCAATTATACATAGTATAAAAAATAATGGATATTTTAGATTTTATAAAGGAAAAACAAAAGGGGGATCAAGTATCCTCAGTCTCCCTACCTACGTCAAAACTATTATTACGCAATCTAGTGCATAAAATATTCTTACCTTAGACATTATGGCTAATCTTTGTTCTGGGCAAATACATTCTCTGAAACTATGTCTAGTCGTCCCAGTAAATCGTCAAAAGTGGTTGCTGTCATTCGAAAATAATTGAAGAACTTTGATTCGTCTCTTCTAAGTTCACCAATTAATGTTTCAAATGTTCCAAGTGAAAATCTTTCCCGTAAAATAGGGTGTACCCAATGTTTTCTTTTATTTTGCCTTCTATTAAGATACCACCACAACACAACAATTTCGTCGTCCATTGTGCGCGCAGGTCCAAATTCAACTGAGGTAAGTACTTGACTGTCTGAATTTCTTCCGGGATCCGATGTAATGTGAACACTCTGTCCGGTGTCCGGTTTCCGGCAGATATGCCGGTCCGGCGTAGTGGGAACGCTGCCTTAGAGCGCTTGTAGACGTCCGTTTTTTTCACCGGATAACGGACCGTGTTTTTTGCCGGATTCGCGGTGGTGTATGAATTATAATGAATGTGTGTACATGCACCGGACATCGGTCCGGCGAACAATTTACGCCGGATGCACCACCGCATGCCCTCGGCGCGACGGACACCGGTCCGTTGTAACGGCCGGTCTCAATAACGCACTTACCTTTAACAATCTGTTAAATTACCTATCTTTTGTAGCTAAAGCCGCATTTGTGCGTTTCAATAAACGAAAGATAGATAGGAAAATACCTTTACTTTCGATCTATCTTTGGGAGGGCTTACCGCTACCATAGCTATGTAGATCAATAGAAAAAAAACATAGAGCGTCTCAATAACATTTTGACAGTTAACTTTAGTTTGTTTTCGTTACTGTCAGTCCAAAATTTGCTATCTCCCGAAATCGGGCGATTTACTGCTGGTTTACATATTAATTACAACTTATTTCATAATAAAATGGATTTGTTCAGTGATGAAAGTGATAATGAGATGTATGAGGCCGGTGTATTTGATTCTGCGACAACTACAGAATTAGGTGAACGCAGAGTGTACAGTCGCATTAACTACGAAAGTGAATTTTCTGACTCGGAATTTACATTTAGATTTAGATTAAATAAAACTAGTGTAAATGAATTATTAGTAAAAATGTTACCAAATTTGAGAGTAAAATCCTCCCGGTGAGTAAGTTATTTCTAGTACTATCAAGTAGAACCAACAAAAGTAATGGACCAACTAGTGTAGCTAAACATGAGATATTTTTATTTATTTATGACTACAACTAATTTAACATTTTATTTCAGGAACTATGGTGTATCTCCACTACACCAGTTGTTGCTCACACTTAGATTTTATGCATTAGGCACAATGCTTGTATCTGTTGCGGACTTCGTTGGAGTTTCAAAAGCAACAGCTAGCAGAATTGTGTCTGATGTATCTCGTGCAATAGCTGGACTGTATCCTGAATACGTTAAAGTTTTGGAAAACACCCAGCATGCCTTCCATGCCATTGCAGGATTCCCTAAAGTACTTGGGGCAATTGACTGTACACATATACCCATACAATCACCCAGTGAGTTGGCATTTCACTCCTCCCTAGAGAGCGCGCACGCGAACATTAGCTCCGTATCTTTTTAGTGTCAATAAATCAAAGCGGCAATATTTAACAGTGAAAAACGACAATCATTATCATAAGTCAACAAAGAAACGGTGCAAGTGTGGACTAAAGATAATTAGTGAAGTGAAACTTATAAACTTAACTTTTTAAAACAGTGCTTGGACAAGTGTCTAGTTGGATCAAAACATTGCATCTAAGTATAATGCAACAAGAATACATAGCAACGGTGTTTTAAAATAATCAATACTTTAATCAAATATCTATTAAACAGTGAACATTATCAAAAATAAAAATAAAAGTGTTTTTTCTAAAGTGACAAAACACGTGGACTATTAAAACAAAGAACTGACCTTTGGACCTTACGAACACACAATGACGTACGTCGCATAGCAAGTGTATCACTATTTCACACCTAGTAATTAACTACTAACTGGTCGAGTTACAAATACTTTGACTGCGGCGCAGTGTGGCGCTGGTTCGAGCCTTGGCATCTGCATCACTTTTTGTGAATCTTCGAATTGTTGATTCTGGTTTTTTATATAAACAAGAACTCAAATGGAACGTACACCTCCAAATATGACGCAATCATACTCTGATTCGGCATTAAATCTTCCTGATAATGTTGAAGAACAGGTAAATGTCACTAGAAGATACAAACGGAAACTGGATAACGAACATTCGGAATGTCTCGAGAACTTTACGTCACAAATGAAGTTAATGTTTACATCGTTTCAAGAGCAACAAAACCAGAAATTTGATGTTCTGCATCAGTCATTAAACGCAATCAAAGAATTGCACTCAGATCTAAAGAAGTCGGTTGAATTTGTGACTGCTAAATATGATGAAGCATTATCAAAAATTGAGCAACTCCAACAAGAGAACAAAACCTCTAAAAAACAAATCTCTTCCCTTGAACAAAAATTGGAATATCACGAAAGAACCGCTAAAGCCTCGACCCTCGAAATACGCAATATTCCTAAGACTGAACAGGAGACAAAGCAACAACTCATAGGAATGGTTATGGAATTGGGATCGGTGATTCAACTTAACTTAAATGTAAACACATCGGAAATACGCGACATTTACAGAACAAAATCTAAAACTGAGGCTGTTGTAGTTGACTTTACAACTGTCGCTAGAAAAACTGAAATTATTGGTTCGGTGATCAAATACAATAAATCACAGAAAATGAAAAAAGGACTGCCATTAAACACCAATGACATTAAGATTAAAGGAGATCCCCGGAATATTTATGTTTCTGATTCTCTGACAGTAAAGACACAACAACTATTCTACTTGTCCAGACAACTTGCGAAAAGACGAGGTTTTCATGGATGCTGGATTTCTTTTGGAAAAATATATATACGGGTGAATGAGGGTGACCCACCCATTCACATTAAAAATACTGAAGATTTAGATAACATTATATGACTGTTCATGTTTTCAGTTAAACTGTTTGCTATTGTTTTTAAAATATGTCTAACGACTTTTGTTAATACACTGCACATCATACATATCACCTTCTCTTTCCTATTCTCACCAATTAGTAATAAGTATACAAATGTAAACAAACAACACACACACACACTCCTCCTCTTACATAAAATCATGTCCTGGTTGCGTGGTGATAAACAAATAGTACAGATGGTCACCTGTTATATTCACTGTATGTGTATACCTCATTGGTTGAATCTTTGTTCATGTTTACTAATAAAAAGATGCACTAGTTCCGAGCTCAGTACAACTTATATCTTAGTCTTAATAATCATCAAAAGAGAAAATAGTCTTAAACTTTCTTTTTCCTTCACAAATTGTCCTACAAGATTATTATACGACAACATTCGCTATGATAAATGATTTATTAAATAATTTAGATCAATTTAATGCTTCTGTCTCTTTAAGTTGTAGCCCAGAAAATTGCTCAAAATACATATCAACTTCTACCAACTACTTAAAAATTTTGCAACAAAATATACGTAGTATCAATTGTAATTTCAATGAACTTTCAGTGCTTCTGTCTAGATTAAGCTTCAAATGTGACGTTATAGTGTTGTCTGAGTGCTGGCTCCGTCAAGTACCAGATCTTCCTATTGTAAATGGATTTAACTCTTATAAAACGAACCGAACCTTTAACCAAAATGATGGAGTGGTAGTCATGGTCAGTAACGAACATCATTACACAATAGAAGAACCGCTCCTTAGTGAATGCAACTGTTTGCTAATTAAATTTGGGACTAAAATAGTTATTGTGGCAATCTACAGGTCACCGTCTTTTAAAAATTTGGATACCTTTTTGCAATCACTCCACAACACTCTTGAACAGTTGCAATCATTTCAAAATATTATAATTGTGGGTGACATTAATGTAAATATATTGAATGTTGATTCTAATGTTTCGTCATACCTAGATATTACTGCATTTCACGGTTTACTTCCTGCACATAACCTACCTACTAGAGGAAATAGTTGCTTGGATCATGTTTTAGTTAAGAGCAAGTTACAAGCCTATACATTTAACCTTCACACCACAATAACTGATCATGATGCTATTCTTTTTTGTCTCAAGTATGGGGGTTCAAAAAAACCCTTAAATAGTAGAGAAATCAGGAAGCTGAATTGGACCGAGGTCATCTCTGACTGCTCAAAATTGGATTTTAGTCAGGTTTATGCTGAAAGCGACTTAAATCTAGCTACCAGTGAGTTTATCGAATTATTGTCTAATCTAACATTAAAACATATGTCGATCATTAGGATGCCACGAAATAAAACTACCCTAAAGCCCTGGATAACGCCTGGACTCCTAAGATGCATTAGAAATAGAGACAATATGCATATTAAAACCAAAAAAGAACCAAGTAATGAAATATTAAGTATATCATATAAACGATATAGGAACTATTGCAACAATCTTCTTAAAAAAATAAAACAAAAGTATGAACAAAACCAACTAAATATGGCTAAAGGTAACTCCAAATTGTTATGGGACTCTATTAAAACTATAACAAATTATAATAAAAATCGTGAATCTCCTGAAGAACTCCTATATACAGATCAGAGCCCTCAATTATCTATTGATAATGTCAACACCTTTTTTTCTACAATTGGAAAAGTACTAGCTCAACGCATACCCTCGAATATTCCACCTTTCAATAACACCGCTGTAATCGGTGACACCTCCCCTAGCAACTCATTCGTACTACTCAAAGTCGATATTGTGGAAGTTAAAACTGCTATCCTAAATTTAAAGAGTGAATGCTCACCTGGGTGGGATACCATCTCATCTAGGCTATTGCAAAATGTTGTGGATGTGGTGGCTCCTGTTATCACGGACCTCATAAATCGTTGCTTTGATGCGGGTGTCTTTCCCAAACCACTAAAAAAATCAATTGTAATCCCCATACATAAGGCTGGGGATAAAGGCTGTGTCAACAACTATAGGCCCATCTCTATCCTTACTTCACTATCGAAAGTGTTCGAGCGGACTATTAATAATAGACTAATAAAATTCTTAGAGTCAAATAGAATTCTTGCTGAAGCACAATATGGATTTCGAGCACGCAAATCCACTGATGAGGCTGTTCACACTTTTTCTGATTTTGTGGTAAGAAACATGGATGAAAATAAGAAATGCCTAACCATCTTTCTCGATCTTGCCAAAGCTTTTGACACAGTCTCTATCCCCACCCTAATTCGAAAATTAGCTAATATGGGAATACGGGGTAATGAACTCTTATTAATAGCGGACTATTTATCTGATCGTACACAGCGTGTAAGGATCGGGGAGCACTTGAGTGATGAACTACCTATCGAGCACGGGGTTCCTCAGGGAAGTGTTCTTGGCCCCACTTTATTTCTATGTTATATAAATGAGCTGTGTCAACTTAATCTTGAAAACTGCAAAATAATATCTTACGCAGATGACACAACTCTTACTTTCACGGGTGATTCTTGGGAAGAAGTATATTCCTTAGCTCAATCAGGTTTGAATACGGTCTGCCACTGGCTGGCCGCAAACTCGCTTACTCTAAACGCAGATAAAACAAAATACATTCCTTTTGCAATCAGGAGTGTAGACACCTTCTTACAAGATAAGCCTCCCATATTTGTTCATCAGTGCTCATTTCCTCCCTTGAATCAATGTAGCTGCTCAACTATACAGCCTACACAAAGTATTCGTTACTTGGGTGTAACGGTTGATGAAAGGTTGTCCTTTGATCAGCACATTCACAACTTATGTAAAAGAGTACGGAAACTGACTTATATTTTTAAACAGCTTAGACAGGTAGCTAATGGTGAAACGTTTAAAATGGTATATTTTGCCCTTGTACAATCTATACTGATATATTGTGTAACAACTTGGGGAGGTGCCGGTAAAACTAAAATGTTGGAAATAGAAAGAGCCCAAAGGTTGATTTTAAAAGTTGGCCTTTCAAAGCCACGACTCTATCCAACTGACGCACTGTATCAGGAAGCTGAGGTGTTAACTGTTAGGCAAATTTACATCCTTTTTACTATTCTGCGGCAACATTCAGATACACCCTCTTTCGATCTTTCTAAATTAACAACGAGGAGGCAGTATGCAATATGTAGAACAATCAAATCTAAAACAGCTTTTGCCCAAAAATTTTATACTTTCCGAGGACCTGAACTCTACAATAAGTTAAATAAAGAAATTGATATTTTTAATTACAATAAATCTAATTGTAAACATAAAGTGACTAACTGGCTACTAAAATTGAACTACACAAAAACAGAAGAGCTACTAGTCATAATAACGTAATAGGATAGGAACCTTTCGTCTAGTTGGACATGAACCCACTCACATACCCTCTCATCCACTCAACACTACACAACACACACACACACACACACACACTGACAAACTCAAAATACATCACACCCTTAACACATTCCACATACACCTTGAACTCCACTGCACTTCATACAAATTTAAGATTTTTTTTTTTTATTACTATTTTTTTTTTATATATATATATATATTTTTTTTTTTTTTTTCTCTTTTCTTCCAACTGATAGTTTGCCCTTATCATAATAATGTCACTTTCGTGCATTGTCTATAATGTTTTTGATGATATTCTTGCCTGTAGAGGGGAGTCCCTGGTGTCCTGAAATACAAGTCACGGCTTAGTTTAGGCACCAGTCTCCCACAAATGAACATTGTCCTTCATTATACTAATTATGTTTTCCTCTTTTAAGTTTTAGTTAATAAGTGTTATTTGTGGAAGAAAAATAAACATTTTTATTATTTATTATTTTTACTGTTAAAATGTTTTTGGTAAAAGTCATGCTTTCATTCCTTTTACAAAGCTTGTACTTACTCAAATCTAAAGTAATAAATAAGAGATTTTTATTTTTAGATTCTAATATAGGAGAAGAGTACAGAAATAGGAAAGGAATATTTTCAATGAATGTCCAAGGAGTCTGTAATGCAGACTTGCTATTTATGAATGTAGTTGCTCGGTGGCCAGGGTCTGCTCATGATGCTACTATATTTAACAATTCCATTATTAAAAGTGAGTATAACCATAACATTTTCTATTATTTATTAAACTTTTCAAGCATACCTATCTGATAACATCACCTACATAAATTAACATTCTTATAATTATTTTCAGTGCAATGTGAAGATGGGATCATTGAAAATAGATGGCTCATTGGTGACAGTGCATATTGATGAAAATATCCAATGGACGTCTGCACTTGACACATAGTCTGTGGTAATGTCATCCTTCTTGTTCTACTGTCATCGTATATCGCATGTGCTAACATTATTATTATAAATTATTTTCTTATCAAAGTCCAATTGCCTTTCTTTATATTTCTTCAGGTTATGGGCCGTCCCGTACCTGCCGTATAGTGTTATCTTTGAATATGGCGAACAGTTCATTGATATCTATTGAGAAGCTCACTGGCAGAGATAATTGGGCAACTTGGAGTTTCGCAGTGAAAGCTTATTTACAACACGAAGATTTATATGACTGCATTTTAAAGGAACCCGTATCTACTGAATCCAACTGGATAAAGAAAGATATCAAAGCCAAATCGAAGTTAATATTATTAATTAACCCGATCTTGTATGTACACATTCAAGAAGCAGTTAATGCTAAACAGGTTTGGGAAAATTTAGCAAAGGCATTTGAAGATAGTGGACTATGTCGAAAAGTTGGACTATTGAAAGAACTAATAAACACTAGTTTGGATAACAGTTTATCAGTGGAAGATTATGTAAATAAAATAATGTCCGCGGCACACAAATTAAGGAATATAAAATTCCATGTAGATGACGAATGGTTAGGTACTCTGATGCTGGCAGGCTTGCCTGATATGTACAAGCCAATGATTATGGGGTTGGAAAGTTCCGGTATGAAAATTAGTGCTGATTTAGTAAAGAATAAACTATTACAAGAGGTTAAAACATCAGACACTACCGCACTTCATACAAACACAAAAATTCCACCCAAAAATCTTCAGCAAAAACCTAAAAAAGGACCAAGATGTTTCCATTGTAATAAATATGGACATCTCAGTGAAAAATGTTGGTTCAAGAAGAACAATGCTAAAACTGAAATTGATAATAACACAGGATTTGTAGCATCGTTTTCCGCATTCACAATGAATGACTCTGTGAACTGGTATGTTGACTCTGGCGCCTCCATGCATATGACCATGCACCGGGATTGGCTCAGTGATGTCACGACTCCACCTATACAGAATATAAGAATTGCCGACAACAAGGTATTGAAAGTTGAATGCTGTGGTAATGTATCTATAAAAGTGAATACAAATAACAGCACCGAGGCAATACAGGTGAGAAAGGTCTTATATGTTCCAGAATTAAAAACAAATTTGCTATCAGTAAGCAAGATAATAGCAAATGGATGCAAAATTCAGTTTAATGAAGTTGGTTGTCAAATTTACAATCAAAATAATAAATTAGTTGCAAAAGCAAATCTCATTAATGATACATATCAATTAAAATCTTGTAAGAATGAAGAAATGCAAGCAATGACAGCAAAGACTGATTATGATACTTACCTGTGGCATCAAAGGATGGGCCACTTGAATTTCACAGACATTAGTAAAATGCCTAAATGTACAGAGGGAGTAAAGTTGTCACCGAAAAAGGAAAATAGTATTTGTATAACTTGTCTCGAGGGCAAGCAGACCAGGCAACCATTTCCCAGCGAAGGCTCGCGTGCAACGGAGCTGCTAGGGCTCATTCACAGTGACGTATGTGGACCGATGAAAAATGTTTCTATTGGCGGTGCCAGGTATTTTGTTACCTTTATTGACGATTATTCCCGTCGTGTACATGTATATTTTATTAAAAGTAAAGGCGAAGTTTATGACAAATTTGTGGAATTTAAGAATAGAGTAGAAAATGAAACGAACAAAAAAATAAAAATCCTGAGAAGCGACAATGGTACCGAATACAAAAATAATAAGTTTGAAGCCTATCTTAAGAACTATGGAATATGGCACCAGACATCTAATCCTTACACTCCCGAGCAAAACGGTCTCAGCGAGAGAATGAATAGGACATTAATAGAGCGTGCTAAATGTATGATTTTTAATGCTGAATTGCAAAATACATTCTGGGCTGAAGCAGTAGCCACAGCCGCCTATATTGTCAACCGCTCGCCAACTCGTGCTTTATCCGATGTAACCCCACATGAAGTATGGACTGGAGAGAAGCCTAATTTAAGTCATATGAGGATTTTCGGATGTCATGCGATGGTACATATCCCTAAAGAAAATAGGACAAAGCTTGAAGTCAAATCACGTAAGTTGATTTTTGTAGGGTACAGTGACTCTACCAAGGGCTATCGATTTATAGACCCTGAAACAAAGAAAGCAATTATAAGTAGAGATGTTGTATTCTTAGAAGCTACTGTAAAGAGAAACAAAGTCGTTAACATTCAAGAAAAGGAAAAGGAAGAAAATAATAAAGAGAAGGAAACTTGTACTGACAAAAAGGAGAATAAACTGAAGAATAATAATTTAATAAAAGAAAAGAGAACAGTGGACTTACCTTTATTTGAAGATCACGAAGAATCTGGAAAAGAAAACATAGATGAAACAAATGAAACACAACTTACCTCTCAAATTCTTGAAGTTTCTTCTGATGACTCCGCTCTATTTGAAGATGTTCTTGATGAAACATACTTACCTGATGAAACAGTGGAATCACTGCCGCAACCTAACATGGCTCTGAGACCACTTCCGCATCGAATAGAAAGACATCAGAATAATAATACCACATCATTTATGTGTTTGAACGGTGAGTCAACCATGATTCTATTAAATAGTGATCCGCAGAACCTTGAAGAAGCTATCAACAGTGATAAGGCTGATGACTGGAAAAGAACTATGAAGGAAGAATATCAGTCATTAATAAATAAAAAAACTTGGACACCAGTAAATTTAGAAGAAGAAAAAAAATATCACTTTGTTCGAGAGAACATTGTAATTAATTAACTTTATAATCAAGTTGCTGTTCGTTATCGATCAACTGCAGATATGGTCGCTGATGCTTTAACAAAAGGGCTCCATCGTCCGAAGCATGAAGTTTTCACCACATCAATGGGTTTAACTATAAAGCGTTTGCGTCCAGGAGAGGATGATGAAAATATCCAATGGACGTCTGCACTTGACACATAGTCTGTGGTAATGTCATCCTTCTTGTTCTACTGTCATCGTATATCGCATGTGCTAACATTATTATTATAAATTATTTTCTTATCAAAGTCCAATTGCCTTTCTTTATATTTCTTCACATATCCTTGTAATTCATACCTATTGACGCCATTGCTCAACCCGGTATCTCTTGCAGAAATTCGCTACAATGAATCACATATTAAGACCAGAAACACCATAGAAAGGTTGATAGCTATTATCATTGATCACTTGCCTATTTGTTTTCATATGAATATGTATAGGTTGTGTAGGTAACTCAAATATTGTTAATAATTTTATAAATTTTTCAGGTGTTTTGGTGTATGGAAAAGACGCTTTCCAGTGCTTTCGTTGAAAATCCGTCTTGCATTACAAACAACACAAGCAGTTATTATTGCCACATCTGTGTTACACAACATTTGCAGATTGAATAATATAAGTGATGTGGAACCTGAAGTTGAGATACCGCTTGAGCAAGCTGATATTATCGTAGTTGAGGGAGTGGGTCACCAACATCATCGTGTTAGACAACACCTAATAGATAATTATTTTAGTTGGTATGTACCTACATCATACAATTTGACGTCATTCTTATGGTTCTAGAAAATAATATGAAAATAATCAAGGGTATAAATGTTTTTTTGTTTCAGATTTCTACACAGAATATTTGTGGCTAGATTCAACAAAGGAATATTGTAAAAAAATATCATTCATTCTGATTATATCTAAATGATAAAGAATATTCAAATGTTTAATTTTTATATCCTTAACCTTTAGTTTCTTTTTAAAAAAATATAATTAAGAGAAACAAAGAGAATATACTGACACAATATTTTTAATTAAACAACACAATACACAATTACACACCCCTTAACTATACACCATATGACAAAACTTAATTACTAATCAATACATGTAATAAATCAAGACTAACTTAGGTATAAATATTGGGAACTTAAACTATTCATTACAGTTAATTTTCTGTTTCATTAATTTTATTTCTAATTCTAGTTTTACATTCTCTAATTCTATTTTTTTATTTTCTAACACAACTTTTTGTGCCTTAGCTTGAAAGTAAGCTGCCAACCCCAGATCCTTGTCTCTCTGAGCTCTCTGTACTTCTTCAGAGAGCTTCCTCCGTTTATTCACTGTAAAAATAAAAGAGTTTTATTTAATTTAAACAGTATTTGCACAAAATTACTTTACCACTGCTTATACTAATTAATCCAATTTTTACACCTTACAACCATTAACCAGTACTGTAAATAATATTTGTCTCAAAACGGTAACCCATACTACTGAACTATGTGGCTAACATTGTAAATTAATTCTAGCGACTAAAGTTAAAAATATGTAACTTACAGGCACTTTTTGGAGTGTTAAAAATAAAGTTCTTTGGTGTGTAACTACCACCACCACCACCACCACCATTACCAACACAATCACCACCCAATACCACAACGCTACTGCCCTGAGCTAATTCTGGCAATGGTTGGAAGTCTAAAACTTCTATAATTGCTTCAGAGGTGGCTTCGCTAGCAATAGCTTCATCTGCCCCATCACCACCAAACTCTGCAGTTAAGCCATTGCATGTAGCACCTAAAATAGATGCTACTCGGTCCAAAACTTCATCAGGAGGGATGTAAGACTTCCCCCCTCCAGTCTGTAAATTAAAAACAAAGTTTAGAGCAACCACAATAAAATGCATGACTACATATTATTATAATATAATATATTCCTTAAATACTGACCTTCAGGTTATTTTGTCTTATTAAAGCACTACGCTTCCTTGCAGCCTTCTTTAAATTCTCCCACTTGAGTCGAATTTGCTCAGGACGCCGCATATTTCCCGTAACAGCACTGAACTCCTGTGCAATGGATTTCCAAGCTTCTTCTTTAAGTTTGTTGTTTGTTGCGTTCGTCGCTTTGGTTGTTATTACTGGATGTTTCATTATCATGTCGAGAAGAAGAATTATGCTGTCCTTTACAAGCGGCTTAGCCTTAATCTGAAAGTAAATTATAATTTAGGCGCGAATTGGTGGCATGGGAAGCCTTTTGTTTATATCTGTTCCAGATATAATAAAGTGTTTTAAACAAAATATAATCAATGGGTACGCAGGCAATACTTACATTTTGTTGTTCAGCCATTTTATGAAATCGTTGCACAATACTTTATATAAATACAAATAAGTTATTAATTTCCAAACAAATCACAAGTCGAAACACTTCAAAACAGATGCGAGCGAGCGCGGGAGTACGAAGGTTGACAGCGTCGCGTCGTTTGCTGGCAAATGTCAAAAATGCGTTTTATTGCATCATGTTAGAAAGCATTTCATCATTATTTTAGTATAAAAGTCCACCGTTTTCGTATAAATTATAAAAGCAGGTTTTTTAAAAGTACAATTTTACTGAAGCTAATATCGTTTAAGCAAAAATAATATTTTTCACGAGAAACAAAACGTAACGCATTTTTTGTGAGGGAAAGGACCTATCTGTCTTTAACTATAAGTATCGTTACGGAAATTTTGTTATTGAGACGGCAGTTATTGATAGATCAGAAGTAACAGTAAAGCTCTGGTAGCTAACCGAGTTTAACTCTCTGTAGAGTATTGAGATCGGCCGTAAGAAAGGGCGGTCATCCACGCCAGTATATTGGTGCGTGTTGACGCTGCCGGACGTATTGCCTGTTTTCTGTTAATTGAGTGCCGTCTACCTGCGTTCTTTTAAAAATGGGTGATATTGACATGGAATTGTTAATAAGTTTGGTTGAAAATAGGCCTGTACTGTGGGACAAAACCCAAGAGTGCTATAAAAATAGACTGTCGAGTTTTGCCGCTTGGAGAGAAATTTTTCTTTCGTTAAATGAAGGTTTTGAAACGATGTCCGAGAAAGAAAAAAATGATTTTGGTAAGTAACATTTTATTTTCATTATTTTTATGCATATTGATTTTGCCATGGTACACGCCCTACTGGTGACATGAAATACTCTGCATATTTGTTACGAATCATATTTGCTGTTACATTACCTCGTGTTGAATGGGAACGAGGCAAATGGCATAGAGTAGACATCATGTGTGAACTAGCATTGTCAGTAGCATTATTAGCAATACCCTCTACTTTATGAATTATGTTTTGTAATAAGCAGCATGTTTTTACAATGTTAACAGCAGTATCTATTGAAACATTTAATGGTCTATGCAAAATCCTCCATTTATTGGATAAAATAAAAAATGCACATTCGACGTAGCGTCTCGCTCTTGTGAGACGATAATTGAATATTTTTTTTATTGAGTCAAGTTGATGCCCACCGTAAGGACGAAGTACGTGTTGATGTAAAGCGAAAGCTTCATCAGCAACAAATACATAAGGTAACTCACTGCCTGCACCTGGCAACTGCTTAGGTCGAGGAATATTTAATTTATCGCCTACTATTCTTTTATTTATTTATTTATTTATTTAAGGATTACCAACGAGATACATTACAATTATCTTTTACCATTATAGAACTTGTATAATATACATTATCCTGTAATGCACACTCAATTACAGGTAACCACAGCTTACACATTATCGAGTACACATGCTTCTTTTCCAAAATTCTGTTTCTTTAAATACTGCTGAATCGCATTCTTTGCCGTAGGCTCCAACATCAATAAAAACAAAATTATAGTTTGTGTCTACCACAGCCATTAATACTATTGAGAAATAGTGCTTGTAGTTGAAAAACATTGATCCACTTTCTTCTGGCTTGATGATTCGAATATGTTTGCCGTCAATGGCTCCCAAGCAATGAGGAAAATTTGCATTCGTCTCGAAATTTTTTGCTATTATTAACCATTCGTCTTCCGATGGTAGTTTCATATAAATTGGAGAAAGGGTTTCCCACAATGCTTCAAATACTTCTTGTACAATACAGCTGATAGTTTTTATACCCATTCTGAAACTGTAATGTAGATCACTAAATGTGTTCCCTGCAGCTAAATATCTGTAACAATTTTTTTCTTTTTTAGGCAAAGATATAAAAAAATGGAACAATGCAAGAGATAACTGGATGAAATATCACAAAAAAGTTAAGGAATGTAAATCCGGCTCTGGTGCAAAAAGTCTACGAAAATATAAATTCTACGATCAAATGCTCTTTTTGTGTAAAATTGTGACTCGCCGAACAACAGAAGCAAGTATTACATCAGAAAAAAACATCACACAATCTCACAATAAAGAAACTGACTCACAAACCAAAAATGACCCTACCGCACCAGCCAATATTACCGATAGAACAAAAACAAGCAAGAAGAGAAAGACAGACTGTAGCGAAGTTGATCGACAAATGCTTACTTTAATTAAATCAGTTGAAGATGAAGACAAGAGTAAGAGTATGTGTTTTTTCAAAGGTATTGCTCCGATTGTAGACAAGTATAGTGACGACGATTATGTTGAATTCCAATATGAAGTCATTAAAGTTATGAGAAATTTAACTCGGAGAAATCAAGCGTCCATGCAGCAGCAAAATTACAATTACAATATTAATCGTGGCTACACTACGGCTACACCCGACTACAGGATACACGAATATCAACCAACACAACCCATTCCATCGACATCCAGAATGCCCTATGAATATCAGCCAACACAACTTAATCCATCCACATCCAGGATGCCTCAAGAACTCATGCAGCAAGATGATTCCCAATCTTCAATTATTACTGAATTAAGTTCAATCACATCGCCTGATTACGATTTCGATTTTTCTGAAACTCCTTAATTTCTTTTTTGAGTATAATAAAACTATTACTACCTACTAAATTTTGTTTTAATTAATACAGGTAATCCCCTTTTCTATAATTTGAAATTGAACATCTCTTTAACATACCTTAGCGTAACGGCTAATCTCTCTGCCGGGGAAATAGATTTACGCATGTCAGTATCCTCGTGTCTTATTTTATCATAGATGGCTGTTAATAATAGTTGAAAGGTTTCTTTCTTCATCCGAAAATAATTGTAAAATTTAGTTTCATCTTCTTCCAACTGCGTAAAAAGAGTTTGAAATGCACCATACTTTCCCTTTCCAATAATATAGGATGCACCCACGATGACCTTTTACGTTTTTCTATTTCTTTTTGTACAAATACAAGTAGGCCAATTCCCAGAGACGGTGGGATGAGCCGCTCTGCAGAGTAGTACAGAACAATTTACTTGACTCGTCTGCTACTACTGCGGAACGTGCGCGCCTGCTGGCTGTGGGTAGGTGGGAGTCGGGTCTTTGGCTTCATGCACTACCTTCGTCGAACATAGGCACTTTGTTCGACGACACTACTTTTCGCCTCGCTGCTTCCCTACGTCTAGGCACTCCTTGCTGTTCTCCCCATCGCTGTCACTGTGGCGAAGATGTCAACAGCCTCGGACACCACGGCCTGTCTTGCAGCCGAAGTGCGGGTCGCTTAGCGCGGCACGCGAATATTAATGACATCATCCGACGAGCTCTTGTCACCGTCGGCGTTCCAGCTGTATTAGAACCCAATGGCTTGGCACGCGACGATGGCAAGAGACCGGACGGTATGTCTTTATTTCCATGGAAGGTGGGTAGGCCTTTAGTGTGGGACGCTACGTGTGTCGATACTCTTGCGCCATCCCATCTTCCTGGCTCGGCATGCTGTGCTGGCGCTGCTGCTGCGGCTGCGGAAAACCTCAAGCGGCGAAAATATAATAACCTCATCGGAAACTATATTTTCGAGCCGTTTGGGGTTGAAACTCTCGGGCCGTGGGGTCCGAGTGCTCATGGTCTTTTTAAAGAAATTTCGAAACGGCTGATTGACACTTCCCGTGACCCAAGGGCTGGCTTTTATCTTGGCCAGAGGCTAAGCATCGCCATACAACGTGGTAATGCCGCTAGTCTCTTGGGTACATTACCAGTCGACAGCGATGCGGATGAATTTTTCGACGCTATTTTTTAGTTTCTGTATAGTTTTAGTTAAGTTAGTATTTAGTTGTGTTACTTTATTTTAATGGCAATTAATTTTATTATTAAAAACATGGAATAGTTAAAAGTAGGCCAATACGAGTTTTTTTTTTCTTATTATTCGACATTTCACACGTGTGTAATCTCTGACTACCAGTTCAAAACTAACGCATATAGACGGCAGTCCATCCATCCGGTAAAAAAAATATTATGTATACAAGGATAGCCGTTTATTGACGGTCCGTTATCCGGTGAAAAAAACGGACGTCTACAAGCGCTCTTAGGCGGTTCTAATAACGTTGTAGAAGTCGATGAGACCCACTTATTTTCAAATAAGTACCACAGATGTCGACTTTTACGTCAAACATGGGCGTTGGGATACATCAGCCGCTTAACAAAAAAATTCACGTCGAGCTAATTCCCGACAAGACTCGCCAAACCCTTGAATTTACCAAAAAAAAAAAAAAATTGCAAAAAAAAAAATTACTCCAACCGTTGTTTGTACAAATCGTTACGTTTTGTTGAGCTATGGGTGATCCCGGTGCGGGCCCGAGTGGCTTAGGTACAGAAACTTAAAATTTCTGTGTCTGACAAATGCCAACGGAAGAAAAAACGTGGTCCAAATGTTGACCCCGCCGACATAATAATGTCTCCTAAGAAGAAGAGAATGAAGCAAATTGCACTTCGTGCTGTAGAAAAGCAAACCGTGATAAATATTTTCAAGCAACTTAAGGAGTCCTGAGATACTCCTCGTTATAAGACTGAGATGATAAATAAAACCGCAGAAGTTGCCAGTAAGGATGATTCATAAAATTATTACTATAAAAATATTTCAAAGAATTGAAAGTAACATGTATTATGATAAAACAAATATTTTACTTATTATTTACAGGCGTAACTAGGGCTACTGTGTACAGTATACTCAAAGAGTACAATATAAAAGGTTGCCTGCAATCTCCCCCACGCCAACGGAAGCACATGAAACGTGATGATTTTGATGACATCACGTTCAGTGGAATACGCAGGAAAATTCATTTTTTCTTCTTTAATAATGAGTTGCCCACCTTGGATAAGATACTGGAAGCAGTAAACAGTGACGATTCTCTGCCAGATTTTAAGAGAAGCAGTCTTTATAAAATAATTAAAGATTTCCTCACAATGTTTTACTTCACAAAGAGCATCCTACTTTATTATTATTTTAATATTATAAATGTGAAAGTGAGTTTATTTCTTTGTTTGTTACGTTTTCACGCCTATACTACTTTTTTGTTTTTATTTCGAGAATATTCAACTAGCTAATTATTTTTTTATTTCAGATCAACGATTCTTGGAAACGTATTGCAGATACAATGGGTGTACGAATGCATGAAATAAAGAAGAAAAAAGAGAGCTTGACGACAACCTTTCGAACTAATTAAAAAAAAAATTAGATTCGTTAAGGTCAGGAGCTGGAGAAGAAGATGCGTTTAAACCAATTTGGCAGTTCTATGATGCGATGGAAGTATTTTTAAAGGATGTATACGAATGCAAAAGCATCTGCAAAAGTGAAGAACATGTAAGTAAAACAAAGTATAGTTTCTTATTATATGTTTATTAATAAAACATGAGGTCAATTTAAACATAATAGGTGCGTTTTAAGCAATTTGTGCCTTACTGTTATTTCGTCTTTCGATAATATGATTCATAAAGTTTACCCTCGTTTCTAGCGCATTCACTGTACTTCTACGAGGTACACCGTTCAATGGTGTAATACCTGTCCCTCTATCGGTAGATCTCCAGAATCCTCCTCGAACTAACTCGCCATTAACATAACTGTCTGTTGTGCCAGTAGGGGTCCTTCTTAAGAAATTGTGTAACAATATACATATCATTGTAATTTTAGCAGCTTTAACTTCGTCAAGCGGAATACAGGTTTTAAAAATCCTAAACTTGCTAGACAGTATTCCAAAGGCATTCTCTACGACGACACGAGAGCGAGACAGTTCTTGATTGAATATTCTTTCTGGAGTACGTACTGCATGATGTCCAGGAAATGGCTTCATGATACATGTACTCAGCGCAAATGCCGAATCTGCTAAAAATACATAGGGCAAGTTATTGTTTCTATTAGGAGGTGGTAAATTGATGCCATTTGTTTCAATTTTTTGTCGTAAAACACTTTGATTATATACTCCTCCATCACTTATTCGTCCAGGGCAACCTATATCTACAAACATAAAACAGTAGTCACTATCAACTAACGCTAATAGCACAATACTGAAATGCCCTTTGTAATTAAAGTATTAGGAGCCAGTGAATGGTGGCGGTAGAATCATGATATGTTTTCCGTCTAAAGCGCCGACGCAATTGGGGAATCGAAAGCCTTCTGATTTAGAAAACCACTCGTCCTCGGAGGTTGTAATCTGAAAAAAAAAAATACACAACTGTAGTTAATCAAGTTTTCACACCTCTTTCAACTAAGTATAAACATTATTTTATTTCAGACTCAAGGCGGGGAGGAAGGTTTACGCACTGATGAACTTGATGTTGGGGGAAGTAACAGTACAACCGAAGTGCAAAATAGCGATGCAGGAAACAGCGCCATACAATCTCCTTCACAGAATAGTAACCCTGCAGCTTCTAAAGTGGTACAGAAACGTCGAGCACAAAATCCGCCTGAATTACAGGAAGCCAGCAAGCACATGAACGTTGCATTCAGTACACTAAATAGCGTGTTACAAAGCAAGAAACATCAAGAAGACAAAGAAAATGATGACGCTGGTTTGTTTTGTCAACTTCTAGCAAAACAGCTCAGGGATTTCCCTAAAGAGGAAAGAGATGAGTTAATGTACGAAATCCATGGTTTGATCATAAGAGAGAAATAAGTGTTTTGTGTGAAGCTGACAATGTAAGAGAAACGAATACTACTCATGAGTTAAATTGTAATCCTGGAGCTGAAACCGAATGTTCCAATTTAAAAGGTCGACCAAAAAAAGGAAGGAAAAGAAAATTTCTCGACTATACCCTTGCTGAACGTAAACAGAGAAAATATGCGAACTTATCATATCATGGCAAAAGTAAACAAGTAGAACCAAAAACATTTAAAGACTATTCTTGTACATGTGCTAAGCAATGTCACATGTTAGTCTCGGTAGAAAAGAGGCAAGAAGAATTTGAAAGATATATAACACTCGGAAGTTATGAAGCCCAGCTTTTATACATCATAAAAAGTGTATCGGAAAGTGCAAAAAAAGGGCATATACTGTCTTGGAAGGGAACAAAACTGGGAAAAAAAGACCCAAAAATTTTCACAGAGTTTACAGAATTTGTGGCACGCAAGTTTGCAGAGACATGTTTATTAATACTTACCAAATCACTCCTAAGAAAATAGACGTTTGCCTGAAAAAGAATCGAACTGGAATAATCAATGATAAAAGAGGACAGTCTATTGGTGGCTGGAACAAATCGACATAAGAAGATTTGTATTTTATAAAAAAACTCATAGAATCTTTGCCGAAATACGAATCGCACTATAGGCGCGAAGAAACGGATTGTCAGTACCTAAAAGTAGGTATGACGATTCAGAAACTATACGAAATATACATGGAGGAACTAAAAAAAAAATACGGTGAAACTAAAACGGCTTTATCAAGTGCTACTTTTAAGAGAGAATTTTACAAAAATTTCAATTTAAGATGCAAATCCTTGAAAAAGGACACTTGTAATAGGTGCGATGCTTTTGACGCGCAAATAAAAAATGTTATCTCTGAAGAAGAAAGATTGAAGTTGCAAAGAGAAAGAGAGGCACATCTGAATAGAGCTAACTCGTTACGACAGAGCATGAATAACGATCTGAAGACAGCTAAAACTGATGAAACTTTTGAATGCCTTACATACGACTTAGAAAAAACTCTACCACTTCCCAGAATTCCCACGAACATAGTTTTTTATAAACGCCAGTTGTGGCTTTACAACTGTGGCATTCATGCTGGGTCCAGCGATATAGGTTACTGTTATGTTTGGGTTGAGGGTGACGCTGGAAGGGGTTCCCAAGAGGTGGGGTCATGCTTAATTCATTTTATAAACAATAATTTGAGTCCAAAAGTGGAGCACCTGGTCCTCTGGAGCGACTGTTGCGGAGGTCAGAACCGGAACATCAAAATGGTAATCATGCTTAAGGCAGTACTTAACTCTCACGATACGTTAAAATCAATCACACTCAAATATTTAGAATCAGGGCATACGTTCCTTCCTAACGACACAGATTTCTCAAAAATTGAGACACAGCTTAAACAGCATGAAAGGATTTATACGGCGGATGAATACATTAACGTTATGAAAAATAGTAAAAAAAAAAAACCACTCCAAGTCTATAGGATGAAAAAAGAAGATTTTATCAGCATTAAAGCGAAAGAAAAAAAAATTGTTAATCGCAAAGTAGATGTAACAAAAAAAAAAGTTAGTTGGCTTACAACTAAAGAAATTTTATTAAAAAAGGATGTCGAGCATTCTTTTTTTATGAAAAAAGCAGACTCCGAAGATCTCCAAGAGGTAAATATTGGGAAAAGAGTCAAAGGAACTCTACAAGAAATTTCGAAAAAGGATTTTGCTTTGCTTTGGCCTAATGGCAAAGAAATCGCCCAAGCCAAATTGGACGACTTAAAGTCCATGTTTGATTTAATTCCAAAGGATTGTTTGGAATTTTATGAGCGATTATTGCCTTTGGGCAATGCTCAAATTTTAGAAGACGTTGACGGATTCAATAGCATAATGCTTGACTTTGAAATTGATGTAGATAGCCAAGTTTAATGTTAGCATTCCTACACCATTTTAACTCTAAGAAGGTACGGGTTTTGACAGAAATAATTTTAACTATATTGGAATCTAGATAAAATTATTTCTACTCACCACTCACTTCACCTGTTGGGAAAGTCAATCGAGTTACCTCAGTGCCTCAAGTCGAAAGTTTTTAACCAATGCGTGTTACCAAGGATGACTTGAGGCACTGAGGTAACTCGATTGACTTTCCCAACAGGTGCAGTGAGTGGTGAGTAGAAATATTTTATCTACATTCCCTTATAGTTAGCTATAGACACTCGCCATAGTTATATATATTGGCCTCCTTATAGATTTCCAATAGGACCGGTTGGAAGCGACTTGCATATCCAGCGCGATCCTGTGGTCTTCATCGGATCGTCTGTCCACCTTGTAGGTGGAAATCCTTCGTTGCGCTTATCACTGCGTGGTCTGCATTCGAGAACTTTACGGCCCCAGTTCTGCGTGCTGTGTGGCCTGCCCACTGCCACTTCAACTTGCTAATTCGCTGGGCTATGTCGGCAACTTTGGTTCGTCTACGAATCTCCTTATTTATGATTCGATCACGCAGAGAGACTCCGAGCACAGTCCTCTCCATAGCTCGTTGGGCTATCTTGAGCTTACTAATGAGGCCCATAGTAAGAGACAAAGTTTCAGTGCCATAAGTCGAAAGTTTTTAACCAATGCGTGTTACCAAGGATGACTTATGGCACTGAAACTTGGTCTCTATAGGGGAGGCCTATGTTCAGCAGTGGACGTCCTACGGCTGATATGGGAATGGTTTTCCTTTAAGTATACATACTCAAAGTCTGCACTTTCTTACAGCAAAAGTGGTAAAGTGACAACAGATTTTGATCTCTTTTTATTGATAGTTTTCATACGAAACTAGCAAGTTTCAAAGCCAAAAATACTCTGTTAGCATTAAGTTTGTTAATAATTATTAATATTTAATAAAAAAAACTATTATTATACATTGATTTTTATTGAATAAGTTACTAAAACATTATGTGGATCGTTATTGATGAATGTATGTTGAGCAGCACCCTTACACTTATTTATTTAGCAAAAAGGATTCAGATCGACTTTTTCCACAGTATCTCTATAAAATTGTATTACTTTTACTACAAAACTTAATACGAAATTAAATACGAAAAATTTGCTAAATAATCATCACAACACATATGATCTAAACATATCAAATGTTCGACTAAACTGTGTTACAACTTCATTGGCCTATAACTCAAAACTACCTTCACGTGGATTGGATCCTTTTTGTGTAACTACGTCCAATTGGACGTAGTTATGCTAAATGGATCCAACCCACAAAAAACATTTTTTCAGTTAGTTACTGCTTACTGTCCCCTTCCTGTGTGAAAACGGCCAATATGCCCGTCAGCTGTCAGCTTTGTAGATGTGATCGCGGCCACTTTGCCCGCGCGTCACATTCGTATGTTTTGACGTGTATTTCCCTCTAAAAACTTATTCTATCTTGCTCAAACTTGCACAGAGTGCACTAAACAGTAGGTATATAATAAGGATCATATACCTTACTTGTTCTGTTTAGTGCACTCTGTGCAAGTTAAGTCAAGTACTTCAAACGAATCAACGACGCCATGTTGAGCCGAACTAAACCGGCCCGCGCCCGCCGCCAGTCGAGTTTCTGCACGTTTCTCGACAGCACGTGTTTCAGTTCTAAAACCGCTAACCAGGAATAATTTTGGATACTAAACGATGTCTGGGTAAGTAATAACCATTTTTGATTACTAATACAGTGACATTGATAAAGATTTCGGACGAAAAAACCACTTTCAACGAACTTCGATAGCCGTTGTGGCGTCATGACGCGGCGGCCGACGCACATTTCGCGGTATTTCTATTGTTTTTGCAAACTATGGCTGTTACATAAGTTTACATGTAAAGTCCATTTCACGAAAGAAGTCCCGCGGACAATTGTGGAACTAAATTTGACAGATGGGGAGATCGGCCATGTTGTCGTTTGTCGATGTTATCAAGGTGCGTTTGTTGTGGTAGATATTTTGTGAGTTTATTATTGGATTAGTGCGTTATAAGGTTTATTTACGATGCCAAAAGTTGTAAAAAGTGCAGGTCGAGAAATGATATTAAAGGTGAAGGAGTTCTGTGAAGCGGAACACAAGAATCTCGGTGTTTTAATACCAATAAGCAATGTTCGCAAAAGAGTCTGCCATATACAGATTTTTTCCCGATTGATTTACAGATTGGAATTAAGTTTTTTGTTTTTTTAATGCACGATTTTTATTAAGGAAAATTTGAAAAGGAATTAACACAACACAACAAAAATTTGTAAAGTTATATTCAACACTAATGTAATTAAATACGAAAATAATCTTTGTTTGAATTTTAATTTATTTTTTATTGTTCATTTTATTGCAGGTGTTTCAGAGAAAACTGTAACGAGAGTTACAAAAGAAGGCGCAACAGCAGCGAGTACTTCTAAAGTTATCGTCACCCCAGGGAAGAGTCGCCCGCATCCTAAAAAGTTCGACTTGGATGGATTTGATTTGTGCGCTATACGGCAAAAAATTCACAGTTTTTATGTTGTGAAGAAGGAATTACCTACATTGATTAAATTACGTGCAGCTTTGAGAGAAGACATACATTATCAAGGAAGCATCACAGCATTGCACCGTATATTGCATAGCATCGGTTTCAAGCATAAGCGATGCCAATCGAAACGTAAATTACTAATGGAACGTTATGATATAACTGCATGGCGTTCAAGATATTTGGAAAGAATCCGAAGAAATCGCAATGTGGAGAAAAAACCTGTAGTATATTTAGACGAGACCTATATACACAACACTTATCATGCCAAAAGTTGCTGGCAAAGTGAGGAGCCTGGGATGTTCGTGTCAGAGTCACCAGGGAGTCGTTGGATAATTGCTCATGCGGGAACTGAAAATGGTTTTGTTAATGGTGCATTGTTAATGTTCAAATCCCAATCCAAATCCTCAGATTACCACGATGACATGAACTCAACTAATTTTTTGAAATGGATGAGTGAAAAAGTCATTCCTAACCTACCTGAAAGGTCACTTGTGGTAATGGACAACGCTCCGTATCACTGCACTCAAATAGATAAAGCACCTACAATGTCAAGTATTAAACGTGACATGCAGGAATGGCTGCGAGAAAAGGGAGTATATTTTGAAGATACTTGGACAAAACCTGTATTATTTGAATTAATTAAACAAAACAAAGGTCCACCTACATATGCCGTGGAGGCATTATTAAAATCTCACAATCATGAATTGCTAAGATTGCCGCCTTACCACTGCGATCTCAATCCGATCGAAAAAATGTGGAGCCTTGTAAAGAGACGGGTAGCGGATAAAAACGTGGGCCAAGATCCAAAAGAAATTGTACGTCTAACAGAAGAGGCTTTTGAGACTGTTACAGCGGAAGATTGGGCAGTTCAATGTAAACATGTACAGCATTTGGAGGAAGAATATTTAAAAAATGATGGTCTTATGGATGAAGCAATGGATCGATTTATTATATCCACGGCTAGTGATAGTGAAACAGAATCTGATTCTGTTTCTATTCACTCTTCTGACAGTGATCATAGTATGACCGATCATAATTATTCAATCAAAATTTGAATAAAAGTTTTAATGTTATTTTATTTTTCTAATTTAAAGTTGGTCGAACATATCCATTTTATATTTTAGACCTTATTTTCTAACCTTAGCAGTATGGACATCAAATGGTACCTATTTACACGTTGAACGCCGTGGAGGTGTTGACCTCCACGGCGTTCAACGTATAAATAGGTACCTATCGGCTATTACAGTGTCGCTCATATGTTGATATGAGCGACACTGTAATAGCCGATAGGGCCAGGAGAAAATCCGTAAATATGTAAAATTTTACACAATGTATTTATTGCATTATTGGAGCGGAAATAAGCTAAAACTTAGTTATTGGTTACAAAAAAATAATTTTAGTGTTTAAATTTGCTATAATTTGAGTGTCACTCATATGTCGTCCCCCGTGGCCTATGCGAAGAGAAAATCGCATGTCCGTTAGCGGGGGCCGCGCGGGTCACGGTGTCGAGCACCGCCGCCCGCGCGCCCGCACCCGCGTACTTACAGCCCACGAGTTTAGAGTGTTTATGTCGTTTAGTGCGTATTTAGTGTCACATTGAACGCGATACGCTCACAACGCTATTTGGTTTTTGCTAATTTTATATATTCATACTGCGTGGAGATTTTGAGATAAGTCAAGAAGACTTATCACACATAGACACTTTAGAAATAAATTTACTCAACAACAGTTTTCACGTCAGCTCGGAAGAGGAAGATCTGGACGATCAACCAGTTTGCCGTGGTCGTCGCCGTGTAATGGTTTTTGAAAGTGATGAAAGTGAGTTGGACCAGCTACAAATTACTTTGAATACTATGAGTACTCCGTCGACATCTGCACGTACATGGACGCAACCAGCAGGTACTCAGCGTCAAATTATTGCTTTCACTGAGATTCCTGGTTTGCCTTTTAATCTCCGCTCTGCTATGATTAACAAATCGCCAGATAATTTTTACTGCCTTTTGGTGTCAGACGAAATTTTTGAGAAAATAGTGTATGATACTAACGAGTTTGCTATACACAAAATAGCTGCACGAGAAGCTTCAAAGTCAGCACGCATACGCAATTGGTCGCCTACTAATGTTGATGAAATGAAAAACTTTTTTGGTTTGATATTATTTATGGGAATGGTGAAGCTTCCTAAAATGAGTGACTATTGGTCCAAGGACGAAATAATAGGACATGCTTTTGCACGAAAAATAATGTCTCGGAACAGGTTTGAGCTGTTATTACAAATGCTACACTTTTCTAAAGAAGATGACGCTCACAAGACTGATCGATTACATCGCATTCGAACCCTTCTGGACCTAATGAACGAAAATTTCAAGAATCATTACACTCCTGGCGAAGATCTGTGCATCGATGAGTGTCGTACCATTTCGGGGAAGAATTATTTTCAGACAGTACAATAAACAGAAACGACATAAATATGGTGTAAAGGAATTTAAACTATGCACGTTACCTGGATATACCTACAAAATCAGTATTTATGCGGGCAAACAAAATGATCACGTCAATACTACGCCTGAAAACGTTGTGATGTCGTTGTGCAGTGACCTTTTGAAAAAAGGGCACACATTATACACTGACAACTGGTACACAAGTGTCAGTTTGGCTAGAAACCTTTTGCAAAATGAAACGCACCTCGTCGGTACAATTCGTAAAAACAAAAAAAATCTTCCTAAAGAAGTAATCAATGCTAAATTGAAACGAGGCGAATACATTGCCATGGAGAGTACTGATGGAATAACTCTATTAAAATGGAAAGACAAAAGGGAAGTTTACGTTCTTTCTACAAAACATTCCACCCGCTTCCAATCCGTCACGAAGCGAGGTAAAACCACTTTGAAGCCTAAAGTACAGTTATATACACTTTTATTTACTTTTACACTTTGTGCTGTTATTTACACTTTACAATTTTATTTTACCTGTGTCTCATAATCATAACTCCAAGACGATTATCCTTGGAAATAAAAGCCTAGTATTAAAATACAAACTTACTCATAAGACTGCTAATTTTGTAACGGCGTTTATAATAGATAATATTTATACATTGCTCGATATTGAAAATTGTTACAGCCAGTTTTTAATTCAGTACAGTTACAATTATTTTTTATAAAACATAACAAAATGGAACAACTCATTTAATTTACTTCGCAAAGACGAGCTCATATATGAAGTACTGGTCCGAGACACGAAACCCGCTTCACCCTTGGTGTATGAATTGGAAGGCTGTATGTAGTTCCGGTAAAAACCTTGGCTCATGGCATATCAAGGATTTTAAATCGCCAGGTGGCGAGGAATAATTTTTTTTTAATATATATTGTACTTGAATTTAAACAAAAATTTAAATTCGCTATTAGTAGTTGGCCGCAGTGACCATTGAGGGCTGTATATGCCTTGTGGCTGCTGGTTTTTATTTTAGCATTGGTGGCTGTATATGCACGGTGCTAGAATACAGTGGTTAAATATATTTTACACTGTTTTTGCGGTTCGTTGTGGTACACAGGTTTTAACTGTGTTCACATTTTTGAACTATATTTAGAAGGGAAGGCTATGTTTAAAAGTTATTTGTAGTCTGTGGTTGTTGCTGGATTGACACCCCTGGGGGGTGTATAACCTCCGGATTGCTGGTAAGGCAGAATAATAATAGTCCTGAGATTGGAGGCCATAATGGCGGGCGTGTAGGCTGCATTGATGGAACCCTTAAATTGGCAGTGTACTCCACCAAAGACATAGACTTTTAAAAAATCTATTGTAGTACTAATCTAAAAAAAAATACCATTTA
The DNA here is from genome assembly GCA_963082905.1 of Oligia fasciuncula. NCBI lineage: Eukaryota > Metazoa > Arthropoda > Insecta > Lepidoptera > Noctuidae > Oligia > Oligia fasciuncula. The sequence continues at coordinate 5,523,583 of OY720408.1, read as the reverse complement.
TTATTACTATTAGCTTGCAATAATTGTATATTTTGGTAGAAAAAATATTTGGATGTGGTAACATCGAAAAATAGCAGTCAAATTCAAAATGTCTTCGAAGCGGTCTGGTGTATCTGCGTCACGGGTAAGTTTTTTCAGTTTTTCTACACTTTTTTGGATGGGACTTGCGGTTATTAGGCTTTAAATTGCATAGGAACATTATAAATGATATCAATCGTTCGTAATTTTATGTGTAAATAATGTAATCGCAATTTTATAAGTTCATAACTTTGTATGTACTCCCTGAATACCGTTGCCAAGTACGTAGTAAAGAACACAAAATAAACTTTGGTATACACGAAGTACATTGCTTATGACTTAGAAAATATGCAAACTAGCTTTTTTGTTGGTTTTTATATAAAATTACTTCGGTTGCGGTGTGGATTGTATGTCATACAGCATGTTCTTTTTCTTTTTCTACAGTGCTTGAACCTGACACGATCGCATAAGATTTTAGCGTTGATCCCGAAAGAAAATGCATGTTCCGATGACAGTTCTAGTTCGGATGACGAATCACACATCCTTCCACCATCTTCACCTAAGCTCAGCTCTGATCCACCTTCATTAGACTCTTCATTTGAAAGACTGAACATTCTAGAAGACGACCACAACGACTCTGATAACGTATTTGACTGTAACATTGATGATGTACCACTAACACCAACATTTCAAGAGGTTTTTCCGTCTCCGTCAACTAATAATTACGCTGCCATCCCAACATTGAATTCAATTCAATCATTACCCACTCCCTCTGTAGAACTTTTGCAGTCACCAGTTCCTAGCACGTCAAAAGCTTCGCCTGTGCCGATCACTAGATCTAAACGTAAAAAGCCTGCAGTAGTAGTCAAAAAGGTTAAGAAAACTAAATTTTCACTGATTTACAGCTGGAAAAAAACTTATTTACGCCATAGGGGCTACGTGGATGAAGGAATACACGAACTTCATGAAACGCAAAACAAAACGGTATTGGAATACTTTCGCTGTTTTTTTTCACCAGACATCATTTCAGATATCGTTCACAATACAAACTTATATTCAGTTCAACAACATGGCAAGTCTATACAGTTGACAAATGAAGAGTTAGAACGTTTTCTTGCTATTGAAATAATAATGGGTGTAGTTCATATGCCAGCATACACTGATTATTGGGCAAGAAAAACCCGATATCCTCTAATAGCTGATGAAATGCCCCTAAAGCGTTACCAACAAATACGCCGCAACATTCACTTTGTGGATAATAGCATGGAGAATTCAGATCGCTATTACAAAATACGCCCTGTTATGGAGAAGATCAGACAAAATTGTTTGAAGATAGAGGAAGAAGGGCAGTACTCAATAGATGAAATGATGATCCCATACAAAGGCACGAAAGCTGGGAAAAGGAGGCAGTATATAAAGAACAAGCCGAAAAAATGGGGATTCAAAAACTTTGTACGCGCCGGGGTTTCAGGCATTATATATGATTTTATCATGTACGGTGGAGATGACACGTTCCGTGAACACACTTTCACAACCAAAGAAGCTTCACTTGGGGTTGGTGGCATGGTGGTAATAGCATTATGCAAAACAATAAAAAAGAAGCCATCTATCATATACGCGGACAACTTCTTTACTTCTCCAGAGCTTATTTACTTATTGCGAGAAGAATATGGAATATTTAGCCTGGGAACAATAAGAACAAACCGGCTTAGGGGTTGTCAAGATCTGTTACCCTCTGAAAAAGAAATAAAAAAGAGAAAGAGAGGATATAGTGCCCAAGTTGTGTGCAATAACAATAAGTTAGCTATCGTCAAGTGGAACGATAACAAGGTGGTAACGCTGATTAGTTCCTACGTGGATTCTCATCCTATTGAAAAGATAAGAAGATACTCGAAGGAAGACAAACGCAAGGTCGATGTTGACTGCCCTCAACTTGTGAAGCAGTACAACAAGCATATGGGGGGCGTAGATTTAGCAGATATGCTTATATCTTTGTACCGAACCCCTTTCAAGAGCCGACGGTGGTATTTGGGTATATTTTCGCAATTGCTAGATATATGCATAAATAACGCTTGGCTTCTTTACAGGCGAGATGGGAGAATTATAAAGTCTCTAAAAGAGTTTAGGCTTGATTTATTTGAAGGACTTTGTCGGGCTGGAAAAATCGCCAGGTCAAGTGGAAGTATCGAGAAGGTGAAGGGCAAAATAATTCAGAAACCTACAGCTGAACGGCCGGTGGACAGTGTCAGGTATGATGCTGTCGGACATTTTCCAGAATCAGCAAATAAGCAATCACGCTGTAGGTTTTGCAAAGAGGGAAGAACCAAAGTTTTTTGCGTAAAATGCAATATGCATCTGTGTTTTGTGGTAGGAGAAAGCAACAAAAGAAATTGCTTCCGCCAATTTCACACCCAATAAATACATACAATAGTTTGATAAGAATTTATGATTAATAAAGTGAAGATTTAACTAAGATGTGTTTCATTCATATTTTGGCAACGTGCTCCACGTAGTACAAACAGAAGAAGACATGCTTTACACTACAGTTGGCAATGTACTCCCCGGAGTACATAGATTTTCGCGAAAACTGTAATAGGTAGATTTTTTTTACTTTTTTTTTCAGTCATCTGGCATCATAATAAACCAGGAAATAACAAAAAATCATTAAATTTTAGAAGTAAATTAATTTGCCAATTTAAGGGTTAAGATGGTATTTTCTTTAGGGGCTGATTAACCGTCACATTCCTTTTATGGTAGACGGTTAGCCAATTTTTCACTAGTTTGTGATAGGTAAATTACTTTTAGTGTATTTTTTTTGAGTTCCAGCTTAGCATTAATAGCGGCAGTCAACTCATTTAGGATGTGAAAGGTGGTGTACGATGGAGTAAGGTGGTCTTTCCTATATAAATATAGTAGGTCAGACTAGGAGTTATTTACACAATTTTACTCTCGTTGGAGCTTGTCTTTTACATGTTTGTAAATGGATGAGACTCGTTCCAAGAGAAATAGTATATGTATACAATGTCGCCCATGCGCATGTGACCGCCCGTAATATTCTGAACATTCATGAAAATATGTCGAAAATAAACTTCAAAAGGGGGGGTCTATCTATAACATTTTCCATGTTATTCAATTTTTTAAGTAGTTTGTAGATTTGCTGTCTATTTTTTGACACATCTCCGAAGTTTATGGGTCGATTTGGATTCTGTTTATTATTTCCAAAAGCTTATGAGTTATTTTAACAGGTTAATTAACATTTTTACTAAAAATTATCGACTACGAAAAAAAAGACGGAATCGAAGTCATTTTTTCGGTAAAAAATTGTGTATTTATTTTAAAAAAACTAGTGTAAGTCCATAAATTATCCCCCTGACGACTTTTTTAATCATTATTTGTAATCTACTACATAACAGCTAAAAATTCACAGAACATTACTAATACCTATCTCTAAAAAAAAACCAGCAAACAACTTGTTGAAAATTTGCAATTATTCAAATAAAAAGGGTCGCTCAGGTAGAAACCGGTTCCTAGAAACAGCTTTTTAACAATTGCGTCCCTACCACGTGCACACCCTTGTCGGCTAGCGTTACTTCATTCCGTCGCTTGATTACTGACCCCGTGACGCTACGTGTTTTGTGATTTGTGCACTACTTAATCTTGTGAGGAAAGTTTGTTTAAGCAAACTTAACTACTCGTATCATTGCAATGGTACGATTGCGTGATCTACCGCCGTCTCATGTGGCTGACATGCATTTCATTTACGGTGTTTGTAATTGGTAACGCCATCTCTTGAGGTTTAATAATAAATTAATATTGACCCTTGTAAGTCCTTCATTTGACATCATTGTCGGAGCAGGCGATTATATCTCTTCCTCCCTCCCGCAAAGCACGCCGATTCTTAATTGGATCAGGCGTCGTTGATTCCGGTTTAAAACTTTATAACAAGCGGACGTGTCGTGTGAGCGCTGCGTGGACGCCATCGCTCTGCTCGCCTTTTATCCGCTTCCGCAAGAAGAAACCTGTGATTGAACTAATAACAACCGCCCGCGGGTGTGATTCAGTGATTTAGTGATAGACTCCAGTGATCAGCTTCAATCAAGATCGCCGGCCGCCATTTTCGTCCTGAACACGTGCAGCGAGGGAAGACCAGGTTATTCACCATGAGCTTTCGTGACGCTCGTAAAATGTATGAAGTTTTGATCCACTGGCAAGCCATCGCACGGGCATACTATAGCTCTTCACGTTTGCCCACTCCTAATCAGAACCGAAGACATTCGGATAGCGCACAACCAAACCAATTACCTAATTTGCCTGTGGCAACACTACAGCTAACAGCTGTTAAAAATTTGTTCTTGTAATTTTAATCTTAAATATTTAATTTCGTTGTTTTTTAGGCCTATTTCCAACTACTCCTCAAGTAAATAGGATAATAATGTGTATATTGTGTTAGATTCAAATAGCTAGTGCAAATTAAGTGTAAATATTTCTATGTAAATCGGTGACAGTTTTGCATTGTCATCTTGATATCAGGTACAATACTCTATATTTTACTTGCTATTAGTTTGTTTACGTACTACAATTTAACCAGCAATTAGTTTGTTCATTTTAGTAAGGCTTTTTATTGATGCCAATGACCTTTGAACGTAAACATAACCTTTGGTTTGGTGACAGAACTCCTTAGAATTACATCTAAATTTCATTTTTCCTTTTAAACTAATCATCTTCTCTACTGCTGCCACAACTACCTTCTCTCTTCTAATTTCTTGTTGCTTCCTTACTAGTTTTTTTTAATCATGATTATGACCCGCAGCGCCCGTGCTCGCCTCGGATAGTGCAAACTCAATGAAGCTTTGAGCGCCTTAAAGGCGTCAAAGGAGTCCTGTGACCAACTAATTAAGGAAATAGATGACAATGAAAAGGTGCTCTTTGATGCTCATGAAAAGAATAGGAAGGTAAAAATTGAAATGGCTCAGATATATAATCAATACACTGATGCCATAGAAGAACAGGATAGACTTCAACTTGTTGTGGACGGGTTCAGCCAGTGTAGCACAGAGTATGAACAAGCTCTTAGTCAAAAACATATATTACAACAGCAGCTACATGAGGCTCAAAGTCAAATAACACAACTTGAGACGACCAATCTTAACATCACCGCCTCGCTGAACCAAAGGTTTCCATCACGTCGCGGGTATTGAAAATCCTGCTGATTGCCTTTCTTGTGGGGTTACTCCCTTTAAACTTCTGCAACATCCTTTGTGGTATCGTGGACCTTCGTGGATTTCCCATGATCCGTCAGAGTGGCCCATAGAACCTTGTGACCAGTGCAGAAGCCGAGGATGTACCCGAACGGAAGTCTGTTTCTCATCCCGTGGTCGTTGAAGTCGCGGAATCTCCGATCTATGCACTCGCGCTGCGCAGCCTGAAGTTGGATCTCTCTCTTAGTTTAGGTATTTAGTTAATAGTTTTCGTTAAAAGTGTTCCGCTAATCTAGATTAATTTAATATCATAACGCTGTCTTAGCTTATGGATAGGTTATGCGGTAGTATACCTAACATGGCTTATTTTATTTTGTTTCCTTTTAAAGGCAACCCTTTAAAGCCGGGGGGAAATGGTAACGCCATCTCTTGAGGTTTAATAATAAATTAATATTGACCCTTGCAAGTCCTTCATTTGACATCATTGTCGGAGCAGGCGATTATATCTCTTCCTCCCTCCCGCAAAGCACGCCGATTTCTAATTGGATCAGGCGTCGTTGATTCCGGTTCAAAACTTTATAACAAGCGGACGTGTCGTGTGAGCGCTGCGTGGACGCCATCGCTCTGCTCGCCTTTTATCCGCTTCATCCGCTTCCGCAAGAAGAAACCTGTGATTGAACTAATAACAACCGCCCGCGGGTGTGATTCAGTGATAGACTCCAGTGATCAGCTTCAATCAAGATCGCCGGCCGCCATTTTCGTCCTGAACACGTGCAGCGAGGGAAGACCAGGTTATTCACCATGAGCTTTCGTGACGCTCGTAAAATGTATGAAGTTTTGATCCACTGGCAAGCCATCGCACGGGCATACAGCTCTTCACGATTGTCCACTCCTAATCAGGACCGAAGACATTCGGATAGCGCACAACCAAACCGATTACAAAAAAAAGGCTGCGTTCACGGGTGTTCGAGAAGAGTTTACAGGAACTTCGGGTCCTACATTCCCAATGTCGGAGATCCGGAGTCCTGTAGACGTATTCTTGAAGATCTGGGACCAGCCAATCATGTCGCTGATTGAAAGGGAGACGAACGAGTACGCAGCGCAATATCTTAACAGACCGAACATAAGCGAGAGTGCTCGCGTGCGACGGTGGCGTCCAACCAGCGTGCAGGAGTTATACGAATTTTTCGCTGTCATGATCGAGCAAAGCCTGACTCCCTTAACTGTAGAAAGCGATTATTTTTATCCTACTTCTCGCATGGCCGCTATGCCCTTCTTCAGAGATTATAGGTCTTATAACCGTTTGATCCTCCTTAAAAAAATCATTCACTTCTCCAAAAATGGCAATAATTCAGAATCCCAATCCCTAGACGAGCGAAAGGGACGTATTTCAAGATTTGTTGAAAGGACTCTGATATAAAGACGAGATATGAGGAATTTTAAATTTCTTTAATTTCAAAATGTATATTTGGAAACCTAGATATTCTGTAATCCAATCGGAATAAATACACACTACCTACATTAAGAATATGTTTGATTTACAAATTATTTTGGTATTACGTTTGTATGAAGAACGCATGCTCCGCCGGCCCCTTAAAACAAAACAATTAAAAAGGCAAAAGGCACAAAAAAATGTATTACCAAAAATTTAAATGTTAGATTAAAAAAATGTTTTGTACAATGAGAGGTTTTCTTTTTGAGTATAAAAAAAAATAGTTTCCAAGAACTCTGTAGATGGCGTTGTACTGACTACGTTACTAGGTGACAAAGCCAAAACGCTTGGAAAAAAACATTGCGTCACGTCACATACGCTCGTTGACTGACACTTTCGTTTGCTTTCGTTTTACGATCTCAAAATTACATCCAAGTGAAATAATCAAAAAATGATGTGAAGTTCCGTTCCTTGCAGTAACTTACCAAGGTCAGCGCCATCTATCCAGCGACTAGGGAAGAGTAAAAAAAAAAAGAAAAATCCCTCATTGCAATGTTATTCGCAAAAAAAAAAAATTGTTTAGGTCAATAAAACATGAAATATTCACTCAGGACGTAAATAAAATAGCACTTTTAAGCAATGATGATAAACGATTGCTATCGTTTGATAAAGTTTCTAGTTTGGCCTGGGGTAACGCAACTATATTTATGTAATGCATTACCACAATTTAAACGTAATTACAGTAGTTACATTTTAACATGTATTTTATTGATTGTAAATAGTAAAACTTATGGTGTGATATTTGCAGTGTTAATCAAGAAATAGAAAGTGATGATGATTTTTGAGTACTTCGAATAAATTCTGTTTTACTTTCTGTTGCTGACGATTAAAAATCGGCCCTTCTTTTAATATTATTATGCTCTCTTATTCCGTGATATAAAAATTATCCGAGTTAATTTCGTGATAACGTAATTAGGTGAGTATGTATCACGGACTTAAGGTGACTGTCACTTAAATGTCTAAAACTAAGTACGGAAGACTAATTCATGTTCCTAATAAAAAAAAACTATTATTTTAACTGTATAAAACACATTATGAAATAAACAATGTGTTTTTTTTACCACGTAATTGGAAGAGGTCACCCTACAAGAAACAACCGTTACATTTTTAAATAATGATTGCCACAAAAAGAACATCAAAGAAAGAATAAAAACCTTCATTGATCTATTCACCGATTTTAGTTTTATAGATTGTGAAACGCATCGAGACAAAGTAAAACAATGTTTTGTTGACACATCCATAAATATAATTATATATAGTTGGTGCAGGTCTATTAATAGAATATTAGACGGCAAAATCACCTACGAAGGTGAGGACAGTACCAAAAAAGCAGCTCAAATATACTTTAACTAGCAAAAAACGTATAAATATTAATTTGTTTGATGTTACCTAAAGGCACTCACGCCGTCACGCGCCAATTGCTAAAAATAAACGCGCCCGGAAAACCCTAAAACGACCATTTGTGAAATTATTTTAATTTTATATTATAGACCATATTATTTAAATTTTATATTATAGTAATTTGCATTAATTCTGTTTTTTTATTTTAAGATTTCCAATATGGTGCGGCACTACAAAAGAAAAACACAAACCGATTCCTCCAATTGAAAACTATGTGACATACTCCAGTAAAAAATGCTTAAATCAAAACGACGGTATTATAATATACGTTAAAAGCAGTATTCAATGTACAGTGGAAGAACCAGAACCAATAGGTGCCAACTTTCTTCTACTAAAAATCGATTCCGACACATGTATTTTAGCATCCTATAGATCCCCATCGACGTATCGTATTGACAGCTTCCTAAATTCCCTAGAAAACATTTTAAGTAAACAAAAAGCGAACAACATCATTTTAATAGGAGATATCAATATTGACATAAAACCTGGAAATACTGACAGGAATAGTTCACCTTATCTTAACTTGACTGCTGAAATGGGTATTTTACCGGGACATACACATCCGACAAGGTTACAGAACTGCCTCGATCATGTTATGATTAATAAATCTTCTTGTGCAACTGTCATAGTAATAAATTCCACAGTCAGCGACCATGCCTCAGTAATGTTATGTTTAAGTAAGGACGTTAAAAACAATAAACACACGAGTAAATACGTCACAAAAGTAAATTATGAGGCCGCGGTACAGCAGCTTAAAAGTACAGATTTCTCTTTTCTATCTGACAACTGCGATGCGAACGAAGCTGCAACTAGGTTTGTCGAATGTTTGATGTCCACAATATCTCAACACTCCCAAATCAAGAAAGTCCCAAACCGTAAAACAGTACTTAAGCCCTGGATTACACCTGGTCTATTACGGTGTATTCGACATAGGGATAATCTCCATAAAACATTTCTAGCAGATCCAAAAAACGGAATTATAGAGCTGTCATTTAAACGGTATCGTAATTTCTGCAATCTGTTACTTAGGAATATAAAACTAAATCACGATAGATCCGCCTTAGAATCTTCAAAAAACAATAAAGAAACATGGAATATCATTAAAACTATTACTAATCAAACTGGACAAAAAATATCAGCGGACAAACTCTTAACTGCAACAGATGCGCCCAATGCCATTGAGGAAATTAATCATTACTTTGCTAATATTGGTAAGCAATTATCTGACTCTATTATTCAAAATCAAAATTTCCCAAGCGCCCCATATAAATTTGAAACACCCTCTGCATGTGAATCTATGGTTTTATTATCCCCTGGCGAGATCGAAGTTGAGTCTGTGATTAATAACCTGAAGACTGACTGCGCTACAGGATGGGACTCTATTCCGGCCAAACTCCTCAAACTAGGCAAAGATGTACTAGTCTCACCTCTTACAAAACTCATTGAGAAATGTTTCGAGCAGGGAGTCTTCCCCCGCATCTTCAAAAAGTCTCTAATAACGCCTGTTCACAAGGGTGGGAATCAAGATGATGTCAAAAATTATAGACCCATCTCAGTACTTTCAGCACTGTCAAAGATCTTGGAAAAACTACTGAACCATAGACTCGTAAGATATTTGGAGCACTCTAAAATACTATCAGACTCACAATTTGGCTTCAGGTCCGGGAAAAGCACCGAAGACGCAGTTACTCAACTTGTTGACTACATTACTGGAAAAGTGGATGCAAAACAGAAATGTCTGGGTGTTTTCCTAGACCTAGCCAAGGCGTTTGACACAGTCTGTATTCCAACCCTTGTAAAGAAGTTAGAACATGCCGGAATCAGGGGGAAAGCTCTCAGCATATTTGCTGACTTTCTTGCAGACCGAACACAAAAAGTAAGGATTGGTGAAGAGGTTAGCAGTGAAGCCAAAATTGACTATGGTGTACCCCAAGGAAGCTGCCTATCCCCGAGTCTCTTCCTGGTCTATGTGAATGACCTGTGCCAGCAGTCTCTTGATAAAGGCAGAATATTTAGTTATGCAGACGACACCGTATTAATATTTCACGCTGAGAGTTGGGAGAAAGTGCAACAAGCGGCGGAGTTGGGCTTACATAAAATAATTCATTGGTTAGGAAGTAACTTACTAACTCTGAATATTTCAAAGACCTCTTATCTGCAATTTACTTTCGCCAATACAAAACCCTTGGAAATAAGTCTCAAAGCACACTCCTGCAATGACTTAAATGGTCACCAATGCCCATGTCTCCCAATCTCGCAAAAAAAGTCAGTAAAATATCTAGGTGTACTTCTGGATGAACGACTAAGCTGGCGTCCACACATTGAATTGACCACTTCCCGTGTTAGGAAACTCATATGGACATTTAAGAAGCTTCGACACGTTGCTAAGTTTAAGCTACTCCGCACGGTGTATATTGCGCTGGCACAGTCAGTCATGGGCTACTGTATCACGGCCTGGGGAGGCGCTTGCAAAACCTTTATGATTCACCTCGAAAGAGCACAAAGATCTTTGTTAAAGGTCATGACCTTTAGACCGTACCGGTTTCCTACGAAGGATCTTTATGAAAACTGTAAAGTACTTACCGTGAGACAGATATTCCTACTTCATCTCACAATTAAACAACACCAAGTGACACCGGTAATTCACGCCACCAAAGTGAAGAGAACTATTACTCACACTGATGTATGTAGACCAGAAAGATGTAAAACCGCTTCCGCTAGAAGACAACACTTTTACATGGCTAAGTACATTTACAATAAACTAAACAATACCCTTAGCATTAATCCGTTCACAACTAAAGAAATTAAATTAAAAATCTTCGAATGGCTTCAAACACTAGATTACCACCAGACGGAAGATCTATTACAATACCAGTACTCATAAAACAATCTACACTCCCCCACCTACACACACACACATACACACCCTCACTCCCTTACACACACATACACACCCCCACTCCCGTACACACAAACACACAAAGATTTTGTATACCTACCAAAGAGTATGTGTGCATCTTAAATTTAGTTTCCTTGTTATATTTTAGGTTTTTTTTTCCTTATTTTGTTTTTTTTTTTGTATTGTTTTATTGCACATGGATAAATACATGAACCACAAATGGGCGAAGACACTGGCTCCTGTAACACAGGTTACTACCTAGCTCAGGAGTCAGGGCTTCAATAAACTATGTAACAACTGTATTATGTCAATAAAAATTATTATTATTATTATTATTATTAAAAACAACAACTACATACGACCTTGCAACTTTAAAAAAAGCTGCAGATGAAGCAAGAACTGGTAATTTAAACTCGTACCAAGCAGCAAAAAAATACAATATTCCTCGTACGACTATATGTATATGATAGAGTGAATAACAGAAGAGGTGTTGTGGACCACCTACCGTGACTGACAGAGAACATGAACTCAAAACTTGCGAGTGGTCTACGGGTTATGGAAAAATACGGATTCGGACTTACTTCCAAAGAAACACTGGATTTAGTTAGCATAGGGGAATTGTGCTTAAGATGACATAGTCAGGTAAGATGACACAGTGCTGACATCTTTTAAACTATACGCGCCACAAGTGCCTCGATGACGTTTGCATGTCGGCTCACAGATGGCGTCACCGCTGTTGTTTGGATGTGGTGTGCAATGTTTTGATTTCGTCACTCAAAAAAAGAATTTTGAAAATCCGTCGACAATTGGCGGAGTATTCGATGAACAAACATACAAAAAAAAAATACAAACATCCGAACATAGTACCTCCTCCTTTTTGTGAAGTCGGTAAAAATATTTTTGTGTTGAAAGTGTTTCTGCCGATAAATTTATACCAGGTACGCTTTTTGTTGTATTGACTGACTACTTTGTTATGAACTGAATCCCCCTGTTTTTTTTTTAAATAAATACCACATGTTAAAGACGACGTTTCCTCAACATGTTACAGACTAGTTTCGCATTCCCGAATTTTCTCCAATCCGGAATCCCGGGATTTATATTTAAAAAAATATGTTTTACGAAGCCGCTTCCACAATTTCCTAACCAAAAATGTACTTTAGGTAAATATGCATCCGATTATTATCCAATCACTGGTTCGAACGCTTCACTATAATTTTAATTCAATGTACAGACGCCAGCACATCAAGCTACCCCAAACTGTAAAATTTTCCCAACCAACTTTGAACTTTATGTTTTAGCGATAATGTTGAAAATCCATTAAAGAAATTTGACAGATTGTAGTAGCTTGATGTGCTGGTGTCTGTACTTTGCAACTAATTACTTTAGAATCATTATTTATATTTTAGGATCTGGTTGTTTTACAAATTCTTTCAGCCAAACTTAGTTTTGGTTAAGCCCTCTATTCAGGCAAGTAATGAACTGAGGGCTCTAATTAAACTGCCATAAATCTGTAAATTCTCAAGTCTATGGAGTAGAAATTTTCCGAGAAATTGTTTGTTAAATTTTGAGATAAAATCTGTTGCTACAAAAGTTATATGTTTTGAGATTTAAAATATCATGTTTTGTACTAGCGTCTGAATTGAGAGCACTCTTCATAGGGCAATAACCCATTTATTTTAAGTTTGAGAAAATTTTAAACCTTCTTTCATGTTCACAGTCTAATCTGTTTCAATCTGTCAAAAATACCTCAATTTCCTGACATTTTTTTACATTGGTTGTCGCTGAGATGAGATTGCAACTAGATTTTGAATGTTTTTACTTACAGGAATAATTGGCCTTCTGATATTATTTCAAAAGCAACAGCACGCTGAACGACCCAAGAGCTAGCACGGATTCGATTCCAAATCACGGTTTATCACCACAAAAAAACCATACTTTTCCAATTTTCGGGTTGCAAGAAAATGGAAACATGAACAGGCATTTTATTTTATATTTCCAGAGAGTTTTTTTTTAAAAAAAAACCTTGCCCCACTAGGAATTTCTCCTGTATTGTGGGTGCGTTTACAGACATTTAAACTCACATACACAAACAGCCCAACCCGGAACAACTACTTGTAGGTCATACAAATATTTGTTAAAATCCGCCCCTAAGACGACCCACTGACCCAAATATTTGTTCCGTGCGGGAATCGAACCCAAATGGCATAGCCTTCTGTATGCAATCAGTTACAAAGACGAACAATACAATTCGACACAGCGAAACCAAGACACCTTCGAGACAATGACAAGCCGACAAGACAATGCAGGAATTTTACAGGGCGATGCTTTTGCACTCGCAGATAATTTTATGATGAATAAAAATTATCTTAGATCTATTATAAACAAACAATATTCAGAAATTACGGTATCGACACTTCTCGTAACGAGTTTGAGACTGGCATTTGAGGTGTAGAAACCACAAACAGCCACAAATCAACGAAATAATACTTAAAAAAACCACCACATTATAACCACAAAGAAAATTAGAACAACGTGGGGCGACATGACAGCAATTGCAACCTGTGCCCGCTTGCAGTTGTAAAGTTGCATTACAATGCAACCAACTATTGAAATGATGAATTTGTTCAATGACTAACGAAAGGAACTGATGAAGATGCCAAGTGATGCACTGCACAGACAGACCAAGTACTTAGGTGACCCATGATCACAGAACATAATACTTTGAGTTGAGTCCATGATGACTGATAAAATACTGATATTCACTGACTATAGGGAGACCGCAATAAATACGTAAATACGATCGGCTTTTTAGCGCGAATGACCAACAGACGACGACAAGTTTATGTTTTTAAAAAGTACTGCACTGCACTTTACACACCCTGCGTTCCGAGATGGGAAATAATCGATGTGAGTAGGGATGTGAAAAAAAAATCGATTATAGAAAAAATCGATTAATAATCGATTTTTTTTTCAAAAAAAAATCGATTTTTATAATCGATTTTAATATTACAAAAAATCGATTAATAAAAAATCGATTTCTTATTCACTGCCGATTTTTTTCACCTAGAAGTTAGAACGGCCGCAACACAGCTTTTTAGTCAGGAGCGTGAAGCCGCAAAGTACCGCGAAGTGTACCACTAACTAATAAATGAATGACGCTAAAGGGCGCTACACACGGCTAAGATACTTTAATATTTTATCTTTGTAATCCTTTTGTAATTCCCTTAAATATGAAATAAATATTATCTTCATCGTGTGTAATGTTCCATTGAATTGTATGGCGAGCGATATTGTATCTTAAGGCGAAAGCGCCAGGTTAGCCCGCGAAATTCATGTTTTTTTACGTTTTTTGCAATTTGCTGGTCAGTATTAAGTTTTCAGTCAGTAGTAAATTGCAAAAAACGTAAGAAAATTTGAATTTCGCGGGCCACCTTAGCGCTTCCCCCTTAAGGTGGATGGGTAGATGAGACCGCGAAATTCAAATTTTCTTAGGGTTTTTGCAATTAACAAGTCAATGTCAGGATGTATCTTGATTAAAATATGATTCACGACAATAACCGGTACATATTTAGATAATTATAATCATTAGAATCATTAATACCTCTTTCTAAGTTAGATTTCTACCATTAACACTTTTTCATATGAGATTGGTGGTTGGTGGTAGAAATCTAACGTAAACGTAATGTCTAATCTAATGTAATTTGAATTTCGCGCGAAAGGAGAAATTTAAAAAAATCCTTTTTGTGTGAAATTAATATTATTAACTTGTTGTGTAATTAATGTTTATTATTATTATTAATAAAACTGAGTGCTGTGATAGATAGTTATTATCGATATTTCAGGCGTTTAATTTAAACTATCAAAAAAAAAAGAAAAAAATCGATTATTTTAATAAAATCGATTATTTTTATTAAAAAAATCGATTATTTTATAATCGATTTTATTACTAGGCAAAATAATCGATTAATTAATAATCGATTTTTTATGTATACTGTCACATCCCTAGATGTGAGCGTCAGTGTGACCATCTTATAAATGGCAAATCTGCCACAGACTGGGCAGAAAATATGCCAAAATCTGCCACACTTGGAGCCAAAATTGCCAAAAATATGCCTTCATGGAAACGGAAAAAATACACAACGAATTCAATGAAATTTCTTTAATCAACAAAACTATTTAACAATTTTCTTATGCATTATTATCCCTATCCGCATTTGCCTCCAAATTTTCGTCATTTTCGGCGTACATAGATTTTGACGACAACACCGCGACGGGAATAAAATGTAAGTAAGTAGTTAACTTACTTACGAATAATTAGATAGAAGGAACCGTGAAAATAAATAAAACATATCGAGGGTTCTTATATAATGTGTTTTTTTTATTAATTAAGTAGATATGTATGTACCATTGTAGCGTAGTTTTTTAATCGTATTAGTTAACTAGGTACCTACCTATTTAAATTTAAAGGTAAAATCAACAATCTTAATCAAATAACAATGGATGGTATTTAAAAGTACTTCAATTTATTCCCATTTCATTTACCTAATTTTGCCTGTGTTCCACCAAATATACTGAATGTGCACCAAAATATGTTCATTAAAATATGTCATAACGAGCATCTATTTAACAACTGTAAAAATAGTAATACACCTAATTTTAAAAACAAGCATTTATTTTTTTAAATAATAATATTTTTTTTTTTAAATAATCTCTTTTTCCATATTTTTTTTCTTTAAAATTTAGTCGTTTCTGGCACTCGCCGGCCGCTGCCGCGGCACCGCTCGCTTCGCTCGCTCGGCTCGTGCGTAGGAGGTCACAGTTTTAACCTAACCTAACCTAAGCATTTTTTTTTAAATAATTAACCTCGTAACTAATTCGGTTCTCGATAATGTCCATTTCAAAAAAATTAAAATAGTAAGTTACAAAATATTTTGTAATATTTGGTGCACGATCAGTAGTTTTCGGGGAAGAATAATATTTTAGAAATGCATACATAGATGTACCTTTAGATTTTTGGTGAACACAAAAATATTATCCAATAACAATCACAAAATCGTTTCAGAAAAGTCTTAATCTCTCATGTAATAATTTTTATTTCTAGTCTTTGTTAATAACAAACAGACATATTACTTATTTTGGTCCACTCCCACGCTATTGATCTTTTAAAACTTCGTGACTTCGTGGCATTTTAATGAATTTAAAAACTAGTTCAAAATAAAAAAGTGCAAAGTAATCGTCGTCGACTCGTAAGTACTGTAAAGGTAAACATTCACAAATTACGCGCGGCTCGCTCGACTCGAGTCATCGACTGTGGCATGCTGACATGCAGCTCGGGTTGATGCATGCAATCGACTGACTTCGGTCATTCGGTGACCGAGCGAGACTCGAGCAAAGAGTAAAGTAACTATATAGTCTCGACTCGGTGAGTGAGAGTGATGACTGATTCGAACAGTCGATAACCAGCGGTCGATTCCATTGACTCGAGACAATCGAAAAACATCTCGATTGTTTTGTAGAACGGCGGGTCGATGGTTGACTCGATGGTTTATTTTAACGACTCCGATTCTTTCGATTGTTAAAACATCTCGGAATCGCCCATCACTTAAACCCGTACCGAATTAGCGTGAGCGCGATAACGACGTTCCGTGAATCGTCAATCGTCATAGATGACGTCATGACATGCGCCATCTTGCGATAACGCCAACCATGCCCTAGAATAATATCACCGTGAGCGCTGTCAAAAATGACAGTTGGTGTGTGAGGATGTGTCAGTGTGTGTTTTGTTTTGATTTGCATCATAGCATAAAATTAAACTAACGTGGCATTTTCGAAATTTTGCTTCTGGCTGATAGTCGCCACCTAACCAAAGAAGAAGAAATGTGGTGTTTATACAAAGAAATACTGTAATAATATCGTTTTTACATTGAGTAAGCACTGTGAGCGCGCTCACGGGCGTTCCGAATTGTTGACAGCTCTCAGCTGTCATAATCGTGATATCTAAATCGGAACGCATGTGAGATGATGTGAGCGCTGTGAGCGATTATAGCTAATTCGGAAAGCGCCCACAGTTTACACTGCATGAAGAATAACATGAATTCTATTTTAGTCTGTGATGTGATGTGAAAGTACTCTTTGAAGTTGTGACAATGACAATAAGTGTTAATGTCAAGTGCCTACACCATGGACGTAATATATAGAAGTAATATTACGTCCATGGCTCTTATTGTTCTGAGGTCCATGGCCTACACTGCCTACTACAGACTACTTAAAGTATTCACAGACGATCGAACTTGGTTAGGAACGGACCACGAACATGGTGCGCTTCGAACCAAATTCAATCGTGTGGCGCACGGTCCGCTGGACATTATTATTATTAATATCGGTACGTCTGGTTCGGAGCGCTCGCACATCGAACGCGGTGCGTTCCGAACCGAACCGATCGTGTGGACGGCGCACCGAACCAAATGTCGGTCCAGTCGCTATTGTGCCACCGTACGCGCAACACGTCGCAGCGTGTTCACAGACATGGATTCTGAGCGACACCAAGAAGACATCGTTAATACCGATAAAAAAGCTGTCATAGAGCTGTTGGAGTTGTATAAAGACTTGTGGAATACCGCGCATAGCCTTTATTGTAATAAAGATGCACGCAATCAAGCATTTCAAATACTTTTAGAAAAATGGAAGTCGTATTACCCCCTTGCGACTATTACCGAAATTAAGAAAAAAATAGAACATATTTAAATAATAGAAAATCTTTGTCATCGAGATCTTTAATGAGATTCATAATTATGACTGTATTGTTGTCTGTTTCTGAGATAAAATTTTGCCCATTCTTTTCTTCTTTTTCGTTCGTTATGTAATGGCGATGTAGCAACGATAGTTGCCGCAACTAATGCTATTTTGGCCTGTTTTGATAGAATAGGCGGCATGTCGGGGAGACGTCTTCACGCAATGCTAGCACAATAACCGCACCGTACGGTTCGTGGTCCGGTCCGCACCAAGTTCGATCGTCTATGAATACTTTTAGAGATACTACGCTGCCTACCCATAGACTGAATAGCCTGATAGACATAAGTTTAAGTTTTTTTTAAATGCCAATTTTGGTTCTTTAGTCGAATCTCTCGAATTAAAATGCGCACTAGGAAATCGGATCTTGACATTACTCTGAGAGTCTGGAATCACCTGGTATGATTCTACTCCATGGAATTACTATAACTCAGGGGCTGATTTCAGCGGGATTGTCCGAAAGGGTTACCGCTACCCCGGAACATAGAGGCCTAAGGAAAGGAAGGAACATGGATGGGTTTTAGTCAGTAAGAGTATGGCACTCCCTTCCGCTCCACCCAGAGAGGGAGGAGTCATTCGATGATTCCCCAACCTCAAAAAAAAAGGGCTGATATCTCCAACGTCAGAAAATTTTATCCGAGGAATATTTTCGACTTTTTGACAGTTCTTCCGTACAAATCTGCCAGACGTCAATTTTATTCCCCGAATTAAAATTATTTTTCGATTGAAAAATCAGCCCTAACGTATGCCCTGACGTATTTAAGAAGGGTGTTGTGTCTGGCGGGCAACTGCCCGATGATTCATGTCGGGCCGTTGTATCTATGCTAATTGCGCGGTAAACTCTGCTTGCGAGATGTAGGATTTTGCGTGACGTCAGTATGACGTGTTGTTCTCATGTGGCGTTGTAGATACCGCTACAGAAAAAACGAAAATACAAAAATCAAGGGCTGTCTTTTAAAAATAAAGTTATTTTTCAGTGCTTTGGTTGATTTGCTAATTTTTAGTTTGGTAGGGTTGGCAACACTGTCTATATATGTCAATAATTGTCATGTGTCATCACATCAGTGAATTTGTCAAGCAAGTTATTTTCATGTCACATTTGCTGTCAAAACTGCCAAAAGAAAATTATCAGTTTCCAGTGTTTCCACTTTATGCTTCCACGATGAACTAGGTTTCACACGACATAAAATACAATAAATACCTCAAAATTAACCCATACGTCGTTTATCTTTGAACAGAGACGCACGCAAACAGTTTATTCCAAGTTGTTTAATTAAAAATTGTTTAAATTGTTCTCTTATTCGTTTCGTGATTTAGTTAGTCTAATCATTTTTATAAAATGTCTCAAGCTCGTTTTCCATCGTGTATTCCGCTGCCGATAGACCATAAGAACTTGGTGAACGTAATAGAGAAGGCTAGAGACTGGGCCTTAATGCATGGAGTCGCCATGAGAGATAAGAAACACTTCAACAAAGATGTTATTCAGGTTATTTATTTTTATTTATTTAATTAGTTTTTTATTAGTAGGGAGGCACATTGCACAGCAGTGGGAAATTAATGGCTAATAATAATAATAAAATATATTATTAATAGGTTCCTCTCTCTGGAGCCCTGACCGCCGGTAGCTTGAACCCTGTTCCCGATACCGGTGGGGTACTATTTTTTATGTTTTTAAATGCTTTTTTATGTTTTTTTGGTCAGTGGGTCGTCTTAGATAAGTATTTAAATGAAATAAAGTTAATAAATAATTAAATAGATAATCTGCCCCTAAGACGACCCACTGACCGTACATTAATTAGTTTTCATGGATGTAGTTTGATGGAGTTTACCCGACTGAAACAACCTGACTGTATATTCAAAAACTAGTAATTTTTATTATTTTCTTCAATGACTACAAACTAAACAAGTATAACTCCTACAATGCTATAAATGAATATATGCCAGTCTGCAAGGTGATACAGGGCAGTTGTTTATCCAGTTAAAGAATTCTATTTTTAATACAGATGCTCAAAAAGTTGTGTATTGCAGGGACGTATAGCGTTCGGGATGTGGGCTATTACATACTAGTGCTTTATTTTACCTTTCCCGAACTTGTGCGTTCACTTTCCCAACTGTCAAAATAATGTCTATTAAAAAGAAAAACCAACCATGAAGTTTTTACTAAAGAGTTTTTGTGATTCATACAAATACGTATATTTCTAAAAAGAAGCTACTAATTTATTTCAATATCAGATTTAATGATTTAATTGAATGAGTTAGGTTAGGTTTCATTTCATTTCATCTCATTAAATTTCATTTTCATTTCATATCAATAAAAAAATATACTGAAGACTAAGCTGTATGGAGTTCCCTTTGCCTACCAAAATGGATGAAGAAAAAAAAACTCTTCTTATATTCTACGGTTGGCGACTTGTTCCGACTGTCAACCCTCGCCTTCGGCTGCGCCTCGGCTCGGGTAGACATTTGTCGGAACTCCTTGCAATGACAGCCTTTCCGCACTTGTAATGAAATATACTATTATGCAATACTAGCTGTTGCCCATGACTTCATATATGATCCACGATGAAGCATGTAGCCTATGTCCTAACCCAGGTCATGGTCTACTCATGTTCCGAATTTCATTTTCTTTCAATTTCATTTTCTCAAAGCTATTGAGCCCTTTTAGAGTGTAAGTGTAACAAAAAAAAACAAACTCACTTTTACATTTACAATATTACTTAGGATTATAGTTTAACCTTTAGTGTTAAAAACTAGAATAAACCTAGCTATATTTGCATACAATAGGACAGTTTTAATCATACTAATATAAAAATTAAAATAAAAAAAAGTTTTTAAAAACAAGCTTTTATTTAAATAAGAACGTAACCCAAAAAATAAAAATAACGCGAACTAAAAAGAAAAAAATAAATTTAAGTGACACTGTCATTTTAAAATATATATAAATTTTAAAAGCTTGAGGCACTGATGTACGGTATCCGTTATACAGGTGTACCTACTACACAATAACAGTGCCTCAAGCTTTTAAAATTTATATATATTTTAAAATGACAGTGTCACTTAAATTTATTTTTTTCTTTTTAGTTCGCGTTATTTTTATTTTTTGGGTTACGTTCTTATTTAAATAAAAGCTTGTTTTTAAAAACTTTTTTTTATTTTAATTTTATTTTTTACTTTTTAGTCTTAAAGATTTATTAATATTAGTGTAATTTTACTAACTTTATCGTTTTTTACTGTTCAAGCCTTTTCATTTGATACCCATATTAAGGGGATTGAGAAAAAATGAAATCCGCCATCTTGGATCGGCGGCCATATTGAACTTAGTGTGATTTTATTTACTTTATCATTTGCTACTCTTCAAGCCATTTCATTTGATACCCATATTAAGGGGATTGAAAAAATATAAACCGCCATCTTAGAGCGGCGGCCATATTGAATTTAGTGTGATGTTATTTACTTTATCGTTTTCTACTCTTCAAGCCCTTTCATTTGATACCCATATTAAGGGGGTTGGGAAAAAATATGTAATCCGCCATCTTGGAGCGGCGGCCATATTGAATTTTATGTAATTTTACTAACTTTATCGTTTTTTACTCTTCAAGCCCTTTCATTTGATACCCATATTAAGGGGGTTGAGAAAAAATATGTAATCCGCCATCTTGGAGCGGCGGCCATATTGAAATTATTACAATATTGAGTATTGCATATTGTATTGTTACCAGAACTAAAGATGTATGCAAAATTTCAGCTCAATCGGATACCAACAAATGGTCGAAAAATGGTTTGCAAATTTTGACGGACAACTTACATACATACATACTTACATACGAACAGTGCAAGCTAAATAAAAGCTTGTAATAAAGGCGAAAGTTTGTGAGTGTGTGGGGGTGTGTGTATGTGTTAGTGGAATGTTAAGTGTATGTATGAAGAGATGTTTGTGTTGGACTATTGAGTAGGAGAAAAAAAGGAGATTTTCAATGTCATCGTAATTTTTATCCATCAACCACCCTTTCACTGAGATAGTAATAAACAAGCGTGTGTTTGCAGGTGGCCCCTTTCGTGTTATTGCCGTCACCATTTCCAAGAACCGAGTTTGAGAAAGCTGTGGAGCTACAACCGGTATTGAATGAACTGATGCATAAGGTTAGTGTCGTTTTAATGTTAAACTGTTTATATCTTTTTACGTCTTGACATTTCCGATGGCTGGAGACCCGGGGTCCCGGAGTCCCGGACATTTGAAAGGCGTACGAGGGGCCGAAGCCAAATCGCAGAGGCCCGTTAGACTCTATGTTCTATGTTGGAAGGTTTAGTTTCCGCACTTAGTCCTTCAAGTGGACCAATGTGCGTGGGCCATGGCGGCCGTCGATGGTTATTCCAACCAGCCCACCTCCCCCCAGAAGTTGATTAGGTACAGACGCCAGCACACCAAGCTACGCGAAAATGTCAAATTTTCCCAATCAACTTTGAACCTTATGCTTTAGCGATAAAGTTGAAAATCTATTAAATAAATTTGACAGATTGTAGTAGCTTGATGTGCTGGCGTCTGTAGATCTCCTGGCCTGTTGAGAATATTTAGGCCCGTTAGACTCTCTGAGTAAAGGAAATGAAGCCTATTATTTATTTATTTCAACTAAGGGCTAAGGCTAAAATAGAAATGAATAGCCTAGCTATTCATTTCTATTTTAGCCTTAGCCCACGTTCGCGCGTGCGTAAAAATATCGTGGCGGATTTTATCGCGCACTGGATTTTCAACTGTCGGTGTTGAGCCGATTGTTGAGAATGCAACGGAGGGCATCCCAGCACTTCAAAAAAACAAACTGTTGGATTCTCAACTCTCGGCGTTAAGCAGTGCGCGAAAAAAAAATGATCTCAAATTCTTAATTCAAATATAGTCATCTGCCAAGCCTTTCCCAACTATGTTGGGGTCGGCTGTCTAACCGGATGCAGCTGAATACCTGTATTTTACATGGTGCTACTGCCTAACTGACCTCCACAAACCAATTACTGGGTAATACGATTTCCCTTGGTAACAGTGGTTGTCAGAAATTCCGGCTTCTGACGACCCGTAACGCCTGTCAAAGATCTACGAATGACAGCCAGGTACAACGGCTTTACGTGCTTTTCGACGCACGTAGGGGGTCTTGGTATGTGAAGATGGTCACCCATCTACGGACCAGCAGCGCCAAGCGTAGCACACCGTGCGGCTGTTTTTACTTAGCCACAAGTCCTCTAGGTATAGATTTAAATTTGGTCTTTTGTACAGGTGGCGCATAACGATGAATTTCTGGAGCAAACGTTGCAGAATGCGTTAGAAGTAGATGAGTTCACAAAGAGCCTGTACGATATATGGGTGAAAGTTCGCAACGAGGGCATCACTCAGGTACTCGTCATTACCAATATTTATATGAACAGAATGCGAGTGTGGTTAACACAGCTTCTTATGTATCCTATTAAGAAAACATTTCTTACCTTAAATTTTGATAAGGTTTATTTAAATAATTGTGTTTCCAATTGAGGTTATTTCAAGTGAAACAAATAACTTTATTTTAGTGGAAATTAATTTGATTTCAGAGTGACTAGCATTATTGAAAAAGTTATAAAAATGTTTGAAGTAGCGTAAACTGAACTTTATTGTGAGGAATTAAAATATTTTTTTCAAAAACTCATATTTGTTTACATGTTTGGCAACTAAATTGCGAACGCAGATTAGATAAATTAATGTGTTTCACTTTAGAACATATTTGCAATTAGTAAAGTACCAAAATTAGTTTTGAAATGAAAGGACCATGCGTCATTTTGGGCGCACTTTTTCAACATTGTTCAACAGTGATAAATTATATGTCATATGAAAGCTCATAAAGTGTACGTTATTTCATTCTATGGCAGCTAAGTTCAAATCCAGCGCGAAAACGGTTTTTTATGCGTTTTTTAAAAAAATTCAACATTGTGCAACAGTGATGAAACCTATTTATTTATTTATTTATAATAAGCACACCAACAGCACAGTCACTTACAATTCAAATGAAATATCATGTAAAATTAGCATTTCAGTAACCATGCAAATAACAGGTATGCATAACATCTAAATTAAAAAAAAATATATGAGACAAAGGAGAAAAATAAAAAGTGTGTCTAGAAGCTTTCTAGAACACTACAAAAAACAAACCGATTAGAGCTACATAGACATGCACTCTACACTCTGTCTAAATAGGGAACGTCTGTATGAAGCGAAACTCATGGAGAAAATATCAATAGGAAAATCTGTCAAGTTGGACCTTTCATTATATTGCTTTGCCATACGTGTCAGTGGGCTATTAAATGTGGTATTTAAGGTGGATGTAGGCAATTCAAAAATACGATGATGGCGCTTACTACGTTGGCTAGACCTAAAGTTAAAATAGTTTACCAATTGTGCATCAATGGAACCGTTAATAATTTTATGGAGTGTTAGTAAGTCAGAATGGCTACGTCTTTCTTTTAAGCTAATCATTTTAAAGTGCCTTAACCTGTCATTGTAATCAGGTATAGCTTTACGGATCCCATTCTTCACACATAAATACCTAACAAAACGGGCCTGAACAGATTCAACACTATTAGAATAAGTTGAGTAATAGGGAGACCAAATAGTAGAACAATATTCCAAGGAACTCCTTACTAGTGCGTTGAAAAGTAAAACAATTAAAAAAAAAAGTAAAACAGTAAAACAAAATTTTTTTTCCTGTGGCAACACTACAGCTAACAGCTGTTTAGAATTTGTTCTCGAAATTTTTATCTTAAATATTATATTTCATTGTTTTTTAGGCCTATTTTCCAATTACTCTTCAAGTAATTATGATAATAATGTGTATTTTGTGTTAGATTCACATAGCTAGTGCAAATTAAGTGTACATAATTCAATGTAAATCGGTGACAGTTGCCGGCACAAGGAAACTTGCATTGTCATCTTGATATCAGGTACAATACTTTATATTTTACTTGTTATTAGTTAGTTTACGTACTACAATTAGTTCAATTACACCAGCAATTACCTACTTTGTTCACTTTTAGTAAGGCTACTTGATGCCAATGACCTTTGAACGTAAACATAACCTTACTTAGGTTTGGTGACAGAACTCCTTTTATTTACATTTAAATTTCATTTTTCCCATTGACTTATATATTTTCCTTTTAAACTAATCACCTTTTCAACTGCTGCCACAACAACCTTCTCTATTCTTATTTCTTGTCGCTTAGTTTCCTTACTTTTAATCATGATTATGACTCGCAGCGCCCGTGCTCGCCTCGAAGAGTCCAAACTCAATGAGGCTTTGAGCGCTTTAAAGGCGTCAAAGGAGTCCTGTGACCAACTAATTAAGGAAATAGATGACAATGAAAGGGTGCTCTTTGATGCCCATGAAAAGAATAGGAAGTTAAAAATTGAAATGGCTCAGATATATACTCAATACACTGATGCCATAGAAGAACGGGATAGACTTCAGCTTGTTGTGGACGGGTTCAGCCAGTGTAGCGTAGAGTATGAACAAGCTCTTAGCCACAAACACTTATTACAACAGCAGCTACATGAGGCTCAAAGTCAGATTACACAACTTGAGACTACAAACCTTAACATCACCGCCTCGCTGAATCAAAGTCTGTTCAATGAGTTGGTGTCTATTGCCCCGTCAATGGTTTCTGCCATAAACCCCACTATTGATTTGACAGGTGATGACGAATCAAAATCATGTAATTCAGTGAGGGTAGTCACTAGTAAAAATAAACTTAAAAAGTACATCAAAATTAATAAATACATTGTTAAAACCCAAAAAATGGTAAAAAGACAAAAGTTCTTTATCAAAAATGTTAAACTTAATAGGGAAAGGTTAAATCTACTTAAACAGCTAGATATGTATTCTTTTAATCTGGAGCAAAGTACTAGGAAATACAACATTGACACACAGGACTTGCAATCTCAACTTGACCAGCTGCAGGAGAAACTAAGATCAATGACTAACAAATATAATACCTCTGAAGATCTAATGAGGGAATATGTGTTGGCAATGAATGAGCTGGTGAACTCACAAACGAACAGCTGTGAGCGCTGTCAAACACCATCCAATGTACCTACACCAGACCATTCATTATCGGCATGCAATACCACATTACCGCAGCCTTGTGTTGATTTGACAATTCCCTCTGTTAATAGTACCATTATACCATCTAAAGAAATTGTAAATCATGATATTATATTATTTTGTGATGAGATTGGAAAGGAGTTAGGTCACTTGTTGACAGATGAATATCCGGGACACTCAATAATAAATTACTGTATGCCTGGTTGTTCTTTATTTGATATTATGAAAGCAATTGTTAAATGTAACTTTAAACAGGAAACAACTTTATTAATATTTATGGGAAATAGGGGTAATTTAAATAAAGGAGAATTGCTCCAATATCATAGAACATTGTGCAACCTTAGCTTAAGAAAAATTGTTTTGTTTACATTGCCTTACAGTAACAGTTTGCCACAGGAAGAAAATAACTTAAGATTTGATATAAACATGACATTGCACAATTTGACATATAATGATAACTTATTCCAGTTAATTGATACTAACTATTATGTTGGTAATAATTTATATTTGACAAAAGATAGATATAATATTGTTATGTACTATCTTTCTAACTATCAAAAAAGACAGATAGCTGTGTCGCTATCATATTTTTTTTCTATTTCAGCCAAACATTTGGCTAAACAAATTGCTCCTATTGAGCAATGCAATGACTTTTTAAATTACTCTGGTAATAATTTGGTTGAAATTATTGACATTAATCATTTAAATTAGAAATTAAGACAATAGAGGCAACCTCTTGCAAAAATGTAAATAAGTCAAATGAAAGTGTAAAAAAATTAAATAGTATCAATCTGGTGCATCAAAATATTCAAGGTTTTTCAAACAAAGACTTAGAAGTAGAATTATTCCTGAATTGTTACAATATAGATATTCTTTGTATGACAGAACATTGGCTTAAAAGTCACCAGTTCATGTTCAATTTTAGTAATCACCAGGTTGGTAGTTCATTCAGCAGAGTAAATGCTATACATGGTGGCTCATTAATTTTAATAAATAACCAGCTTAAGTTTAAAGACCGAAAGGATATTGTGAGCCTCTCTGTTGAACGGACAATTGAAATAGCCTGTATAGAATTGGAGCAGTTCATTATATTAAGTGTGTACAGACCTCCTTCAGGATTGTATGATTGTTTTGAAAAAGTTATGGATGAAGTGTTGCACAAAATCTGTAATACAAACAAGTCCATCATCATTTGTGGTGATTTTAATGTTAATTTGTTAGAAAATTCTGGGTTAAGTACTAAAATTATAAGTTTGTTTCAGTCATACAATCTTGCAAACCAATTTTTGGAGCCCACTAGAATAACTCCTACTAGTGCCACATGCCTAGATAACATTTATACAGATGTTATACCAATCCACAAAGACATTATTAACCTAATAGACTCAGATCATTGTGGACAATTAATCACTATTCCAAATAAAAACAAAAAAATTACTAAAAAAGATATCACTGTTAATCCAAAAACAACTAATCGCTTGGAAACATTTAAAACTAAACTCATGGGTAAATTACCACTTTTGTTCACTAATGATGACCCTAATCAACAATATAATGATTTTTTTAATATGTATTGCTCACAATTTGATAACACATTTATTCCAAAAACATTATCGGTTAATAGTATTGCTTCCTTCAGTGACTGGGCCACCATTGGTATACATAAAAGTAGAAAACGACTTTATGAATTATATGAAGAACGGATTTGTATAAACACTGCTGAATTTAACTTATATGTTAAGAATTATTCTAAAATATTTAAAAAAGTTTGTAGTATTGCCAAGTCACGTTATTTGAGTTCAAAAATTAAAAATAGTAGTAACATTATTAAAACGACTTGGAATGTCATTAATAGCGAAACGGGAAGGTCATGCACCCGAAGTAGTGACTACAGCCTTGTTATTGATGACAATATAATTAAATCAGATTGTCAAGTCGCCGCGGCCTTTGAAAATTTCTTTGCAGAGATTCCCGTATCAACTACTAAATCTCTTAACTCATCACCCATTGCTGCAGAGTCTTTACTTAAAGAAAACGTTCCAGTTTGCGATTCTGAATTTCACTTCCAATATGTAACCTGTAAAGATATAATTAAAAATTTTCACACGTTAAATGTTAAAAAGACCGCAGATCTATGGGGTAATTCTGTGGATGTTGCTAAGTCGATTATAGACATTGTAGCACCTACATTAGCTGTTATATTTAATAATTGTATTGACCGTGGTGAGTTTCCTGATCTTATGAAAAACAGTAAAATAATACCGTTGTTTAAATCGGGTAGTACATCAGACCCTACTAATTATAGACCTATTTCAGTACTACCTACCTTTAGTAAAATTTTTGAAAAACTTATTTTAAATCAATTGCAAAGATTTTTTTAATAAAAATAAATTACTACATAACAAACAGTTCGGATTTACAAGGGGTCGTTCGACTACCGATGCAGGAGTTGAACTTTTAGGACATATTTATAATGCATGGGAGGACAAATGCGATGCTTTGGGCATCTTTTGCGATTTGTCCAAGGCATTCGATTGTGTTCTTCATGAAACATTAATCAGGAAACTGCACCACTACGGAATCCGGAACGCCTCTCTGGATCTTCTTACTTCTTACTTAAGTGATAGGATTCAGAGAGTTGATGTTAACGGAAAAAGGTCACCCGGATCTGTAGTAAGAATGGGGGTCCCCCAGGGCTCAATTCTCGGCCCATTTTTATTTATTATTTATATAAATGACTTGCCTTACCTCATAAGGGATGAACATGATATAGTGTTGTTTGCAGATGACACTTCACTTTTATTTAAACTCAAACGTCAGCAGCTGGTTACTGACAATGTAAATAACGCCCTTGCAAAAGTAGTTAACTGGTTTAATGTCAATAACCTACTTCTTAACGGAAAAAAAACTTCAATGCTGCAAGCATGCAAGCTTCAATGGGGCCCCCATATAGACAAATTGTCAAAAAAGCTTAGCTCTGCAGCATACGCCGTTAGGAAAATTCGTGATTTAACTGATTTAGAGACAGCCCGTTTAGTATACTTTAGTTATTTTCATAGTGTGATGTCGTACGGTATTCTGTTGTGGGGAAATGCCGCCGATATTCAGACAATTTTTATATTACAAAAAAGGGCAATTCGTTCCATTTATAAATTAAGTCCCAGACACTCCCTCAGAGACAAATTTAAAGAGATTAATATAATGACTGTGCCTTCTCAGTACATTTATGATAATCTTTTGTATGCACATAAAAATATTAATCTGTTTAAAAAATACAGTGATATCCATAACATAAATACTAGGAACAAACACAAATTTGTTGTTCCAACAACAAGGCTCAAAAAAATAGGTGGCTCGTTTAGATGCCAATGTATACGTTTTTATAATAAACTTCCTAGCCACATTCAAGAACTAAGCCTTAATAAATTCAAATCTTTTATAAAGCGAAAACTATGTCAGAAAGCCTATTATACTGTAAAAGACTATATTGAGGACAAAAAGGCTTGGGATTGAGCTGCTCCAATAGGTTTAGAATGTTGTTTTTATTTTTCTAATTTACACTTTAATAATTTTCTTTTTTTTTTTTAAGTATCTATTTACTTAAATAATGACATGTACATTTACTGTATAAAGTATTATATGATTTTAATTATTGTGAATGTGAGGACTATGTGGGTAATTTTTTGTTTTTTCTCTCTTCGTTTTAATCATGATCTGGCAGTTTGAGTAGTTTATGCGGCCTACCCAAATGTCCTGTCTTTGGTATTGTTCGTCGAATCGTTGAGCTCCTTAAGTTCTGAGTTGAGCTGCACGGTTACTGACAAATGCGTGCACTGACTGGACAGGTCCGCTCAATCTGTGTGGTTCTTTCCTCAAAAGACTATTTCAGACACTAATCTACATGGTCCTCAAAGATTATGTCCGGATTTTTTATATACACATTGACATTGATGAATTTTATTTAGACAATGACATGAATATTTACTTTGTAAGTAATTTTTATTATTTTTTTATTTTTTATTTAATTATTGTGAATGTGAGGACTATGTGGGTCATTTCTTCTTTTTTTTTTCTCCTTCTTAGTTTTAATCATGATCTGGCAGTTTGAGTAGTTTATGCGGCCTACCCAAATGTCCTGTCTTTGGTATTGTTCGTCGAATCGTTGAGCTCCTCAAGTTCTGAGTTGAGCTGCACGATTTTTGACAAATGCGTGCACTGATTGGACAGGTCCGCTCAATCTGTGTGGTTCTTTCCTCAAAAGACCATTTCAGACACCAATCTACATGGTCTTCACACGATCTGACCAAGATTTTGTCTGGACTTTAAAAGAGACTGTGACTTCTGAGTTTGTTTCGGCCTTTCTTCTCAGAATAGTCAGTTAGGAAACGCCGACCTCATCTAGTTTAAAAAAAAAATATGATTGACGTGTAAAAGTGTTTGTACAAACCTACTTACAGAAATAAAAATCATTTATCATTTATCATTTATCATTTATCATTTAATGCTACTATAATTACGAAAAGGTTTCGCCGTACGGATTATAAAGCCAAGCATTCTTTTAGCCTTAGTCACTATACCATCTATATGATTGCGAAAAGATAGTGATGTATCGAAGAGAACCCCTAGGTCACGGATAACCGACACTCTGCTCAGTACTGATCCATCAATATGGTAATCAAATTTAATGTAATTCACTTTATTCGTGAATGTAATTGTCTGGCATTTTTTAACATTGAGCGTCATTCTGTTGTTCAAACACCATTCCTGAAGGACATCAAGATGTCTCTGAAGGTTCATACAATCACTTAGGTCCAATATCCTACAGTATATCTTTAAATCATCAGCGTAGGCTAAACAATTGCAATTTTTTAATTCTAAAAGATCATTCAAGAATATCAAAAAAAGCAAAGGGTCCAACTTAGAGCCCTGTGGAACACCAGAACCAGGAGAAAAAGGTACAGATTCATAACCCGCCAAGGCAACTATTTGAGAACGATTAATTAAATAACTCTCGAACCACCGCAACAGAGAGCCATGAATACCAGCGTAGTTCAACTTCATAGAAAGAATTGAGTGATCAACGCGATCGAATGCTTTTGCAAAATCTGTATAAACAGCGTCAACCTGACCCCTAGCTTCAAAGGTGTTACTAATGAAAGTAGTGTAAATAAGTAAGATAAACACAGTCGAACGGTTGGACACAAAACCATGCTGCTTCAAACTAATAATATGACGAAAGTGGGAATAAACTACATTGTATATGAGACCCTCAAACATCTTTGCAAATTGTGATATAATAGAGATTGGTCTATAGTTAGTTACGTCGTTCATACTACCAGACTTATGTATGGGGATAATGTGTGAGATTTTCCATAAATCGGGAAATGTACCTTCCTTAAGGGATTTATTGTATATTATCTGCAGTGGTATAATAAGAGCATCGATGCAAAGACGAATAAAAATAGGAGGAAGTCCATCCAGACCAGCTCCTTTATTAAGATCTAACTTTTTGATGCTATCACTAACGTCATTTTCAGTAATGCTAATAGAAGACAGACTATAACTAGACGAGGAGTAATTTGGAGACAAATTACTAGGCTGTTGAGTAACACCATACACAGATGCAAAATAGTCTGCAAGTAGATCAGCCACACCACTACCACCCTCACCAACACGATCACCCCATGAAACCTGGTCAGGGACACCCCTGAAAGATTTCTTAGACTTAG
Organism: Oligia fasciuncula; assembly: GCA_963082905.1. Taxonomy (NCBI): domain Eukaryota; kingdom Metazoa; phylum Arthropoda; class Insecta; order Lepidoptera; family Noctuidae; genus Oligia; species Oligia fasciuncula. The sequence continues at coordinate 5,491,949 of OY720408.1, read as the reverse complement.
CGTAACGCCAAAAAGCTTTTACATTTGTTTTTAATTCACTCTCAATTCTTTCTATAAAATCCCTAAAACAGTTACACATAGCTCTCCCAGCCCGCAATCGTAGGGCAACAAAAGTATCGTAGTCCCGAGGGTTTTTGTACCGTTTGAACCGAATCCTATATTTATGCTTTTCTTTAAGAACTTTTATCAACGAAGCCGAGAACCAAACTGGATAACAATTATTTCTAGGTTTACCCCTCGGAGTGTATTTATCTATATTTTCCCACAGTATATTATAAAACGTCAGAACATAATCATTACAACTCAAATGACAATAATCCCCCCAATTTACTTTAAGTAGATCACGAACACATGCCTCATAGTCTGTTTTAGTGAAAATATATTTAGACTGTTTAATATTATAATTTAAATTAGAAATTGAAGTTTTATTAAGAGTTAATTCTAGCGGCGGATGTTGTATATCTGGTTTACTGATGGGGGGTGCGGAAGAAACAGAAAGACTGGAGTTCTCATCCACCAAGACGAGGTCTAGGACACTGTCATTTTCATTGCAGATGTTATTCATTTGAACAAAGCCGGTGATGTTTAGGAAGTCCCTCAACGCTGAGGACTTAGGGTCACTAATTCCTAGAAAGGGATCATTAGACTGAAGCCATTTCACATTTGGAAGATTAAAATCACCAAGAATCAAAGTGGTGCAATCCATATAACGCAAGCAAATTTCTTCAGCCTTGGCAAAGAACTGAGCAAAGATATGGCAAGGTATATAAGACGGTAAATAAACAACACAAATATTCATACAGACGCTACCAGCACTAATACACAACCACATGTCCTCAACGGAAGTTTGCCACTCAGTTTTATTAACAAAATTATACTTATTACTAATAGCTACCAATATCCCACCACCATAATTTTTAGAGTACAAATCTTTATACTGTGCACTACGATCACGGCGCACAACAGTATATCTCTGATCAAAGTATTCAGAGGATAAGAACGAGTCATCCAACCAAGTCTCTGTCAGACATATTATGTCATAGTCAGAACTTAAAATTGACATTAGAATTTCATGTGACTTCGTTTTCATGCCCCTAACATTCTGATAAAAAATCGAAATACTATACACTAGACTAAAAACAAAGTAAACATGACCAATAGAAACTTAATGAACAATTCAAATAATTATAAAAAAAATTCTAAACACTGCTCATCTTTAATCAGAATAGTACCTGAATTTTCACTCTTGCATACAAAAATTTTACCATAGCGAACCCAGACAAACTTATAAGATTTTTCTTTGGCCTTAAGACGTGTAGCAGCGTGTAAAGATTTATATGTTGGAGAAAGGTGCTCGGATACATAAACCGGCACCTTGCTACCGCCATAACCCAAAAGAGTCGTGTTCAATTTATCATCAGTGTGTGATTTATTGTATCTAGTTATTGCAGAATACAATTCGTCGCGACATCTAGGACTACGCAACTTCACTATTACAGAGCGCGGGCGAGACTTGTTGTTGTTCATACTGGCCACTCTAACGCACTTCATAATATCGCAGTCTTTTAACGCATATGACACAACATTAGCCAATTGTGTAACGACTGTCGGTAACACTTCATTCTTATTTTCAGGCAAGCCGTGAATTTCCAAATTCGCCTCCCGCATATTCTGATCAAGGGTGTTTATTTGCGTTTTCAGCTGAGCCATAGTCTTTTGCATATCGGAGTTCTGTGAACGAAGTTCAGTGTTCTCACGTTGCACATTCTTGAGTTCAGTTTTTAAGTCAGCAACTTGAGAGATATCAAAGGAACCAGATAACTTTAACTCATCGATCTGTTTCTTTAAATCTTCCATTTCAAACCTAAGCTCGCTAATCATATTCTTAACCTCAATACGTAATGTATTACGAATTTCCTCCCGTATAACAAGACGTATATCGCTGACTTTATTATCCTCGCCTTCAGAGCTATCTTCAATTGTCTCAGACGTCGATTTATTATGTTCCTGTTGAGATAAACAGCTCGGACAATTCCACTTAGAACGTGCAGCTTTATTGAGCCTTTTAAACGCAGTAGCACTCAGATTAACACACAGGTGATGAAAGAATTTATTACAATTAGAACAAGTTATTTTTTCATTTTGTTTAACTGGTAATCCACAAGTATCACAGTTAGACATTTTCAAAGTACAGAAACAATCTCCCAAACAATACAATAAATCCAAAAAGACAAGGTGTGATTAGTCGGACGCGAACTCACGACACTCTATGTTCGCATGTCACACGTTAGCATTCACTGCCAACAATACTTTAGAGTGACACACGAAATTATGGATCCGGTCCAGTGACAAAACAAAGTTAACACAACAGGCGGTAGATTAAAAATAATTTTATAGTGACAACTTTCAATAAAATAACTTTTGTTAGATCACCGCTACAGTACAGTCACGAGCACTAATATGTCAACACTCGGCTACTTTCAATTGCGATTTTTTCGTGAAATAACGAATGCAACGTTGAAATACGACACTTCACATAAACGTAAGGGTTCGAAAATACTATGTTCGTAATAACATAAAATTTCATTAAAAAATAAAGGAGTAAATTGCCTTTGAATAAAGCCTTGTGTATACATACTTATGCTCGTGACTGTACACTTTGATATTCACTATTATCACATTTAGGACACTTTGATCGTTTAAAATTATGTAATTGCAGCCCATAGGGTTCCGTTTATGATTGTTTAGACAGCACGCAGTCGTAAAATAACTTTTTACTATGATTTTAGAATTTAAGTTACAGAGCAGAATTAACGTGACCGTACTATTTGACGTCTCGATGACATGTCATATGCCTATGTCATATGACAGCTCTTAAAGTGTACTTAATTTCATTCTATGGCAGCTAAATTCAAATCCAGCGCGAAAACGGTTTTTTATGCGTTTTTTAAAAATGTTCAACATTGTGCAACAGTTATGAAACCTATGTCATATGAAAGCTCTTAAAGTGTACTTTATTTCATTCTATTGCAGCTAAGTTAAAATCCAGCGCGAAAACGAATTTAAATGCGTTTTTTAAATGCGTCATTTTGGGCTCAGTTTTTCAACATTGTTCAACAGTGACGAGTTATATGTCATATGAAAGCTCCTAAAGTGTACTTTATTTCATTATATGGCAGCTAAGTTAAAATCCAGCGCAAAAACGTTTTTTTTATGCGTTTTTTTTAATCTATTTTGTTTTGATATTAAATTATAATTAGCTGTCAGTCAGTAGCTAGGATTATAAATAGCTCTTGTTTGACTAAAAATACACTAAAAAGATCATCATAGGCCGTAAAAAAACATTTTCGCGCTAGATTTGAACTTAGCTGCCATAGAATGAAATAAAGTACACGCAAAGAACTGTCATATGACATAGGTTTGATTACTGTTGCACAATGTTGAACATTTTTAAAAAATGCATAAAAAAACCATTTTTGCGCTGGATTTGAACTTAGCTGCCATATAATAAAATAAAGTACACGCCAAGAGCTGTCATATGACATAGGTTTCATCACTGTTGCACAACTTTGAGAAGTGGGCCCAGTGTTCATTCAAAAGTGCTCATGGTCCTTTATTAGGCGGTCATTGGATAATTCGACAAGAATTGAGATTAGGACCCGTCACGTTTAGGCACATTTCGTTACATAAGAGAGAAGAATGATATAACTCTCTCTGTCTCTTACACTAAATCTCTCTTATTCCTTATATTTTTTAGGACGTTACACTTCTGTCACCTGTCACGTGTGTGGTGCTGTACACGCATTTAAAAAAAATACAATTATGAAATTAGATGCTTCGTACCTATTAAAAAACAATTTGCTACTTCAATACCATTCGGTCCTGAAGAATTAAGGTTTTATTTGTTTATAACTAGCTCCTGCCCGCGACTTCGTCTGCGTGTAATTTCCAATTTTTACCGACTTCACAAAAAGGAGGAGGTACTATGTTCGGCTGTTTGTATGTTTTTTTTTTCCCATCGCATCGCCCGTCCGCGCTCCAACTTCATTTTCGCTCAGCGATCTTTCGGACTTCATTTTGCTCGTCTCCTAAGGGTCATAGCGTGATGTTAAATAGCCTATAGCCTTCCTCAAAAATTGGGCTATCAAATTCAAAAAGAGTTTTTCAAATCCCACCTGTAGTTCAGAGATTAGAGCGTTCAAACAAACTCTTCAGCTTTATTATTAATATTATTCAATCAATTAAATTGAAGACCACACAACAGCACAAGCATTATTTTGTGTACCGCACCCACATTCTGTTCATTTTTTACCACTTGCACGAACGATTAATCTATCCAAACTTCCAAAAAAGACATTAAAAAAATTAAATAAAAAAAAAAAAACTTTTAAAAGTTGTTGTTTGTTAATCGTATTTGCATGTGACGTGACTGTATCACATCTCATACTCATGTTAACTGACGGCGTTCGAATATCATGTAAAATGTGCTATGTGGCGTAGCCGATATCACTAGGAATGCTGCGCTCGGACATCATGTTGGAATCCCGCTGCCCACATACCGAGAAGCAGTGTACTAAACACTCGCCTTACTGCTCGTGGAAGCAGGTGGAAATCAACAGCATCGCATCAGGATTCGGACACCTGGGACCGGTTTCCAGAGAAATACAGAGGTAGAGGATTGTAGAGGTCGTTCTTTTACAGCCGCATTCACACATTTCTAATTGTAGCGTTCCATGGGCCGTACTGGGCCGTATTACGAAGTATAAATGCCATCATGGTTCCAGTGCGAAAAAGGGATGGAGCTATCGGTAACGTATAGCTCTGCCTCTCTCTTCATGATGTCATTAAACCGTCATATTAAGGCACCTGACGTGTTAAAGTCATTGTTCCAGCGTGAGAGGGAGATGGAGTTATACAGTACGTCTAGCGGTATCCTTTTCTCTCAACTGAACAATTGTAGCTTTAACAAGTCACAGTAAGTCCCCATGTCTTTTAAAAAGTACAAAAGTGTTTAGCCGATTCGTTGAAAGATCTTTCTCTACTTTGGTTCAAGACTGCGTCTCGATGTTTTTTAATGCCTATTGGTTCATCTGCACCTGTAGCTTAGTCTTGGGTCAGTTTTCTATTATACCTTACTAGCTTCTGCCCGCGACTACGTCCGCGTGAAATTTCTTGTTCCCCCGACCCACCTCGTCGCATCGCATCACCTGCTGCCCGCGCTATCACTTCGTATCCGCTTAGCGTTCTTTCTGACTTCTTTTATTTTTGCACGGTTCCTAAGGGTCATAGCGTGATATTAAATAGCCTTTAGCCATCCTCAAGAATTGGGCTATCAAATGTAAAAAGAGTTTTTCAAATCCAACTGGTTGTTCCAGAGATTACCTACCCCCTACATACAAACAAATTTTACTTTATAATATTAAGTATAAATGTTACCACGAAATCGGTTGTTTTAACATCGTCTCCTAGAGCAAAAAGTGCTTCTGCACTTGACTTGGCGGAGAATAAGTACATGTTCAATCATATTTTAATATTTTGTAGTAGCTGTAGTATGTATACATGTATACATATGTCAAGAAAATCATCGTAGCTACACAAAACACAATCATTTACTCCTTTCGTCTACCCATATTGATGTATTTTTTCCACTGACATATATTAATATATCTTTTCTGTCTTCTTTTCGTCCTTCTTCAAGGACATAACATGATTCTTTTTAAAGGCATCACAATAAACTTCAATTGAAAACAATTCGATTTGGTAATACAGCTGTTCGAGTTCTCATAAACATAGTACTACAACCTGACCTTTGTATAGGACATCACTTGGCTAAAATCAAAGAAAGTGTGTTGCTATTTCATGAATGTGTGAGTGAGGTTACTGAACTATCTCTGCTTGAATAACACAGCGGGCGATTCGTTCAATTGTGCCTGTCATTTTATGTTTATTACTTACATGCTTTACTAGAAATTTTTCAAATGGACAGCCTTATAGCTACTTACAGAGAAATCTGTGCGAAAAATCTATGATAAACGAAATTTTGCAGAGTTTTGCAGCTCAGATTTGTCCTTATCCTATGAGTATTAGTATATACTATATAGGGAATTGTATCTCGTTGTTCAACCTAGGAGGTTGTCGTTTGCTTAACGGGACTTGCCTGTGGGTGCCTCAATAAATTGAGGCCTCCAGCCAGGGCTTAAAAAACTTAAAAACTAAGCGACTACACCCTTTGTGGTACGGACCTCGGCTTAGAGTGTCGCTGAGAGAGAGCAGCAAGGGACAGGCTGGATCGGATTATTGACACAGTAACAAGTGTTCAATATTTACCTGCACCTTTATTGCGTAACACACAATCACAACCTGAATGATCTTGAAGGTTACTGCTAATCCATTGCCTCATATTATGTTCAAAAAATTTGTCTGCTCTGCAACGTAAATAACGCAATGAATGTCGTTGAGCTGTCAAACTTAAAGCCATTGCTACTGTTAGTGTGTTACGCAATTACCCCGCTCTGGGCATTGCTTTCCTTTTTGGAAAGCGTCCCCATAAATGACGGAAGGGCCACGAGACATTTAGTATCGGCGTTCAGTTACCGAACGTACAGTTGCCAAATCGCCGATCTCCTATGCCAAAAAAAAAATACAACCGAATTGAGAACCTCCTTCTTTTTTTGAAATCGGTTAAAAATTACAGCTTTGCATGATCTGTAGTTCAAAAGGGCCCTGGGTTTGAACTACGGTTCGTGCAAAGCATTGTCCTTTGGTTCCGTAGGAAAGCGGTTTCGTTATACAGGGTGGCATGACATCGACGCACAAAGTGGAACCGTGAACACACATCTAAACCGAGTTCAAGAACTATCAGTTCACATTGTTATGGAATAGTGACACTGACAGACCTTGAACTCTGTTTTTTGCTGATCGGGTTTAGTTTTTTTGATGAAACCAGCCTAAGACACATAATGGCGAACATGGTCTGGCTCGCGCTCGATGGAGTATTAAATTAATCAAAATAATTAAAGGCTATCCAAACTACGACAATTTCTAGTAAAGCAATTTATTGTGACTAACAGACTAACTGCCTCTTACAAGTTTTGTTTGAAAACTTAAATATTTTAAGCTTTTAGAACTTGGATGAAAATAGGTCTGTACCCAATTTTCACGTTACTTACCGACTTTTTAGCCCATCGCTCAAATGGTAAACGTCAAGTTTAGTAGACTTAAAAAGATCTGCACCCTAATTGCGTAACACAGTATCAATCACAATTTGAATCATTTTGAAGCATATTGCTAATCCATTGCTTCTTATGTTCGAAAATTTTGTCTGCTCAACAACGTAAATAATGCAATGAATGTTGTTGAACTGTCAAAATGAAAGCCCTTGCTACTAATGTGTTACGGAATTACCCCGCTGATCGTGACTAGAATGTAATTTTTAAAACGTGAAACATTAGGTACAAGCCTTTTTCTAAAAAGGATGAAAACATCTTGATTTGACGTTGTCTATGTCAATTAACATTGTGCTAATCTATAACAGAGTTGAGTTTATTTGCAACTGTATTTTAAATATGACAACACTGAATATAGTATAGATAAAGTTAATAAAAAAGAAATACAAATATCAGTGTCGACATTTAAAAAATACAGCTTAACATTGAAATGTGTATCGTAATTGCATGTTGAATCTTTGTAAATCACGGACAACTGAACGTGTTGCTCGCATAAATAAAACGAACAATGCATTTTATTTAACTTTTATAAATAAAACTATCAAATCGCGCCGACCTAAATAGGCCTGAACTTAATGTCAGCTAAAGAATACTATATCTACACTTACAGCAGACATCTAATCGAGCCACCCTGTATTTTTTTGTCTTTTTAGATAATCGTGAATTCAAATATGGAACAAAAAAATGTTGGCCAGTATGTCGGCTTCAAACTGCATAAAAACTTTTTGGATTCATAATTATTTATTTTGACGTTTTAGACCTTTATACTTAATGTAAAAATGCATGGCTCGATTTAGGAAACGGGAGTGTATTTATTTTATGGTTGCTTAGACAAAGTAATGGTTACTTGCTAGAAGCAAAATATTAAGTTGATACTTACTGCACATACAGTACAATCCTTTAAAAATGTGCTTGCTAGGGTTTTAGGTTCGCAAATAAAAAGTATATTTTTTTGTACCTACTTGCATTGTTCGTTAGTGGATGACAGATATAGTTAGCAAGCAGAAGGCCGGTTATTTGGAATAAAAACGATTGCAATTAAAACTAATACTTAGGTAAATAACAACTCTGTTCTATCATGAGGACAAAGAACAGTAATAACAGCTAAGTATGCTTCATTAAATTAATATGTACAGCTAGCTATCGGGAAAAGAACCTTTTCACACTGAGGAAGCAAAATGTATTGGTCATCAACTCATCAGTCTTGAAACACTTGATCATACATTCCCGGGCTTCTGAAACGAGCAATATTGCCATTTTTTCGTATTAGAAATGGTGAATTCAAAAGGCTTTGAAGGTCCGTGCAATGGCATACCAACCTGTCCACCATTTTGTTTTTTTCAAAATGGCGGCCTTGCTTGATTTATATAAGTAGGTTTCAAGCGTGGCCGACATTTCGAAAAAAAAAAAAAAAGGCGGACATGTAGGTATGCCAGGCTCCATATAAAAATCTACAATCTCCTTTGGAACAATGATGACATCAATGTGCTGGCCAGTATGTCGGCTTTTGTTTTTCTTTGACTCATCATTATTTTGATTTTTTGGCCTTATAATTTTCAAGGAATGTACGTTGGTTCGATTTAGAAGGGGAGTGTATTTTAATGACTAAATAGCAATATTCTTATTTCTATGCTTCTTACTGAAAAGGTTATACCGATTTGAGTGTTGCTTAAAAATAACAATCACAAAAAATATTTGGTGCCACAGCACAGGTAAAAAAAAGATCGTAAACGAGAATCTTGCTTACCCAGTGTACTTTGTAGGTACCATTTATATTTTTTCAAACAAAATTATGTAACCTTATTCGAAAAATCGCAATAAAAAATATGGTACTTAACAATAATGCCGGGTGCAGATTGGTGAAACGTAATCTGAAAATTCTGAAATGTAACACAAAAGACGTCCAAATGGTTTTGAAGATCCGTGGCATACCTACTGTCGCGCCATTTTGATTTTTTTTTCAAGATGTAAGCAAGTTCAAAAAATATTGATGTCACGAGATCAATTTGTACCGTTAATATCTCGGAAACGTGATGCTTTACGGGGTTTGGTCCTAGTATGTTTTCTGTTTGCATTAATGTCAGCTATCGATTTATATAGTTTACGTGTGTGGCCGCCATTTTGAAAAAAAAAAAAAAATGGCGCGACAGCTGTATACCATGCTTCATATAAAAATCTTCAATCCCCTTTGTGCAACTTGAAATGTTACTAAACAACTAGGCGAATTTGTTTCATTCAATATGTAAGTGTTACGTTTCACCAATCTGTACTCGGCATAACACAAGTTTTATTCCGCGCCTTTAAAAAAGGGTAAAAAAATTACAATACTTTTTTTTGTGTAACTTATAAGATTGCAATGGTTTTTTTTCAAGTAACCGTCTGGTAGTTAGACTATAGATAGTTGATACCCTGTATTTGTAAATCTAGCTGTACATAATGCTACATTGGGAAGCTAAACAACTGCCGTATAGGTGACGTAGATATACAGTAGCTACCTATAATTGTCAATATTTCTCCATATTATACCAACATTCGACTATTGTCTTCGAAAGATAAATTAAACAACGGAATCAATGGAACTTAAATTGTGGATTTAGTCGCGAAACACGAAGTGTTGAATTTGGCGGGAAAACAGCTGTCGTTAGTGTCAATTTTTCCACGTATTTTTTTTAAGTACTTACATATAGTACTTTTAATATATTTTCATAGTTTAGTAAAAAATAATACTTAAAGCTGACTTTTCCATCGCCAGATAATTTTATCGAGGGAATCATTTTGAATTTTTGACAGTTCTTTCCATAGATATAGATACACCCTATATCTGTGGTTCTTCCATATAAAATCTGTCAGACGTCAATTTTATTCCACGAATAAAAAATATCTGTCGATTGAAAAAGCAGCCCTTCCATAAATAAATAATTATTCTTTTGCAAAACATGACCAGAGAAAGGGGAAATTACAACGCCTAGATGTTCTTAGTGTAAGATAAGTTTGTATGAACAAGGACAATAATAATAAAATGAATGGAATTTACTCATGAGAACATACTCACCCATGAATTGAATCACTATGATTTATGTAATAAAACCCAGATGTTACCGTTGAATCATGCCATTGTATTATTATGTTATTTCGTCAATAAGGAAGAATGTTATTATAATACAGGGTCGAACTAAATTAGTTGGCGAAACTTTGCAGACGTGATGGTATCGATATCTAAACATGATAAAACAAATTAATTTTATTTTTTTTGGGTTCATCGACCGCAATTAGTATTAACTTGAAATATCAAAGAATCAAGAAATCAGTTTTTTGTGTTAACTTCACAGACTTAATTGGTTTTCTAAACACGATAAAACACATTTTCTCAACTCATATTTTCAAGTAACAAAACTACCAGCGGTCGTTGACCCCTAAAAAAACATCACATCTTTTTTATTTTATCGTGTTCAGATACCGATACCAATCACGTCTGCAGAGTATCGCTAGCTAATTTAATTTGACCCTGTAGTTAGTATACTTTTTGTTTCACTAACACACAAACAGGACATTTTCGACGGGAAATATGAGCATAATAATATATGAATGCAAACATATTGTGGGTTCCGCATTGGAGGTTGGATCCGCGACTTTCCTGCACCCAATGAGCTCATGGGAATTTTCATTGAGTTCACAGTCTTAAGAATGAAGCGAGCGATGAGTAGTATAAATGAGGAAAATATATTAATGTGTACGCAAAATATGACAAAAACATGATGAATTTGAACATGTGATTTATTATGGATTTTTTTAACGTCGCGTTGGAGGAAACGCGGTCACGTGGTCGTTGGCGTGCATTCTACACAAACGTATTCATTTGTTTTCTCTCTGGTCAAAACCGCGCAGCCGTGATGGGTATTGATATCTAAACACGATAAAAGAAAGAAAAAAAATTAGGTTTTTTTTGGGGTACATTTTATTTTATCGTAATTATTTAGTTATCGATACTAATTACGTCTGCGCGGTTTTGCTAGCGTGATGGGTATGGATATCTGAACAGGATTAAACAAAAGAAAAATAAGGGTTTCGCTAACTAATGTAATTTGATCCTGTAATTTGACATTAAAAAAAAATTTGCTCTGTCACTAGAATTACCCAGGGAGAAAACAAAGAATATGTTTGTATGAAATAAACGCGTGATCCTCTTAAGTTGTTAGGGCCAACATATTGCTTTAGATCCTTTTAAAATCTAAAAGGACCTAAAGCAATATCTTGGCCCTAACAACTTAACTTACTTAACAAAAAATACGGACTATCTATAATTTAGATAGTCCGTATTTTTTATTAAAAATATAGAAGACACTAGACAGATCTTTGTGTTGCCAAATACGACACTATCCAATCATCCGGCAAAATTGCTCAACCCATTAAACGGAATTCGATAGACCGTATCTTATTATGAGCGCTTAATAGCAATCATTACATAGCTTTCTAACTAAGCTGTTAGTGGAAATTCTTAAAAAAAATACAACTTTAATTTTGATTCAAAATGTAGGGAACAGCTGATTTTTTTTCGCGATTTCAGGTTTGGTCCCATAGTAAAAGTTGTTCATAATGATGAGTACAAAGACCTCTTAAGAGGCTGTTGATGTTTTTTCAATAACCCTGTATAACTCACAATGTATATAAAGATGTATACCTACACTTTGCAAATGATGTTAAGATAAGAAATTGTTACTCATATTGAGTTCAGCTGTAAGTTTTCATACCCACTAACACTATTACTTTTATTATGTAACTCGGAAAAAAACTGCAACTGTCTTGCATATATTTTTTTCTGACAATAAAGTAAATTTTGTATTATTTTTGTAAATAATTTAAAGAAGGTGGCGGTTCAAATGGCGGGCCGAAGATATCACCATCACTTATTCATAAAACATAATGACAGATTGGACAGAATTTCACAGAATTAAATTTTACAGTCGCTCAGCCTCGGGCTCTTCCGCTCGGATTACCTGATGCACAACGAGGAGAATAATAAAATCAAGCAAGTGGAGTTTAACACTGTAGCCTCAAGTTTTGGAGCCATCACGTCGTATCTACCAACTATGTCTCGGTACCGACATCGCTGAACGGTGCGAATACGATACCTGGATACTTCTGTTACAACAAAAAAAAAACTATATGTTTAATGACGTAAATTTTTCCCAATAAAGTTTCTGGGGAGAAAGAAAGTATCCAGGTATATATCTGCACCGATCAGTTCAACATCTCTCATGTGACTGCTGTTCTTCCAATCTGTTTGCACGCTGCATCTATTCTCCTACCCTCGTTTACTAGTGCTTCGTGTATCTTCGTATTTCTTCGTAATTTTCCGTTGTTTGTTGCACTATTTGCTTTGCTTCACACTTTACACTCTGGTGGCAGTTCCGACTTCCAGGCATGTTATATTATTTAGAAAGTTATTTCCGCTTCCTAGTTAAGTTTTGTATGTCGCATTTAAATTGATTTCCAGGTTTCAAATCGTATCCTTAGAATTTGGTAAGCAGTATTTTATTTTAGTTTTTTTATCATCAGCATCACGTGCATGTATTTATTTGGATTGTTAGCATTAGATCGCTTTATCCTGGCACGTTCGCTTGAGAGATGTTACCTGTCCACGCCTGCATTGTCGGTTCAATAACAGTTCCGTTTATTTTCCAAATTTGTTACGGACTACTGAAAAATAATGGTGTATTCTTATAATTTATGAAATGTGTATTTCTGTCCAATCTTTGCTGGGTATGGCTTAGGGTACACATCTTTCAAATTGTTATTAGGCGCTTGTGTTTCATTCATACACACATGCACAGATTTTCACTCAGTTCATGATGTACCTAATTCAACTACGTTTTCCAAGATCTCGTCATGAGCTTTTTTTCTTTGGAAGTGTTTGGTCAATAGCCAATGTAAACCCTAGAACGTAAGATCATAAGGTATATTGTTCATTGTCATCACTTTGTCATGCTTAGCTTTGATGTTGCAAGAATCATGTTTTCACGTAGGTATATACACGGTTATTTTAAATTAATAGGCGAAACTTCACATAAGGGATGGGTATCGGTATCTAATAGAATAGCAAAACAAAGAAAAGGACATCAATACGAGCGACAGGGGCAAAACCCTGTCGCTCGTAGTTTCAAGAAATTATGATTTTATTAAATCACTGTGTTTTGTTTTTATTGCTATTAGTGCCGATACTCATGAAATCTGTGAAGTTTTGCTATTTAATTTAAAAGGCCCTGCATACAGAGTTTTTATGACGACACTTCACCAGCACTCTAATTGCGTATCCCACTTTCAATCACAAACCGAAAGATTTTGAAGGAAATTGCTAAACCATTGCTTCATATGTTTAATTCGTCTGCTCAATTCATTATGTACCACATTGAATGTTGTTGAACTGTCAAAATGAAAGGCATTGCCGTTGTAAGTGTGTTACGCAATTTAACCGCAGGACACAAATGTGACCATTTAATTAATTTGATAATTGTTCCCGAGCACTAATGAAAAGAGAACAGTAAATCTAGGGACAAAAGAACTTAAGTGTAAAAACATCGCAGATGTGCCCTTTTCGCCCAGATATGACACTATCGGATCATTTTAACTTGTTATTTAGAGCGGAACTATAGTAATACAAGCGGGAAATTTTGCCACATTTTTCCGCTCTGTATAGCTATTCACAACCATCCGACAGGCTATTGTATCGAAAATTACACATTTGGATAACCTGATTTGCCTTACTCCCGACAGCAGACAGCTGTCGGAAGAAAAGCGGTCGTCTATTTGATTTAAACTGACAAAATTTTCCGGTTTTGGACCTGTGCACAGCATTTAGAGGACTCCTACGATAACAGTGATTGATGTTCAATACCCTACGGAAGCTTATCTAGTGGTTGTGAATTGCTATGCAGGGCCTCAAGTCTGCTATTACAATAGTGTCAGAATGGTCTATCATTGATTTCATAATTGTTGATTTTGACAAGTTTGGTAATCTACTAATATAATCGCGTCTTTATGACTTTCCAATGGTCAACCACTGGCACTCCATTGAAAGAAATGGCATAGAATGGCAATCTCGTACATAATGACAAATGAATTACTGACTTAGGCGGTAATCTGCTAAAATTTTGACAGTTCAGACCTACCATTAGAACGTCATTGTGCAGTCATTGCTACTTAATTCGTTACCAGTATCGTATATGTTCTGTGCCATTAAACGACCAATGATCGACCATTATGAATTTAGCAGATTACGAACTTTTAGCAAAATGACAATGGGATCGTGTTGGAATGACGAATTTGTAAAAATAGCAGACTTGGGCCCCAGGTCGGTCCAGTCCCTAGCCCAAAGGGGGGTATATTTGCGTAGGTATTCGATTCTCAGTCCTGTCCAGATCTGGGCGTCATTATGATGGAGGTATTCCACGATGTTACTAAATGAAACAGCTTGAATTTATCACCAAAGTAAAGAAACAAATGGAAACAAAGTCTTACCCAAGATAAGAGTTCACTTACAAGATTTTTTTCTTATTTAGATACTTATTATTAGGTACTCATAGGTACCTATTTACTACTTACACGTTGTAAGATATTAACAGTAAGTAATTAAATATGCTGAATCATACTAGAATTTTAGTAAATCAGCTTTCAGATATCGTGAGGCATGTGCCCCCAATGGTTTATATTAAAACGATACCCAATTTTGCTCAAGGTTTACTTTAAAATTGCGTAACACACTGTCAATATCAATCTGAATCATTTTGAAGGATATTGCGAATCCATTACTTCGTATGTTCGAAAAATGTGTCTACTCAACAACGTAAATAACGCAATGAATGTTGTTGAACTGACAAAACGAAACCCATTGCTACTGATAGTGTGTTACGCAATTACTCCGCGGGTTGCTCACTGCGAGTTCTTTTCGACGCGGTGAATTCAGATCGATGTCGCGGCTTAAGAATATCCGAGGTTTCTAAATTTGCGTTAATTACCAGTATTTCTAAACATTAATATATTGCCAGGTCACATCGTAGGGGCTTGTGGCTAAATGACCACAGCTGCAATGTAGCGCAATGACAATCCAGTTGAACGTTGTTCAGTTGTTTTACATAACGGAGCTGTTTTGTAAAACCCCTAGCGGTTTTGTAAAACAGCGGATTCTACAATCCATCCGCGATATAATTATCTATTGTAAAGAGTTTGTTTAAAAATAAAACAAACTCTTTTCTATTTTACATTCTTAATCTACTTAGTTACATTTTGAACGTTAGTCATTTGTTTTTTTTATACTGAATTGTTAAACGATTATCATTGCTGACTGTACAAAGTACAATAAACTTTTCACTCAAATCAAAAGTCAATTATTCAAATTAAGCTGAGAACAAAGCACTCAAACTCAAACTCAAAGTTATTTGCAATTTTGTTATAAAAAAAAACATTTTAATAACAAAATTGCAAATAACTCGTATTGTTTATGTACATATTATTATCATGTCATTGTTACAAATTAAAGTTGAATCATATCCCAATTCCAATGTTTTGCAACAAATTGAACTCCCTTTATTTATGTATGGCCGAAATTCAAGTTTTCGAGATATTGAAAAAATTTTTGAAGCGTAAATTGAAAATATTGGTAAGATATTATTCTTTAATCGGTCATCATTTTAATTATTTTGTTGAATTAAGTACTTTTAATTATGTTCATAGCTTAATTGAAATTGCCAGCTACAATATGATTTTTTAATGGTACCTATTCAATATGTAGTTTTTTTTAATTTTTGGAATTATATCGAAAAACCCTAAAAATTCTAATATCTCGAAAACTATTGAATTTCGGCCATACATATGGGGGGTTCAATTTGTTGTTTTTAGCCCCCTATCAGCTCCTGACGGATATACGTCGATTTACAAGTAACCCTGTATAAAATTTCAATCAGAGATACATTCCAAGAAAAATTATGGTTGGTCTCTATAGAATTCTTCTGTACTTACGGGCAAGCAAAGAGTTAGATATGCAGAAAAATAGGTGTTTCCACCTCTCTGCTGGCAAGAGTAGGTGCTATTGCTACCCCAATACAACGCCATAAGGTTCTTTTGGCGCGTGGCCAAAATAGAAACTAATCCCGCCATCTTGTTTTCTCCACAAATGTTTACCAACAACCCTGTCAATGCCACTTAGCACCTTAATTGCGTAACGCACTGTCAATCTCAATCTAAATCATTTTGAAGGATACTGCTAATCCATTGTTTCATATGTTCGAACAAAATGTCTGCTCAACAACGTAAATAACGCAATGAATGTTGTTGAACTGTCAAACTGAAAACCATTGCTACTAATAGTGTGTTACGCAATTACACCGAGGCGCCAAAAGATCCTTGTAGTACTATAATTGTCGAAAATTCGAATACATGGGGTTCATTTAAAATGTGGGTTGAAAAGTAATTGAGGTAAAATGGCTATTATGCCTGTGCTTTCTTAGTCTTCAGTGTTGGTATCGGGCTGACTGCCCGGGTACCGTAGTGTATGTCACTCTAGGAGCCAATTCTAATGAATATTGAAAATAATCATGCATCTCTAAGGGTTTGTCCACACTTAACAGGGACAGTGTAAGCGTCACGTGTCAGAAAAAATAATTTCTTGCATAAATTTTGTATCAGGGCTTTAAAAGGCCCTGACGGAGGACTCAGGATCCTGATAAGTGTGGATCTATCCTAATACACGTTACTCATATACTTAGCTACTTAGAAAAATGCATGCTAGACAAAGCTAAGCTTCATTTTCACTTGTTTAGCTGTAAAGAATAAAGTATTTTTCTATAGTAAAAGTGATTTAATCTACAAATTAACAAAAAAATGTGTTATGTCTAGTCTTCTGAGACAATTTCACCATTTCTAAAAAAATATACTTATGTAGTAAGCGAAAAAAAAACATATTATAACTTAAAAATTAAGTAAGTTAATAAATAATAAATAGATTTGTAATGAAAAAGAAATCACTAAGCGCAACTTTTAGTAGAGTTTAGGAATTTCTAAATTATTCATACAAAAAGTTTCAAGCAATCATATTTTTTACCTGAAATGAGTGAAATCGTCTTTACAGTGATTTTTTTCTTTTTGTAGGTTAACCTACTTTTTCTTCTCATTGCCTTTGTATTCAGCACTATTAGGGAACCGGCAAACGGTCGTGTTTTTTTATTAAACTTACACAATAGGTACTCATGACTTTTTTCAACATTGAACATGATATTAATAAAATGGTATTTTGATGTTGTTAAAATTTTATAGCTTGCTTAAGCCCTTATTATAGCAATAGTTGCCTGTATGTGAATGTGTGTTGTCTATGTCTATTAGTTATGTATTTAGCTTATTTAGTACTTATTTAAATTGCCTGTAGTTTTTAGATTTAAACAGATGGGCAATATTTTACAAGCAATTGTAACACACCTGTTTTCCTGATATAACGTATGTTATTACTTATTAGCTAATAAATAAAATCGATTTTCAGTTGCACTTCATGTCATTGGTTTTTAGTTTAATATTTTTTCATCAAGTGCTTGTAAAAATATAGTTCGTTATAAAGCGTACATACAACACACGAACAATTTATGCTGCGATCTGTGGTCTCAATCTTTTTGTCAAACAACGTTATGTTCGTGACTGCACTGCGATCGTGATCTAAATTGTTCGTCTGCACACCGCCTTATAGATACATCTATGACGTAATTAGTTAAAAAAAATACGGATTTTCCGAAAAGGTTTTGAAGGTCCGTGGCAAAACTATTGCCCGCCATTTTGAAAAAAAAAAATGGCGGATAGTGTACCTACTTACCTAGGTATTCCATGCTCCTTAAAAAAATCATCAAAATATAATTCTGGTAAATATTTTCCGTTTACGTCAAAGATGTCTGTAATTTAGATTGATCAGCATGACTTTTAGATTTTAAAGTATTCTTTTCATCACATTACGAACATAATGCAATGACTTAACTGCCACGATGACGTCATTTTTGTGTTAAATTAAAATCTTAGCAGTGGCCCCAAATTTTTTGTAAGATTTAATTTTTTTTTTTATCTACCCTGTTAAGTTTGTGAGGCTTGATTATGGCACATGCTAATTGCTTATTTTAGAGCTGTAGCTAATATAAATAGAAGGTTGGTTATTCGATTAATAGCATACATAATTAGACTATAATCTTCCCACTGCTGGGTCACAGGCCTTCTCTCTGTCAGTGGGAGTGGGCCATAATCCACCACGCGGACCCATTGCGGTTTGGTATTCGATTAATGATAATGGTTGACTTATGTACGCTGTTTAAAATTTTGTATGCGTTATAATCAACCATCATAAAAAGCACGGTGTATACGACCAATCGATCTTAAGTTCAAAATTAGATGCAAAAATAACGTTGTATACAGGGTGGCAGAGAACATTGACGCGCGAACTGTAACCATGACTTCAGTACATAATTCTAGACCCCCTAGCGTAGAAATTTTACGTCGGTTATAAAAAAAAAAACCGGCCAAGTGCACACGAAGGGTTCCTACCATAAGGCATAAAACGCCGAAAAAAACGTTTCTTTTATACCCCTTTAAATTTTAACTTTATTTTATTTTTATTATTTGTTGTTATAGCGGCAACGGAAATACATCATCTGTGAAAATTTCAACTGTCTAGCTATCACGGTTCATGAGATTTAGCCTGGACACAGACAGACAGACAGTGGAGTCTTAGTAATAGGGTCCCGTTTTTACCCTTTGGGTACGGGAACCCTAAAAAACAGCTGTTTCATAGAAAAATGCAATACAACCGCGGTCAAAATGTACTGCACCACATTTTTTTTTTAATAACCGGCTAAAAATTTCAATGCAGGTGTTCAGAATCATGTACTGAATCCATGGTCGCAGGTTGCCCGTCGATGTCCCTGCCACCCTGTATTTATGAGTAGGTACGCACGGCTACACATCAAGCTATACATATCCATAACCCATACCCATAACCAGTGACTACAACCACAACAACCGTGTATCTGACAATCAGTCTTACCAAGGGGTATCGTATTACCTAGTAACTGGGTTGTGGAGGTTAGATAGGCAGTACAACCGTGTATCTGACAATCAGTCTTACCAAGGGGTATCGTATTACCTAGTAACTGGGTTGTGGAGGTTAGATAGGCACCGTAGCCCCCCAGACGGGGGGACATGCGGGGCCCGCCAGCTAGGCGGGCATGCGCCGGGGGGGTTGTGGATGCAAAGGCTGAGCCGGATTCTCATGACCTCCCCATCAAGGCGATGAGGGAACACCGCTGAGTTTTAGTGGGTATACTGCCACCCTGGCAGGGAGTCCCACATACTCCGTCTCTTCCCCCGACGAGCGGAGATGCGTAACGTCATTTCTCAGCGAAAAAAAAAAAAAAAAAAAAAAAAAAAAAAAAAAAAAAAAAAAAAAAAAAAAAAAGGCAGTCGCTCCACCCCCCCCGGTGGGTTCCCGCATTGTCGAGGCGGGGGGGCTCAGTAGCCGTGGCTTGGACACCCACGGTGAAGCGAAGAGGAACCCGAGGAGGGGCCGCTCGTCAGGGCTTTTGCCGACAAGCCGACGACGTAGCGGCCAACATGTAGGTTGCGGTGCCGCTTGGGCGACATCGCAACTGAGGCGGGCCGCGATGTCGTACCGGAGGCATCGCGGCTGAGGGTTGGAGGCCGCGGCGGGAGAGGAGTGCCGGTATTACGGTGCGCCGCTCTCCCTACCTTCCGCGGCCTTGACGGGGTCGCCACCGTTCGATGGCGGACGCGGTGGGGCCGCAGGGGAAGAGGAGTGTTGGTATGACGTTGGCCACTCTCCCTATCCTCTGCGGCCGAAAATTGGCAGGCGGCGGGGCCAATGACCTGACCCGTCGCAGGGGGACCAAGGGTGGCAGAGACGGGGTCGTCTGGCGCCCATGTGCTGGTTTGGTCCCTGGGGTGGTCACGGCGTGCTATGTGTTCTGGTGCGCCGGTGATGGGGAGTACTCCCCGGAGGAGGGTCCGGTGACGGACAGCCGCGGCGGGTTCACGGATGAGTGCTAACGCGTGCCCGTGTTCCCGCCATAAGCGGTAGAGGAGGACACCGTGGAGTTTTAGTGGGTTAGAGTCCCACATAACTGCACTATCTCCCCGTGGTAGTGCAGAATTTAAAAAAAAAAAAAAAAAAAAAAAAAAAGGCAGTCGCTCCATGTAAAACACTGGTATTCAGCCGCATAGAAGTCAGTGTATACACTGACTTTTGATTGTACGAAGAACCTATACAATGCGAATTCAGCTAAAACTGGAATGTATAGCTTGATGTGTCGCCATGTGTACACAATACTTTGTGAATGAACGAAGAATCTGTTTCATAGACTACAAAAAATGTTTAAAAAAAAATGATGTCATCGTGGAGTTTTTTTTTTAACGTAAAATGACGTTATTTTTTATTTTTCAGCTACATTCTGCGTCAGTTGGGTCATCCTGATTTAATAAAAAATGTAAGTACTAAACTGGTTGATCGTAAGGGTTAAAGTAGTCATGATTAAAAACAAAATTGTTATTTCATACAAAATAGTTTTTTTTTTATACAAAATAGTGTCAAAGAGCTGCTTTTTTTTTGCTCCCAAAATAGAAGATTTTCAATTCATAGCTCTTTCATTCTTGCGGGGTAATTGCGTAATACACTAACAGTAGCAATTGCTTTGATTTTGACAGTTCAACAATATTCATTGCGTTATTTACATTGTTGAGCAGACAAATTTTTAGAACTTATGAAGCAATGGATTAGCAATATCTTTCAAAATTATTCAGATTGAAAGTGTGTTACGCAATTGGGATGCTGGTGGAGGTGCACCTCTGTCTATTCTTGCGGGGATTACAGGCGTTAGTATGTATGTCATTATCTGTCTAGCCATTTCCCAACTATGTTGGGGTTGGCTTCCAGTCTAACCGGATGCAACTAATACCGGTATTTTACATGGAGCGAGTAGCGACTGCCTATCTGACCTCCACAACCCAGTTACTTTGTAATACGATACTCCTTGGTAAGACTGGTTGTCAGAGTTTCGGGCTTCTGACTACTCATAACGACTGTCAAAGATCCACGAATGACAGCCGGGCCCAACGGCTTAACGTGCTTTCCGAGGCGCGGAGGGGTCTTGGTATGTAATGATCACCCATCCACGGACCAACCGCGGCAAGCGTAGCTTAACCTGATCGATCGACCCGTGCGGCTATTATTACGTTGTATGTATGTATACGGGGTCAAATTAAATTAGTAAACGAAACTCCGCAGATGTGGTGCATGGGTATCGATATCTAAACTAGATAAAACGATTTTTTTTGTTGGTTCATTGACCGCAGTTAATGTAGTCACTTGAAATATCAATATAAAACATGGTAAGTGACATAGACGTGATTGGTATCGATACCAAAACAAAACAGATTCGTTTTGAGCACATACTTCAAGTAACAAAACTACTTACCACCGTTAACCCAAAAAAAAAACTTCAAATCTTTTTTATTTTTAAACGTGTTAAGATATCGATCGATACCTATTACGTCTGCAGAGTTTCTCTAGCTAATTTAATTTGACCCTGTATTAATTTTTTTGAAATATATATTTTTTTAAATTTTATTATTTTTTTCTCAGATGCCTGAAAATAAGGCTCTGTCCGGCTTATGTTCGGGCATCACTGACGCTTATGACCTGTTCGGCGTGCCCAGCGCCATCATCCTCTTCGTCGTAGAAGAGGTCTCCTACAATATCTGTGACCAGAGGTTCCATGAGTTTGAAATCGCTGAGAAGAGGCCTGATATTATGGTAAGTTTATTTGGTCAAATACTTGTTATGTCTTGCATAAAAAAAAACATTGGCACTCCAGGAGTTACGACAGAAGTGAAAACAAAACACAAACAGAATACTTTGCCATCACTCACTGACATATCGGATATACATTAAAACCGAGTACATCCCGAGGACAGGCCGAACACATCCGAAACGGGAATTTTTTTAATCGTCTTATAATCAAAACACACGCGGTGTCGCTTGCGGTAACAGTGGCGCGAGTTCAATGGTTTTTTCCCATGTCAAAAAATGCCCAACGCGGCTAAAGAAGTTTTCACTTCAATTAATCTAAAGTTCTGGAGTGTCAAGTACCGGAAGACGTAGCGTTGGAAGGTTTCCCACAAGGTGGACCGATGACCTTGCGAAGGCCGCAGACATCCGCCGGAAGCACAACCGGTCGAAGTGGAGGTGCTTGGGCGAGGCCTATGTCCAGCAGTGGACGTCTTTCGGCTGAAATGATGATGATGAATTAATAATTAATCACCCTATAATGTTCCTACTGGCACTCAGATCTACTCCCCCAGAGGGAATGGGCCATTTACTCACAGTTCCTGACGTCACATCGGGCCACACACCACACCGCGATCGCAGGCTTCCCCCGCCTTTCACTCGTTCGCCGACACCTTGAGCGTGCGCACACAATCGGTCGCCTCTTTGTGAATCAGCAATACACTACTTGTAAGGTGTCGGCGAACGAGTGAAAGGCGGGGGAAGGCCTGCGATCGCGGTGTGGTGTCCGTGTGTGGCCCGATGTGACGTCAGGAACACACTTAACAGACAGCTGTGCTGCTGGGGAGTGTGTTGCACCACTTCTTCTTCCCTGTTAAAGCACTAGGAAGCGGTGAAGGACGGGAGTTTGGGGGGACTGTCTTGTGGAATTTTGACGATGCTGATTCTTAGCATAATTTAAATAAATAACTTTTTATTTAGACTTATCAACCACAGCCCAGTGCGGGTTGGTGGATGTATTAGGCCCGGCGCCCACTATCGGCGTCGGCACGGCTGAGGATTTATAAGCGACAAATAGAAATATAACTTAATAGTATGACAATAAAATTTAAATTTCAATGACACGGTATGTCGGATACCCTATCTTTATTTTTGCACCTACGATGATTATTATCATTGAAATTTCAATTTTATTGTCATACAATTAAGTTACATTTTTATTCGTCGCATAAAAATCCTCAGCCGTGCCGATGCCGATAGTGGGTGCCGGGCCTATGTTCTAAGACAAGGTTTCCTTACGATGCTTACAGAGCAATTTTGATAAACTTTATCATTTATTTCATCACCACTGCTCTGCTTTCCCCGTTGGAGTATCAGGCGTGATATTATTTTTCATAATTTTTCAGGTTCATAGAAAAACTTTGAGCGAGATTTATGAGGAGACAATCCTTAATGATAAGCAGCAACTGGTACTGTAAGTAGTAATAATATAGTCGATATCATATTTGCACTTTATTTGTAGCTGAGGGAAACCTTTTTTGGGAAAACTTGTAAGAGTAGTGCCTTTTCTAGTACTCTTACTTACCTGTGTGTCATGTGTGTGTGTGTATGTATGGTCCTGTGGCCTACAAAACTGAGTAGGTAGTCGTTTTTCCACTTCAGCTGTGATGCCACATTCTGATCTATATACAAGGTGTAACGCAAGTAGTAGAATAAACGCAAGTCCTGGAAGTAGTTTGTTCATAGTTGACTACTGAATCGATTTCAGTAACTTGCAATATTTAAAAAAAAAAAATGTATTTTGCTATACTGACCGCCGATTAAGCCACAGAAAATGAAATCTTATTCGCAAGGCAATACGACTCAATTTTAAATGCGTAAAGTAATGGTAGAGTCAACACGATTTTCTTAACAATAATAGCTTTAAAAAAAAAAGTTTTGGTCATTGTATTATGCTTTTTTAATATTCTAATTGGGGTGTATGAGGTCTTGCGTTAATTATGTTACACGTTGTAGACCCTTAACTGAAAATGGTTATTATTTCGGTATGTTTTTTTTTTTTTTATCGTTGCCCCACACTAGGAATTTCTCCTGTATTGTGGGTGCGTTTACAAACATTTAAACTCACATACACAAACAGACCCGGAACAACTACTTGTAGGTCATACAAATATTTGTTCCGTGCGGGAATCGAACCCGCGACACGCAGCGCAGCAGTCAATCGCTTAACCACTGCGCCAACCGTGCCGTCATGTGATACATAAGAATACAGTGTATCGACTCCTTTACTCTGGACCACTATTTACGACTCACCCTGTATAATAATAAATCGTGAGAATTGACGTGTATCTCGCTGACTGCATATGCTTTCCAAAATTTGAGAATGCAGTTAGCAATTCCTCAAAAAGTTCATGATAGTCTCATAAGAACGTTTTTAACGGTAAAGGTTCCTGCTCTTACAGGGCTGCCTTAAAAATCCACCCTGGATAAACAAGTGTTTTTTAAGCCAGAGACACATTACTGTGTCGTGTTGTGTCGCGTGACTCGGGATACACCAATCAAACGAATCTGTTCAGGACTACGTAAAATTACAACGAGTTGTGATTGGCTAACACTGCGTCAGAAGGCGTCACGACACGCCACGACACGTATGTTTCCGCCATTATTGTAATTAATGTTGTGTCTTTTAGCGACGAGCGTCCAGTGGCCGTTGTCTACTATCGGTCAGGGTACGAACCAACGCAGTACCCGTCGCAGAAGGAGTGGGACGCGCGACTGAGGGTCGAGAGGTCTACGTGAGTAGCTTTATGAGCGTTTACGCCGCCGCCGTACAGCATTTCATACAAACTTTCAAGCCCTTGTTTTTCGAAATGAATGAACCGATTTTAATGAAAATTCATACGCATAAGCAGGATACAAAGGTCTAAAAAGTTAGTTAAAAACATTTTCTAAAAACAGTGTTACAAGCCAAATTAGACCGATTTTAAATATTCCATAGAAACAGAGATTTCAAGTTATCTTTTTTTAAATAAGAAATTTCGAAAATGATCTTTACTAACTTTTTAGGGTCACTGGGTCATCACAAGTAAAGCCCGCGTCGGTTCGTGCGATAACAATACTAATCTGCATTCGAGATTTATTTGCCAAAAATGTAAACAAATATGAGTTTATGGAAAAATAACTTTAAATCCTACACAATAAAGTTCAGTTTACGATACAACTTCAAACATTTTTATAACTTTTTCAATAGTCCTAGCCACTCTGAAATCATCTTAATTACCATTAAAATAAAGTTGATATTTGTTTAACTTGAAATAATATTAATTTGAAGCATAAGTTTGAAATGTTTGAATAAACTATACATATATGTTTAAAAGGTATACGCAGAGGTGTGATAATACGTTATGTTTCAGCGCCATAAAATGCCCATCCATCCACTACCAGCTGGCTGGTACGAAGAAGGTCCAGCAAGCGTTGGCCGCTCCCGGCGTTCTGGAGAAATTCATGGGTTCAGGAGCCACCACCACTCGGGTCAGGGATATCTTCACTGGTTTATACTCCTTGGACTTCGATGAGAACGGCGAGAGAGCCGTCGAGATGGGCCTGAAGGATGCTGAGAAGTGAGTACACGGAGTTATAATTATTTGTTTATTTCCAAAACATTTTGGTATTATAACAACAACAAAAAGATTTTTTTTTTGTTTTAATTTAATTGAAATAAATGCTTTGAGTTTACAACATAATTATAATGTCGCCTCTTTATGCACTTTAGTTTAGCGTCATTTACATTTAAAAAAACAGATATTTTACTACTACTTGGGGTTTACTGTTTTTTTAATATTCTCATGACTATGGTTATCTCATAGGTACGTACTAAAGCCACAACGTGAAGGCGGTGGACACAACGTATACGGCGCGGACATCCGCGAGGCGCTACAGCGCATGCGCCACAGCCGCGAGAGAGCCGCCTACATACTCATGGAGAGAATCGTGCCGCCACTTGTAAGTACCTCTCCTTACGGCTTACGACCGAACCCGATTACCTATCTATCATCAGTTTTGGCATACTGGAGGTAGGAAAAGCTATCTATCTCTGGTTTTAAGGTCATAGCACACGTAACAAACCGGAAAGGGATTGGCGCCGTATCAACTCGAGCCGTTCAGTATTCTTTCTATGAAACTCCCTACTGCAACGCACACTAATCGGAATCGTAACGTAATCGCATTGCCTGGGGACAAGCTCACGAACCGCGGTGCGGTGCGTTACGGCTCGTCGTCCCCGCACTTACGTCTCTCCGTACCCGAGCTTACGTCTCTTCGTCCACCCTTGCCCCTCTCACCCCTCCGGCCTGCCTGCTGCACCATCAACCACCCGGCGAGCCATAAGCGCGGCGTCGCCTAGCGGTTACGTAGCCGAGTCGATGTATCGGAGCTTCTGATTCGCTTTGGTTACGTGCTTACGTTAGGTTGACGCCTGTTTGACGGCGTAGCGAAAGGCGATACCGTGCCGATCCCTTTCCAATTTGATACATGTGCTATGACCTTTAACGTTCCAATAATCTATATCAGTAGCGATCTGTATGATTATAATTATTATACTGGCAGTTATGATTGTACCGGCTACCATCAGTAGCGATCTGTCTTTAACTGAAAATAGGTTATTGGGTTCGGCCGTTAGACGGTCAAAGTTGCTTACATACATACATACATGATCAGCCTATAATGATCCCACTGCTGGGACACAGGTCTTCTCTCAGTCTGAGGGAGGGGCCACTATTCTCAAAACGGTTAAGGAAAACGTCGTTGGGAAATGGCATGTCTTAGAACAAAAAATTCGAAGAGGTTGTTAATATTTTACCAATAATCCTGTATATAATATATCTCCGAATCCAAATTGTTCTAGACTTTGACGCCTTATTAAAAAATAATAAGTTATAAGTGTATTTTAAAAATATATATTTACTTAATATTGATGGTCGGCAAAAAAAAAATCCTTTCTTAGAAGCTTGGAGCCCGGAGTCCGCATTTGTGCCTGGTTTAGTGCAATAGGCTCGCCCTCTATTACATGGGACTTACGTATATATTAAACTTACATAATTATAATAAAGATATCTCGATATTTTGTCAATTTGTAAACACCGTGCGAAGCAGGGCTGGGTCGCTGATCGTTTAATAAATCATCATCTGCCTAGCCATGTCCCGACTATGTTGGGGTCGGCTTCCAGTCTAACCCGATGCAGCTAAATACCAGTATTTTACGTGGAGCGACTGCCTATCTGACCTCCACAACCCAGTTACTGGGTAACACGATACCCCTTGGTTAGACTGGTTGTCAATGTTTAATAAATGAATGATTTTTTTCTTTTTAATACACATTGACATTGATGAATATTTTTTTTTAAACAATGACATTTGCTTACTTTGTAAAGTATTATATTATTTTTTCATTGTGAATGTGAAGACGATGTGGGTCTTTTTACATACTTATATATATTTTTTTTATTATTCTCTCTGTTCTGTTTTTTTTTTTTTTTTTTTCATGGTCTGGCAGTTTGAGTAATTTATGTGGCCTACCCAAATGTCCTTTCTTTGGTATTGTTCGTCGAATCGTTGAGCTCCTTAAGTCTTGAGTTGAGCTGCACGATTTTTGACAAATGCGTGCACTGACTGGACAGGTCCTCTCAATCTGTGTGGTTCTTTCCTCAAAAGACCACCTCAGACATCGATCTACATGGTCTTCATATAACCTGACCAAGATTATGTCTGGACTTTAAAAGAGACTGTGACCTCTGAGTTTGTTTCGGCCTTTCTTCTCAGAGTAGTCAGATAGGAAACGCCGACTTCATCTAGTTTAAAAAAAAAAAACATGATTGACGTGTAAAAGTGTTTGTACAAACCTACTTACAAAAAATAAAATCATTTCATTTCATCAATAAAAAACCACATTACTACTAACAGGTGCCAGGGTACGTGATTCGGCCGGGTGCGACAGTGCCGCCCCCTATTGTGGAGCTGGTATCAGAGCTCGGCATCTTCGGCGTTATCATCGGGTGAGTATACAAGGATCTTTTAGCGTCCGAATAACGTTGACATGGAGGCAAAATTTGTGAAATGTCACTTGAAATGTGTGCAATTTTCAATTTTTGTTTTAATTTTTCTACTTTAAAAAAAAACTGTTTTAATTTAATTTTAAACCTAAATAATGTTTTAATTACCCTAAAAATTAACGCTTTCTCACATACTTACCTCTGAAGAATTCCTTTGTTAATGTAATGCGCATGCATGTTCACTATAATTATGGTAATACCACCCATGGACTCCACGAGACAGGCTCGACCTAGTGTGGAGTTCATAAGCAACATCATTCCTTTGCGTCTTAGTTTGTATTTTTTTTTTTTGTAAACCTAGCTATTAGAGTAGACTTTAAGGAAATGTAAACTGTCTTTGGCAAATAAACATTATTATTATTATTAAAAAACAGGATGACGGTGTTAGTTCCGATTTCCGCCACGTGCCAAAATAACCTTGTAGCGCTATAACACCCACCAGCTAGCACTGTCAGCAATGAAATTTTGCTAAGACCTGTTTTGAAATCGTAATTGAACGCTATTATAGTATTTTTATTTCACGAAGCGACAGCGCTTTACTTGTGGTAACCAGCAGGAGCTCTCGGTACCGTCCAAAACACGGGCGAAGTCGGCAGTGTGTGTGTGTGTGTGTGTAGGTGATTTACGTACTGACGCTATTCGTCTTCACACACACATTCACAGCATGTTTGTACACTTGGTTACTACAAGTAAAGCGCGCGTCGCTTCGTGAGGTAGAAACACTGTACACACAAAAATCTTATAAAAAACTGGCCAAGTGCGAGTCGGACTCGCACACGAATGGTTCCGTACCGCAAAAATACCGAAAAAAAAAACACGTTTGTTGTATGCGAGCCCCCCTTAAATATTTATTTTATTTTGTTTTTAGTATTTGTGGTTATAGCGGCAACAGAAATAAATAATTTGTGAAAATTTCAACTGTCTAGCTATCGCGGTTCTTGATATACAGCCTGGTGACAGACAGACTGACGGACGGACAGACAGCGAAGTCTTAGTAATAGGGTCCCGTTTTTACCCTTTGGGTACGGAACCCTAAAAACCACCATACCACCTTACAAAACACACCTTATAAAACACACCTTATAAAATTTCACAACTTCTTTTACAGGACAAAAGAAAAAGTGTTCCACAATCGTCAGGTTGGCCACATGCTCCGTACTAAGTTAGCAGACGCGAACGAGGGCGGTGTAGCCGCAGGCCTGGGCGCCTTAGATTCGCCATACCTAGTAGACTAGTACGAGAGACGTAACAAACAATAATCTGGGGACTATACTTAAATATCACACAACCAAAGATTTCAATCGTAGATTCGCTCTACCGCGTCAAAAAGTGGTCGCGTTTTTGTTTAGTTTTGACACCTCTGCTACACTTGGGGCCTTAACACACCTTCGCTGCGAAAATAATTATGGGGAACCGCTTAACGAATTCCGCTAAGAAACATTACTTATGTCGCGATTCGAATAGCGGAACGTCATGAAAGTCAATTGAATCGTAGCATTCGAAGCAAACTGTCGTCGACTTTGGAAATACAGTATAGGTCTAGTTTAGTTTTTACGTAAAATCAACTTTCATTTTAAAAAAAAGAAAGTTTTTCGCGCGACTTGTACAGTGTGGGCAGATCTAACGATTTCAATCTTTGCATACAACAGAGAAATTTTTAAAGACGTTTTTAAAAGCACAAATAAAAAAAATTACAACACTTCAATTTACGCAAAGATTTGACTTGCGGTCATTAAACGTGTGAACAGGACGGGATTTCAAAAATCTATAAGTCTCGTGTTGTCTCGCTCTCTCGTTTTGTGGCTACGACTGCGGCTTTAACTATGGTTCAATTATCGATGAGTATAGTCCCTGGGTATTATCAATATTACAGGAAAATGTATTTTTTATATAATTAAATTAAGCCCGAATTCAGAATCTTAAATAATCACCATGTTTTGGAAACGCAAACTCAATGCCAAACAGGACAGAGTTCCAATTCCATTCCAGTAAATATTTAGGACCTTTCAAATGGTCACTCAAAAATCAGCCTAGTCTACATAACGCATAGATAGTTGAGTAAGTGTCCATTAATGTAAATTATTTAAGATTCTGAATTTAAGTGTCAATTAATCTGCCTAGCCCTTTTCCAACTATGTTGGGGGCTTCCAGTCTAACCGGATGCAGCTGAATACCAGTATTTTACATGGAGCGACAGCCTATCTGACCTTCACAACACATTTACTGGGTAACACAATATCCCTTGGTAAGACTTGTTGTCTGGTGACTGGTTGCTCTGAATTTATGTAGGTATATGGATTTACTATAGCTCTTTTTTATTTGTTTAAATTAAATATTGATAAAATCGTAATAAGTATATCTTTAAGGCTCGTCATAAAAAACTTGTTTCTAAATAATTAATTCTAAAGATGGATAGACATTAATTGTTGATTCGCAAACACGATCTT
This sequence comes from Oligia fasciuncula, assembly GCA_963082905.1. Taxonomy (NCBI): domain Eukaryota; kingdom Metazoa; phylum Arthropoda; class Insecta; order Lepidoptera; family Noctuidae; genus Oligia; species Oligia fasciuncula. Next base: position 5,461,351 of record OY720408.1, on the reverse strand, counting down.
TTTTGTCTTTTTTATTTATAAAATTATGATATATTTTTATTTAACTACAGACCGTCAATTTACTCAAAAACACATTGTAAACATTTTTTTACACTTCTATCTTGTCATATAATTTGTTTTTTTCGTCGAATAATGAAACACATAAATTGTAAATAAGTACATACATACATCAACTGACGCCTTCTTTATATGGGGGTAGGTAACCACAGAACGCCACCTTCTACGATTTTCAAGTACTTCTTACTCCAAATTGTAAATATTCCTACCATAAATACTTATATTTTTATGTAATAATATTTAGGCATATTTGTTAACAAATGCACCATTACACTTCAATGTTTGGTTCAACCATCATAGGAATAAATTTAAAAATGTAAAAATAAGAATACTATGTGATATCTTGAACTTAGGCTACGTAATTTTATACTGTAATAAAAATAATGTTAAAACTTAACATATAAAAACACTAATAAAGTAATTCTTTTAAACTGTAATTTTTTTTTTTCATAAAAAAAATGGCGGCTTGGCACATGACGCGAGTCGCTGCGCAGCAACAAATTCACGTGTCAGCGGGGGGAAGGGAGGGGGGAGGTACTGCCACGTACTGCGCACTTCAGAGCGGCCATAAAGTTACAGAATAGCCCCGTTTGTATCAAGTAGTCAACTGTAAGAAAATCGTGGCCAGTCATTTGACTAAATTGGACTAATCGACGTCGTTGGTAATTTAAAATTATCAGCATCAAATCGATTCTTTTCTGGCTTCATTCCTGTGTTAATTCAACACTACGATATTTTTGTAAATATCAATTATAAATAAACTAACAAGTCTAATAACCGGGGGTTTACTCTCTAAGAACGAAATCCGTAGTTTCGGGTGTTTCCTACTCCGTATCATCTACGGTCAAAGATTACTTCGGGGTCCGAACTAAGAATGAATGACAACACGATTTGACAGTTGTCCTTACTTCCCATGTGTTTTTGCCCGTCCGATAAAGTTCATTATTGGGAGTAGGGTTCATTCAGATGTATCGAACTGTTTCCGTTCTGGCCCGTTGACGGAATTAGAGAAAAGGCCCCCCCTGCACACGTAGCATGACCGTCGTAGAAAGGGGTTTTGTCGACGGCAAAATAGATAAAATGTCAGATTGTAGAAATATTTGTACGCATTCTACGCGTCTAAGCATAGCAATGTCATTGTGTCTATTCTTCCTTCGACAAAACGTGGTCATGCTACGCGTGCAGGTATCGATTTATTCTTGTTTAATCGAAACTAAATTTAATAATTTATAAATCGTATTTATATTTTGGCAAGAAACATGTCGAAGTCATTGTTAAGTACCTAAGTTGTTTTTGCCATATATTTTTGTTGACTTATTGAATATTACTTTAATAAGACATTCCGTTGTTTTACTATTGGGCTCTTGTTAGTATTATGTGAACGAAATCGCTTTATGTAGTACAAACACCAGCACATCAAGCTACCCGAAACTGTCAAATTTTCCCAATCAATCTTGAACCTTAAGCCGTAGCGATAAACTTGAAAATCTATTAAAGAAATTTGACAGATTGTAGTAACTTGATGTGCGCGTCTGTACCTAAAGTTACAGTTTGCTAGAAGACCGGTGGCCGCAACATAGCGTCTACCATTTTACCAAGCAGGCGCCTTACTTTGTGTATTTAATGTCTTTACCACTGCTCTCAAAACGGTGAAGGAAAACATCGTAAGGAAACCGGCATGTCCCAGAACCACAAACTCGAAGACATGTGACATCCACCAACTCGCACTGGGCCGGCGTGGTGGATTATGGCCCACTCCCTCTCACAGAGATGGCCTGTGGCCTAGCAGTGGGAACATTATAGGCTGAGTATGCAATGCTATGCGACGCTACCGTTTTATACGAATGACGTCACTGAAACGTTATTTCAGAAAATAATTTGGTGTGTTTTCCTAGACAGCGTTTTTTGACGCCGTAAAGTTAAACCGCTTTATGACAGCTGTCACTTACCATTATGAAGCGGCCACCGCTCTTTAAAGAAACTATAGCTTAAGTCATTAACCAGACATAATATTATGCTGCAAGGACATCAATTGGTGTCCTTTTATAAGGATATATCAAACATTATGCGATTTTTATTAGAAGTCAGGAAAACAATTTTAGGTAAGACAAAGACGATACTTGCAACGAACCTGAAAACTTGCAACTTTTACAACTGATTATTTATCATCATCATCGTCCTGTCCTTGTCCTATGTTACTTGGGGTCGGCGCAACACCAGAAGGCCAATTCTCGTTCAAATTCTAGTCGTAATCTCATCTCAGCGACAATCAATGTCAAAAATGTAGGGGAACTAGAAGTATTTATGACAGATTGAGACCGAGATCAGAATAGGGACTATCTTATCTCTTCCATTCTCCCCTGTCAACCGTCACCTTATCATTCACTCCCTTTTTCGTTCATACCATTCCTCACACATTCCATCCACCTTTCCTTTGGCCTCCCTCTCTTATTTATGTCAATTTTACTAAATTAAGAGTATTCTAAATCACCCTTTAGTCATCAGGGAATTAATTTCATACAACTGTCAAACAATGACAGGGCTGCCGTTTAGTGTGACTACATTTATCTACCGTAATATAATTTATTCTGACCTCTTATTTCCTAATATTCTCATAATATTTTTTCACATATTTTTTAAAAGCTTGTTGCAAGTATTTGTCGATCTGTGGTGCTGAGCTAAATGCATAGTTGTAATACTTTAATTTATACATTTTTAATAACTTACATGAAATAAAAGCAGTCGACTGTATTTATTGAAGTTTTAATTCTTTCTTCTTTTGTGTTATGTTATGGTTCAATCGGGGGGTGGGTTTTTTGTAAGACGTCGTGGGTTTGAACCCAGACAGCCGTGCACGTAGGGGGATGCGCTAACGTAGCCCGCGAAATTTACTTACGTTTTTTTTTTGCAATTTGCAGATCAGTTTCAAGTTGTATGTTAATTAAAATATGATTCGCGACCGTAAAAAATATGGCACAAAGTAAAAAATAACTTTAATTTCGGAAGTCGGTGGCAAACAACGAAAATGCGAACCCAACGACACCGACTTCCGAAATTAAAGTTATTTTTCACTTTGTAGTGTCTTTTTTGGAAATCGGTTTTTTTTTTGTAAAAAAAACAGTCGAATTGAGGACTCCTCCCAAGTCAGTGAAAAAGAAAAACATAGGGACACAGTATATATCCTTTTTGAGCAGCGAATTAGCTCATTAAAACGATGCTTGACATACCAAGAATGTGGATGTGAGTTCGCCCCCCCGCTATCTAGGTATATATCCTTCGTACGTATTCAGTTTATGAAATATCTTTTAAATTGGTTCAATCTTGGAGGACGAAATAGGCGAGAGCCAAACCTCGAACTGGTTTTTACTTAGGCTTTTTCAAGTGTTTCTCCGACCGCATTTCCTCTTAAGCCAGTCAGCGGTACAGAGCGGAGAACGCAAAAAAAAAATAAAAGCAAGCAACTTAGTACTTTTTAAGACGAAAATAAAAAAACTGAATTTTTTAAATAATTTTGTAATATTATAATAAAATTATTAATTCAACAAACTACATTCTGGCAACATTTAAAGATATTCCGTATATTTAGACATCTTGGTCTTGAATAAGTTGCCGCCCTGTGTGTATCCCTCCATGAATGAGAATTGAGGGTGCGCTTCAATGACCTGAAAAAGAAACTTTATTGAGACTAAAGTATAAAAACACAGGTAAAAAAACGACCACGTGCAAGTCTGCCCAGCGTCTCCGGCAATTTGGCGTTCTGTTATTTTATGCAGAAAAAAATTACAGGGGAAACAAAAGACAAGCAAGAAACGCCTTAGAACCATCGGTTTATTCCCGTTCGTCCCCGCCCCGTCGTCCCCACTGGGCACGAGTGGAAAGAAAAAGTTTCGTTCCTTCCCAGTGGTGACGATTGGAACGTTTTATTTTCCACTCGTTCCGCTATAGACCGAGAGTCAAAATGCAATAATGGGAATTGGAGATTTCACGGAAACTTTTTTTTTCCCATTCGTGCTTAGTGGGGACGACGGGGTGGGGACGAACGGGAATAAACCGAACCATCAGGGGTCTAAGGCACCAGTCCTGAGCCGTCACGCTCGGGTCGGCGGCGCTGAATTGGGTATACTCGGCTTCAGTCGGTCGGTGACGTTGAATCGCGTTTACTCGGCTCCAGTCGTAAGTTTTCACTTCTATCGTTCATTTCAGTTCATTTCCGAATTAATACCTACTATTGAAAAACTAAAAAAATATATTTGTTGTTGTAGCGCAAAATAAACTTTGTGTACAGTCACGAGCAAAAGTATGTATACACTTGGCTTTATTCAAAGGCGATTTTCTCCTTTATTTTTTAATGAAATTTTATATTAGTAGGAACATAGTATTTTCGAATCCATAGGTATATGTAGTGTCGTATTTCAACGTTGCATTCATTATTTCGTGAAAAAATCGCAATTTAAAGTTGCCAAGTGTTGACATATTGGTGCTCGTGACTGTACGTAATATATTTATTTTTCCAAATACACAGTTCGTTTACATGTTTGGAAACTAAATTATGAACGCAGAATACTGGTAAAAACTTCACTTACCTTTATTCGGTCGTAAGCATCTTCAGGGCTAGTAATAAGCTCCGGGACATCCAACTTGGGTATACCAAAGAGGTTCATCAGGAAGAACTTCTGATTGGTGTACAGCATACGCTGGTCAGCCCATTCCACCTCGCGCGGAAGGCGCCAGTCCTTCATCTTGGGGTTCTCGCGCTCCGTGTATTGGTCGAAGTTCAGGCGTTCTATGTCTTCTACGACCTGGAAGGTATTAAAACATCATAACATCACGCCTTAGCCGAAGGGTTAGGCAGAGGTTGGGCACATTTCGCCAGTTATGTTTAAATCACACGTAGAAGGGGGCGAGCCTATTAGTGGGGCATATTGCAGGAACAAATTGTTGTAAATGTGGACACACCGCATAAAAGCACCAAATTTTCTCCAGGTGCCAGACTGATTCCGACTAATTGGCGACAAAATATGGGAGAAAACTGATCTTCGCTAGGTGCCCTAGTTTTTGAGATATAAATGTGGCCCTGCTGGGGAGACTCTCCAGATAGGCCACCTATAAACTCTTATATCTTTTGAACCAGTGACCGACAAATTCTGATATTTGGCGACAAATTTCGACTAATTAGAGACAAATTTTTTGTGTTATTAAAATTAAAATTCCTGATGGTGGCTCTGCCAGAGTCAGTGACACCCCTTCACCCTGTATTTAGAGATGGAGAAAAAATAATATTGATGGATACTGACCACTTCTACCTCACCGCCTCCGCTCCAGTCGTATACCAGCAACTCAGCATGCGTGGCAATGTCGCGGAGGTACTTGTTCTTGTACTGGCGCTCCATCTCAGTCAGGAACCCGTCGGTCAGGGCTTTACCGCTCACCTCGTGCTCCAGCTTACGCTTCCTTATAGCTTCTTGAACCTGCAAAAGTAGGAGTCAGTAGTGAGAACTTTTTTGACAAAACTGGTACAGGTGCGGTCCCAGGGGGGAAAATTTTCAGGCTCGCTTCTCCTTCTTCGACCTTTTCTTCAGAAGTCGACAAATCAAATAATTCCTAGTTCTTTTGGAATGATGAAAAGGAAATCTAAACTATCCGAGAAAGTGCAAAAATTTTCGACCTCGCTTCGCTCGCTCTTGCATTCTACATTCAAATAGTTATTTGGCCTTTCCTGCATAAGTGTGCATACGCACACGAGCGACACGCGTCGACGACAGAGGCAACTGCAAGCGTCGACGACAGAGGCAACTGCAAGCGTCGACACGTGTCGGCGACAACCAACGACGCGTCGGCGGCTGCTAAGTCGACAATGCTACCATTTCTTTTTGAAAATGTAAATTTAAACCTAAGCTATCCGAGACGAGCTGTTAATTTTTTTAAGCTAGTTTCACTCGCTTTTTTCACACTGAATAATCTACTGTTCTAATACCTACTGTTAAACTATAGTTTGCTCGTTAAGAAAATTCTAAAATTCTACCCTGACAAATCCGCCTAATAAAATTATTAGAAGAGGTTCTGAATTCACACATAAGATCATAGAGAAATTTTGTTGCAATGGAATTTGAACTTAGCCATGTCTGTGATTGTTTCTAACACTTGGTCATTAATTACTGATTATTGTACGTACAAAGGGCGTGAGAGAGAAGTATGGAAGAAAAAGACATGTTACGCCGACCCCAAATAAATTGGGTTAAGGGCAGGAGAATGATGATATTGTACAGACGCCAGCACATCAAGCTGCCCGAAACTGTCAATTTTGCCCAATCAACTTTGAACCTTATGTTTCCGCGATAAAGTTGAAAATCTATATATAAAAATTGACAGATTGTAGTAGCTTGATGTGCTGTACAAACTTACTTAAAGAAATAAAATCATTTATCATTGATTACTGTCTGTCATCTCACTATCACCTTTTCTTTTTGGCAATAAAACTTTTTTTAATTTTTTTTTGTAATAGAATTATTTATCATTTCTGTGGTCTTAAATTTGCTTTTATCTATAAGACATAGTCACCCTATTAAAATTTTCTACATTTATATTATGTAATTTGTATGGTGTACTTAATAAAGAGTATTTCTGTTCTATTTTTAAGGCAGATAATACGCAGCCTTATATTTTTTTTTTGCAGACAATGGTAACGATTCTCTTGTTCACAAACTAAACTAAATTTAAGTTCAGTGCATCTTTTTCTTTCTATTTCATTAAGAAAAGGACAGAAGATACATTTTAGTTTAGTCCTGTCAAATTAATCAGCACCTGACATAATTTTAGTAGGCAACTTTTTAATCATGTCTAAACTCATATGGAGTAGTGTCAGGCACTGACTAATTTGACAGGACTAAACTAAAATTTATCTTCTGTCCTTTTCTTAATGAAATAGAAAGAAAAATATGCACAAACTTAAATTTAGTTTATTTTGTGTACGGTCAGCAACAAAAGTCGATTAGCAGTTCAGTTTTCTTAATCTCAGTTAATGAGCAAAATATTTGTTCAAAATTGCATTGTACTTCTGCTGCAATTTTGAACAAATATTTTGCTCAATATTTGCAAGTGTGCTACTTAATCTTGCTAAATTATATAAAAAAACAATAGGTGGACCACTAAGGAAATTTTATCATTTGTAGCAAAATAGGAAGAATAGTGCTTAACCCTTAGTATGCCAGAACGTAGATCCACGCGAGACACAATGGCTTTTTAATTGTTTTTGTAATCACGGCATTCAACCGGTTAAAAATCTTTATGTGTGACCTAAACCTGCACTTAATTCACACTTTTCTGCAATTTAAGTAGTTCATTTTTCCACATAAAAGTGTGAATTAAGTTCAGGTTTAGGTAACATGAGCTATAAAATAGTATAAGATGTCTGACTTAAGTCTATTAATGCACGGTGTTTAGCGCCATCGCGTACACACCATGCAATTATAGACTTCATAAGTAACACATATCATATTCAGTACGCAAAATATGCGCATTGACATGGAGTTGTGGATACCAGCCTGTAGTACCTAACACATATCATAATGATAATGGTATGGTATTTTACCTTGTTCACTGGCAAGTCCAGATAAATGACGAGGTGGGGTCGCATCAGCTCTTCAAGGGAGTTTGCACGCAGCTCATAATACACCGACCTCACTCCTTTGCTGATGTACTTCTGGGAGTACATCGCTTCCAGAAACACAAAGTCAGAGTAAGGAGACCTCTCCAACACAACTCCTTGACCAGTGTTCAACAAATGGACCAAAGCATCAATGTACTGGCTGTATCTAGCAATGTACATCATGATCTGGAAGTTACCCGCCAAGCGGTGGTTCGGAGTCTGATTGAAGTTGACATGGTCGAAGGTTCTGGTGTCCTCAGGGATCTGGTCATCGAACATACGGAGATCGCAACCATTTGGCCTTACATAGTGGATGTCCATGTTAGCTTCTGGGAAATGCTTCATACCCAAGTCCTCGGCGAGGGCGGCTGCGAATTGCGTCTTGCCAGTAGCCACTGGGCCTTCAACTACGACCACTTTCGTATTTTCATCGAACCTATGAGTGGTACGGTCGAAAAGACTCCTAAACCAGGAGTAGTCCTTATACTCATAGTCGAAGGGTGCTGGCTTCGGGGGAGGGCAAGGCAGCGAGCTCCTAAGCGCCTGGCCAGTGATGTTACGGTTCTGCACAAACGTGCATGCCGCTATTTTGCAGCACTGGCCAGGACTGAGCACTTTTACAACACCAAGTTTTAGTAGCGTAGACATTTTGACCCAAGGTATCTTCTGTTGCACGATACCTAAGATAAAGAGTTCGTTATAAGTTTCTGAAGGTCTTCAATATTGTTAATCGCACTTTATTTGTATATTGTTGGAATTCTTACCTCTCAAATCAATTCATAACAAAAAAATTAACCCTGTGACATAACCATTCAAAAGGGGAACGTTCAAATAGTTCGTTAGTTCGACGTTCGTAATTTTTCTGATTTGATTTGCACACAAAATATTTTGAACGCACCGTTTGTAGTGATGTTAAACCCACAGAACACTATTACTCCCAGTGTTGCCACCTCGGTTTTTGAAAAGGGGCAGTCGGACAATCTAGAAAGAGCTAGATTGCCATGAAAAGTGCTAGAAAGTGAAAAAAACATATATACAAATGCAAAGGGTTAAAAATTGTTTATTTGAAACGTATTAATTTCAGAACGTCCAAAATCTAATTATAATTAAGTTATTAAATTGTTAAAAATCAGAGTTATTCTTAGAAACAAAGGTTTATTCTTAGAAACAAACTTTGGGAATTCCCCAGTAAAGAAGCAGAAAGAGTAGGTTGGGCCGTAGGGTTACCAATGTTACCATAGCAAAACTAAAAATATACCCAATTAGTGATCATAAAGTGTAAACTGACAAAATCTATCTACATGACACGCATTGTTTCATAACTTGGTAATCGCGGTGCGAAGTTTTCGTCTCGCTTGAAAAGGGCTAGATTGCTCTTTTCGGGCTAAAGCATGAAAAAACGAGTTCACCTACAGTAAAAAGTGCTAGATCTAGCCCGAAAAGGGCTAAGGTGGCAACACTGATTACTCCTAGCTTTAATAGTAGTCTATGCTCCTAGCGGAGTACTAACCGATAGGATAGACTTGAGATTTACCCTGCATTGTTGTAGCATTTTAGCACTTTTCAATGTCAACCCTCAAACATCACAAAAGTTTTAGCCCTAGCTAACTAGCTTCTTTACTAGATGCTGTGTAAAGAAGAAATAAGCTAAGGTTTCATTCGCGGTAAATTAATAGAAATAAGCTGGGTCAGCCTGGGTGAAGTCGGTATGAATCAGTTCCTGTAGTATACTGATAATGTCTGTAGTTAGGGTTTTCAATGTTCGAGCTGCTGAAAAGTTCACCGTTCCTGCTGGTTTTTATAAATTGAAAAATTATGGAATAGAAATGTAATTTACTTAATACCATCTCTTGCCTGCCCAAATTACCCAAAGCAGGATCGCCCACGTTTCCTCATACTTTTCCACACACATAATTAATAATTTATATTATTTCTTTCTTTTTCTCCAGGACAATAAAATTAGTGCTGATGTCGTTTTGACTGGCAATAATCATTTGACATTTTAGTTTTCTGACCCTGACGTTGACATTTATAAAATTCTTTTTAATCTGTGCCACAGAGTACTTTGATAAGACTAGTAATAGAGACCAATCTTGTTCCGTGGAACAGGTCATAAGAAACTAGCGCCACCTGATATTCATAGTTAGAACTACACCTAGGTACCTTTTTTTTTTACCGGTATGCTTATAGCTAGGTATTTTTAGTTTTTCATTTCAGGGATGATAAATGAAATACAGTGTTATTTAGCTAATCATGTTTTTATTTATTATTTATTTGATCGCCAACAGAGGCTACAAGTTTGACAAGGACAAACACATTAAAATAAATCACAATACAATACACGAAAGTCATGGAAAGGAAATCAAAATTAAAAGCAAAAGATAAAGCAGATCAGTATGGGTACAAAATCTTTACATAGCATAAAACAAAGTCGCTTCCGCTGTCTGTATAAGCTTAAATCTTACGCAACGATTTTAATTTATTTTCAGCAATAGTGATTCAAGAGGAAGGTTTTTACGTATAATACATGCATTAGTAGAGAAAAGCCGAGAAATTCAAACATTTGTAATGTGAGGTCGTAACAAACATATTTTTGTGCGCTTACATTGCAAACGCCTGGCTAAACCTTACCATATTACAAAAAAATATGGATTATTTACAAAGCTATTTTATACAATACATTATTATTCCTTATCCAATTAAATACATTAGATGCGTTATGCATTATCGTCAGGCGATACGTTTGTTAATAAATGAGACCAGGGGGGCCTACTTACGAAGAGGGGAAACTCCAAAAGGTAATGTGCCACATCGACATAACCTTATCAAAAAGTACTCTGTGATTACCTTTCATCATGAAAATATTTTATTATTAATAGTTGTGCAGTGCTTAAGCGTCCTGGCAGATATTTTCCTGACTGTAAAGTAGAAAATGATTTTGTATGAGTGCAAAAGTAAATCTCTTATAAATTAAATATACAGGGTTATTGGTAAAACATTAACAACAACAACATTGACTATTTCTAATCAGTAGGATTATTACAAGTCGATTAGTGCAAGTCTAAGGATTCCATTCCACCAAAACTATTACACTTTACCTTCATTTTTTATTTGGTATGATAGAGACCATAGAGACATATGGAACCCTAAAAGAGTATTATAAAAAAATCATAATATATACCTGTAGAAGTTGATGGGATTGGCTGATTTACAAGTCCTTGCAATGATTTTCTTCCAATACATAGTGTCTTTGGTTGTGATTAGACCTGAAAAATTATAAAGGAATAACTGCATTAATAATTTTGCTAAGGTGCTATAAAGTTTTTTTTTAACACTTTGCGGGACACTTAACGCTTTTTGACGTAATAACAATAAAACTTCTATTGTGTCTCGGTCAGTGTCCTTCAATGTGTTAATAGTTAAAGGAATAATGGCAACTTTATTCTTTTATTATAAAAAGTAGCATTATGTAAGTAATGAACAAACCTGGTAAATATAATGTTGGAACTGCAATATTGTTTATCTTGTTATTGCGACATAAATATTGATCCTGAAAGTGTTTGCGACACACTCGACGGAACTTAAAAATGTGTGCATTTTCAAGTCCCAAAATATCACTTATTATAGGTAGGTGCCAGGTCGAAATCGGTCTTTTTCAGGGTTCGGAAATCCATGAAGAACTGTATGCATGCATGCCTGAAAAAAAACCCACACAATTATTAATTTAGATTTCCTTTGACAAATATCTCGGCACCCTGGGGTGGTTGGGATCCCGGTCAGTTGGACGCCGTACTATGGGTCAAAGCCAACTCGCAGAGGCCCCTTAGGAAATTTTAAATGCAAAACTATGACAATGTGACATACCTCCACTGTCCTTGCACACAGGAACACAGCAGTGCTTATCCGATGACATGATGCACTAAGAGTCATAGCTCAAACACTGGAGTCCTATCTGAAACTAACACTATACTGGAGTCCTATCTCAGTTATGACACAACCACTCATAAAATTACTTTCTGGTCACAAATATGGATTAGTCGGAGGAACTTTTGCTCAATTTAATGACAAACGCACAACGTTACACAGAAATATCACAAAAATATCGCTAAAAAAACCAACGTAGTTATCAGACATTTGTATTGGGGATACCAATTTATTGATAGTAAAACCACCAAAGAAATTCTACCACCATCAATGAATGTTTGCAAAATATTGGTGAAAATTATTGCAATATGTAATAATTATTGATCGAAAAATAATGAAATGTCATACTTTGCGATAAATGTAAATAAAACCGTTGACTTATTTTAAAATATTTTTTGGATACACAAAACCGAAGTCAAATAAAAATATACTATTTTAGTAGTAATGAGCTACAGATGTATCAAAGTTGCGATTGGTTGCAATTATTTTTAGAGCCATCTATTCGAATTAATAGTGAACTTGCTTCAGAACTGCCATCTTGTGATCATATTTGTTGTATCCGAGCAATTATAATCCGACAAAATTAAAAAACACATTCAAACTTATGTTGTACAGATACAACTTAATACTTCCTGATTTTGTATCATTGTACCCACTGCTGTCCCCAGTTTTTTGTACTAAGATTGAGTACCCTGATCTGTGCTTCCTAAAAGCCATGTGAGAATTTATTTTGCAACAAAAATATCTGCGAGTTGTTCGTCATATATAAACTTATCAACATGACTGATCAAACAGAATTAAATATGGACACAGCAAATATAAGTGTGGACGAATTTTTGCCTGCCAAAAAGACAGTGAAGCTAAAAAATATAAAGCGACGGGCTGTGTCAGAATCTGGCGATGTGATGGAAATTGAAGAGCACAATGGTATCCAGGGGAAAGCTAAACACAGTCGGTCGAAGGCGAAGAAGAAGAAGAAGAGTGCGGAGCCTAACGAATCTAAAGAGAATATGAGGAAGATTGCAGTCCCAGCTCACAGGTATATAACCTCAAAATGAAAATAAATAAATAAATAATAAGTTACGAGGCCAAGGAATGAGCGTAGTTCTTGAGCGTTAGTAGGCGGTGTCGCTTTTGTTATTGCTTCAATCTTCAATACCACAAACCGACTTTTAGAGATCGATTTTAATCAAACTCAAATTTGTATTTTCGTTCTTTGGTTTGCAATATAGAGTAACTTCCTATCTCATAATTCTCAAATCACCAAAGGTTTTTTTTGTCCTCAAGTTATATATATTTTTATAATTTCCAAGATAATATTTACATAATTTAAAAGCTGTCTTAAAATTATAATAATTACAAGGGTCAGTGGGTTGTCTTAGGGGCGGAGCGGGGGGCGGGTCTTAAACAGAGTTGACAGGACTAAACTAATATTTATCTTCTGTCCTGAAATCCGCCCCTAAGACGACCCACTGACCGTCCTTTTCCTAATGAAATAGAAAGAAAAAGATGTACTGAACTTAAATTTAGTTTAGTTTGTGAACAAGGGAATCGGCGCCATTATTTAACAAAACAAACTATTTACACTGGGTATTAAATTAAATGACTAACTATACTAATAAATACAAATAGAACTTGTCCGCATCACTGTCATATTTTAATTCTTCATGGATTAATATTAACACATTTTATTACAGATACACACCGCTCAAAGAGAGTTGGTTGAAAATATTCACTCCAATAGTGGAACATTTACTACTACAAGTCAGATTCAACACGAAAACACGTAATGTGGAGATAAAGGTCGGACCAGAAACTAAAGACATTGCCAACCTGCAAAAAGCTGCTGATTTTGTCAAGGTTAATAAATTATACTATTATTATTTTTATTTATTATTCTCCTGCCATTATCCCAATAGATTTGGGGTCAGCACAACATCTTTATCTTCCATACTTCTTTCTCTATTAGTCATAATTTCAGCAGCCTTGACCACCACCTAAAAGACGGTTGTCTCTTACTGTAATCAGGTTTAAATCTATGACTCATATTCTAAAAACATGGGCAAGCATGAATCTTGACAAAAAGGTTTCAAACAAATCTTGATCCAATTGAAATCACCTAAATCCCAACTTTTTGCTTGTATAATAAAATACTTTTTCGACTTTCAGGCTTTCATCTATGGCTTCGAAGTCGACGACGCCCTCGCCCTACTCCGACTAGATGACTTATTTGTTGAATCTTTTGAAGTCAAAGATGTTAAAACTTTAAATGGCGACCATCTTAGTCGCGCCATTGGCCGCCTCGCCGGAAAAGCGGGTCGAACAAAATTCACCATAGAGAATGTCACCAAAACCAGAATAGTGTTGGCAGACTCAAAAATTCACATCCTTGGGAGTTACCAGAACATAGCGCTGGCAAGAAGAGCGATATGCAACCTTATCATGGGATCCCCTCCTTCGAAAGTGTATGGAAACCTCAGAAATGTTGCCAATAGAGTTGCAGAGAGATTTTAGTTGTAAATAAAAGATATATTTATAAATAATGTTTTATTAATTTTATAACATAACATCACGCCTGTATTGCCCAAAGGGTTAGGCAGAGGTGTATCTATCACTATAGATATAAACTGCATTCGCGATTTATTTGCCAAAAATGTAAACAAATATATGAGTTTATGAAAAAATAACTTTAAATCCTACACAATTAAGTTCAGTTTACGCTACGACTTCAAAGTTTTTTTTACAACTTTTTCAATAGTGCTAGTCACTCTGAAATCAACTTAATTACTATTGAAATAATGTTGATATTTGTACGACTTGAAATAATATTAATTTGAAACAAGTTTGAATAGACTATAGGTACACCTCTGCTTAACTTACTTGTACTCCCACATTTCACCAGCTATGTTTAATTCCCATGTCAGAGGGGGCGAGCCTGTTGCTATCAACCGGGCACAAATCCAGACTGGGCTGCTACTGAGAAATTCCAGATGGAAAAACAATAACACTACCCAACCCGGGAATCGAACCCAGGACCAGGAACAGTAGCGCTTGCAACCACTAACTAGACCAAGGAGATTAATTATTATTTTACTTAACGTTCTTTACATCTTACAGCTAAAAGACTTGCACAATTTTAGGGAATGTAAAATCATTAACTAAAGGCTGATTTCACGCACGCGTGACCTTTCTGAAGAACATCACCAAAAAGGTTCCAAACAAAATTTTTTTCGTTGACTAAGATTATATTATTGGGCTGATTTAATAATAATTTTAATATTTTTGCCACTTGGGGCCAGCAGCTAAGCTAACATGCGCAGAGCGACAAAATTATGTCTTTGCATTATCTCGTGCTAAAACATTGCCATTTCAGTCCGAGACAATGCGACTACAAAATTTTCTCGGGTACATGAAATGTGATACAAACAGTCGATTACAGTAGTATCTTGTATTTAAAATGTCGGGGTACTCTCGAGAGCACGAGGCGCGCGTCGTAGCTCAGCGAGGCGAAGGTCCAGGGCTCCGCGGCGCTCCACTCCGCACAGTACACGGAGTCCTCGTGCTGCTCGTACGATTGGAGGACGCCGTCTTCCAAACTAGAAAGTAGAAAAATGAAGGTTTAATCAAACTCCAAATAATTCCCAATTTGTTGTCCTAAAAATACTAAATAGCCACATAACTGCGAACAACTTGGCTGAAGCGATGGCCGACACCGCTCGCTCGGTTTGTCACAATTCAAACTCAATCCATTTGGTCGGGGTTCCCTAACTTAGTTACTGCGACCAACTTTGAGCAAAGGCCAGAAAGTGAAGAAGATACTCATTTATTTTAAAAAGCTTACATGATAAGTTTACTTACATGAGTCGCACGGACGTATCGCGGCGGGATTTTTTTACGCACTGTATCTTCAACGAACTGCTTATCGCCGAAAGTTGAAAATCCAACAGTGTGTTTTTTCGACGATATATTTGTAGCGGTATCTACAACGCCACATGCGAACAACGCGTGATACTGACGTCACGCAAAATCCTGTATCTCGCAAGCAGAGTTTACCGCGCAACTAGCATAGATACAACGGCCCGACATGAAACATCGGGCAGTTGCCCGCTAGACACAACACCCGTCTGGTCAGAGGATCCTCCCTCTTCTATAGAGTATGAGGGAACTTTAAAGCCTGTTCTTCATCCATACTATACTATAATATTATAAATTCGAAAGTAACTGTGTCTGTCTGTCTGTATGTTACCTTTTCACGCCTAAACCACTAAACGGATTTCGATAAAATTTGGCAGAGAGATAGATTGCATCCCGGGGAAGGACATAGGATATTTTTTATCCCGATATTCCTACGGGATTGACACTTATGCGGGTGAAACCGCGGGGCGCTGCTAGTACCTCTATATATTTATTACTATGCACTCTGTTGGATTCTCAATGCTCGGCTCAAAACCGAGAGTTAAGTCTTCAGTTCGCGATATAAAATCCCGCCCCGGTATTTATACGTCCATGCGAATGTGGTCTTAGTCTTAGAACCAGTGCCGGATTAAGACCACTTGATGCCCTAAGCAGTGGTGGCCAAGTGGTAACGGCCGCGACTTACGAGTTTTAGGCGCTTTACTTTGTGTAAACTATTTCATCACCACTGCTCTCAAAACGGTGAAGGAAAACATCGTGAAGAAACCGGCATGTCCTAGAACCAAAAATTCGAAGACATGTGACATCTGCCAATCCGCACTGGGCCCGCGTGGTGGATTACGGCCCACTCCCTCTCACCGAGAGGAGGCCAGTGTCCCAGCAGTGGGAACATTAAAAGGCTGATTATGGATGCCCTAAGCAATCCACGCCTGTAGGCGTCCTATCCACTAGTCGCCTCGTATTTTTCCAAAACATCGACAAGCGATTTGTAAAGACTGGCGCACATCTCTAGCTAGAGTGACTTTTGGGTCTTGTAATATCTTGCTGATAAACAGCCTTGCCTTTCATGTGCTAGCAAATACTGTTTCGGTGCTGTTTCTGCCTTATGGTGCCCCCCAAGACGTGATGCCCTAAGCAATTGCTTAATTTGCTTATGGGCTAATCCGGCACTGCTTAGAACACCAAAAAACCTTTTTAGAGGGGTTTTACTGCCCCCGGTCTCCGTTAGTTCGCTATTGGTCGACACTTACACTTGTGTCATCCGCTTGCCGTCGTCGTCAACATCGCAGCACACGCTGGCGGCCGCCGTGAGAAGGGCGCGCGCGTCCGAACTGCCCGTCAGGAGCAGTTGCTCGTGGTATGTATTGTAGCGTACTGTCCACACCCTGGAACAAGAAATACATAACATAATAAACAACTGACTTCCAAAAAAAAATGGGGTATCCCACGAAACGCACCATTCAGGTGCGTTAAGGAAGTAAAAATAAAAATATAATTTTATTCCTCGAAATGCATCAACGATGAAACACAGAGAAGAGCAAATGATATCGATAAAGTTTCACTTGGTGCGTTTCAAAGTTGGTGCGTTTCGAGGAAAACTCCAAAAAATCACCACACTTTCACTTTCTGATGGAAAAACACACAGATATAGATACACCTAGATAACGCAAGAGCAACTACTTCGCGTGCCAAAAATCGCACCAGCTTATCTTTGACAGTCGTTACGGGTAGTCAGAAGCCCGAAAGTCTGACAACCAGTCTTACCAAGGGGTATCGTATTAACCAGTAACTGGGTTGTGGAGGTCAGATAGGCAGTCGCTCCATGTAAAATACTGGTATTCAGCTGCATCCGGTTAGACTGGAAGCCGACTCCTACATAGTTGGGAAAAGGCTAGGCATGATGATGATGATAATTATGAAGACGCTTTTAAAATTTCCGTCCACGATAACGTTACAACGTGCACGTATTTGCGTATTTTATGGACGTAGACGTCCACAATAATATTGGAATTATAAATAAAATCTCGGAGATTTTCATGTGAGTGGTTATTGAATATAAGATTTTTATTAAGTAGATGTAAAATATAGTATATAACTAACCAGTGCGAATGATCCGTCCTGCTAAATATAGGTTCCTTCCCATTCCTGTAGTCCCATATGTTGAGTGCGGCGTCGTCGCCCGCGCTTGCCAAGTGAAACTGTCTGTAATCAAATAACGTATGTAGTTAGTAGTTTTTCGCTGTGAAAAGATAAATATTGTGAAGTTTCTAACGGCCAAATTATTAAACGTTACTCAATCTTAGTAACCGCGGAGTTTCCTGCCGGCTCTTCTCCATAGGAAGCGACTAATTCGAACCGTACACCTAGCTTCTGACGTTTCAGTGCCCATGTAGGTTTATGTGAATTAAAACCGACACCTGTTTTAAGTTTTGGCCATTATAAAGACATCAACGCGCGGTACATTTTCTTTGGGAAGAATGACCTTCAAACATATTTATAAAATTACTATGCTTTTTCAAGTTTTCACTTCTGTCGGCAGTCATGGAGTGCCACTGTTTTTTTTTAAGTATCTTTATCTAGCACAGATATACATGCAAACTTGGGAACTTCACCCTAAGTCTCTGGCTGCGCGTTGTCTATGCTCTGCGACGACTTGTGTCGTAGCACTATGTGCAAGTGATGGCACTATCATAGTGCAAGTGTTAGCAGTAGCACTATAATAGTGCACATTATAGTCACCTGTTAGGGTTGACGTCAAGGTCTCTGGCTAATTGGGTGTGCGCGTTGTCTATGCTCCACTAGAACCAATGTCGTAGCACTATATGCAAGTGATGGCACTATCATAGTGCACATTATAGTCACCTGTTAGGGTTGAAATTCAGGTCTCTGGCTAGTAAGGTGTGCGCGTTGTCTATGCTCCACAAGAGCTGGTTGCATATAATAGTGCTCCGACCACTATATGCAAGTGCATAGTGTAACTGATGGCCCTATCATAGTGCACATTATAGTCACCTGTTAGGGTTGAAGTCCAGGTCTCTGGCTAGTTGGGTGCGCGCGTTGTCTATGCTCCACAAGAGCTGGTGTCGGAGCACTATGTGCAAGTAATGGCACTATCATAGTGTAACTGATGGCCCTATCATAGTGCACATTATAGTCACCTGTTAGGGTTGAAGTCCAGGTCTCTGGCTAGTTGGGTGTGCGCGTTGTCTATGCTCCATGAAGGCTTGGTGCAGTCCGAGCGAGTGTCGTAGCATTTTATGTGCATGTCCTGTAGTACTGCGAACTGATGACAGAAATATAATTATACAAATATGACATCTATTGTGACATTTTTTTTTTGTTATTGTTTTTTTTTACATTGTAATAGGTACTGTAGTACAGCCTCTGTAGCCGAACTAGTAATTGGATTTGTCTATAATGTAAAAAAAAACCTTACTACCACAAAACAGTGTTCATCAGTTACTTAGGCTAAACAATTTTTAAACACGACATATTTATATGGACTTTGACGTAACACTGACATTTAGACACACGTTGAACAAGTGTTTAAGTTTTTGTGGTAAGACCCAAAACGATTAACTATCACAAAAAGTTGTAAACTTTTGAATTTCTATGCAAGACAGACCATCACTACTGCGATCTGAACGCGGGGAAGACCTGGATGAGATATGCACAGATCGGAGGGGCAATTGTCGTAGTTTTAAGAACGTTCACAGTCTGATCTCAGTCTCAATCTGTCAAAAATACCTTCCCAACATTTTGACAAGTTTTTGACATTTGTTTGTCGCTGAGATGAGACTGCGACTAGATTTTGAACGTTTTAACCTTCAAGCAAGCGCGCAGCGTCGAATCGACCGCACTCGATACATTTTAGTTTTTTCGTTATTTCTTGTCGCATGTATTTCCCTAGTAGCCTGGCATTGTTTCACTGTGCACGAAATAAACTGTTTACCTCACCCCCCCCCCCCCCTTCGGAGTGCATAGATCGTATTTGTTTTAGACGGCGCAGGCGTCGAAAGCACGCAAGTACGCGAAAGTTAGAGGTATAAGAAAATTTCTGATGCCAAATTGCTGACTAATCCAAAGAAAATTAGAATATTATTTTGATTTTATAACTTAACGTAATGATATCATCATCTGCCTAGCCTTTTCCCAACTATGTTGGGGTCGGCATCCAGTCTAACCGGATGCAGCTGAATACCAGTATTTTATACGGAGCGACTGCCTATATGACCTCCACAACCCAGTTATTGGGTAATACGATACCCCTTGGTAAGACTGGTTGTCAGACTTTCGGGCGTCTGACTACCCGTAACGACGGTCAAAGATCCACGAATAACAGCCGGGACCAACGGCGTAACGTGCTTTCCGAGGCACGGAGGGGTCTCGGTATGTAAAGATGGTCACCCATCCACAGACCAACCGCGGCAAGCGTAGCTTGACCTGATCGATTTATTTGTGCGGCTGTTATTATTTAGCCACGGGCCCACGTAATGACATGTGATAAATACAAAACAATAAAATAAAATGATATTAAATAGGTAGTGTTTTAAATCCCTGCCGGTCGATTCTGTAAAAATCTCACCGTGAAAACTTAGGTGAAGTGAGTTTGTTTTTGCTAGGAATTGACACTATTGACAGCTCACTCCACGCTCACTTCACCTAAGTTTTCACGGTGAGATTTTTACAGAATAGCACCACTGATCCCATAGGTCTTAGAGGTTACGTGACCACGGACGTTACAAATGACCGCACGCCCGCTTGAAGGTTAAATTACGAGAATCGGCCTTCAGGGCAGCATGGCACAAACGGGAGGAGGACTATTCTCAACAGTGAGTGGAACAAGGCTGCTGTTGATGATGATGATGATTAAGTAGATTTTAGAGCATCACCCTAATTGCGTAACACACTATCAATCTCAATCTGAATCATTTTGAAGGATATTGCTAATCCATTGCTTCATATGTTCGAGAAATGTGTCTGCTCAACAAAGTAAATAACGCAATGAATGTTGTTGAACTGTCAAAATGAAACCCATTACTACTTATAGTGTGTTACACATATACCCCGCTGGTCATACCTGCGTATGTCCCTGGTGCGGGTTCCACTTCCCACCGGTGAACTTGAGGCGCGCGGACGCGGTGGCGCGACTGAGGGCGGCGCCGGTCGTGACGTCATGCACGCGGACCCCGCCCTCGCACACCACGCCCACGCGAGCACTGTCCGTGGGGTGCCATTCCGCACAACGAATCTCTTCTTCGGGCTTCTAAATATTTGTTGAACGAAGATGGAATGTTAAAAAACAAGACAAAAACATCGGAAGATAAGATAATAAATGTTGCTTATGCTGTGTTAAAATTATTTTCAAGTTGGCAAGGCCTAATGTCCAATTTGCAGTGGACACCATTTATTGCACTTAGGCCTACTTGCACAGTTGCACTAAACATCACTAAATATATTTACGGTTTAGGACATTTATTTCTCAAAAATAATACAATTCACTTATCATGAGAAGTACAAGTTAATCTTAATACTTGATACCTACACGAAGTTATGAAGAGCCAAGAGCGTTATGTGCTCGGAAATAAACTAGTAATTAGTAGAGGCAAAAATGGTTGTTTCTTACAAATGCGGAGAAAATTTGTAACGCGTAACATATTATGGTGTATGTTTTTGCCAGTCCGAAAAAGTTAATTAATCGGGAGTAGGGTTAACTCGTTGACGGACTTAGAGAGTAGGCCTGCAGGCCTCATACGAGCTCTACAAGTCGACAACACTATGCCAAGCGGCATACTGACCTCTGGTTTAATAGTTAGAAGAAGTTCCATATCCTCTGCATTTCTGCCTTGTATGGCGCTCAAGTCGTCCAAGTCTTTCGGTATTACCTGTCAAAATATGATGAAAGAGGTATTAAAACACTAAGATTGCTGGACAAAACAAGAACTCTTTTGTAAAGGGCTTTGAAGTTCCGTGGCATACCGCCATTTTGTTTTTTTTTTCAAAATGGCGGCCACGCATGATACTTATATCGATTGATGACATCAATGAAACATCTATGCAACAAGATGTAAGCAAGTTAAAAAAATATGGATGTCACGTGATCAACCATATGTACTATGTATAGTGGCAGAAGGAGATGGAGCTACATAGCTCGAACAGTGCCATCCCATTTTCGGATTGGAACATTGATGACTTTAATACTTCCTTATACAGTTGCAGTCTGGTCTTGCCAGCATGATGATTGATTTTTTTAAATAAATATTTTGCTTAAGTATAAGTTTGGATTTTTTTAAATAAATATTTTGCTTATAAGTTTGGTAAATGTCTTACCTCAACTGTAGGTAGTTTGAATAAAGAGACTCCCATAGTGCACTGTGACGTAGCAGGGTCATATGAGTTGTGCGTTGTGAGGAGTGTGGCAGCATCGTGTGGGGAGCATCGCAGGTGCCACACCTCGCCAATGTCATGCTTGAACACCTGGTAATAAATAAATAAAATAATTATTTGTTTAACCTAACAAACAAATAATAATATACAGGGTAGCAGGAATATCGACCCTCGAATCAACTTGTTACCATGGACTCAGAACATGATTCTGGGTATTGCACTAGGTATTGCACTTTTGTAGGAAACAGCACTTTTTTTTTCATAACCCATTAAAAATTTCAACGCAAGGGGGTTCAGAATTCGGTCCAGGAATGGGTCATTTGATGATTGCCAACCGTCAAAAAAAAAAAAGGAGTGTGTCCAGAATCATGTATTGAATCCATGGTAACCGGTTGTGCATCGATGTCCCTCTGCCACCCTGCCTATCACCCCTAAACAAAATACCAAAATATTTTGATAACAATACCTACTTCATCAGCTTAAAGTTAACTAGAAAAAAAAAACACGTTTGTTGTATGGGAGCCCCCTTAAATATTTATTTTATTCTGTTTTTAGTATTTGTTGTTATAGCGGCAACAGAAATACATCATCTGCGAAAATTTCAATTATCTAACTATCATGGTTCATGAGACAGACAGACGGACGGACGGACAGACAGCGAAGTCTTAGTAATAGGGTCCCGTTTTTACCCTTTGGGTACGGAACCCTAAAAAAGAAATTAGTAGGTACAACATTGACATCCTACTTTAGTATGTAACGCCCCAGTATCTTCTTCTAACTCCACAACATGTATCTGATTGGAGTTGGGTTTCAGGCTTTGAGTTCCTATCAGGAATCTGATAGCGTCACTCTCTCCATACTGCGGTGATAGAGCTCTGGTCTGGAAAATAAAGAAAATAAGAATAAGTATATTATTTATGTCTTTTTTAAGTTGTTTTTCAAATTCAAATTATTTTATTTCACAGAAAGAAGGGCACTTATGATATGAAACGTCAGAGCTAGGTGCACAGTTCCAATTGGTTGTTTCCTCTGGAGAGGAGCAGGCAAAAAACTCCACGGTTACTCTTTTAAAAATGATTGGCTTTTACAAGTTTTCAAATTACACTTAAATCAACAAGTACAGTCACGAGCACTAGTATGTAATTTTTTCGTGAAATGACGAATGCAACATTTAAATACGACACTTTACATAAACCTATGGGTTCGAAAATACTATGTTCGTAATAACATAAAATTTCATTTCATTAAAAAATAAAGGAGAAAATTGCCTTTGAATAAAATGTATACATACTTATGCTCGTCACTGTACCAGGTACTTAACAACTACAAAGTCGGTAATGGTAATGGTAAACAAATCAAAGCAAATCAATGATTCTAAAAGTCCTACAACATTCACACATACACAAAAAAAAACCTATTTAAAACAAATGACATGATTTTCATTATCTACATCTGTAACAAATTATGTAAAAAGAAAAGTTGATGTTACAATTTAGTGTTAAATCCTATACTGGGCACATAGTGAGTATCATCTGATGCGTTACCACCTTGGAGCCAAAACTGATTTCTCATGTATACTAATATTATAAGGAGGTATAAGGGGTTTGAACATTTTTCTATGAAAGCTGACATATTCATTTTGTTTTTTTTTTTCAAAGTTTCCAAAGATGAAAGTAGTATTTTCATTGTGACCGGAAACTTTGAAAAAAAAAATGGTACCCTAAAGTGTCACGTTCCCAATATATTTGAAGTAAACATTGCCATATGAGAACTATGAAAATCACAAAAAATGCAGTCATTACACGTGTACCTATACACATTCCATTGTATTCAAACCATAGATTTATAAGAACGTCCAGATGCCTAGTACGCGCTGTCCAAATGCTTCGAATTCAAACACACCAAAATAGCGTATTCGTTCGTAAGCCCCGCCCACAGGCCGCCATTACGCGACAGACGTTCAAAGCGCGTCTACGCTGTTAAATATATTGAAAAAATGACTGTTTGTGCGGTGAAATCGTGTAAAAACTACACTCCAAAAAAAGATAAGGATACGAACATTACTTTTCACTTGTAAGTTTGCAATTTTATGATGAATTTCTTTGAAAATATTACGAAAACTAAATAAAAACAAAACGACTCCATAATATTTGAGTATTGCCAAGGTACATTGTGAAATATTTTTACCCCTTTTTTGTGCTGCGATATTTTAATATTGTAAAATGTTACGAAATCAACATTATTATTAACAAAAATTAGACTTTTTCATGTAGCCAAAACAGAAAATGTATCAAAAAATGTACCATCGAAAAGGCAAGTGTTTAGGAAGCAATTACAATTTCAGGGTTTATAAATAAATAAATTGTACGCTCGAATTATTATTATTTGAATTAAACAACAGCCATTTTAGTTTCACTAGCAATTTAGTATTGTATACGTGTATCATTTATTGATAGGTTTATTTTTATTTTTTTAAAGCTTCTTTTTATAATGTGAATTTGAGAACACTATAGGCTTCGCGGATTCATGGACTACATGAATTCACATGAACACATGCCGTGAAATAAATAATTTTGAGTTTAAGTTTGAATACGTTGTTTTATTTTATTTTTTCTTTTATAGCTGCCTGCGGCTTTACCCGCGCGAAAGTAGAAATACATTCAGTCAGTCGTTCGATCTTTAAGAAGAAGTACCTAACAAACATACACAGAAACATGCACACACACCACTCACAAACTTTCTTCTTTATAATGTTAGTATGATATTAAAAGTTTTTTGTTCATTCACACATGTTTACGAAAACCATGTTATAAAATTATAACAATCTCCAAAAACTATCATAATAGGCACTCGGTATGAATGTAAAAGGCGGGTTTCATTTTGTACACATATATTAACTACATAATTACCTATGTCAATATGAATAAGAAACTAAAACTACCCGAATTTTCCCATATTTTGGGGTAATCATTTTGCGCTGGTATTAGAAAATGTCACGCACACAAACGCAGAAACGATAATAATACACTTGTGGTGGGCGGTCCGCACGCACACGCGCATTACAAAATGCATTCAATTTGAACGTTGCGTTTTGTACGGTACACTCAATCTGGTTCTTATTAAATCTATGATTCAAACACTAAAAATGCAGTCATTACATGTGTACCTATTTTAACTAATCAAATATTTGCTAACTGTTTTGGGCCAACAAGATCTGAAATACAGTTCTGTCAACGATACGAAGAAGAAAGAGCTGATTGAATTTAAATAAAATAGGTTAGACTTTGATTTACTTAAATTCGAGATCCCTAAGACGACCCACTGACCGAGATATATGTAGTGTGTATGGCACCTCAGATTTTCCTTATAGTTTATCAGCACTATGCCAAAACATCCCGGGGGCTCTAAATACTAACCCCCCTTAATAATAAACGTTGTATAGTTACACAACGTTTGTCTTCCGTCTTTCGATAGTCAAATTACTGACGACTGAAAGAGAGAAATCGGTGTGTAACCATTCATCTGCTAAAATACGTTTAGTAAGGGGGTAATGAATTAAGGATATCAAGCAAGCAGCTATTTAGGTAGGTATTCGATGACCTTATCGTCGACATAGCTAATTGTAAATACGGTACCTGATGCTCTAAGCCATATATTATAGAGTTTCCTTCTTCCATTTCAGCCCTATTATTAGTTTTCTTTTAGATATAATGTTTATTTACAACAACACGGCATTTCGATTTTTCTCAAGAAAATTCCAGTCCCGTATATTAATTTTTTACTGCGGTTTTCTATCTCTTTTCAGTTTTAACAATTAATCATCTGAAAAAAGAGAAAGACAATATTTACGCTATAAATCCTAAGAAAATTAAATAAAAGTTCTACGTGTTTATGTGTTTACATATCACTTTTTGACAGTAATGACATTGACAGCAATGATAGATAGCAACGGTTTAGTTTTTTTATTCTGTCACACTTTAAGTATTAGTCTTTTAACTCTTTCATAGATATTCTTAAAGAGAGCAGTGGTGGCCAAGTGGTAACGGCCGCAGTGTCCCAGCAGTGGGAACATTATAGGCTGATTATGTATGATATATATAATAGTATATAGGCTGGTTATGGTAGATATTACTATTTTTAAGTCGAGAAACCTCCGCTGCTAGAGAATTCTCCTCATTATTCGTAGAATGTAGTAACAAAGAGATACACGAATAATTTTTTGGCAAGTGTAAACTACAATAAACTTATCAATGGCCCGTCCAAATCCACTGCTAAAGTCAGGACCCTAGGAAAAAGGCCATTTGCTCATTAACGTCGTTCGATGGGTATACCGATGCGAGCCGTTGCTGTTCATCCCAACCCAATAGTGTGAATAAGGCGATTTGTCAGTCTAAATACTGTGTTAGTATGTTTAGACAACACCAATCTGCTGGTGGTTAATGTTTTGCATAACTACGGAACAAGTTCAATATTATTTTGTCCCGGGTCAATATTTGTCTTTGGGTGACACTTTAGTGTTAATTGTATTTATTATATAACGCATTAAATGTGGGTGTACCTAATATACACCTTGGCCCAAACCTTCGGTACATGCGTGATGTTAAAAACAACCATTGTAAGTATCCGTTACTTAGGTATCGTTATCAATATCAGGTATTATTTCCGTGCAAGCATAAAAGGGTAGTAAGTCATCACATAATAGCGACAATTTAACTAGCAAATTGTCTATAACAATCCACTTTACTCGTAGGAAAACAATGGGAAATAAACTAAATAATTATCTAATTGCAATAGAGACGGAATGCTGTACATAAATAATAGTTATTCGCTTAAAATTGACTCTTGATAAAATTATCTTGAAGATAGATTTACTACAATGAAATATTGTTTAAGCATTTTGTTTCATTTTCATAGTAACATTAAAGTACTCTATCTTACAAATATACAAAAAAAAGGGAAGAGCTCATTCATGAGGCATCAAAAAATTCATCGCTGCGCCGTCAATAGTAAAAGTATAATTTTAACTGATCTAGCTATCAAGAAATCATACATACTACCATCACGTCCTTAAATCCCGAATACGGTAGATTTTTATACATAGGTGTCGCCTAGTGTATAGTAAATTCCAACATCCACACGTCGCTACAGTGCGGCCGACGAGAGAATACGTTCTTGACACCAGTCAGTTTCATACAAACAAATGAAAAATGAAAAAGCTCTCGATAGCAGCAGTAAGAGGTCACATGCTCTGTGGATAGCAGGACTGTAGTTAGGTTTTAAGTCCCCATACTCCTCGGCCACGACCTACACGCTCAAGTGACAAGCGCATTGCGACAGCAAGTGTGGAGAAAACAAATGAAAGAAGTTATTTAGAGTGTGCGACGACTTTCCGCGACGCCGACGCACCTTGCGGAGGGACGGTTTGGTGCGATCGCATTACAAGTCGGCCACCACCACTGACGGGTCATGGTGGAACTCTTGGCATAGCATGAAGTCGCGCGCGCGCGTGGTTCTTGACGCAAATCGATTCGGTGCCTTAGGGGGCGAGCGTTATTGCCACTAACCATGCGCGTGCTAGTAGGCACGCTATAGGTACCTCGAGTTTGATGTCAAAAACACTGGCCCTGATTGACTAGACTATTAGCTGCAAGCAGGGGCCTATAAATTGGTACCGGAACCGGTACCCAGGTATTGAAATGGCAAGTACGGGTACAGAACCTGTACTTTGGTACCGGTTCCAAACCTAGTGATCACCCAATTGTCAAAATTATGCAAATCCAGCCTTTTACTGAAGTGAAAACTTCTTTACCTAGGCGCACTTTGCGGACTTTCTTTCTCAGTGAACAAAACTGAACCATCACACTCGGGTGATCAGGTCGGTGACACTGAATCGCGAATACTTGGCGCTGAATCGCGAATACTCGGCGCTGAATCGCGAATACTCGGCGCTGAATCGCGAATATTTGGCGCTGAATCGCGAATACTCAGCGCTGAATCTCGTATAGCTCCAGTCGTAAGTTTTCATTTCTATCGTGAGGACATAAGCACACACCTTGTTTTTTTAAATTAGGTTGTTTGTTTTGTGCCGCCAGGCAAAGGCAAAAACTTTTCCAATTTTCTTTGTGTTTTGCCTTCTCCGGCCAATCGGTAAAGGCAATTACCATAGAAAGAAGGTAATGAGTCACGGGGTGGATAGGGCGGACGCGGATATCACGTATACACTGACCGGAACTCGCGGACGATAGGCGTGAGAACATCCTTGTTACGATGGAGATTAGAAAAAAAAAAACTAATTCCCTAGGTTACGAGTAGCTGGCATGTAACTATGACTCATTAGATACAGATATTTTTTATGACAGCACAGGTTATGCCGGGGGCCCGGGGCCCATTAAGTTAATAATCTGGTTTAGCTTGTAATACCCTCATCATCAGCCTACAGCAGTCCACTGCAGGTCATAAAGTGCTACAATTGCACGCCGTTCAGTTCGATTCTCATCCAGCTGCTACCAGCCACCCTGCGAAGATCGTCGCTCCACCTAACCTAAGGGCGTCCTTCCTTATGTTTGTCGAATCGCGGTTTTACGGCCCATTGCCATTTAGAACGCAAATAGTCCGACTTTTTGGCCCCCCGTCCGGACTTTTCAGACTTTGTTATTTGTACAGACTATTCGAGATAAGGGTTTTTTTTAAATAAAAAAGTTATATTTGTAGGTATGTACCGATTTTTTTTTATATAACAAAGTACAGACGCCAGCACATCAAGTTACTACAATCTGTCAGATTTCTTTAATAGATTTTCGACTTTATTGCTAAAGCATAAGGTTCAAGGTTGATTGGGAAAATCTGACAGTTTCGGGTAGGTTGACTTGCTGGCGTCTGTACAATGGTTTCTGGCTGTATTTTTGTTAGGGCTTTCAAAATGGTAACCGTATACGCAAAGGCATAATGACTTCTTGCTCGTCAACTGGCGTCCCGCTTGATTTCCAAATTACTTACAAGGTTTTGCACTATCTTTGTTTTTCATATCGACACGAACCGTATTTAAGTACCTACTTAGTATCTATCTACTTACTTCTTACCTATGAACCTATCTAAGAGAAATGTGGAAGTCCACACTCGTGTCCTTTCATCTGTAACTTCAATTACCTTACTTATTAATAGGTATACCTACCCGTAATAAAAGTCATACAGATTGGCATGGACATCGACGTGAAAAACTGAAACTATGAATTTAGCACAATAATTCTGAACCGTACGTTAAAATTTATAGACGATTATTAAAAAAAAAAAAATATGTTCCATACATTTTGACCGCGTAGGTTTTGCACTTTTCTGTGAAACATCAATTACCTATTTTTTTCTAGAAAGGGAAGAGGGAAAAGTCATCGGAAAGATGTCTTGTAGATTTAAGTCAGTCCCCAAAGCCGCCTCTTAAATCTGCCGCCCTAGTCTCAAGCCTACTCGGCCTGCTAGTAAATCCGCCACTGAGTACATCGTTAGACGGACCAACATATTCTAGTGCTGTCATGCCTTATAAATTTCTTAATGCCTGTCTCTTATCCAGCTGAACGCCAGGAGCGGGGAGCCCTACCCTTTAAAAGCAGCCACTCACCGATGACAGTCGCACAAAGTGCATTATAAATGAATTATGCGCAAACGACGCGACCTCTGACCAATAACAACAACATGTCGTAACAAAGAGCAGTGACTAATGTTTATCTGTTTTATCACATTTCTGGTAACGCGATAGTAGACAATAACAGCGCTTTCGACACGTGACGCGGCGTAGTACGACTTAACAGGACTTAGGCGAGTCTGCCTACCTATTTTCTCGGTTCCTCTATTCCGAGAGTCTACTCCCTAAGCAGGAAGGACGTAGTTCCAGCAGAAGTTACTGGCGGTTCCGAATGCGTAGGCATCACATAAGGACGAAGGTATATTTAGTTCGGAAGCCCGATTTAAGAATGAATAACAACATGATTTGACATTGACAGTTAGTTGTCAATGTCAAATCATGGTGTAACTATATGGAAAAAAATAATATCCTTGCAGAAGAACAAATGGGTTTTAGGAAAAATAAATCAATTAACAACGCATTTTACACTTTCCTCAAAACGGTACTAAAAGGCATGGATAGTAAAAAACATGTCTCAGCACTTTTTATGGATATGACCAAAGCCTTCGATTGCGTCAATCATGAAATATTATTAAATAAATTAGAAGCGTACGGAATACGGGGAAACGCTAGAGATCTCATTAAATCATATTTAAGTGACAGAGAACAACAAACTGAAATATCTAGCATTTCACATAACACAAAAGTCGAAAAGAAGCACTTGTCAAAATCAATAAAAGTCTGCAAAGGTGTACCACAAGGGAGTATTTTGGGTCCTCCGCTCTTTATTATTTATATTAACGACCTCCCCAAATCTATCGAATCCTCCATGGTTCTGTATGCTGACGATAGTACTGCGATAGTTGTATCTGACGATCTTACGACTCATGAACATGAAATTAACTATACGCTATCATCTATAGTTAACTGGCTAAATCTAAATGATCTTAAAATAAACTTAACTAAAACATTTATAATGACTTTCAAAAATAAAAATTCAAAATTAAGTACTTTCAATATAAATTATGAACAAATAAACATAAAAAAAATAAACACAACAAAATTTCTTGGACTACACTTAGACTCAGACATGACATGGAGGACACATATTGAACAAGTATGTACAAAATTAAGCCGTTATTCATATGCCATCTATATGCTTCGTAAAGTGGTAAATCAAAGTGCACTTCTATCTGCTTACCACGCTTACGTTGGTTCGACACTAAGATATGGTGTAATGTTTTGGGGGAATGCCACTGAGAGAGAAAGAGTCTTCAAAGCCCAAAAGAAATGTATCCGGGCAATGTGTGGATTAAAACCTACAGATTCTTGTAAACCACACTTTATAAACTTAAAAATATTGACATTCCCATCACTGTATATTTATGAACTAGCATTAGACATTAGAAATAATTTAAATAAATATGAAACTTTAAAAAGTACCAGGCTTGCCAGTACACTTCAAGCAATACGACATAGAACGGTTATGTTTGACAAAAGTGCATTTTGTATGGGCCCTATATAGATTATATAATAAATTACCTAATAATATAAAGGAAGCAACCAATTTTATGTCATTTAAAAATAGATTAAAGAGTTTTTTGATCAATAAAGCATATTATAAAGTTAATGATTATCTAAATGATAAATATAATTAATAATTATTTTTTATTTTCTTTTAAATTTTAACAATGATAATAAAATTACATAATTAATAAATTTCAATAATAATATATAATATTAATAATGTTCAATGTGATTGTATGTATTTGAAATCAATTAAGTAATGTAGGTACTAAGTATCGCAACCATGCGTGTACTACCAGATGTGTGAACGTAAACGAAGTCAAAGTATTGTGTAAGGATCGTAGCAGGTAGCGTTCTGTAATTTTCTGCCTAACCCCATGGGAAGAAGGCGTGAGTTTATGTATGTGTTTAAGTTATGTTATTTTATTAGATATTTGCACACCTATTAAGGTAGGATATGGTTTAAAGAACTGCTGTAATTATGTATCACCTCATGTACCTACCCATATTCAAGCAAATAAATGATTTGATTTGATTTACTCCCGATGTGTATTTTCCCGTTCGAAAAATTAGATGTTGAATTTGTTTTGACTGATGATTTAGAGAGTAGAGACAAAATCCCAAAAACGGACCGTTAACTTTCGTCGTAAAATTTTAAAATGCTTTAAGTACTTGTGTTGAAATTAATTAAGCAACTCAACCTTCAACACTCAATCTGCTTAGACTTTTCCCAAGTATATTGAGGTCGGCTTCCAGTTTAACCGACGAGTATTTCAACGGAGCGACTGCCTATCTTTCCGTCACCGTTTTGAGAGTATAACACCGTTTTGAAATAATTTACACAAATTAAAGCACCTGTCTGGGTTCGATCCTACGACCTACAACTCGTAACTCGGAGCCGTTACCACTGCTCTCATCAAAATGAACCAAAAATTCAAAGATATTTGTGACATCTACCAACCCGCACTGGGCCCGTTTTACAGCCCTCTCCCTCTCGAAGAGAGGAGGCCTGTGTCCCAGCAGTGGGAACATTATAGGCTGATTATGTATGTATATTCAGAAAAAGGACTATTATGTCTAAACCAGTCGTAAAATTTTGAAACGCCTTACCTACTTGTGTTTTGGATAAATTCTGGCAGAAATTACCTAAACGTTTAACACACAATCTGCCTAGCCTTTTCTCAAGCACAAGGTGAGGCAAAAGTAATGTCAAAATGTAAATTAGCTGCCATTTTGTTGGAAATTAAAGAAATTGGGCTCTGTTTTCTCGGAAAATTTAAAGGTGTAAAATGTATAGGTATGACATTTAGGGCTGATTTTTCAATCTACAGATAATTTTTATTCGTGGAATAAAATTGACGTCTGACAGTTTTTGTATGGAAGAACTGTCAAAAATTTAAAATTATTCCTCGGATAAAATTACCTGGCGATGGAAAAATCAGCCCTTAGTAGAAAAAATTATATCGGTCAAACCACCACCTCCTGAGTTGACTGACTCGTTTTACGGCATTTTGAATTGTTGATCGAAAAACATCCTCCAAATTGGTGATTTCTTCTTCAATGTTGGCTTTCAAGACTTGCAAAATGGACGGTCACCCATCCACGAACCGACCACGGCAAACCTTAGATTATCCGTGTGGCTGTTATCATTTACCCAAAAACTGCTCTTAACATAATTAATGAATTTAAATAGGTACCTAGCTCTAGTTTCAAAATCCTGGTAATAAACACATTACCCTCATTTGCGTCGCGCTGTCGGGTAAAAATATCTTGTGCTAAATATAACATAGGTAAGTAATCATCATTTTATTACGATTCTGTTTGTTCGTCGACATAAAAACATGTTTTTTTTTAACTGAAGCTTAACGAAGGAATTTGATGAATGTAACGTGCGTATGATGAATGGGTTTTTTATGTTTTCTATAAACGTAGTCGCGAGAAGACGTTTATTTACGTTATTTGCACACCACCGCGGGATAACTTAGTCATTTATTTATTTACCATTTTTAAAGATATAAAAACAGACAAGAAATAAAAAGAACAGAAAAATAGGTACACACTGCCAGCACATCAAGCTACTACAAATACTACAATCTGTCAAATTTCTTTAATAAATTTACAACTTCATCGCTAAAGCATTAGGTTCAAAGAAAGTTGATTGGGAAAATTTGACTCAACAGTTTCGTGTATCTTGAATTTGATATGCTGGCGTCTGTACAAAGGTGATGCTTATTTCTAAAGAAATCTCTTCTAGCAAACCTGCGACAGGAAAGTAGATAGAGAGATGTAGACAGGGTGTGTAAGAGTAAAAGAGAAAAATACATTACATACAATCATTACTATTTAATAAACACAAAACAAATAATATGAGGATATAGGTACTCGTACTTACATGCATACAAATAAATATACATACTTCTAAAATACTCGTAAGTATCACTTAACCAAAAAAATACCACCAATTCAAAAAATTACGATTATTTTAATAGTGATCCGTTTTAGGGATATCTTTAGG
Source organism: Oligia fasciuncula (assembly GCA_963082905.1). Taxonomy (NCBI): domain Eukaryota; kingdom Metazoa; phylum Arthropoda; class Insecta; order Lepidoptera; family Noctuidae; genus Oligia; species Oligia fasciuncula. The sequence continues at coordinate 5,427,766 of OY720408.1, read as the reverse complement.
AACTTGGTCACTATGTTGACCAATGACCATACCGCAACTGCTTGATTAGGATTTTATAATATAATTCTACTAGCTTCTGCCCGCGACTTCGTCCGCGTGAAATTTCTTGTACCCCCACCCCGTCGCGTCGCAACACTTCGTATTCGCTTACCGTTCACTCTGAGTTTTTTTCTTTTTGCTCGGCTCCTAAGAGTCATAGTGTGATGTTAAATAGCCTATAGCCTTCCTCAAGAATTGGGCTATCAAATGCATAAAGATTTTTTTCAAATCTGACCGGTAGTTCCAGAGATTATCGCGTTCAAACAAACAAACTCTTCAGCTTTATTATTAGTACTAGCTTCTGCCCGCGACTTCGTCCGCGTGAAATTTCTTGTACCCCCACCCCGTCGCGTCGCAACACTTCGTATTCGCTTACCGTTCACTCTGAGTTTTTTTCTTTTTGCTCGGCTCCTAAGGGTCATAGCGTGATGTTAAATAGCCTATAGCCTTCCTCAAGAATTGGGCTATCAAATGCAAAAAGAATTCAAATCTGACCGGTAGTTAAAGAGATTATCGCGTTCAAACAAACAAACTCTGAAGAGTTTGTTTGTTTGAACGCGATAATCTCTTTATACTATAATATTATAAAGCTGCAGAGTTTGTTTGTTTGTTTGTTTGTTTGAACGCGCTAATCTCTGGAACTACTGGTCCGATTTGAATGATTCTTTTAGTGTTGGGTAGTCCATTTATCGAGGAAGGCTATAGGCTATATTTTTTTTTTTCAAAATTAGGCCATAGTTTTTTATCAACATAAAATCCTGTAATAATCTTTTTCGAAATATATTTGTTGATGATTGTAAGCATAAGATCTTTGAAGAGTATAATAAAAAACCTGAAGAGTTTGTTTGTTTGAACGCGCTAATCTCTGGAACTGCCCAACGGATATGAAAAATTATTTTTGCATTTGACAGCCCAATTCTTGAGGAAGGCTTTACGCTACTTAACATCACGCTATGACCCTTAGGAGCCGAGTAAACAGAAAAAAAGTCAGTAAGATCGCTAACCGAAAACGAAGTGACAGCGCGGGCAGAACATACATTTCACGCGGACGAAGTCGCGGGCAGCAGCTAGTTATTAGTATAGATAAAAAACTCTATGGCCCATAACTCCTTAATAGGTACCAACTCTTAACATCTTACACACGTGATAACTTTTAAACGAAATATCCGATTGAGATGAAACAAAAAGTATTTTACTTCTTCATAAATACTCTTGATAACATAATGCTTAATTTCGATAAAGATTAATATTACGATACATATTTAACGTAGTTTTTTTTTCTTCAGACGATTTAATAATTATTTTGAACACAAAATCGGTTATTGTGATTAAACCATGATAGCTAGATATATGTTCTCGCGGACTTTTTTGTAGGTCTTAATGGGCTCTACAAACCCGTAGTACATTATTTTGTTCTATTGTCAATAGTTTTTGCAGCGCACGCAAAAATAGGTTTTCGATTTTACACCTTGTGTTACAAAATAGCAATTTTATTACGGATCCCTAATTTTGAAAAAAAAAAAATAGCCTATAGCCTTCCTCGATAAATGGACTAACCAACACTAAAATAATCATTCAAATCGGACCAGTAGTTTCAGAGATTAGCGCGTTCAAACAAACAAACAAACAAACAAACTCTGCAGCTTTATAATATTAGTATAGATAGATAAAAAACTCTATGGCCCATAACTCCTTAATAGGTACCAACTCTAACATCTTACACACGTGATAACTTTTAAACGAAATATCCGATTGAGATGAAACAAAAAGTATTTTACTTCTTCATAACATAATGCTTAATTTCGATAAAGATTAATATTACGATACATATTTAACGTAGTTTTTTTTTTCTTCAGACGATTTAATAATTATTTTGAACACAAAATCGGTTATTGTGATTAAACCATGATAGCTAGGTATATGTTGTCGCGGACTTTTTTGTAGGTCTTAATGGGCTCTACAAACCCGTAGTACAACATTTTGTTCTATTGTAAATAGTTTTTGCAGCGCACGCAAAAATAGGTTTTCGATTTTACACCTTGTGTTACAAAATAGCAATTTTATTACGGATCCCTAATTTTGATTAAATAGCCTTCCTCGATAAATGGACTACTCAACACTAAAAGAATCATTCAAATCGGACCAGTAGTTCCAGAGATTAGCGCGTTCAAACAAACAAACAAACAACAACATAGATTAGAATTAACACTGGATGGATGAAATGGCGGCAGGTCACGGGAACAATCTGCGACTCCCGCATTCCGCTTAAACTGTTGGAGACAAGCCTATTTGGCTCTATTCAGCGCGGGAAGATATATAAAACCATGATTAGACCTGCCGAGTGATTCTGTAAAGATCTCACCGTGAGAACTTAGGTGAAGTGAGCTGTCAATAGTGTCAATTCCTATAGCATCAGTGAGTTTGCTTTTGCTAGGAATTGACACTAATTGACAGCTCACTTCACGCTCACTTCACGTAAGTTTTCACGGTGAGATTTTTACTGTCTTGTATGTATCAGAATGTTGGGCCACAAAAGGGATGAATGAAAGGCAATTGCATGCAGCAGAGATGAGAATGCTAAGAGGGATGTGTGGTGTTACACGAATGGATAGAATAAGAAATGAGTACATAAGAGGAAGTTTGAAAGTGGCACCGGTAACTGAAAAGTTGTGTGGGAATCGGTTGTCATGGTATGGGCATGTGTTACGAAGAAATGAGGAAAATGTCGTGAGGAGAGTTTTGAGTATGGATGTCGATGGCTATAAGAGTAGGGGAAGACCAAAGAAACGATGGATGGAATGTGTGAATGATGATAGATATGCAGGGTAATTGCGTAACACACCATCAGTTGCAATGGGTTTCATTTTGACAATTCAACAACATTCATTGCGTTATTTACGTCGTTATGGGTACTCAGAAGCCCAAAAGTCTAACAACCAGTCTTACCAAGGCATATCGTGTTACCCAGTAACTGGCGTGTGAAGGTCAGATAGATATTCACTCCACTCACTCCATGTAAAATACTGCTATTTAGCTGTATCCGGTTAGACTGGAAGCTGACTCCGATATGATTGGGAAAAGGCAGATTGATATTGATGTTTTAAGCAGTGATAAGGAATTGTTGGTCGAGGGTTGGAACCCCCCCCCGGTGGGTTCCCGCATTGCCGAGGCGGGGGGTCTCAGCAGCCGTGGCTTGGACACCCACGGTGAATCGAAGAGGAACCCGAGGAGGGGCCGCTCGTCAGGGCTTTTGCCGACAAGCCGACGCGACGACCGAGCCACAGATCTTTATACTGTGACCGAGGGGCCAACATGTAGGTTGCGGTGCCGCTTGGGCGACATCGCAACTGAGGCGGGCCGCGATGTCGTATCGGAGGCATCGCGGCTGAGGGTTGGAGGCCGCGGCGGGAGAGGAGTGCCGGTATTACGGTGCGCCGCTCTCCCTATCCTCTGCGGCCGAAAATTGGCAGGCGGCGGTGCCAATGACCTGACCCGTCGCAGGGGGACGAAGGGTGGCAGAGACGGGGTCGTCTGGCGCCCATGTGCTGGTTTGGTCCCTGGGGTGGTCACGGCGTGCTATGTGTTCTGATGCGCCGGTGATGGGGAGTACCAAGCACATTTTTATTTCACAAATCACGGGCCGAAATCTCACCGTGAAAACTTAGAGCTTGTGCACACTACGTTTTTTAAACGCGCCGTTGACGCGCGTTAAAGAAACGTGCGTCGACGGCGCGCTTTTATCCTACAGAAGGTATACAGGCGCGCGTCTGACTCGCGTGCGTATCGCGTATCGTTTCGCTACCATCACATGGGCGTACGTAAGGTGAAAAATTTATTCACTGTTCATTACTTTTCTGTTATACAATAGTTCTTGTAGTAACGAAACGGCCAAGCCTCATATTTTGACTAAGGTGTAGAGTTTGTGAAGTTAGGGCGTGTAGAGTTAGCAGCTTGGCTCTACATGAGATCTGATAACTTTTTGGCAGTGCGAGCCATATTTGTGGTCTCGTCTTGGCAACATTTTACATGAAAATGTTTTTGGTGGGATAGTGTTAGTCCCTATCATTAGGTAAAATGACAGCTCACTTCACCTATGTTTTAACGGTGAGATTTTTACAGATTATACCAGCAGGTACCTATCTTCTTTTACAAGGGAGTCGGAAATAAAAAAGATTGGGAACCCCTGCTGTATACTCAGTATGGCGCAACAGTAACTTACGCACAATGTCAGAAAAATAGTTTCATGTTCTTAATTCGTGTATCTATTTATTCAGCAAGGCTTGCGTAGGTTACACACGCTCACCCACGACCGAATACCGCGAAGACCATTCATCTTCATTCATTCACATCAAAATAGTTCTTTATTAGTGATCAATGTCAAAATACTATTTCTAAATCAATTCACGGATTATTTTTCAATATAAACGCCCGCAAATCGATCAAGTACTGAAAAAATATTTTTTCACGGTCTTTTACGTAGGAAGACGCAATTTACATAGTTTTGTGCAAAAACAATTACGTAGTAAAACATCTAAAAATATTTCTAATTTTTGACGCAGGACCTAAAAAAACCTATAAAATTCTACTTTTAAACCGAAAAAATTTTTTTCACTTGTAAGTATTTTATAAGAAGACGATATTTTTATACTTTTGTGCGAAAACAATTACGTAAGTACCTACTTAGTCATCATCATTTTCCTAGCCTTTTCCCAACTACGTTGGGGTCGGCTTCCAGTCTAACCGGATGCAGCTGAGTACCAGTATTTAATACCACCAGTACCAGTAGTTAATTACGTACCTAGTAAAACATCTAAAAATATTTCTAAGTTTTGACGCAGGACCTATAAAAAACCTACCTCATAGTATTTTCGACTACAGATTGTTAAAGCAGGCACCAAAAAGTTCGCGCCGTAAAAAAATTAAAACAAAACTGGAGTTAGCAACAGACTGGTCACTGGTATCATTAAAAAAACAAGATTAAGGGTGATCGTACACTGGTTACGAAAAGGCTAGACAAACATTAGGTCCTTAGTTTGACCGGAACCATATCTTTTTGGGTTATCAACATCTTTTAAACTGAGCTTTTCATGACCGACTGAAAATCAGAACCGAATCGAATTTAATTAAAATTATTGTCAAAATGACAGGCCAAACCAAGAATATATACTAATTCCATGGGCCAAAAATATTAGAGACACATTGTTAGAATTAGAGTCAAAGTCGGCAGCTGCCAATTAAAAGATCAGTCGCTGTCAATTTAAATGTCGACTTAGTTTTTCGAGACATCTCCAAGTTTTTGGTTCACTCTTCACGTGATCAGAGAAGCTGGTTATCTTTTTGGCCAAAGAATCAGCACTGCCATACAACGTGGCCAATGATATTGTGCTGCCGTCAGAGAAATTATTTTGTTGAGACAGCACTTATCCTCAATATTTCCGTGAACACTGACATGAATATTAAAAATGTTGTGCGTTTCATAAACAGCTATTGAGTCTGTGTAACAGTGTAAAGGAACGGAACATCCGTCTGTAACTATGCTAAGGAAAGCTATCGTTCTACAAAACATAGTTTAGAACGATATTTATCCGCTGCTTTGCTTTAAGTTATTTTAATAATGTAGATTCCAAGCAATATCTATACATACATATTTATACAAATAAATTCAATTGAAGTTTTTATTGCCAAAATAACAGCTTTTTATTAAATGTGAATGAAACAGTACTAACAAAAAAACTACATATTTATATTTTTTCCTCTGGCTGTCTGTTTGTTCCAGCTAGTCTCCGGAAGGGGATATTTTGAGCCCTGGGGAAGGGCATAGGATCATTTCATCGACATACCAAGCGGGGGAAGCCGCGGGCAGAAGCTAGTTACAAATTAAAAGAAATCCCGTTTTAATACAAACTTCTGCTTCTCGGCTCCTATCCACTCGTGTATGTTCCTCAGTTCTGATGCTAAAAGATATAAATAACACACATAATTACAAGACCTGAATTAATCATAAGAAGTATCTAGCCCTTTCCAGTGTTCCGTCAATATAGGGGGGACTGGCAGCACCCCGGGGTTTCACCCGCATACGTGTCGATCCCGTGGGAATATCGAGATAAAAGTATCCTCTGCTATTTTTATAAATTCGTCATTCCAACACGATCCCATTGTCATTTTGCTAAAAGTCCGTAATCTGCTAAATTCATACCTAATGGTCGATCATTGGTCGGTCAATGGCACAGAGCATAATACGATACTCGTAACGAATTAAAAGCAATGACTGCACAATGACGTTCTAATGGTAGGTCACTGATCAAAGGAACTGTCAAAATTTAAGCAGATTCCCCCTTAAAACAGTAATTCATTTGTCATTATGTACGAGATTACCATTCTATGCCATTTCTTTCAATGGAGTGTCAGTGGTTGACCATTGGAAAGTCATAATGACGCCATTATATTAGTAGATTACCAAACTTGTCAAAATCAACAATTATGAAATCAATGATAGACCATTCTGACACTATTGTATTAGCAGACTTGAGGCCCTGGTTACTACCTGAGGCACCTATCTGTGTGCCAAATTTCATTCAAATCCGTTCCGTAGTTTTTGCGTGAAAGAGTAAGAAACATCCATCCATCCATCCATCCTCACAAACTTTCGCGTTTATAATATTAGTAGATTAGTAGAAGTAGATAAGTAGAATATTAGTAGATTAGTAGAAGTAGATAAGTAGAATATTAGTAGATTAGTAGAAGTAGATAAGTAGAATATTAGTAGATTAGTAGAAGTAGATAAGTAGAATATTAGTAGATTAGTAGAAGTAGATAAGTAGAATATTAGTAGATTAGTAGAAGTAGATAAGTAGAATAGTACTTAGAAAGTAGGATAGTAGGAGAAGGATTAGTAGGATGCCTTTCTACATTGTATACCAGTACTAAATATAAAATTGAATTTATTTCGTCTTTAGGCTTCGCCGTAGGAGTTTCTCTAAATAAGTACTTACAGAAAATGTCTTGCAAATAAGTACTGAATTCTAATTTCCACACATTTCATGCTTCGTTATCTCGGTTTGCGTGGTATCCGACTGCCTTAAAAGCATCGGAAAATGCGAACTCTAAATTTAAACGCAACATACCAAAGAGAACAAGAGTTTGTAGTCGTTAAAAGCGCATAAAGTTAGCGGAGCCTTTGACGTGGGTCCGGCCGGTATGCGAACGGGCAGATTTTGTGATAGGCTCGCGGAGGCATTTCGCCGATAGCCTTTGCCTTTTATTCGAATGTTTTAAAAGCTTTTACTCCATATCCAATAAAGTGGGCATTAGGAATTTAGATGTTAGATTTATGGTAATATTTATTTTGTCATTCAGTTGAACCTCGAGCAGTATAAACATATACATACTAATATTATATTCTAAATTCGAAAGTAACTCTGTCTGTCTGTCTGTATATTACCTTTTCACGCCTAAACCACTGAACGGATTTCGATAAAATTTGGCAGAGAGATAGATTGCATCCCGGGGAAGGATATAGGATAGTTTTTATTATCCCAATATTTCCACGGGATCGACACTTATGCACTTATAGATTTTATTGTGTATTTATTATAAAAATAAATATAGCTGTATGTATACAGGGCCAAATTAAATTAGCTAGCGGAACTCCGCAGACGTAATGGGTATCGATATCTAAACATGATAAATAAAAAAAGAAACAAATTAGATTTCTTTTTGTGGAGTCATCGACCGCTGTTAGTGCATTCACTTGAAAATATCAGTTTAAAAATAGTTTTTTTTGTGTAAGATTTACAGACGTGATTAGTATCGATATCTAAATACGATAAAACATATTTTCTCAACTCATACTCAAGTAACAATACTACCAGCGGTCGTTGACCCCTAAAAAAAACATAAATTCTTTTATTTTATCGTGTACTCACGTGTCTGCAGAGTTTCGCTAGTTAATTTGATTTGACCACAGGATCTGGGGGCACGGCCGTGCCCCCGCCAAGACGAGCCAAGCGAAGCACAAGGGCACTACCTACCTTTTGTCGAAGTTTGTTGTTGTCGTTTTTTTGAACCCTCATAACTTGGGTTTGGATTGTACCAGATAAACAACATTTTCGGAATATGATGTCAATAGTTGACTTATTACATATATAAAGTTTCAATTCCATAGCTCTTATACTTTAGAATTTTATTTTATTAATAACCCCGATTTCGTCACTGACTCGCTGATGATCATCAAAATTCTTAATTTTGATGATCATCAGCGAGTCAGTGGTGGGTACTTTCTGAAGTCCTAGAAAGCTGAAATTTAGTTTGTAAGCTAGTATTAGTACACAACTACACAAACAACCAACATTTTCTAAAACTTGAAACAACTCCTTAAACTAGGAGATGGAACTTTGTACGAGACTTCCGCTTTTGATGCTAGAGGTCTGAAAATTGATATAGAGACTCCTTGTTATAAATAATAAAATAAATATTTCGGGATTTTTTGTAAATCACCCCCCACCCTTTAAATTAAAGGATAAAAGTGTATAATTATGGGGCTTTCGTCAGGTTTCAGAATATTACTAATGTGCAAGAAATACACCAAAAAAAAAAAATAATGTACAAAATAAAAAAATATTGTCATAAGAAGTGAAATCCCAACAAAAACATTTTCATGTAAAATTTTGCCAAGACGAGATCACGAGCTCGCATTGTCAAAAAGTTATCAGATCTCATGTAGGGCCAAGCTTCTAACTCTACACACCCTAACTTCACAAACTTTATACCTTAGTCAAAATATGTGGCTTAGCCTTGGCTTAGATCACAGTTATTTTACCTCTGACATAAACCTTATGGTAAAGAGAACCACACTCGTCACTCGTCACTGGTCACTCTGATGCAAAATCGGAGGTAAAATAACTGTGAACGGACGGTTAAATGTTTCATCTTCATCTGTTCATACAGTCAAAAGTTTGGTGACCGGCTTGCCTGTAGTTTGAGGCAAATGTAAAAACGTCTGTAATCTTTAGACAATAAAGTTTTAATTAATAAATTATTTAGGTATGACATTTGATAAAAGCAGTACTGATATCAAATATGCATCATATTGTAAATCGTAGATCTATAGTACAGATCGCCAGCAGTCTGAATCTCAGTAAACACAAGAGAACATAATAACAGAAATACTTATGATGTAATACAAAATACGTAATTCCGTAATCAGCAACCAACGTATCGGACTCTTGGTCCAACGAATATAATAATATGTATAATGTTTACCACCGGAGACCCGGAATAGGTACACACGTGATCACCAAACTGTAACTGATCACAATGTTTCGATGAACACACCAACTAAAACTATAAGTTTATCAGACACGACTATTTGCCAAGAGGTCAGGGGGAGCGCGCCCGCTCCGGTCAAACAACGGACCACTTCAATTCAGAAACTTTACCGTATTTAGAACCTATTAAAAATAATCACAATTATAGATAATACATCGCAAAGCTAACTTTGCTGGTGATATAAAATGCTTATTTCAGTATCGCCCTTATACTGAGGAACTGACGAGGGGTGGGGCGAAAAAATCATAAATCGAACGGTAAATTTAATGTGGCGCAGGAGTATATCATTTGAATTGTACGCGAAGGAATATCAGTTGTGTCTTGGAGTCGGCGGGCGGCGGTCGTGTGTCCGACGGATAATTATATTTAGTGTTGTGTCTAATAGTGCGATGAAGTGGTCGATATTTGTTGGTTTGGTCGTGTGTTTGGCGAGGTTCTGCGACGGCTTGGGTAAGTGAACCCTCGGATCACAAAAAATCAGGAAGCTCTTATCCAAATTTATGAAATTAACTTTTTTTGGTCCCCATTTCTAGTGTTTATCTTTCTTTATTTGATTAGAAATGGTTTTAATTGTGGTTAGTGTCATAGGTCGTGTTAAGTTTCTCATGAACTCTGAGCCTGAACACTCCTTTAATTTCCGTGCTAAACTTGAAACATTTCGGCCTTCACCATAGTTTATTGGCAATCAATATTCTCAATAAGTATGCCTTAGCATATATAGAACACCTCTTTGGAGTGCCCGAGCAATACCTACAATCTACAATCGGATGGCTTCAGGAACAGAAGTTTTGATGTTCATATTAAGTTCACCTACATACATAATTATATTATTAATTCATACGATTATTACCCTTTAAGCGGGGTTTACATTATTAAAGTCTAGCAGCGCCCCGCAGTTTCACCCGCATAAGTGTCGATCCCGTAGGAATATCGGGATATAAACCATTCCCTGGAGTCCTATCAAAATTTCATCTACATCGGTTCAGCGGTTTTTGCGTCAAGAGGTAACAGACAGACACACTTTCGCATTTATAATATAATATAATAGTCTGGATGTGTCGTGAAACAGGAGCTTGACTGTCTGTTTCGGCTATGGTTGACTAACACACGGTTTTTGAAAAGCTGATGTCATATCTCATGTTAACTGGTTGAAATAATTGTTATTATCTCTTTAGCGTGTTAGTTGAGTTTATCAGCTTTCAAAAACCGGGTGTTAGTTAGCTTTAACCCGAAACAGACCAGTCAAGCTACTGTTTCACGACAATAAAATTCATCCTCAAATTGTAAGTTATAATTAATTGTAACCATTATAATTTTGTTAAATTCGCTCTGAGCCACATCAGCCACAAGACACAAACGACGCTTAGTTTGTGGCTCACCGAACATGTCACAAATTGTATTCTTACTTCTTGATAAATAAACGTTATTATTATTATTAGTTTCGTAATGCATTAATAAACAGTCGAGTAAATAAATTATCCCATTCAAGTGTACTCGTAAGATACAACCGGCCAATGTCGATAGGAGCGCTTACTTCTGATAAAAACTGCGATATATCGCGGTGTCAGTGGAATTCCGGGCTTATTCATTGTTTTTAAAACTATTGTGTAAAAGGAAACCGCTTATTTCATAAACATAACGTAATATTGCGCCTGGAATTCTGGGGGGTTAGGTAAAGGTGTAGATACCTGGGTATAGTATACCAATATTTCGCCAGTTATGATCAAGTCCCGTATGTAAAAGTGGGCGAGCTTAGGGTTATCAACAGCGCACAAATCCAAACTAGGATGCTACAAGGAATTCCTAACGGGAAAACCCCATGACACTGCCCCACCTAGGAATAGTGCTCGCAACCACACAACCAACAACCACCGTGGCGGAATTTTTTACCGACTTCTGTATATAAAATGGTAAACTGACTGACTGTGTGATATATCAACGCAGAGCCCAAACCGCTGGACCTAGAGACTTGAAATTTTGCACACAGATACCTTAAACAATGTAGGCATCATCCAATAAGGAAAGATTTTTGGAAATTCCACCCTTAATAAGGGGGTAAAATAAGGGACGAAAGTTTGGATGAAATATTCCTTGAGTTACAAACTTGGCACGAATACTTATCTAAGTAAATTATGGACCTTGTAATTTTACGTTTTTCTAAACTATCCCTAAACGGGGATTGGGGGTCGTCGTCAAAATTTGTATAGAAGAATTTTAACGCGCGGTCCGATTAACTCGAAACTCAGTATTAATACTTTTGACCGAAAAGAAATACACAGACAATAATAAGTACCTATTTGGGGTTTTCGAAAATTGACCCCTGACGGGACAAAAAGGGGTTACTATTTTTCTAAGGAGAAGATTTTACTGCGTGGCTTGATTAACTGAAAAATTGGTAAAAATAATCTTTGAGTAAAATTTTGGAAACATACCTATCGATTTTTTTAAATTCTACCCCCGTGGGGGTGAAAAGACGGGATACAGTTAATATGAAAAATCTTCGGCCAAAGAAATGATGGATTGATTAAGTGAAAGATGATATGGTTAGAAATTTTAAGATGTAGAGCCTGATAGAAATACGTATGAAAGAAGATCAAGCCCAAATTAATTGGAATAAGACCATGAAGACGATGATGATCAAGGGAAACTGAGTAAAAAAGTTTGATAGAAATTGTGCGCGCGCCTTTTTCATTTCTAACGTGACGGAAAGAGTGCATGTGGCCGTCCACGTTCACGTTCATAAAATGTATGGAAATACGTGCAGTCGTGCACATTATCGTGAACGGGAAAAGCGTCTTCATATTTCAGTGACTGAAATGTATAGAAATATATGAAGACGCTTCCAAGTCACGGCATCACGATAACACGGGGATGTGAAATCATTTCACATCCCCGTGTTATCGTGATGCCGTGACTTGGACGTGGACGTTCACGATAAGATCGCCACGATCATCATCTGCCTAGCCTTTTCCCAACTATGTTGGGGTCGGCTTCCAGTCTTACCGGATGCAGCTGAATACCAGTATTTTACATGGAGCGACTGCCTATCTGACCTCCACAACCCAGTTACTGGGTAATACGATACCCCTTGATAAGACTGGTTGTCAGACTTTCGGGCTTCTGACTACACGTAACGTCAAAGATCCACGAATGACAGCCGGGACCAACAGCTTAACGTGCTTTCCAAAGCACGGAGTGGTCTCGGTATGTAAAGATGGTCACCCATCCACAGACCAACCGCGGCAAGCGTAGCTTAACCCTCTGATAAGGTAAGATCACCACGATACCAATTTTATAAAAGCGCCAATTAGCTCATCGGCTTCCAAGAAATTCCGAAAGATGGATACAATAAATACCGGCAAATTGAACGGCTTTTTCCAATCATTTAGAATTTTTTGGTGGTTTTCCTTAGATATTGAGGATAACAAAAATTACACTGTTTTTTGATCAAAATGAGATAAACAAATTGTTATTGTTGTTGGCATATGAGCAGGTTTCGGAATTTCCTGTAAGCTAAACATGACATCATAAAAAAAAGAAAAATAGATTTATTTGTCAGAGAAACACGTGCATATAAAAACATAATTAACTCGAATAAAGGACCCGTAGGAAGAAGCCTATAACACAATAAAATTTTGCCAGTTACGTAATACCCGGATAAAATGTATCCTACCCACCACCCAGGACCTACCACTACAGGGGTACTACAGGGATCTATTCTCTATGACTCAATCTGAAACAATGAACAAAACTGCGCGAAATGAACCCGAGATTGGCTGGATTTGCTAAGGAATTGACGTGGTTTCGAAGTAAGGAATCGTTAAGTGGTCATACTGAATTAGGGCCCAGGTCTACTTGTGAAGTACAAGTTTCAGTGGCGTAACTATAGGGTGGCATTGGGGGCCATGAGCACAGGACGATCCTAAGGGGCTGCATCCACGAGCGAGAGAATCGCGGCGATATTATCGTCGTGCCACGTATTTCTATACACTCTCTTAGAACGTGTCTCCACACGGCGATTTCATCGCCGCGGAAATTTGATGGCGCGGCGAGACTATCGCCGCGATTCTCTCGCTCGTGGAGGCAGCCCCTAACAGAAGGAGTCAGTATTAAATTTTGTAGGGGAAAATATGAAATGTACTCTGAAGAAGTCGCGGGAGGAGTGCTATTAAAAATATATATAACGTTGGATGAGCTTCTTTACATTGACGGAGGGCCCCATCCCTTGAATTTACCACGGGCCCCAAACGGTATAGTTACGCCACTGACAAGTTTCATTCAAATTCGTTTAGACGTTAAGGCGTGAAAGGTAACGGAAAGACAGACAAGAGTTACTTTCGCTTTTATAAAATTTACTTATAGCTGCGCCCCGCGGTTTCACCCGCAGAAGTGTCGATCCCGTGGGAATATTGGGATAGAAAGTAGCCTATAATGTTAATCCAGGGTGTCAGCTACCTCCATATAAAATTTGATCAAAATTGGTAACAAACATATAAACACACACTCACAAACTTTCACCTTTATAATATTAGTGTGATTTAAGTATTTATTATTACCACTCACATGATTTTTTACAGGTGGTACCCAATACAATAATGTAGGCACAATTTCCACACTCGGAGACGTCTCCAAAAACCAATTATACACCACCACTAACAAAAATAAATGTTTATAATTGTCATATATATGTTGACTGACAGGCTCTAAATTTATACCTGTCGATTAGCGTAAACGATGGATCCCATAATTAAAAAGATTATGATGTTGCTAAATGGCTTTGCTATTTGGAGATTTCGGATATTTTCGGCTACAACGGCAGAAATAACTTGTTTTTAGTTAATATCGTATTTTTTTTGCTTTACAATAGATGATTATTGCTGTTTAAGTAAATATTAGAGTTTACAAGTCACGACTCTGAGTACCGCCACAAGTCATACAGAGAGGTCCCCCTTTTGATGGATCCTTAAAATTAATTTAAGAAAATTGTAAAATAATAATAATGCAAACGTGCTCGAAGGAAGGAAGTATTCAAGTAAGATGCTGGTAGGGATCTTGACCGTACTTCCGGGATTCCTGATAGCCGTGGAATACCTCTCCACTCCTCTTAAGCACCTCAGGACATGTTGCCCCCCTTGTCGCTACGACACTATATGCTAGCGGCCGTTTTCGGGGGCCCATTATTGAGTGTGCAAGTCACCCCCTGCCATTTCATCTGTGTAATTTATATAAAACATTGGTCAGGCAGGAGCTATAGACTTTCCATAGTCCTAAATAACCAGTTCACTTTAACCACCCAAACCCATAATCCAATATCTTTGTTTCCATATCTTGCAATAGTCCTACACCAACCGGGGGTTGTCCTTGGGTGCAATTGCATAGTGCGAACAGGGATAATCGTCGGTTGGTGCCTCATTTCATTGAAAATCTCTAACGGGCCTCTGCGAGTTGGCTTCGGCCGCTGTACGCCTTCCAAAGGTCCGGGACCCCAGGCTCCCGAGAAATATCGAAAGAGGAAAAATAATAACAATCAAACATTTTTAATTATAATAATAGGTATTAGTAATTTATTTATTAGAGTTCCTATGGGCTGCATATACATAGATCATCTCTAGTGTCCACCAATTAACCTAACAAAAATCCAACACTTATAAACAAATCAAACTAAAATGAAAGCTCTTAAAAATATCGAACGTGTTTTATATGAAGAGTCCTAGACTAGACAAGTTTACATAAATTAAGTACTTATATAGATTGTGAAAACGTGTTATGTTTTTTTTTAAATATTATTCCGCCCATTCTAGGCACGGTTTTAACGACTTGACAAAACATCGATATTTTGTTTTAATAATGTAAGCTTAAGTGAGGGGCCCGTAATAACAGCTGCACAGGTCGATCGATCAGGTTAAGCTACGCTTGCAGCGGTTGGTCTGTGAATGGGTGAGCATCTTTACATACCGAGACCCCTCCATACCTCGGAAAGCACGTTAAGCCGTTGGTCCCGGCTGTCATTCGTGGATCTTTATCAGACGTTATAGGTAGTCAGAAGCCCGAAAGTCTGACAACCAATCTTACCAAGGGGTATCGTATTACCCAGTTAGTGGGTTGTCGAAGTCAGATAGGCAATCGCTCCATGTAAAATACTGGTATTCAGCTGCATCGGGTTAGACTGGAAGTTGACTCCAACATAGTTGCGAAAAGGCTAAATGGCGCCGATTCTGTTGTTCACAAACTAAACTAAATTTAAGTTCATGCATCTTTTTCTTTCTATTTCATTAAGAAAAGGACAGAAGATAAATATTAGTTTAGTCCTGTCAAATTAGTCAGCGCCTGACGTAAATTGACGTATTTTTAATAAGCAATTTTTTAATCTCGTCTAAATTGTCTATGGAGTATCTTAATTTGACAGGACTAAACTAATATTTATCTTCTGTCCTTTTCTTAATGAAATAGAAAGAAAAAGATGCCTGAACTTAAATTTAGTTTAGTTTGTGAACAACAGAATCGGCGCCAATGATGAATGTAAGTTTAATAATACCTAATAGTAAGTTAGTATATACACATACACCTTTGGAACCCGCCCGGAGCCCGGAGTTTGGAAGTTGGCATAATACCCCCATGCCTCGGAAAGCCCGTAAAACCGTTGGTCCTGAGCCTGATCTCTCTCCAGTCGTGTCGGATTGCCGTCGTTTTTTTTTAATGATAATGGGACCACCCCTTGGATCCAATAAAAAAAGAATTTTGCGAAAAAAAAAAATCAGCTGTTCCGTCAAAATGTGGGGAACAGCTGATTTTTTTTTTTGCGATTTTGGTCCCATAATAAAAGTTGTTCATAATGATAAGTACAATGACCACTTATTATAAGAGGTTGTTAATGTTTTACCAATAACCCTGTATATCTTGAGGAAGGCTTTAGATATCCATACCTATCATGTCTGCGGAGTTTCGCTAGCTAATTTAATTTGACCCTGTACTGTCTTGTTGTTCTACCGGTCTACCGGTTGCAAGATTCGCAAGTGCCCGCGTGTTACCCAGTAACTGGGTGTGGAGGTCAGATGGGCAGTCGCTTCATGTAAAATACTAGTAACTGCATCCAGTCAGACTGGAAGTCGGCCCCAACAGAGTTGGCAACAATTTAGGAAAATGCTAGGCAGATGCTGTGAAGAAATGCGGGACCTCTCGTGAAGAAAGTTTTGAGTGCGAAAGTGGGCGACTTTATGGATGGGGAGTTAGTCCTAGAGAAAGATCTAAGACAAGTCAGAAACCTGAAAGTCTGACAACCAATCTTACTAAGGTGTACCAATCGTGTCTTCTAGTAATCTGGGTTGTGGAGGCCAGAGGGGCAACTCTCGTAATGTTAAGGACGTCCACAGTCTGATCTTAGTCTCAATCTGCCAAAAATACCTACCTCTAATTTCCCGACATTTTTGACATTGATTGTCTCTGAGATGAGATTGCGACTGGATTTTGAACGTTTTTATTAACAGGAATTGGCCTTCAGATATGCAGCAGAAATATTTAGGTGGAGACCCACCTGAATATAACAGTCCAACCAGACAGTCAGAGAGAGAGTCAGTCTTCCAGTCTAACCAGATGGTTAGACTGGAAGCTGACCCCCACATAGTTGGGCAAAGGCCAGGCGGATGATGATGAATCTCTTTGACATTTGCGTCTGGCGCCAGCCAATTTCAGTCCAATCCAAAGTCCGCAACAATTTAGTTGTAGACGTAAAAAAAACAGTTCTCAGTAAAACTATTGATGTTGATGTAAGTGATTGGTGGTCGCTTGACGCAAATCGAAGCTCGATTGGATCCAATTGGGCGTGATTGAGCTGATTAGTCAGGCGCCAAACTCGTACTGCTTTCGACATTGGTGTTATTTTTAGCCTTATCAGTAATCAGTTTACCTATTTCTGATATCAGCATAGCTATTCTCAACCATCCGACTGGCTATCGTATCGAGAATTACACATTTCGATTACTTGATTGTTCGGGCCTTATAAGAAGGCTAAAAGTCACCCAAAGGGCAATGGAGAGGGCTATGCTTAGAGTTTCCCTGCGTGATCAAATCTGGAATGAGGAGATCCGCAGGAGAACCAAGGTAACCGACATAGCCCGAAGAATTGCCAAACTTAAGTGGCAGTGGGCAGGGCACATTGCTCGCAGAACAGATGGCCGATGGGGCCGAAAGGTTCTGGAGTGGCGACCGCGTACTGGAAGACGTAGCGTTGGAAGGCCTCCCACAAGGTGGACCGACGACCTTGTGAAGGCCGCAGGTACCCGTTGGATGCGAGAAGCACAGAACCGATCGAAGTGGAAGTGCTTGGGGTAGGCCTATGTCCAGCAGTGCACGTCTTTCGGCTGAAATGATGATGATAACTTGATTCACCTTGCTCCCGACAGCAAACAGCTGTCGGAAGAATAGCGGTTGTCTTTTTGATTTAAACTGACAAAATTTTCGCGTTTTGGACTTGTGAACAGCGTTTAGAGGACTCCTACGATAACTTTGATTGATGTTCGATACGGTACGGAAACGTATCGAGTGGTTGTGAATAGCTGATGGCATTTTTTACCCATTTCCGTCACCCTTCGAGGAGGCTTTCGAGAGACAGGAGACATAAAAGCTTTGCTCTGGAATGGCAACGCATCTGCGATGTCTCTGGTATTGCCAAAGCCACAATGGCAGGTGATCACTTAACAAACAAATCTAGACTTGGCGATCGAACCAAAGTCGCTATTGGAGGATTACATCAAACTTCTTCACGTAAATCAATGTCTATTTCTTGAATCTAATTAAATCTAATGAATACTTTCTTCTATTATAATTAGAGTAAAAATTAGAATCAAACAGGGTGGCTGGGACATTGACGCATAACCCAACCAACCATGAACCACCACCAACCACCATATAACCATGGATTCAGTACATGATTCCGGACCCCTTGCGTTGACATTTTTCGTCGGTTATTAACCATCGGACCAAAAGTGCTTTCGGAGGCATGGAGGCGGGTCTTGGTATGTATAGATGGCCACCCATCCACAGACTGACCACGGCGAGCGGTGCTAAGACCCTGATCGATCGATCCGTGCGACTGTTATTACTTAGCCACAAGACTAAAATAGCCGCTCGTAAAGACTAAATTAATGCACCTATCAATGCATCTACTATAAATGCACTGTAATATGCTAACATAACTTGGCCACGACCTTCGTAAGCTGAAGCATCAACAACATGCAATGGAACGATGTCAAATAATATAATTAGAGACACAATGGCGTGATTGCGTTGTGTGTGAACGGTTTTCCTTGAGACCACACAAGATGTTTCTATTCTAGTACCCGGATGGAATTTATCACGCTAATCTTTTATTGGTAGGTAATTGTCTGTTGATTTTGTCGATAGAATTAGAAATTATTATCCCAATACACACAAACACACACTCTGTCTCTCACACACACACACACACACACACATTACACCTTAAATTGATGAAATTTAGGAAAAGAGCCTATTGTTGGATAAAAAAAGGTGATAAAATAGTGTGAAGAACGATATGAAAGAAAAGGGAGTAAAAGATAGCGTAACGGTTTTCCAATGGAAAAGAAAATGTGTTGCGCCGACCACAAGCGACTTGGGACATGGGCAGGAAGATAACATAGACAAAAATGACAGATATAGTATAGGGAATATATGACATATACAGGGTTATTGGTTGACTTAGATAGACTGATTTTTATTTTGCGATTTCAGGTTTGGTCCCATAGTAAAAGCTGTTCATAATGATGAGTACAATGACCTCTTAAGAGATTGTTAATGTTTTACCAATAATTCTGTGTATATATGATAGATATATGACTAAGAATAAAAAAAATAAAAAATCCTTAGCACTGAGGGATCGATTTTAAAGAGAGAGCCAGTCAGAATTAACTTGCATCCTAATCCAACTTATTATCCTTCATGCAATCACAGAAAGGATTTATGGAAGATTTATACAGAAAGAGTATTATTATTATTTATTTATATAAAAAAACAAAAATACAAAGATAGCTGACGTGGCTCAAAAGGCTGCTCAACTTAAATGGGACTGGGCAGGACATGTCTGCCGCATGCCGGACAAACTGTGGGCCCAAATAGCGCAGAATTGGTGTCCTGACACAGTGAGGCGGGGTCGTGGCAGACCACGTAGGAGATGGCGGGACGAGCTGGATAGGTTCCACCAAGACTGGAAGGAGGACGCGCGGGCTCGCGAGAGATGGAAGGAGTGGAGGGAGGCCTTTGCCCAGGAGTGGGACAGCGAAGGCTAAATAAAAAAAATATATATATAAAAATACTAGCTGACCGGACAGACGTTGTCCTGTTTCCTAGAAATCGATCGCAGCGCCACCTACCGGGTCCAATTGTGAATCTAAACCATCCAGAGATCCACTCAAAGTTACACAAAAAATTTCATCGAAACCAGTCTAGCCAGGAGGAGTTCAGTGACATACACACGTACGAAGAATACTGCGACCAATTCGGCTCGCGCGTGATTGGTTACAGACTTCCAACCTAAACTATAATTCAATATCATTCAGGCCGTTAGTTGAACGGCCGCCGTTTAGTTAAAAGGCTAGGCGGTTAAGTAAACGGCGAATTAAACCAGTTCGCTGCGACATATATAAAGATATAGAAACTAGAAGTCTCTCCTCTCCTCTGCATGATCTGCATCACATTCAGCTAGTCTCCCATCATTTTTAAGTTACTCTAAGGAAAATTATTTTTAAAGTTTTTTTTGCATCTGACAAAGAAAATAAAATTGTTACAATAACTAGATATTGCAAAACCCCTCTATTGTTCAGTTTGTATGATGTAATGTTCTCCTTGAAGGTTGAGGTTTTATGCAAGTAATTTCATTAGACCTTTATCCACAGCAATGGCACCCGCGGGGTATTTGCGTAATGTACTAACTATTGACAGTTCCACAGCACAGCCTTTCATTTTGACAGTTCAACAATATTCATTGCTTTACTCAGGTTGTTGACAACATGATTGATATTTCATGAAATAGCCATTCAATAGGATTATATGAACTTAGGGCTGATTTTTCCAACGCCAGTTAATTCTATCGGAAGAATAATTTTGAATTTTTGACAGTTGTTCCATACAAAAACTGTCAGATGTCAATTTTATTCCACGAATAAAAATTATCTGTCTTTTGAAAAATCAGCCCTTAGAGGGTTGTATTGATAAATGATTGTATTTCTGTAAGTAGGTTTGCATACACTTTTACATGTCAATCATATTTTAAAAACTAAGTAGATGAGGTTGGCGTTTCTTATCTGACTACTCTGATAAGAAAGGCGGAAACAAACTCACTATTGATGATTTAAAGGAATATTAACTCTGTAAATATGTACATACATGTTTAACGCTCGCTAATCATATTTTGTTCAACATACAACCTGACACTGGCCTGCAAATTGCAAAAAACATGAGAAAATTTGAATTTCGCGAGCTATCTTACGCTTCCTCCATAAAGTTCAGCCGGTCGATTCTGTTAAAATCTCACCGTGAAAACTTAGGTGAAGTGAGTTTGTTTTTGCTAGGAATTGAAACTATTGACAGCTCACTCCACGCTTACTTCACCTAAGTTTTCACGTTGAGATTTTACAAAATAGCACCGCTGCTCTGCATCAGAGGGGCAATTCTTGTAATTTTAAGAACGTTCACAGTCTGATCTGTCTCAATTTATCAAAAATACCTGCCGGTCGATTCTGTAGAAATCTCACCGTGAAAACTTAGGTGAAGTGAGTTTGTTTTTGCTAGGAATTGTCACTATTGACAGCTCACTCCACGCTCACTTCACCTAAGTTTTCACGGTGAGATTTTTACAGAATAGCACCGCTGTAATTTACATACCTACCCATTTTTGACAAGTTTTTGACATTGATTGTCGCTGAGATGAGATTGCGACTAGATTTTGATTGTTTCTAATTACGGGAATTGGCCTTCTGTAATCTTTGTGTGATAGTTGCCTACGCGGCGCGGCGGCGCCCGGTAACTACATTACAAGTCGGCCCGCCATCACCGACCTACAAATTAAAAACTCTCCGATCCGTCTCCCAAGCCCACAAGTGTACATTATCAATAAGCGAAGTCTACGGAGGCGACGTCACAACCTTATCTAAGGTCGGGGGTCGCATCCGACGCGTTCATTCATAATATGGACGCGGCTCGCCGCTATCCGATGCTGACGTCACCAACCACGCGCCGCCCGCGCAGCCGGATTTTGTCAAGTTTAATACGTTAATGACAATATTTACTATTATTATAAGTTAAATATTATTGCTTATGAGTTAGGTTGTCTCTTTATGTTTTCAAGAGAGACTTCTTGACTTATTAAATTGTTGGTTCTGGTTGTCTTTAGATTTTATCAATCCTCAATCTACCTAGCCTTTTCCCAACTATGTAGGGGTCAGCTTCCAGTCTAACTGGATGCAGCTTAATAATAATAATAATAATTTAAATATCAGTTTATTAGAATATCAGTATTTTACATGGAGCGTCTGCCTATCTGACCTCCAAAACCTAGTTCCTGGGTAACACGATACCCCTTGGTAAGACTGTCAGACTTTCGGGCATTTGACGACCGATATAAAAAGAACAGAAAAAAATAACAGAAAATACGGTCATTTACGGTAAAAATGACGCAAAGAAAGAATTTAAACACAAAAAAGAACAAGTTCGAAGAAAATGTGCGTCATATCCACGCAAAACGGCCATTGCTCAGCATAATGCTGCGACCCTATGCGAGACAGAGGTTTTTTGGTTTATAATATTTTATTCCTCAATTCTGCTATTCCTGGGTCACATTACTTCAAGGAAAAGGACAACCATTGCAAAGCCAGTCCGACTGGCTTCTTATGTGAGTTATTGTGAATGCAAATTGCAATACCTATTGTATAATAATTATGTGGACATTCTTTCATTTTCCTGTACATTTTACCTTAACTTAATACTAAGACTGGATATATTGGATATGTTTGTGAACTGTAAACTGGAATATTGTATTCGAGGAATATTGTATTAATAAAGGCAGATAATATGTGTTTTTCGCATGCACCTACCTACTACTGTAAAAAACGATGTCGAAAAGATGTCGACTGACAGCTCCTCTATCAGTCGAGTATGGAAGAAAAAGACATATTGCGCCGACCTCAAATTGGGATTTGGGTAGGAATCATGATAATTATACAGGGTTATTGGTAAAACATTAATAACCTCTTAAGAGGTCATTGTACTTATCATTATACACAACTTTTACTATGGGACCATACCGGAAATCGCGAAAAAAAATCAGCTATTTCCCACATTTTGACGAGTTATACGTACATAAATGTAGGGAACAGCTGATTTTTTTTTTCGCGATTTGAGGTTAGGTTTTAGAAAATGCATAACATTGCACATACAAGTTCAAAGTTAATACGGCAGTAACCAAACCTCTACGTATACAATACATAGTCGGTACGTATTACGTATAGTATGGGAACGGTCGTTTTGTGTATATTATATGGTGTTATATTATGAGTCTAAGGGGACATCGTCGGCTAATGCCCTCGACTGGCCCGCCCACCTACAGGTATCTTACACCTGATACACTGGAGGCCGGAATTAAGAGCACACTGTGATTAGTGCATGATTTTTGTTTTACGGATTTTAAGGACCTTCGGTAATCTTTCTTTCGGATATTAAAACTGATAATGTTTTAACCTGCATCATAAATAAAAAAAAAAAACATAATAATCTCGGGCAAGGCAGACCCTTGCTTGAGATTATTAGGTTTTTTTTTCATTTTGATGCATGTTTTTAAAAAGTATTAGTAAATTATCACACTAATAATATTATAAAGACGAAAGTTTGTGAGTGTGTTTGTGTGTGTGTTTATATGTTTGTTACTTCTTCACGCTCAAACGGCTGAACCAATTTTCATAAAATTTTGTAAGGAGGAAGCTGACACCCTGGGTTAACATATGGGCTACTTTTTATCCCGATATTCCCACGGGATCGACATTTACGCGGGTGATACCGCGGGGCGCAGCTAGTCTGAGCATACAATTATTACCATTATTGACAGTTTTATTCAGTTGTAAAGAGCTTTGAAGAGCCGTGGCTATACCTATTACTGTAGCGCCCAAAGTTGATGATTGACTCACGTGATCAACTTTGAACGTTAATATCTATAATAATTATTCAAACATGAACTAAAAATAAACACTCAAATCTATCTCTATTAAATATCACAGTAACTGTACATAAATCAATATTATCAGTAAGCTCAAAATAGAACTTTAATTAAAGCTAGTAAGGTAATGTTATCTGTTGTTGTATTTATAGCTAACCGCAAGGAAACTCCGCAAATATGGCCCATAATATCAGACTTGCGATCTATTTTTAGTCATGTGTTAATGACATTTGTGAACTTAAACTCGCAACTGCAGAACGGAGGTAATAAATTAGAGAAAGTTATCTAGAATAGTATCGTAAAGATATTTATATTTAGAGGCATTTATTTTAAAGGGTGACTGGTAATTAGTGACCGATAATTAAACACATGATTGTACTCATCATATTAAACAAGTTACCCAAAGAAACGATTTATTTTTAATTTTTACAAGCGGCATCCCAATCACCCCAATAGAACCGCGTGCGAGATCCGTACGGGTTTGAAATGAATGATGAATAATGCATGGTAAAAGTGGAATAATTTTGTTTGTAAAAAGGGTAGTAACTAAATTAAATTACAGCTGATGGTGTATTATTCTTGTTAGGTTCTCAATATTCTATTGAGGTATTCTTGCTTGCCATTTTTTTACAAAATCAGTGGTCAACAAATCTTTTCAGCATACATTTTCGTGGATTTTGCAAGAAAAAATAAAACTACTTTTATTTTAATACAGAAATTAGAATATTTCTCTTACTATTGACCATTTTCATGGGTCACCCAGATTATGTGAATTTCAATGATTGTCAATCAAACTTTGCAAAACAATAACAGTATTGATATCTTCGATTCTCGTGCCGCTGCTTTCAAAAGACATGTGTGTACTCTTTCTTTTTAATTTTATAACGCTTTTATTTTATATCGCTTTAAATATTGTTCTCTTTATATAATGTAACTTTGTGTGAATTATGCACTTAACCTGGCGTGTTTGGTCTCCTACACATGCCCTGCGTGAGTAGTAGGTAGTGTGTCGGAGGGCAGATGCTCATACCTTGTAGCTGTAATTTTGTCAATTAAGTTTTATTTTTTACTGTAGTTGTTACCATTATTATTGTTGTTGCTGGTCATGTTGTGCGACTACGCTTTGGGTGATAGTCAGGTCGCAACCTATAATTTGAACCTACTGTACTCACTGTGATTATTGCCTGTTGTAGTTGCCTTGTGAATAAATAAATAAATAAAACTGGGTTGTTAAATTTTGCTTGCAGTGTAGTCAGGACTATATTATGCGGGACATGCGCTAAGCAACAAGCCGCCGACCAACTTAACGGTACCGCTATCAGGCTATAAAACGTCTAATGATTGCAAATTTATACAAAGTCCGGTTATACATTTGTTTACCTCGGATAATATATTTCGTTGTTTACATTTTGTATCTAATTTCTTGTCACTAATTTACCGTTTTTTTGGTCGGATATGTAAATTAAAGGTGTCAGTTTTGCATTTATAATTAATAACACCGTATATGTGTCGCAGCAAACTGGTTTAATTAGCTGTTTAGTTAACCGCCTAGCCTTTTAACTAAACGGTGCGGCGGCCGTTCAACTAACGGCCTGAATGATATTCAATTATTGTTTAGGTTGGAACTGTAACCAATTACGCGCGAGCCGAATTGGTCGCAGTAACTAAGCTAGGGCACCCCGACCAAATGGGTTAGGTTAGAACTGTGATCAACAGCGCGTACGAGCCGAGAGAGGGAAGCGAGGCGAGCACTACTACCAAAGGCCAGGTGGTTAACAAAACGGCTAATTTAACCAGTTTAATCCTGATTTATTTGGGGTCAGCGCAGCACGTCTTTCTCTTCCAAGTCTCTATTAGCTCTCGTGGTCGCAAGCGCGACTGTTAAGCTTGGGGTCCTGGATTCGATTCCTGGGTAGGGAAAAGTGTTATTGGCTTTTTCCTTTGGGAATTTCTTAGTAACAGGAGTTTTGAAGTTGGGGGTGTGTCCCCGTGCATCGGAAAGAATGTTAAGCCGTTGGCCCTGCGCCTGATCTCTCCCGGGTCGTGACGGATTGCCGTCCCATCGGACTATGAAAGTAAAGGAACGGAGAGTGCACCTGTGTTTGCGCACACACTTGTGCACTATAATATCTCCTGCGTACTTGGTGAATCTCCGTTGAGAATTGAGATTGCCACCATGACCGAATCGGTCGGGAGGAATTTTTTTTGTACTAAATATAAAGCTGAAGAGTTTGTTTGTTTGAACGCGCTAATCTCTGGAACTACCAGATAAATTTGAAAAATCCTTTTTACATTTGATAGCCCAATTCTTGACAAAGGCCATATAACATCATGCTAGGACCTTTAGGAGTCGAGCAAAAAGAAAAAAGTCAGAAAGAACGCTAAGCGAAAATGAAGTAGTAGCGCGGGCAGGCGATGCGATGCGACGGGGTGGGTCGAGGAAGCAAGAATTCCACGCGCGGACGAAATCGCGGGCAGAAGCTAGTAGTAGATTAAACTTCCTGTTTAGCTAACGCATTTTTTTTTAATTCTCTTCGATTTTGTGGGTTGAAAAACTGGATGTAATTTTTTTCTTTTTAACCGACTTCAAAAAGGAGGAGGATCTCACAATTCGACTGTATGTTGTTGTTGTTTTTGTATGTTTGCCTCAGTATGCCTCTGGGGTGGTCCCATATAAATTTAATTAACTTTGCTTGCGTAGTTTTTGAGTTAGCTACAATAATACGTATTTTTGCCACTTAGTTTATATTGATGATGTTATAATGACTTCCTGTCACTGATAGCACACATAGCAAGTAGTATTATGCGAATTTGTGTGGGGTAAGTAAAACTTAAAAGTGAGAAATAAAAACTTTTTAACAAAAAAAAAATATACTTCCAAAAAAAAACACCACCATAATCAGCCTATAATGTTCCCACTGCTGGGACACAGGCCTCCTCTCGGTGAGAGGGAGTGGGCCGTTATCCACCACGCGGGCCCAGTGCGGATTGGCAGATGTCACATGTCTTCGAATTTTCGGTTCTAGGACATGCCGGTTTCCTCACGATGTTTTCCTTCACCGTTTTGAGAATAACTTTAATGTCGGAAGTCAGTGGCAAAAACTAAAGTACAGATCCAAAGACACCGACTTCCGAAATTAAAGTTATTTTCCACTTTGTAGTGTTTTTTTGGAAGTCGGTTTTATTTTGTAAAAAGTTTCTTTTTTCTTTTTTAGAAATAACTTTGACTGACCTCGGCCTCAGCGCCAAAAAATTCGACCACTAATGATGATCGGAGGCGCCAAAGGCATAGTTTCGGCAAATACTAATTAGGTATTAGTCAGTCGGTGCCGCTGACTGTTACGCGATAACTTTTCGCTAATGATTTCCCGGAATTGAATTATTGTATTTCTTTTATTCTGAAGATTCGGCTTATCAAACAACACAAATTGACTAAAGCGCAACGTTATTTGAACTTCAAATCTTTACCAAACTGAGTTTGGTAAAGATTTTTTGGGAAGCAGTAGTGGCCCAGTGGAAACGGCCGCGACTTACATACTATAAATAAACAAAGTACCTATGTACTTTGTAATAACTATATTATGTTATTACAAAGTAGGTACCTATGATGCTTGTAATAGGATACAATTACTATTAGGACAACTGATTTCTTAACAATAAATTTAACAAGTTTTAAGAATAGTAACAATATTTGTTATTTTATTATGTTATAATTTACTTTTACACTGATAAATTACAGTCTTAAACATTTAGATAATTTCGCACACAGTTAATAAAAGGGGCTCGTGGCTAAGTAATAACAGCCGCACGAGTCGACCAATAAGGTTAAACTGAAGGCCTTATCTTTACATACCGAGACCCCTCCGTGCCTCGGAAGTGGTCACTGCAGTCATTCTTGGATCTTTCACAGTCGTTACGGGTCGTCAAAAGTCTGAAAGTCTGACAATCAGTTTTACCAAGGGGTATCGTGTTACCCAGTAACTAGGTCGTGGAGGTCAGATAGGTCGCTCCATGTAAAATACTGGTATTCAGCTGCATTCGGATAGACTGAAAGCTGACCCAGACATAGTTGGGAAAAGGCTAGGCAGATTGTAGTTGACACACAAACACAGTTATTAATATCATTGTCGTCCTCCTTCGTAACTTATGCCATTGGGGTCACTCTGCAGCATATTTTCTTCCATAGATCATCAAAACACAAACATTACACATTTAAATAAATATTTATTCCATATGGGGATTCCCTTCATCGTGCCAGATGTGTCATGTTGCTAATGATAATATATACATACATATAACTCAGCCTTTAATGTTCCAACTGCTGGGACACAGGTCTCCTCTCGGTGAGCGGGAGTGGACCCATAATTCACCACGTGTGCCCAGTGTGGGTTGGTAGAAGTCATATTTCTTCGAATTTTTGGTTCCTTTACCGTTTTGAGAGCAGTGGTGATGAAATTATTTACATAAAAAAAGAGACCCAGTTTGGTCGAAGCCCAGGGGGGGCAAGTGCTCCCGTTGTTCCTACCCCTGTATCAGCGCCTGCTTAGCTTGACATCGGGAATGAACCTAGCACCTTATATGCGTAACACACTGTCAATCACAATCTGAATCATTTTGAAGGGTATTGCTAATCCATTGCTTCTTTTGTTCGAAAAATTTGTCTTCCCAACAACGTCAATAACGCAATGAATCTAGTTGAACTGTCAAAATGAAAGCCATTGCTACTGTGCTCATTTATTTCGCCGGACCTCTTATTCAGCTATCGCACTTGCGACCTAGACCAATAAGGGAGTGAATTCAAAGAAAGTCAGGGTTATCACAGTTCTTGTGAACGCTATCGCGTCCTACGATTCTACGAAGTCTTAAATACAGTATTGTACTATAGATGTTATCAATAAAGAGGAAATAGTGTCCTCTAAGTAATTAATTACTAATAATGATTCTGGGAACTGGTTGATTAGTTAAGGAAGATGATAATTAGGTTACTGGCGTTATACGAGGAGAACAGGCGGAAAACCGCATATATAATTATGAATGGGAACTATATTTTCTATCACCAAAATTTATATTTGTCATCAAGTTGTATCACCTAATAAATAGATCTATCGCCACGAAATATTTTCGTTCTCAGATAAACAAAAATTGTTCCCAGGTATGAATTATCAAATTAATGTTAATATATGTGTAAAATAAGAGATCGATAACCAATAAAATTATATTGCATTACATGAATATAAACTTCGTTCTTATAATAACAGTTTTGTTACTTGAAATGGACATTATCGAGAACCGAATTAGTTACGAGGTTAATTATTTAAAAAAAAATGCTTAGGTTAGGTTAGGTTAAAACTGTGACCACCTCCTACGCACGAGCCGAGCGAGCGAAGCGAGCGGTGCCGCGGCAGCGGCCGGCGAGTGCCAGAAACGACTAAATTTTAAAGAAAAAAAATATGGAAAAAGAGATTATTTAAAAAAAAAAATATTATAGACCTTATATCTCAGGATTTTAGGTGATTTATTGTGGAACTGATTTTGCATTGTTTGGTGACTACATTTTGGTGACAGATCTACTATTTGGAGGACAAACCCTATTATTTAAGAAACACAAAACTAATTAAATTGGTGATAGCTTAAATGATACCCATTATGAATACTTAACTTTTTGGGTTAAAATAAAACGGGGGTGAATAAAACGTTTGTTTAACGGGGGGTTATCCGAATTTGCTTGTTTTAGAAATAATTTTAAATGGTCAAATTATTGTGTTTGGTCCTGAAAAAATATATATCATAGATTCTATACATCCTTGTTTTAGGGAAATTAACGGTTCAAAACACGATAAATTGTAATCTGCTCGATGTAAAAAAATATCCGAAACTTTCTTGTTTCAGTCTTTTCAGTAGTCGGGTTTTTTTAATTTTGTTAATATTCTTCATCTTCTGGTTAGCCTTTTCCCAACTATGTTGGGGTCAGCTTCCAGTCTAATCGGATGCAGTTGAATACCAGTATTTTACATGGACCGACTGCTTATCTGACCTCCACAACCCAGTTACTGGGTAATACGATACCCCTTGGTAAGACTGGTTTTCAGACTTTCGGGCTTCTGACGACCTGTAACGACTGTCAAAGATCCCATGGAAATTGAGGGAAACCCTCAAATTTGACTAACTATAGCGATTTGGGTATTTTTTAAAGTAGCTTCAGTATAAAATTTGCTCTCGGAAATCATCATTTGGTAAAGTGGAGCTGACCACAGATGGCCATCGGAACTACTCAATGATAAATATTTCGCGGGTTGCGATTCGATTACTTTAATAAGGTTACTAAGCAATTTATGCTCGTCACAATGCGAATGGTGAAATGGAGCTGATGGTGAAATACCAGGAGAACTCATCAACAATGAACGTCCTAGCATCGGGAAAAGCAATATTTTGTAAAAGGCGATGAGTAAGTTGACACTATGCCATTGTAACTTAGATAAATTATAAGCAGACCCACTAAAAAGCGAGAAATAAAAACTTTTTAACAAAAATTATGACCGTATTTTTTCGAAACTAAAGAATTTTTATTTCAGCTGATAATTTCGTAATATCCGAGCATCAAAGATGATCGTCGGCATGTAATTATTGAAACCAATTGTTGTCGCTATTAATAGAACTGCAATAATTGTGAAGGTTAAAGGGCAACTGGAGGACCGACCGGGCGCGCTCCGGCCGAAACATGTCACGTGACTTTTCGCCGCCATTTTTAGAATTTATGGCGCGAAATGAAATGTCAAATCAGTCAATGTTTACATTCAGCATCAAATGGCGCGAACGCGAGAAATTGGATTAACCTACTTATATACTTTAAGTTTTTCTGTGTTTTTAGGATTACCTACTTTAAAATTTTTCATATAAAACACGCGGTGGGTTCATGGATGGGTGACCATCATCCATTACATGTCGAGACCCCTCCGTGCCTCGGAAATCACGTTAAGCCGTTGGGCCTGGCTGTCAATCGTATATCTTTGGCAGTCGTCGTTACGAGTAATCAAAAGTCCAAAAGTCTGACAACCAGTCTTACCAAGGAGTATCGTGTTACCCAGTAACTAGGTTGTAGAGGTCAGATAGGCAGTCGCTCCTAAAATACTGGTATTCTGCTGCACCCGTTTAGAATGGAAGCCGATCCCAACATGTTTGGAAAAAGGCTATGGCTAGTTCATTTGAAACATTTTGTCCTAACAAACTTAGTTATCCAAAGAATGAAGAATGACAATGTGACATTTGCCAATTAAGTAATTATAAATCTACTGCAGCTTCGGTCCAGTGTTTTGACGCACGTACAGCGAGCACATGCAAGTCATTATAATATTTTTTTTTATATCAGGGTTTTCTATGAAGATAAATGTTTCATGTGAATTTTCGCCGTCCTTGAGTGAGAGACTAATTTCACGAGTTTTCTTGGAGCAAACTTTCCATGTTCAAGTAATAATCTATCTTTCTGAACATTTTACGGTTTCCTCACGAGGACTCAAAGTAAGTACAGTTTGAGTCCTCTTGGGGAAACCGGCATATCCTAGAACCACAAATTCGAAGATAAGCTAGTTTGAGTTACCGCTACGCTACATTAATTGTGAATTTTTTGCTGCCTTGTTGGTCTCGTGGTTGCAAACGCGACTGCTGAGCATGGTCTTGGGTTCGATTCCCAGGTCGTACAAAGTGTTATTGGGTTTTCCATTACGAATTTCTTAGTAGGAGTTTGGAAGTTGGCGGTTTAATACCTGCGCCTGATCTCTTCCCGGTCGGGTCGGACTATGAGAGTAAAGGATCTCCTGCGTACCTGTTTACTCTCCATTGAGATTGGCCACCATGACCGAAATCGGTCGGGAGGCTAATTTTAATGTTGCATTTTTTGCTATCGGTCCATGGTGGTCGAGCTGTTTTAATTCATTTCTGCCTCCTCTTTAAATATTCTACTCTGTACTTCTCAATCAGCACCATTCTGTTTGTTCAGTTTTATTAAACAAGCAGTTTGGAAATACGTCATCTTCCAGGGGTGAATTCGAAAGACCGTGCAAGAGTGCAACTAGCCAGTATCGTACTTAGATTATATAGTTGCCAATTTATTTATTTTTAGGGGTATATAATTATTTTATTACGTTGGTTGAAATTAAGAGACGTTTAAACGTCAAAAATGTACTTATGGTTAAACAGTCGCTAATCATTACTTGCAACCTTTATACAGGGTTATTGGTAAAACATCAACAACCTCTTAAGAGGTCATTGTACTCATCATTATGAACAACTTTTACTATGGGATCAAATCAGATATCGCGAAAAAAAAATCTGCTGTTCCCTACTTTTATTTTCGTATAACTCGTCAAAATGTAGGGAACGGCTGATTTAAAAAAAAAAGTAAAAGTTGATGAATAAATGATGAGCACAATGACCTCTAAAGTGGTTGTTAATGTTTTACCAATAATCTTCTCTAGTATTTAATTTTCGTTAGAGGCAACAGCCTCAGCATTTACATTACGAATCATTGTTTATGCGCCCCATTGTACCCGCGATTTCACCCGCATAAGTTTCGATTCCTTGGGAATATCGGGATAAAACGTATCCTATGTGTTATTATAAAACCCCTGAAACCTCGAAACTCCTTTTGTTCCTGTGTGCCAAATTTCATTCATATCTGCGGTGCTATTCTGTAAAAATCTCACCGTGAAAACTTAGGTGAAGTGAGCGTGGAGTGAGCTGTCAATAGTGTCAATTCCTAGCAAAAACAAACTCACTTCACCTAAGTTTTTACGGTGAGATTTTTACAGAATCAACTGGCTGTTCAGTAGTTTTTGCGTGAAAGAGTAACAAACAAACGTCCATCCATCCACCCTCACAACTTTTCGCGTTTATAATATTAATAGGATGTGCTTATTATATGAATTGGGGACCCCTAGGACTTATAGGTATGTACTTACTTTAAATAATATGTAAGTTCATAATTCTTCTTTTCTATTTCAGCAATAAAATGTCTGCCTGGTGCAACAGACCCTTCATGCACAGAAGAAAGAAAAGAATTTAACGTACCTGGTGAGTTCCCTCTATTCATTTTCAAGTTCTTTTACTTTTTTTAAATTTATTATACAGGGTTATTTTAAATTGGCTAGCTAAACTCCGCAGATTCAATGGGTATCGATATCTAAATATGATAAAATAAAAATAAAAAATTATTCATGATTTTTTTGGTGGGGTATCGATATAACATAAGAAAACAGTTTTTCTCAACTCATACAACAATTTTATTATTAACAACGCTAATAGCGGTCGTTGACTTTCCAACGATCAATTTGTTTTTCATTTTTATCTTGTTTATAAATAAAGGTATCGATATCCATCGCGGTTCCGTTGACAACCTTTGAGTACGGACCCTAAAAACAGCATCTTTTGTCTAACATAAGAAACCTTCCTCAGTCCTAAAAATAATGAAAACAGTATCAGTTTCCAACTATTTATTTATTTTTATTTTTCTTTCTTGACCTCGATCACGCCTGATGGAAAGCGATGGATGAGGTCTATGATGGAACGAGCGTGCCCAGAAGATGCCTAAGGCACTGGAACTCCCACGCATCGACGAAACAGCAGTCTGCTTGACGCGAACTTTTCTTCCCAAGTCCTAATAAAAACTAAAGTATGGCTGCTGAAAATTTCAGAACCAAACCAGTCCCAGAGTGAGACGGCAGAGACGCAGTGCTTGGCAGGCAGTGAATGGGAAAGCAACTGCCACTACTGCCGCTGCTCCTACGAGGGCCGCGCCGAGTGCTTGAAACAGTCCACCGATTGCGATAAGGGAGTCTTCGGTAAGCGACAACAATTACTATTTTCTATTTTGTTAAGTAGGTACCTGGTAATTGTTGACAGGCTGACACTGTCCCCTCATACCTATTAACACTGTAATTTGGAAAAGTATTGTAAAAGCCAATTATTTTCTTCTGGGCTCTTCTCCATAGGAAACGACCAATTAGAACCGTGCACCTAGCTTTTGTCGTTTCATAACTGCCCATGTAGGTTTATGTGAAATAAAATATTTTTAATTTGATTTCGAAATATGACGATCCTGTCTTTTTTTCACCCACTGCTGGGTACCTATAAGCCTCCCCTTCTGCCATAATTCCTGGTTCCGTGCCGTGCGTCCCTCATCCAGGGTTTCCCGCGACTTATCGCGAACCCAACGCGATTTTGGACGACTCTGGAGCCTTTTTTTTTTTTGAGGGTCGGAAATCATCAAATGACATCAAGTAAGACACTGCCTCCCGCTGTGGGTGGAGCAGAAGGGAGTGTCAGACTCTTACTGACTAAAACCCACCCGTGTTCCTTCCTTAGCCCTTTATATTCCGGGGTAGCGGTAACCCATTCGGACAAATCTGATTGTTGATACAATACCAAATGTTTTAAGACGAGCGCTATTCCTGCCGAGAACTGTCACGCAGTTTGGCAGGTTTATGGTACAGACGCCAGCATATCAAGCTACTACAATCTGTCAAATTTCTCTAATAGATTTTCAACTTTATTGCTACAGCATAAGGTTCAAGATTGATTGGGAAAATTTGACAGTTTCGGGTAGCTTGATGTGCTGGCGTCTGTACGCGTACAAGTGTTTGTTCCAAATTATATGTTTGTTTTTATTTATTATCATTGGATTTTTTGGCCTAACCTTGGCCACCATTCGGTTACAGCTTTCCTCCATGGGTCAGCTTCTCGCTTTATTGACATTTGACATTAATCATTTTCAGCGGAGCCAGCCCTATGCAAAACTAACACGACGTTCCAGAGGGATTGCAACACTTGCATCTGCCTCGAGAATGGACTTGGACTCTGCACCTTGGAGTTTTGTAGGAGATCAGGTACGCGTCTTAAAAGTATCTTTCAGAAGATAAGATTTACCAATAACGTTGGCATTTATAAAATACTAGCTTCTGCCCGCGACTTCGTCCGCGTGAAATTTCACCCTCCCCTCATTCACCCTCTTAGGGGTGGAATTTCCTACTCTTCACAAATAACACACCCTCCAAATCGTCCACACCATCCAAATAAAAACCTACTCTTCACAAATAACACACCCTCCAAATCGGTTTAGGCTGTGCGTTGATATATCAGTCAGTCAGTCACGACTTTGAATTATATATATATATAGATACTTTTCCGGGATAAAAAGTACCCAGTGTGGTGCCCAGGATATTAAAGAATAATTATACCAAGTTTCATCGTAATCGAACCGGTAGTTTTTGCGTGATGCCTGAACAAACAGACAGACAGACAAAAAAAAAATTTATTCACATTTTTGGTTTCGGTGTCGGTCTAGTAAAACACCTCCTGCCATTTATTTTTTTGATATTTTCAATGTACAGAATTTTCACTTCTACACATTTATTATAAGTATAGATTAGCTGGGCCCCGCGGATTCACCCGCATAAGTCTCCATCACGTGGAAATATCAAGATAAAAAGTCCTATGTCCTAATCCAGATAATGGTCTGTGCAATGATGTGCCAAACACATCACATGTGCAATCATGTCATGGTCTACCCATGTGCCAAATTTCATCCAAATCCGTTCAGCCGTTTTAGCGTGAAAGCGTAACAAACATAGATACAAAAAATCTAGCCTTTTCTTTTTATAATACTATTAGTTTAGATAAATTAAATTCAACCGATTTCAGTATTTTGTTAAATAGGCTGATCAAGTTCTCAAAGAAGTAAAATAAATGGCAGTAAAGTTATTTTGTATTTGAACGATTTTAACCGTGCGTCGGGACGCAGGAGAAATCATGAATTATATTTTTTTTTACTTTCTTAAAAGTACTTAAACCAAAGGAAGGGCTCGTGGGTAATGAATCAAAAGAGCTACGCTTAGCCAGGTTGGTCCGTAGATGGGTGACCATTCAAAACATACCGAGACCCTTTCTTGCCTCAGAAAGCACGTTAAGCCGGCCGGCTGTCATTCGTAGATCTTTGACAGTCGTTACGGTTCGACAGAAGCCCGAAAGTCTGACAACCAGTCTTACCTAGTAACTGGGTTGTGCTTGTGGAGGTCAGATTGGCAGTTGCTGCATCTAAAATACTGGTATTCAGCTGCATCCGGTTAGACTGGAAGACGACCCCAACTAGATGAGTGTCTACTGCTTTTACCGTTTCACAAGATCGATACATTGGAACTGTTATCTAATTTAGACAAACTATCGGGTTTTTTTTACCAATAATTTAATACGTACATTATCTATTTCAGATATAATTGTTAGTGCTCCAGATATACTGCTAGCAAGTGTCAATAGTGAATTAGACGATAAAGATGCTCAAAAATCGCCCAAAATTGAAGGTGTAATACCGGTAAGTCTTTCTACTTATTCATGTAACATTTTACTAGATGAAGCAATGAAAGGCGAACTCGTAAATAATATAGAAGTAAAAATCATTATGTGTTCATGAGATTTAAAATATGCACATAGCAGTGGTTTAAGCACGTTTTCGGCACATGCAGTACTTTTAAAGCACAACCGAGAATTGCCTTTTGTACCGAGGCATACCATTGAAACAATAAAAGGTAAGTTAACAACTTGTTTTTGAGAAATATACGGAGGAATTTAACAAGAACCACAAAAACAATTATATGTATCTTAATCATATATCATACTGTCGTAATAGTATAATAATTAGTCAATCTAACTAAAAGATAAATAACTCAAAACATTTTCACAAATCGATGTTTGATACGGACATCGAGTACATTGTTTTAATAATTTTCATGTGAAATGTTGACTGCACATTTGGTGAATGGGATGCACAAATCATTTTCATTGAGGTAAGTACAACGTTTGGAATTACTAATAGATAATTATTAAATTTATAATTCTTAAATAGAAAGTGGTGGTAACACAGAATGAGAAATACAATGTGGGGACAATAATACAACAGTAAATGACAACACTGGCAATACTATCCGTGGTCTATAGTGACAAAATTATTGTAAAATTTTATTGAATTTTCATATGAAGACTGGGAACGTCTTTAGATAGATATACGCAGTTTAATTTATTGTAGTATTGAATTGTCGTCTCCACTGTGTATAATTAGTTATGCCCTTTTAAACTTCAGAACCAAAACCATTACGACGTAGAAAACCTTCTGAATTTGGACCACGACGTGATAATCCTAAAGAGGTCGACCATTTGCAAGCCTCTCCAAGAGTTTATGAGGGACTGCAATCCTTGCAAATGTGCTAGTGACGGTTTGAGCTACTCCTGCACCCACAATGAATGCTTGGAGACTGAAATGGACAAAGATAAAGAAGTAGAGGTCTTCATGCAAAGTGAGGTTGGTATAGTTAATTATATCTTGGTGCAATTGTTTAAGAAACCGCCGCGTGAAGATATATTCAGCCAATGTAAACTGTACGTTTATCTTTTTTGTTGCTGCGTCGCCGAGCTGTCGCAGGCACATATCGCAAAGTGTGCGCCACGTCAAAAGGCGATGATTTCTCTTTAGTCGTAAATTGACGATTAAGGATGCTAAAAATATCGTATCTGACTGTCTGCTATGCTCCTAAATAACTTAAACATTCATAGTTCCTTATTTTGAAGATATTGTGTATGTCCAACATAATGTTGCAGTCATGACCAAACTGTCTGACTGCCATTTTCTCAACCATGTCTGTAGGGTCAGGATCACATAGAGCGCCACTCCGTCTGTCGTGCCAGCAACACGTTCTACATCGGTTGCAATACCTGTCACTGTAACGCGCTCGGTACCGACTACTCTTGTACCAACAAGCCGTGTCCTCTGCCCGCTGACGTTGAATTGTTCCATGAACTTAAGGTAATTCTAGATCCGATAGCGTAGAAATTTTTCATCGGTTATAAATAACATTCTGCTATTTCATAGAAAAGTGCAATATAATACGCGGTAAAAATGTATGGAATAGATTATATTATTTAAAATAACTGACGAAATATTTCAACGCTGGGGGGTTCAGAATCGTGTACTGAATCCATGGTAACAGGTTGTGCGTCGATATCCTTGCCTACCTGTATATCTTTATTTTTGCCTGTTTCACCACGTCTATTTTAGTTTTGATGTATCTATCTGTTGTGATCAATTCTTTTCTCCGATGAGTCTCGTTGATATCCAGGTCTGAGAAAAGTGTTATTAGCTTATTCTACAAGATAAATATATTTAGAGGTATATTCTTATAAAATAAAAAAAATGTATGTCAAAAAAAAAAAAAAAAATTTTTATCATTAATTTTTTTTCTCGAGTAGTCATGAGCAGGTCCACCCTCTGGTGCCCGCTTATCGTTGAATTTTGATGTGCGTGTGAACTGAGGGTCCAAACTTGTATTTCGCAGAATAAGTGGTAGTAGTAGACTTAAAACAATTGTAGAACAAATCTGGGAATTTGTAAACAAATATATTAAAAACTACAGCCCTTAAATGCGGTCCCTCAGTCCTCACAGACCATCAGCCAGATCTCGGAGCCAGAGATCGGGGGTGTACTACACACCACTGCCTGCCTAACTCTTTTGGAAATACTATAATTCAGTTCCATGTTCGAATTTATCTGAATGATAATGCCATTCTGCACCGTGAAAATTTGGATGTAGTGAGCTGTCAATCCGTAGATTCCCTAGCGTCTAAGCGTCAGGTAGGATGATAGTTCATTTCCAGTTCACTTCACCTAAAATTATCACGGTGAGTTTTTGAAAGAATAGGTCGGCTGAACATTGTGAAACGGGAACCTATATCACTTTTTGAAGAGCTAGATTACATATTGATATTCTTATGATTTCAGGACATAAAACCAGCAGAACCGTATTCAGGAGATTCGGATCACAGATTGAGAGCCTCCAAATTGTAAACACAGAAGATGAAAGCTTTTTACACAAAAGCTATAATATGAATTAGTGTTTTTTTTTTTACTTTTATTAAAACCATAGTTGATATTACGAGGATTTTATTTGCTTACTATTTTTTACAGGTTTTTCTATTCGCATCCAATATTGGTTTTATGCATGACGCTTTCTGATATTCCGGAATACTCTATGAATTTTAACTCACAAAAGAGCATCGTAGATCAGTGCCAGTGTTCCACATAAGATGGGACACTTTAATATCTCATGCGTGTCCTGTCATCTGAACGTTACAGGAACTGATAGACGCTACTGATGGCGCTCTATACGTGTGTGGCATTAAAACGCAAATGTTTTCAGGGGGCAGTAGAAGACCCAGAGAAAAATATAAATCCTATCTTACAACAATATAATATTACACGTGTAAATTGGCAATAGCTGTTTCAGATTCGCGATAGATGTTATGTAAAAAGAATTGGGGGGCACTAGAAAAAAAAATCAAAGTGCGGTGGGAAAAATAAGGTTGAGAAGACAACACTGCTAAGAATAAGATTGCAAACAGGAATGTTACTATTTCCAATATTAAGAATTTTACTGGCACTCCTTAATTAACTACGCACAAATCACCATTGCAATATCGCCTTACCATGACTACTAACTCTCGACTCATTTTCATCCCAACATTTCTAGATAACGAAATTATCCAAAAACACAACAAAATCTCAAGTCTGCACGGCGAACCGCATGTTCATCAAAGACTGTAACACTTGTTGGTGTAATGAAGATGGCACCAGCTATTACTGCACCAGGAGAGTCTGTGTGCCCCTCCTGCCCGAAGACCAGGCTGATTTCGGAGGAATCCCCGCTGACGTAAGACCTAATCTAAGCTTGCAGCTTCTATGAATATCTTGACGATTTTATTTAAAATTTTGATGGAGCTGTGAATTTTATTGCTGTTTTTTTTTGCATGAATCTATTGCTTCGGTATAATTGCTACATAAACAAGGTAAAATTAAATTACATGGTGAATCTTCACAACCTATCTCGTATGTGAAGTTTTTCCAGTTTTAATTTTGACCTTACTGTCTAACTGTAAAAATCTTACCGTGAAAGCTTAGGCGAAGTGCGTGAGCTATCATTCTGGAAATATAATAATATATTATTACTAATTTATTGTACAACTGATGCTAAGATTGACAATATTGACAGCTCACTTCACCTAAGTGTGCGACACGACACGACCGACACGCGTCGACGACAGAAGCAACTGGAGCTGTCGACGTGTGTCGGCGGCAGCTCTCCACGCATGAGCACCGTACTCAAATACACAAGTGACACGTTATCGACTGCCTCTCTCGCTGCCGCGTATTGCTCGTATACAGTATAAGCACAAAATTTTCACGATGAGATTTTTACAGGATAGAACGGCTTTTATAATTAGTTAAAAAGTCATTATAATCTTAACCAACCTTCTTATAAGCAGAATCTTCGCGTGATAAAGAAAACTTGTCGTCCTAACGAAGTTTTTGAGCTGGACTGCAACATGTGTCGGTGCAATCCTGATGGACAGTCTTACGCTTGCACTAGAAGGGCGTGTGAAGAACAACTTGAAGATACTACAAAGGTTTCTCTATCCATCTTTTGATCTAAGGCCTAGATAAATAAATGTTACTTGGCACGTACTTTGGGGTATATGATTATTTATTTTGCCATCTCTATCATGCACTTGTAGTTTGACAGTTGTGCAATAGTGACAGAGATAGTACTTAGTTTGACAGTTGTGCGGTAGCTACAGAAATAAAAAATAATGTTCAGTCATAATATTTGCTTAGTAGGTAATGTTATTTATCTCGACCTTAGTCTAATCTGGGTGGTCGGTGTTCCGGGGAATAAACTTATCAACGAAGGATTTTTAATACAAAGTAGCTATTTATGTATTATTGAAAAATATTAATTTTTATGTAGGTATTAGGATATGTACGTATGAAGTTTTCAAAATTAACAATTGGTGAAGGTTATTTGCAATAAAAACAAGCTGTACTAATCTGCGTTTTATTTTCTTTTATATAAGTAGTTAAACGGGTATTTCAACTCTTTTCTATCTGGTGGATAGTGGATTTTAACAACCATGATTACTTTTATCCCAACTGTTTTTATTAACTATTTGACTAATTTTTTTCCTTCATCAGCTTATTCTTGCTTGATCTATTTCGGCATTACAGCCGGTCGATTCTGTAAAAATCTCACCGTGAAAACTTAGGTGAAGTGAGTTTGTTTTTGGTAGGAATTGACACTATTGCCCGCTCACTTCACCTAAGTTGAGCTGTGAGATTTTTACAGAATCGACCTGCAGTTTTTTAATTATAAGGTAGTATTGTTTTAATGTTATTGCATTATTTTAAAAGTATTTATTTTACTTTTCAGAATGCCACCCTGTCGAGAAAAGTACGGGCGTTCCCCTCTACGGTAATATTTTTAATTTTTATTAGTCTAATTTGGTTTCAATTATCCTCTCCTTTATATATTCTTGTACATATTATTATTTTGTTACATTAATGATAAAATTGCTGGAAAAAAAAAACTAATGCTATATTTATAATGGAGATTAATTCTGTACTTTTCAAAAATTGATTTAATGCAGTAGAAACGAAAAAAAAATCATCAAAAATGTTTAAAAAATAATCCCGTCAATCAAGTGTGAAACCTGAAAACATTGTAGCTTGCGAAAAAATCAACTAATTGAGTAATTCGTTTCACTCATTGGATTGAAAATGACTCTTTTGTTCAAAGTATTATAATTAATAAAAAACTAACTAAAATAAAAACCATAAATATAGTTATCTATGGTTTTTTAAACGATCAAATGAGCATTATGAGTCGTGCACTTTTAGATTAAATTTTTGTAATTTGTATGTCTAACTCTCCGGGTGTTGTGTTGTTAAAATCTACGAAGTCCTATTCTGTTAGTCCTTGAAGTTTTGGCTCGCCTAAGACTTGAGCCCCTTATTAACGCGGAGTAAAGTTATGAAAAACTTAATCCATGAAACATAAATGGTATGATGCTTAGACTGATTGAAATGAAATTATGTTTATTTCTGTAAATAGATCTTTTAGATCTATACTTTTACAAGTAAAATTTTTCGTCAATATTTTAAAACTAGATGGCACCGGCATTTCCTATCTGACTGATCCTTGAGAAGAAATTCCGAAACAAACTCAGATTGTAACTTAACTCCTCGTTTATTAATAAGGGACTTGGTATACATGTCAAGTAACAAATAACAACGCACT
The DNA here is from genome assembly GCA_963082905.1 of Oligia fasciuncula. NCBI lineage: Eukaryota > Metazoa > Arthropoda > Insecta > Lepidoptera > Noctuidae > Oligia > Oligia fasciuncula. Next base: position 5,386,018 of record OY720408.1, on the reverse strand, counting down.
CCGTGTATCTAGTAGGAGCCGCCGAAGGCCTGCCAGCCAGGACAAGAGTTCCGCTTGGATTGCAACAAATGCCTCTGCGACAATAAGGGCCAAGACTTCTCTTGCACGCGGATCGACTGCAATGCCTTGAATAACAACCATCATGCTAGCGCGTTCACTGCAGCAAGGAGTAAAAGAGGTATGCGTTATTTTTTTAGTACCGTACGCCTGGTCCAAGTCCAAGTCAACAATAACGTACATAATATTATGAATGATTGAAGATTGAACAACAGATTCTTTTAGAGACAGCACCCTAATGGCACAACAAACTTATCTATTGATTCATATGTTTGAAAATTGTGTCTGCTTGACAACGTAAATGACGCAATGAATGTTGATGAACTGTCAAAAAGAAAAGCATGAAAGTCATTGCTACTATTATTGTGTTGAGCAACTACCCCACTGGGGTTATTGTGAGGTTTACTACCTCCGTCAAGCCTTTTAATGTTGGAATATTCTACATTAAAAGTTTTGAAAGTAACCTACTAAATAAACATTAGACCTAGTATACAACCCTGGAGAACGCCAGCTTTCTGGACACGAACATTATTAATACACGAATATTATTAATGCATAATCCTGTTTTGTTATCATAGTTTATTCCTAAACGGTCGCAAAACTGGCTCTTCTATTAGAAAAAGTTAAATATTTGTATAAGGCATCTTAATTTTCCCCGCAGGCGCGTGATGTACACAATCAATTGCCTTTGACAGATCACAAAAGAGGCTTCACTTAAAAAAATATATGTCCAGTGTGAAAGAAATTTCTAATAAAATAAAGTATTAAATGTTTACCATAAGTTACTGGCCAAACCCGATTTTAGGATGAACTAGTTTCGCCTAGGCCAAACCAGTTCTCCCTACACGGGTTGCATGGTTGTACCCCGAGGTCAGGTTTGGTTAGGTTACTTTAAACCCTTAACACAGAAATAGGAGCCCCGCGATGCGGGCTCCGTCGACATAGGATGCAAGAGCGAGGAAGAACTGGCCTAGGCGAAACTAGTTAATCCTAAAATCGGGTTTGGCCAGTAAGATAAAAATAAAAACAAATATATATTTTCAGATACATCCGAGCAGGTAACAATGCAGTGCGCTCCGGGCAGTGTGTTCGATCGCGACTGCAATGTCTGCCGGTGCACTGAAAGCGGCAAGTTTGCGACCTGTACTATAAAAAGGTGCAATGATGTTAAAGCTGAAACCGAGAAAGCACCTGGTAGGTAAGAGTTGTTGGAAGTACCAATACATTATCTTAGTTTTATGAAAATTATTTTGGTCATCGTTTGCCTGAATTTGGTCACGGCATGTGTTGGCATACATGAGAACTACGCATCACACTGACGTCACGCAAAATCCTACATCGCGCAAACAGTTTACTACGTGAGTAGCATATATACAACGTCCCGACATCCATCGTCGGGCAGTTGCCCACCAGACACAACACCCGTCTGGTCGCAGGATCCTCCCTTTTCTATGAAGGTTGAATGAACTTTACCTCTATAGGCATAGGCATCATCATCGTCTCGCATTCTCACGAATGATTGTTATTGTGATATTAGCTCATAAAAGCATGCTCCTATTTTAGTACTTTTATAGTAAGGAGATTTTTAGGTTTATTTGAAGTGCCTTGTTATAATTTATTACACTTGGGAAAATTTTATGTCCACTCATAATTGGAAATGTAAACTTAAGCTTCAGTTAATTGTATTGCAAGCAAGAGTTTAAGGGGAAAGCGTCAGGGTAATCCGCGAAATTTAAATTTTAACCCTATTGATTGATATTTCACATAATAGTCATTCAATAGGGTAAACTTGAGGGTTGTATTGATGTTTTTAATCAGTATAATTCTGTAAATACATACTTGTTACGGTAGTGAATTATATTTTGTTCGACATAGTCACGAGCACCAATATGTCAACACTTGGCAACTTTAAGTTGCGATTTTTCACGAAATAACGAATGCAACGTTGAAATACGACACTTTACATATACCTATGGGTTCGAAAATACTATGTTCCTACTAATATAAAATTTCATTAAAAAATAAAGGAGAAAATCGCCTTTGAATAAAGCCAAGTGTATACATACTTTTGTCCGTGACTGTACAACCTGACACTGACCTGCAAATTGCAAAAGTCGTACCGAAATTTGATTTTCGCGGGCTACCCTGGCGCTTTCGTTAAACGAAAATTTAGTCACAATATCTCTTATAACTTATAATATAATCCTTTTCTTGTACAGAATCGGATCAGGGCTTCCGCTGCAACCCCGGCGAACAGTTTAGACGCGACTGTAATGACTGCACCTGCTCTGCAGACGGGAGGAGCGTCTTCTGCACACTGCGCTTGTGCGACGAAACCATAACATCCGACATTTAATCGCACATCTACACTTATATTGACATGCACACGAAATGTTTTGCCATTTATGTTTTTAGCGAGTCTTTTTAGTTATTTTGTCATCATCCTCATCAATGGCAGGCTTGTTCCATCCTCCTAAGGTCTCTTCCCTTTTGCGCCATGCTTCTCTGGTCTGTGCAAGTCTCATCGAGGTCTTGTCAGATACTTTTAGTATATTAGTCATAATAGTTATACATTCTGGAAAATCGACTGTATATCCTGAACTATAATCTGCATAACCTTACACCAGTATAACGAATATTATTATTGTATTTTTAGTTAAAAATATGCTCTCTATATATTTATTAAGACTTACTTTGGGAGATTGAATTAAATCATATACGTCACAGACCATGGAATTGCCGCGCCGGCAGCGACTCTGTGCTATACGTACTAAGAAATTGACGTTATTATGCTTAAGAAATAGGGTTGGTAGCTAAAAACAGAAGTATTTAATTTCATGAAAATGAGCTTTGTTTTTGTGTGAGTGCGCTCAAAGTATTAGGAAGGAGAAAAGCGCAGTGCTCACATAAACGCAAAACACATACTAATTATCATTGCATTGGACTCCATTTCTTCTCTCTCTTCCTTTCGTGTCATTTCAAGATAAGTTTTGTTCCTTTTAATAGCAGCTGCGCAATCGATCAAATTTACTTTTTTTGTCGATTTGACGATCGATCGTGTGCATTAGTATCATTTCAATGTCTTGTGTTTTTTTAAGTATTTTGTGACTAATTTTAATTAGTATGTAATACGAATGAACGAGTAGTTACTATTTCATTTCATGTACAATGATGTAATGCTTGGAAAAAACTTTAGTTTTAAAACGAAGATGCTGGAGATTCATCGACTAATTCACTTTGTTGAGTCGACAATTTAACAATGGACTCGAATAAAGTCTGACGACATTCATGTTAATACTTTTTTTGAATATCGACGAAAAGGGAACAGTCTATGAATCCTATGTTGTCCGTTGCATTGTATTTAGTTTACGTGTTTGTGAACTAACTTATTCTATTAGTAGTTTGTATGAAGAGCCTATTTTCATTTTGATGTGTGTGTGTTATTCATCGGCATTTTCAACTTAGTTGGCTAACATGCGATTTTCGTGTGTAAGTGCCTTATTTTTCATGTCATTTTTCATTCCTTTGTGTTATGTTGTGTGGGCCGAGCCTTTAGCCAGAACCTTTAAAAGTCTTCTTTTCTTTTTTTTTTGTAGTTATCACTATTTTCGGCTGTTTTATTAGAACTCAAATCCAAAGCTTTCTGTCTATAATATTACTATGGCATTTACTTAATTAGACTCGTTTCCTTATTTACTTATATTTGTTAACATATGGCATCTAGTAAATTTGTTGAAAAACTGTGGATCATTTGATGCAATCATTTTATCACACCTTTTTTTTTTAGTGAAAACTTTTTAGGCGCTCTTTGCTCTCTTTCTGAACGTGAGGCGGTGTCTCGCGTGTACTCGACTCCGGTCGTAATTTTTCACTTTTACTATTTGACTTTTTATTATTTTAGTCGACTTTTTTGCCCATCCCTGGCTATTCGCTCGGCGACGAATAGTATCGCTCGAATGTTTAGTAGTTAGTGAATTAATACGTGGCTTAACTTAGAAGGTACGTACCATCATGTATTAGACGATACGTAATTAAAACTTAAGTAATTTTTGACTTTAAGATTATCACGAAACGAATAAACGAGTTAATTTTATTTTTTGTGTTTTATTTTTAGCTTTCATTTTCAAGTTTTCTAATTAAACTGAATTAATTTGTGTTTATTGGCAATTTCTCTTTGGTTAATTTGTAACAAAAAGGGCCGGACGCGAGAGGTCGCCGCCGCTGCCGATCGCCTCTACGAGGACACGGCGGTGCTCCGCCCAAGCGGGGCAGACCTCCACCGTGTGCTCCACCGTGTCTTCTGGGCGATCCTGGTAATGGTGACACCCGGGCGTTTCCTTCCGCCTGATAATGTGCAGGAACCTCCCAAAACATCCGTGTCCGGTGAGGACCTGCGTCAGGCGGTAGGTGAGGGCGCCGTGGCGCCTCTCAAGCCACTCCTCAAAGAGGAGTCTTATCGCCGCTATCGTGGCGTGCCCTGCGCTGGGTTGCGACAATCGCGCTTTCCATGTCGCCATGAGATCGCGAATCGACGAATTTCCACCCACCGGCTGTCGAGGACGAGATCCAGGTTTTCATCGTCGTCTCGACGCCGATTACAACCCCTCCTACCGTTAGTTGGGATCCCGATGGTGGGATGTTCCGGGGCCCATGAAACGACATGGCCTCGGACTTGTGCAATAAAAAAATAAATAAAAATAAAATGTATTTATTTCAGACCATTTAAATGTCCATATTTTGTTAGTATTAAGATAATTTAAAAACTATGTTAGTCACGAGGAGATCAAATAATAATATGTATTAAAGTACCTATTTAATATAAAAATCGAAACAACAAACTGACTAAAAAATTGAAATTATTATTTTAAAATTATTCATAAATAAATAATTGACAATAAATTAAAGTAAAATTGAAATTGAAATAAATAATTTTAAATGGACTAAAATGAAAATAAAATTGCAATAAGTGATTAAATTAAAATTATACAACGGAATCAGGTTACATGCAGCCTGATGAGACCCAACTGCCGGATCCTCTCCACGACTATCGCAATCCCGCGTGTCATCGCATCGGCCGCCGCCTGATGCGACCTCCCCTGCGCCAGGACCAGCGTGTCGTCAGCGTAGCAAACCACCCTGACGCCATCACGGTTGGCCAGCAGCACCCAGTCGTAACCGATGTCCCACAGGAACGGCCCCAGAACCGATCCCTGCGGGACACCGCACGACATCTCTCGCGGTTCCACTTCCCGTCGCTACCGGGGTAGATGACGGCTCTGTCCGTCAGATACGCCTCGACTATTCGACGGAGGTAGGGCTGTATAGGCTGGTAGGGCGTGATACCGGAGTGTCTCCACAATGCAGCTCCAGGGCAGGGACACAGGGGCCACGTCGTGAGGGCTCTCACGCGCATGATGGGGTCCACCGTCGAGCGCCCCTTGCGGAAGCCAAACTGGTTGTCCGCAAGATCCAGCCCAGTTCTCACCAAGTGCCCGACGAGGCAGCCCGCAATTACTCTCTCAAAGAGCTTGCCGACCTCGTCGAGCAGCACGATGGGCCGGTATGCGGATGGAGAGTCCGCAGGACGCCCTGTACTTTTGCCCCTTGCAAAAATCAATCCAAAGTCAGGTTTTTCAACATTTATGAATTATATACAAAGAATTTTAAGATACTATAGGATCGACGCGCGCATCTGCGGTATCCCTAAGCGGCACCCGTGACTGAGAGCACCGCGACTATCGCTAGGGGTACCATAGATGCGCGCGTCTGTGTGAGTGTGCCGTTTCGACCGTTGGTGCGTAGTTTCCGTACTATTCATATCTTTACTGTGCTACTGCTATTCTGTTAATAGAGCTACACATAAACACAGCTTCGCACGAGTCTCGTTCTGTTATCGCAATCAAATTTATTAGTTTTTTTTTTGGTAGGTACCTCCTACGCCTCTGAGGCGTATCACACACTACTACGCCCCACGCAGTGGTGCCCGGGAAACGTAGCGAAATGCCCCCGTGCAGAAGCGCATTTTTACTGAATTTGTAGGTATGTAAAAATTCACGTTGTCTGCGCCCCGTCGCGTGACGCCTGGTAGTGTGCGATTCGCTTAAATTCCTAAGCTAGCCGATTAAACCCAAGTCATGTCAAGTTAATTAAATCTTGTAGTTGATAACATTAACGCAATGAAATCTGATAGTACCTACGTGATTCAACGTCTACCTTCGGCTTTTAAAGGTGAGTTTGTTCCTATTAAGATTACCACAAAGACTACTTCCGGTCTGTTCTGTAGAAATGTCACCGTGGAAACTTATGTGAAATGAGCTTGAAGTAAGATGCTAGGGATGACACTATTGATAGCTCACTTCACCTAAGTTTTCACGATGAGATTTTTATAGAATAGACTGGGTGCTATGATAGAAAGAAAGAAAGTAAAATAGGTTTATTTGTCACAGAAACACGTGCATACAAAAAGATAATTAATTCTAATAATAAGGGAAAAAAACAGGGTGTGGCTGTGTCATGGAAACGGCCGTGTGTTGTATGTGAATACGTTTACGTAACGGGATTGATCCAGTGTTGATAAAGAAGTGATTTCATCAATCACTTGCATGATTTCAACCGCCCCAGCTGCAGATGTACTGGCACCGTCGTCGTTGATTCGCTTGGCCGCCTTCATTCTTTTACGCTCCCGCTATGAGTAATAGTGTTCTGTGCGCTCCCGGCACTGCTGGACTCGGTCATATGGTGTTTTGTTGGTACCATTCGATTGCTCTTGAGAAGCCCTTCCCAACCGTATACGATTTGTTTCGATTTGGCTTTTTGATGCGTATAGGCCTACATTATATATTTTCGATATTGTCTTTTATTTATTTCAACAAATTATATTCACTGTCACTATTTTACACTAATGTTTTAATAAAATAAAAAAGATAGGTATTGACGAGAGCTGACGATTGAAACTTAAACGAACGAGGTTTTCCGAGTCAAAAGTTATACTAAGTGGAAATCTCGATACGCAGCAAAATGACCTCAAAATGGCGGCGCTTCCCCCTCCATCGCGCGCGATTCGTCACATTCCTCACTTTGCGTAATGAATTCTTTGATCCTTTAGCTATCCAATGGTGTAATTGAATTTCTAGGATGGAAATGAGAGAGATCTTCAACACCAAACTGTATGCCCCGATTTTGTTGTCATTGGTTTTTTTGACTTGCCCCCCACTATAGAAGCAATTTTAAAGACGTATTCACGCCAAAAAACAAAATATATCTCTTAAAGCACGAGCACAAAGCAGAAATAGATGACGGCTGCACGTCGTGACTGTGACAAGAAGGCTTCCACTGTGTTTCCACTCAGCATACATACACACAACCATACATTATTTTCGTTGTTTGACTTATGTCAAGCAACGAAAATAATGTATGATCTCCTTTATCTCCCTATTTCGTTTGGTCCACGACTTTTTGACCACTCTGTATAAAACAAAGTCGGATTAGTTACACCATTTATAACTCAAGAACAGCTGAACCGATTTATATGATCTTTGATTTTTGTTGGACTTGTCTCCGCCCCGAATAGCAGAATAACTATAAAAACATGGAAAAAATCACGAAATAAAAAATTATGAAGATTATTAATTTTCTCATACATTCGTTCTTATTGATTCTGTCTGAGGCGGTACGAAAAAAGGCCTCGTGAGGTCACCGCTTTACTACGCCTTTTCCTTGAACGAATTGCTGTATAGTTTGTTTTATATCCTGGATATATGTATGTATTTTTTATACCCAACATAACTACATTGGTAATAAATTTTTCATTTTATATGTATGAGAGCAATTTCTCTGTTATTGGAATTTGTAAAAATGCTAGAGCGCCATTTGGGCCAAAATCAGTTATATAAAATATATCGTTGGATTCACAACAATAACAACAAAAAACAATCGGAGCCAATTAAAATTGGCTCAGATTGTCTTGAAACCTAAACAGATCGACGCAGAAAAAAATGTAATCCAACGATATTATTATATTTTATTATCTTTAAAACTACTTTTGGTCCAAATGTCGCTTTAGCATTTTCTCCTTTCCAGTGACGTGTAGTTTTTTTTTGTACTTTTTGAGAATCTACCTAGGGTAAGTTAAAAAATTTAAAAGAATATGTTTAGATGTTCTTAGGTCATGCTGAGAGGATGAGTGAAAGGCGACTAACAAAAGGTATTTAGGTACAGATACCAACACATCAAGCTACTACAATCTGTCAAATTTCTTTAATAGATTTTCAACTTTATCGCTAAAGCGTAAGATTCAAAGTTGATTGGGAAAATTAGTCTGTACAAGGGTGTGATGTGAGGGATGTGAGTGGGAACACCGGGAGGAGACGCCCTAGGAGGACATAAAGTGACCTCATTTAGTGATGTTCTTCATAAAGGTTAGGTGCGTAGGTACACGCACCGACGACGTGCGTGTATCTATGACCAGAAGGTAAATTCTCGTAATTGAAAACATTCAAAATCTCTTCAAAGAAAAGTATAGACGGCGGGTAGCTCCATTTCATTTCCACAAGAAAAGGATAAGGTATTGAGTTATTATAAGTAACAGAAAAGGATAAAGCTATACTATTTCCGTCTCTCAGTGCGTGCCCGTTTTTTCAAGGCAGCTACATAGGTAGCCAATGTTAGTTAAGTTAGTTTTTTGTCTCATGTGTGGCCACGCTATCCGATGCTCTATAGCTTTCTTACTCTAAGCAAAATCTAGTCGCAGTCTCATCTCGGCGACAAACAAATGTCAAAAACTTGTCAAATGTAGGGTTTGACAGTATTTTTGACAGATTGAAACTGAGATCAGACTGTGAACGTTCTTAAAGTTACGAGAATTGCCCCTCAGATGTACGGTCAGCAACAAAGTTTTTTTTAATCTGAGTGAGCTAAATATTTGTTCAAAATTGCAGCAGAAGTACAATGCAATTTTGAACAAATATTTTGCTCATTAACTGACATTAAAAAAAACTGAAGTGTTAATCGACTTTTGTTGCTGACTATAGGTATATGAACGAAAATGAAGCAAAAGGAGTATGTAAGGATCGTAGCAGGTGGAATTCTGTAGTTTCTGCCTACCTCAATGGAAAGAAGGCGTGAGTTTATGTATGTATCGTCTATTCAAACTTGTTTCAAATTAATATTATTTCAAGTTAAACAAATATAAACTTTATTCTAATGGTTATTAAGTTGATTTCAGAGTGACTAGCACTATTGAAAAAGTTATAAAAATGTTTGAAGTTGTAACGTAAACTGAACTTTATTGTGTAGAATTTACTTATAAGGTACACCAAATGTTTCTACGTATTATTTATCTTAATTAGATAGATAGATCACAAAAGTCTCGGTCGGAATTACAGGTTTACCAGAAATCTCAGAAATAAGTGATCACACATAATAGGATTTAAAGTGGTTTTTCCATAAAATCATATTTGTTTACATTTTTGGCAAATAAATCGCGAATGCAGGCTATGTATCTTGGTTGTACTTTTCTCTGAATATCGGATACCAATTTCTTTATTATCATTAAAGTCAAAGTCAAAGTCAAATCATTTATTTCAAATAGGCACATTAAAGGCACTTTTGAACGTCAAAAAAAAAACTAAATAGAAATGATTCTAGTCGCCCATTCGAAAAGGTAGTTTTCGTATGGAGAAGAATGGGCAAGAAACCGCAACCCATCATGTTTGTGAAGTTTTACTAGATAATTTTATTTGACCTTGTTTAATCATAGCTTGTATAGTCTTATGTTTTATGTTAGAGGGTTTGGTTGCCGCACTTAGTTAGTCCTTCAGATGAACCGTTGTTTGGTTTGGTTTCCTGGTCTGTTTAGATTTTAGAACATCTGTAAAAGATCTGGGTGCCCCGAGGGTTTCTGTCCTAATCTGGGTGACGCCTGTGCATTCAAAAAGCATATGCGCAACGGTTTCCTCAGACTCCATGCAAGCCCTACAAAGAGGACTGTCCGTTATGCCTATTGTGAGGAAGTGTTTGTTTAGCGAGCAGTGTCCCGTGATGGTCACCGTCACCAGGCGCAGGCCGTTCCTGGGCGTGATAAACGCCTGGTTAGCCTGCCATCTAGGGATGACATAGCTTCCCTGGACTGCCTGCAGCCCGGTGTAAAGGTCCACTAGCTCTCCACTTCTGCATGGGTTAGCTCCTGTAGCCACCTGCGTAGCTGGTTGAAGGGGATTGGCTTGTATAGTACCCAAGAAGACCCAAGAAGTCTCTTCAGAAGGGGCTAGAGGTCGACCAATCAACAAGTACCAACTCATTGCTTCCGTTAATTAGCTATTAATTGAATAATCTGTTTGCCTTTTATAGTTGGTATTTAAGTGGAAAAATTTACCGAGCGTGCCCAAATGGGTACTTACAGTTGCTAACGTTCATTATGCGTTGAATAGATCAGAAAATTGAAGCATGTGGATCTGTTTGGTCACAATAATATCAACTTTAGCATTTTTGGAGGGAACAGAGTCAGCCTTATGTGAGTATTTCTCTTACATACAAAACCTTTTTTTCTATTGTACAAATGGTAAAAAAAAATTAAAATATCTCTATAATAAAAAGTTCCCCATTTTCATTGATTTCAAACTAATTTATAATTATATTATTGGATTACTTTAAGTTTAATATTTTTACACCGACAACGATATTATAAAATCGTATCTTATTCCATTGGTGAAGGATTTTTCAGTATTTTTTTTGTCTGTGCTAAAATACCCATCAATCCAATCCTAATCCAATCCCAATCTCTTTGATTACCTATACCTACGTAGTGCAACGAAAAAAAGAAAAACACGGACTGTCTTCGCCATTCTTGTATTTCATAATGTTATCCTTTTATGATTCTGCCAAAGTGGCCTTTTTTTGGCCCCCTGACTGTTTAAGGTATTCGCAAGGGATTATTTACTTAATATAGGTACTTATTGTATATAATTGGTGTAAAAAGACCCTTCACGAAGCTAAGCTGTCATCCTACGCACGCTGTACATCAAACTAAGTAACATACTGATTTTTTTTTTTTTAAAGTGCCGCCTCTCTAGGTATTTCTCCTGGGTGCATTTACAAACATTTAAACTCACATACACAAACAGCCAGACCCGGAACAACTACTTGAAGGCCATACAAATATTTGTTCCGTGCGGGATTTGAACCCGTAACACGCAGCGCAGCAGTCAATCGCTTAACCACTGCGCCAACCGTGCCGTCAAATTGCTGGGAAACTACTTTTATTTTTGGTGTGAAAAGCTGTTTACGGTACTGCATAAGGGTACAGCCATCGTGGGAGTATCTTTTAATACAAGTCATCGTAAAAAAAATGTTGAATCTTTGATCTTCAATATCTCTGTAACCGAAGGTTCCCAAAATATTATAATAACGGGAACCACAAGTGATTCTCAGCTTCGTTATGGGTATTTTTAAAACAAAAAACTAAACAATGGTAATTCAAATATAGAAAACCCTGAAAACGATACTGGCATCTACAATACGACCGACGACGTAACTTGGCGTGCTTGAACATAGGCACTAAGAACTTTTGCACATGTTCTTTCCCTCGCACTCGCCTCATGTCACCATTTGGTTCCTAAAAAATCTTACTGCGCAGCCTCCTGCGCAAAGTTCAGGCCCGTCAAGTTACGTCGGTCGTATTCAGTGCCGTAATTAGCCTTTTAAACGCCCGGTGCGAGCTGCTGTAACCGCGCCCTTGAAATATTTTCTAATCATAACCGGTTCTGACAATAAAATGGATTGTCTATAAAAATAAATCTATCATCCAAAAACTAAGTTAAAATTAAGTTTTTGTAAACTTAATTTTAAGTACTTGGTAAAGTTTTGAGAAGTTCAAATTAATTGCGTTTTTAAATTAGGTGAAAAAACGTTTATTCGAAAATATTTGTCAAAATTCTCAATTAGACACTAACTACAGAAATGACACCAAATACTGATCAGGACAGATAGGTAGTAAAGATTCAAGGCTACTGGGTGTGTTCTACTGTCAAAAAATCAAAGAACTGGTGAATGTGGCCCTGGTCTAGTCATTTCTGCGCCCCTCCAGGGTCTGCGCCCTGTGCCTGGGCACCGCTGGCACCGCCCTATTTACGGCACTGGTCGTATTGTATCACGTTTACAACCTCAAATCATCCTTCAATAGCTACGAGCGTTCAAATCTGGTCAACATAGTAAGGTCGTAATACACAGACAGCGTTCATACCATTTTAGTCTTTATCATTAAGTGGATATAGTTAAAGTTAGTTTATGCCCGGCCTAGTGGAGCCAGAGAAGCCATGCGTGCCAACCACCATGGTGCGAGGGCCGTGCCATGTATGCATTTGTTCCCATGAGGGGATCTTTCACTGCCGGCGGCAGCAGTGTCAGAAGAAATCCTTGGGTAAGTGACTCAGCAATGTATAATAAACACGTCGTCATCGATTGCCATGAGTGATTTGGAAGGAAGGGCTACACAGGGTCAAATTAAATTAGGTAGCGAAACTCCGCAGTCGTGATGGGTATTGATGACATGAAAGTAATTTTACGTTTTTTTTTGTTGTGGGGTCATCGACCGGAGTTAGTGTATTCGCTTGAAATATCAGTTTATTCATCAGTTTTTTGTTGTGTAAACTTCACAGACGTGATTGGTATCCATATCTAAACACATAAAACATATTTTCTCGACTCATACTGCAAGTAACAAAACTACCAGCGGTGTTTGACCCCTAAAAAAAACAAATCTTTTTTATTTTATCGTTATACTCATCCCGTCTGCAGAGTTTCGCTAGCTAATTTAATTTGACCCTGTATATTCAAGATACTTTTAGCGACGCAAATCCTTCTAGGAATCGACGCTTGAATAGGTATATTCAAGCGTCTTCGTCGACTTAAAGATGAAGGATCAATCTTTGTAATAATCCTTGTAACGGGTTCAGGCACAGTTTTATATGGTCTCGGGTTAGGAAGGAATCTTCTAGCGTCGGGGGGTTGCTAAGTAATCGTCTACTACGGAACGTAGAATAAAAAAAAAATTGAATAAAATCAGGATTGCCAATCTTAGAGACCATCTTGAAATGAGCCTAAAGGGGAACGCAACAATACTATTTTAACGTACATTAGGTATGTACAGGGTTATTGGTAAAACATTAACAATTGTACTCATCATTATGAACAACTTTTACTATGGGAACAAATATGATATCGCGAAAAAAAAACTGAGTTGTTCCCTACATTTATGTTCGTATAACTCGTCAAAATGTAGAGAACAGCAGATTTTTGTTTCGCGATTTCATTTTCTCGGGCAAAATCCTGAATTGACAACCACTACTGAATTAATTTCTCAAATACTTTAACACAAATGCCTTGACACGAAAAAGGCCAAAAAAGATTTTTCCTCACCATAAATATAAATTAATAGAACACAACAAATGTTATTTTCAGGAAGAAGCAGATCTAGAGGCGACTGTGAGCCAAACTTCGTATTCAGACAGGATAACATATTCTGCAGATGTAGCAAAGACGGCTTCTGGCTATCAGACAACTGCGAAATAACATTCAGTTATTTCTACCCAAGAACCAACGTTCCTGATGAGACCTTAAAGACCAATATTGAGTGTATCGAAAACAAGTTGTACCTCATTGACTGCAATATTTGTCGATGTTCTTACAGTAATGTTATTGACGTTACGTTATGTACCAATAGGCGCTGTAGTCATGGACACAAAGCTGAATCTTGCACTACCGGAGATATTCTCCGTCTTGACCACCAACTTTGCTCCTGTAGCGATATAAACTACTACATCGATCGTCTTTGCATCAAAATCTTAGATGAAGTGTTCCAACAACTTGAAACAGAAGATGTTAGAAAACTGGTAGACTTTGGCTGGACCTGGAGACTCAAAAGCGATGTAACATCAGACGCTTGTGACTCGAACTTAAAATACACAGTTGATTGTACCGAGTGTGTCTGCGAAGACGGCCATCTTTTTTGCACACAAAATGTTTGTGAAGAAAAAACAAAGAGAGCATTGAGACAGGGAAAATTAAATGAGATAGACTATCTTCCTGAATTGGAAAGTGATGTTGGTGCTTCGTGTGAACCTGGCAAGATGTATCGTTACAAATGCAACGTTTGCACATGTTCTAAGGATGGTTTTCCAAATTGCACAACTATGGTTTGCTTGCAAAACTTCAATTTAGACATAAAAGCTCTCAGAGGAGTATTGTCTTCTGGCTGAACTTCTTTTAAAATATAATAATAATTACATTAGTGTTTTAAATTGATTGAATTCATTTGCTCATCTCGTCTGTAAATATTTTATCCATTATTACGTTACTTCATAATTCTACGCAGGCAATTTATTTGAAGATTTCTGAAATCGCAAATCTACTTTCACTATGCCAAAAATAAATCAAATAATTTTTAATAACGCTATATTCTTCGAAGTTCTATGTACATAAATGAATATTATAATGACATCATCCGTCGTACTCTTGTCACTGCCGGGGTGCCAGCTGTTTTAGAACCCAACGGCTGGGCACGTGACGATGGGAAGAGACCAGACGGAATGACCATAATGCCCTGGAAGTTAGGCAGACCTTTGATGAAATGGATGCAACATGTGTCGACACCCTAGCGCCATCCCATCTTCCTAGCATGGTGGGCTGTGCTGGGGCGGCTGCTGCAAGTGCAGAAAACCTCAAACGGCGAAAATATTCCAACCTGATTGGGAGTTATATGTTCGAGCCGTTTTGGGTTGAAACTATGGGGTCCAAGTGCCCACTTGGTTTTTAGAGATATCCCCAAGCGGTTAGTCGACTCCTCATGTGACCAAAGGCTAGCCTATTTCTTGGCTAAAGAATTAGCATCGCCATACAACGTGGCAGTGCTGTCAGCCTTTTGCGGACGAATTTTTTGATGATTATCTTGCTAATTTTTTTACATGTATACATGTACATAATATTATTATTTTAAATGTTAGCTTATATTACGAGTAAGTATAATAAAGAGGTAAAGTTTGTATGTAGGGGTAATCTCTGGAACTACCAGTCGGATTTGAAAAAATCTTTTTGTATTTGACAGCTCAATTCTCGAGGAAGGCTATAGGCTATTTAACATCACGCTATGACCCTTAGGAGCCGAGCAAAAAGAAAAAAAGTCGGAAAGAACGCTAAGCAAAAACGAAGTAATAGGCGATGAGATGCTACGGGGTGTGTCGGGGGAAAAAGAAATTTCACACGGACGTAGTCGCGGGCAGAAGCTAGCATATTATAAAGAGATATTTGTGAGTTTGTACAGTCTTATGAACGACTGATCCGATTCCGAAAATTCTTTCACTAATGGGAAGCTACAGTATTGCCGAGTGTCATATGATATACTTTATATTAAAACAAGAAATTTCGAAGTCGTAGGAAGAAGCTAAGTAGGCCCTAAGTTTTTAAAACAATGATTTGTTTCTTAATCATCACACAACCAATTACAGCTAATGTGACGAAAGAAAAAGTCCAGCTCCCAGAAATTAAATATGGAGAGAAGTGCACTTATGGTAAAAAATATAGGATGGACTGCAACACCTGCCACTGTGGCCACCAAAACAATTTGTTATGCACCAAAGTAGCTTGCTTACACCCAATGTATCCCGAAACTAACGAAAACGTCCCTAGAGTCGATAAAAGGTCCGTAAAAGAATTTGAAGGCAAAAAAAGCAAGAAAAAGAAGGCAAAAAAGACAGTGAAAAGAGAGAATATACCTCTAAAGACGGACACGTCAGGTTATCCAGCGTTGCCGCCTAGCAAAATTTGCTTCCCTGGGAGAATTTACCAGGAGGGTTGCCAACGATGTTATTGTAAGAGTGACCGAAAGCCAGCATGTTCTACGGAAAATGCTTGTAAAGAACGAAAAGGTAAGACAAAGCATTTATTACTTAAAATTAGTGTCTGACTGGCATTGCGCCTCCAAACATTCGCAGGACAATAGCCAGCCGCATCGAGAGGACGAAGCTACAAGCTGACTCACGTTGAGGTGCACAATTACTAGATGACTGTAATCTATGGCGGGTGCTGTATAAACCCTCTGACAATTTTATCGAACCATCTGAGAACCTTCCGCCTGGGCACGCGTTACCGTGGCTGACTTGTAAATCTCTAAATAGCTTTCGAACCCAAGTCGGTCGGAGCAAAGACAATCTCCACAGATGGGGGTTTATGGACGGTTCAGTCCTCAAGTGCGTATGCGGCACCTCCGTATAGACAATGGCCCACCTTCTATCTTGCGCGCGCCTCCTATCCTCTTGATGATCTTATGACTGCGTTAGTGAGAGGAGTTCGCGCAGCTGAATTTTGGACCAAATTTTTTTAAACCAGTATTACCCAGTAACTGGGTTGTGGAGGTGAGATAGGCAGTCGCTCCATGTAAAATATTGGTAATCAGCTGCATCCAGTTAGACTGGAAGCCGACCACAACATAGTTGGGAAAAGGCTAGGCAGATGATGATGTTTGATCTAGTCTTCTTTAAATGATTCTTCTTCTCCAGTAACGCGAGATTTGCAACCAGTGGATGTACGGCCCCCAATAAGGGACAAGGAACTCAAGAATCTACCGGTATTGCCCCATGCTGCTTCACCCTGCACTCCTGGCACCACTTACAAAGTCGACTGCAATACCTGCGTTTGCGACGAATTCCAGAACCTTCTGTGCGATAAGTTTTTGTGCGTTAGTTACGCCGACATGCATAGGGCAGAGGCGTTAAGAAATTCTGGTAAGTGCATGTACTGCGTACAGTCAACCGCATTCGCTTATAAGTGGTTACAATTTGACATTGAAAGCTCCTTTATGTCGTAGTAATAAGGGTGACTTTCGTAGTGCAACTGTTTCCTGTGATGTGCGATTGACTGTACTAAATATACAAGGTCAAATAAAATTAATTGGCGACACTTCACAGACGTGATTAGTATCGATATCGAAAGATGATTAAAAAACTGGCCAAGCGCGAGTCGGACTCGCACACGAAGGGTTCCGTACCACAAAACACCGAAAAAAACACGTTTGTTGTATGGGAGCCCCCCTTAAATATTTATTTTACTTTGTTTTTAGTATTTGTGGTTATAGCGGCAACAGAAATACATAATTTGTGAAAATTTCAACTGTCTAGCTATCGCGGTTCTTGAGATACAGCCTGGTGACAGACAGACGGACGGACGGACAGCGAAGTCTTCGTAATAGGGACCTGTTTTTACCCTTTGGGTACGGAACCCTAAAAACCGGCCAAGTGCGTAGCCAAATATTCTTTTATGTGTCGATAAAACTACAAATTAAAGATTTTCGGGCTCTTTGCTGTGAGACCTTGCTTCTTTCCTAATTTCATGATTCTAGGTCAACGGGAAGTAAGTTTTGATTTATGTATAAAAACATGTCGCATACATGAAAGTATTTTTACCCGACTGCGCGACGCAAAGGAGTGGTAATGTGTTCATCAGCCTATATATGTATGTTTGTATGTTCCTTTGAAGCACTATTTTTATTGCGTTGCAGCGTTGGAATAGACGCTTGATTTTTTAGAGCTCCAAGAAATCGTAGGCCTATGTATTTGGTAAAAATTAAACTTGTTACCTCCACGCGTTCCTGCAGATAGACAGAGTGATCGTTGTCCGTCCGTCCATCCTTCTGTCTGCAAAAAGAGATTTTCAACTCTCATAATTTTAAGTAACTACAAAATGATTCGTATTTGTATAAAATAAAAATATTTTTTAAGCTCATTGCTGGTAGTATACTACCTGCGGCTGATGGCCCTGTATTTACTCGAAATTATGAGCTTCGAAAATATTTTCATTGTATACAAATACGAATAATTTATTTGCTTGAATTTTAGTAATCATCATCATTAGACAGTCATAATGTCTATGAAGTTTCGCCAGTTAATTTAATTTGACCTTGACTCTGGTCTGCACAAAGCCAAGAAGATGAAGATCTCACATTTTTCCATAATTCAACTTTTTCCTCTATAGGACTACCCTGCAACAGCGAAAATTTTGTGGAGAACAACGTCATCCAATCTAAGTGTGTGGAGTGCATCTGCAATGGCACCACCTACTGCCACGCTAAGGAGGGCTGCGTGGCAGAAACTGAGCAGAGGTTGAGGACCTTCGGCTCCAGAAGAAATGGCTCCAGTTTAGCTTTTGACTACACAGCGGAGAAATGCTTACCTAAACATATTTATAAGTAAGAACTATTTATTTCCTCTATTCTGTACTGTTCCACTGCTGGGCGAAGACCTTCCCCAAAATTTTACAAGAACTCTTTGCCCACGCCATCTTGAACTTAACCTCGCGGTACGCCTCCAGCGGGGTAATTGCGAACTAAGTTCATACTGTTCACTGCTGGGCAAAGACCCCATGTCTTTCCAGTTACTCTTTACCCGCGCCATCTCGAACCTATATCCTCGTAGTTCGCTTACACATACATCGACAATAGCTTTCATTTTGACAGTATAACAATATTCATTGCGTTATTTACGCAGTCAAGCATTCGAATTTTTATATAAAATGAATAGTAGGTACCACTTAAAATGTCGCTTCCATGCACTTTAGTTTATCCAGATAAAACTCCTTTAACATTTTCTTTATGGTCGATGTCTTAATTTCGCTGTCAGTTCAACGTCAACTTCATTTATATTTTAGTGCTTCGCCATTTTGCATTTATATACATTTTTACTAACGAAAATAAATTGTCTAGCATGCCGAAAAGAAAGCGTTCATACAGTGAATATGAACGCTTAAAGAAGAAACTCAAAAAATATTTCTAAAATAATATTGTCTAAATCCCCAGGGACAACTGCAACAAATGCTACTGCCAGCAGGACCAGACTTTGCGCTGTACGCAGAAGACTTGCCTCAACTACAACCAGGCAGTTATCCTAGAGAAACAGCAGAAGTACTTGCAGCAACATGGACTATAATGACATCAACTGCTTCGAAGACACTGGCTCGCTCAATGGGACCGATTAAAACAATTATTATTTTTAGAGCAATGAATAAATGTATTCACTTATGTTTTTGTGTTTTGTTTCGTATGTGTTTTCCTGCTCGCGTCTAACCAGCATAGAAAACGTTCAAAGAGACGGTAGCCTAACATATTCCTTATTTATGCTTTGTTTAAGTAATAGGTAATACGGGGTGGTATTATGCACAGAATAACTAATAGTATGTGTGAGAAAATGTACCTACATAAAATGTTTTTAATAAATTAAAGGTTTTATCACATTCTTGGTTGCGTTATTTGGGTATGGGAAATTTATTTCAACACATCAATGATTTATTTATGTTTTGAAATAAATTAACATCATAAAAAAAACAGTAACACGACGCAGTAAAATCTGAAATGTTACGCAAGATCAACTCAAGTTACAATTTAAAAATAAATGGAAGGATCAAAAAGCCTAAAAATATCGCGATTTTTATGTTATGTTTATAAATATAAAAAAAAAATTGGGTGTCACTGACTCTGGCAGAGCCACCATCAGGGATTTTAATGTTGATAACACAAAAAATTAGTCGCTAATTAGTCGAAATTTGTCGCCAAATATCAGAATTTGTCGGTCACTGGTTCAAAAGATATAAGGGTTTTTAGGTGGCCGATCTGGAGAGAGTCTCCCCAGCAGGGCCACATTTATATCTCAAAAACTAGGGCATCTAGCGAAGATCTGTTTTCTCCCATATTTTGTCGCCAATTAGTCGGAATCAGTCGTAAAGGAAGCCACTCCAGCTTCTGAAAATCATCGTCATTAGCTTATACCACTGCTGGAATTAGGCCTCTTCAATTACAAGCTATTCAGCTCGATCTACGGCAACTCTCATACAACTTCTAAAACTACCTGCAAGAATTAATCTTTTAAAGCCAAAAACCTCATTTAACTTTCAATCAACCAAATATCATAAAACCGCCCAGTCGTTTCATTTTACGAGTTTTTGATTTCAAATAATTTTCTTAAAATTACATAGTTAATGAACTTGAAAGATTAAATTACTTAATTAAAAATTCATAATTTTATTTTAATATTGAACAAAAATACTCATTTTCTTTATAATATGTTTATGGCTGTAACATTTGTAACCTTGCTCACGAGGATACCCCTTGGGGTTGCCATATTCCGTAAGTGCTTCTAGTTCACTTCATATACCTATCTTCCATCTTGATTTTATATTGTTTTATTGTTCAATTATTTATCGTCAAAGCATATTTTTATATTCACTGAAAAATATATTCATCAAAAAATATATACATATACTCGCATCTCATTTCGAAGAAAACTTTATATATCTTTTTACTCACTTTAAACACACTTTTACACTTCAAATGGTGCTACATGTTTTTTATTTCCATAGGTACGTGTGTTCCGAATACCCAGTTCTTACTGAATGGCCGACTATGCTACTGCAACAGTATGGGCCGTTGGAGCGAAGCCACTTGTCAAATGATAGGGCGCCGACAGACTTGCCTGCCGGGCCAGATCATCTGGGAGGAGTGCAGCCAATGCATATGCCAAGAAAACGGCAAGCTCATGTGTACCAACACGGAATGCGCTGAAGATGGCACGAATAGAAACGTAACCAACCAAGATGTTGGAGCCGAACTATGGTGCACTCCTTTTAGGTCTTATTACATCAACTGCAGTCTTTGCGTTTGTCCTGCTTCTGGTAAGATGTCTGAAGCCCGCTGCGCCACCGACTCTTCATGTTCCCTCAAAGGCCCCAACTTATCCTTGGACGTGATCGTGCAGAACGTCTGCATACCGAAGGTCATGTACTTACTTAATTGTCTCCATTGCCTATGTTCAGACGACGGGTTCTTTGTTCAGAGTAAGTGCGTGGAAACTTGCCATAAAGCCCCTGAATCAGCAAGGAGATGTATTCCTAGAACATTTTACAGAGTAGATTGTAATGTCTTCCGCTGCCCTGAAAATGGTGTGCCTGACGACAATTTGAGGTCCAAGTCTAATTGTGATAAGCAACCGGATCCACTCAAATCCTTGATAAGTTTGAGAAATGTATCAACTACGTGCACACCCAATAAATATACGAAACCAAGATGCATTTATTGCAAATGTAGTTCTCAAGGAGTGGTGAACGAAAGCAGTTGTTTAGAACAAGAATGTTTAAAAATTAACAACTTCAAGTACGACTCTGTTAAAAGCACTTGCACCCCTGGGGAGCTGGTGCCTACTTGCATAGAATGTTTCTGCCTACGAAATGGTTTCACACAGGAAAAATATTGCACTAGAGTTTGTTCGTTGCAAAATAAGCTTATTATGCTTGAACGTGTGTTGAAGGAAACTATCAGTCAGATAGAAAGAAGTGTTATCAAAGACATACTTGGCAGTGAAACGTGCGACCCCAGCTCAGTTTTCATCGACCAAGGAAGATACTGTTTATGTCCAGAGAACGGGAATACAAACTTTAAGCTTTGCACATCTGTCACAGATGATTCCGGCCCAAAGAAAACTCAAAGATTCATAGTACATAAAGCCAACGTTATAGACTTTAATATAACTTGTGAACCTAATACTTTCGTTGAATTCGGTTGCAATACTTGCTATTGTACGAAAGCCGGGAAGGTTGAACAGAAATGGTGCACTTACGATGATTGTGATGCTAAAAAAATAATTCAAGAGTCTCACAAAGATCGGATTACGCCTAAACATACTAGTACAGAATCGATAGCCACATGTGTAGCTGGATCGATTTCAAAAGTCGACTGCAATTTTTGTATATGCAGTGCAAGTGGACTGGTAAAGGACAGGGCGTGTACAAACAACACTTGCACAGGTCCATCCAAGCTAGTTGCTAATGAGTTTGCATGCGAGCCTTCAGCCTACTACACGGTTGACTGCAACATTTGTTTTTGTGGGACCGACGGTGTCAAAAACGTGGATAAATGCACTAAAAATCAATGCGAGACTAATTTCTTGCGATCAGATTCATGTACTGCCGGCGAGTTGTTCAGCGAAGACTGCAACATCTGTGTATGTCCTCCGAATGGGGATAAGAAAGACAAAGCTTGCACGAACAGAACCTGCGCCGAAATAGACACACCCTGGAAGAAGATCTTCAAACTGTCGCAGACGTTGTTAGGTAACCAAGTCGAGGAAGATACTGCAAGGAATTTTGAACTCTGTTTTCCTGGTGAGGAATTCGAAATTGGTTGTAAGCTCTGTGTGTGTCCAGAAATGGGGCTGAAAGAGTATGCATCGTGTACTCCTATTTTATGCGATAAAGAGAAGCTTCTGAGTACTGTAAGTAGCAACACTGCAAATGATTAAAGCTTATTGGACTCTGTGGGTAGTTATTAAGGTTGGGTTTGTAATGTATTTATTGTATAAGCTGACAGACTCAGACCGCTGCTGCCGCTGTAATGTTGCTTGCACCCAGCACAATATTTTGTGTGTGTTACATTGCGCACTACCGTAAACAGTAAATCACACCAAAAATAAAAGTCGTTTCCCAGCAATTATTTTTGTGCAATGTTACTTTGATGTACAGAATGCATAGTTGACGGGTATGTGATGGGTCTTTTTACACCCTGTATGTAGTTATAGTTATGTAACATAAGTTGGACAAGATCTCTTTAACAAAACCACAATTTTTTTTCAAAACTACTCTGAATCGATGGACTGACGGGGTCAGGATCTTTTGTACAATACTGTTAATTATCATATAATTGTAAGTTTTCATTGCCAATTACATTTTACGATCGTGTGTCTGTAGTCCTTATTGGATCTAAACACCGACCTCTAATGTATACAGGTCAGTGGATCTAAAGCATTTAAAACCTCTTTTAAGATCTTCAAGTTTGTTTATCACGCAGCAGCGTAATTTTTCTTTTGTTTTCAGCACTGTTCTACGAGGGCTAGATCAATATGTCGAAATTGAAACAATCGACATGCGATCGTGAATATAGAGCCGTGTGTCTTGCGCGTTTTTTCGAAACATTACACAAAAACCATACACATAAGCATTTGTTATCATACACAAGCTGTCTCAAACAAACATAAATAAATAATACAATATAACCTCTTTAACTGTGTCAGTTGGAATTAAGCTTTCAAAATGCTAATGCAAATCACTGCCCATTCCAAGGTTGCCTGGAAGAGATCGCAGAAAGCGATAAGGCCGCCCATTGTATATTTTGTAGTGTTTGATGTATTTTTTCATGTTGTAGTGTACAATAATTATAATATACGTATATAAATAAATAATGCTAGATGTACGCGGTGCGCGTGGCGGTTGAAAATGAAACAAACCCTTCCCCTCTTCAACGGCGCTGGGAATGTTCTTCATGCAGCTCAGAAAACAAAAACATCGTGATTTCATACACAAATGTGTATGGACATGCCTCTTTATTTTGATGATTTTGTGTAATGTTTCAAAAAAACACGCACAGGAGGTCATCCTCCAACAATATTAAGTCTTTTGTTTCGTGGCCGTGTCTCCTGCGCTTGTGATGATTAATGAGCTTTATGACATAACTCGCAAACTAGTCTATGGTAGTCTTTATTAAATAATATTTCAAGGCTATTTTTTTGTTTTGATTTGTATGTGGTCTGTAATAGGTACAGGGAAACACTATTTGTTGTAATTAGTTTTTGTTCATAAATTCCAATTAAAATCTGAAACGTAATATTTAATTTATATCCTGTTCTACCATGGCTCGAAAACAATCCCGTGATAATTATTTTTCTGCACGTAACCCATCAGATCATTAAGAGGAAATGATTAGCTTCAACCTTTACTAATTATATTTATATCGGTCTTAAATGCTGTATGTGAAAAACAGTTTAACTTAGTCATCATCATCATCGCCACCTTCTTTCGTTATTTCGGATTACTCACAATCCATATAGCATTAGTAACAATGACTTAAAACTATGTTAGTAAACTTTTACAAACTAAAACAAATTAAAATGACGTGGCCCCACACACATTGGCACGTGGCTTCGTACCCAGTGCCTTATAAAGGGACTGTCCACTTTTTCTAATAATGGTTTCAAGATGCTGTTGGAGCTTCCGCGCAACCAAACTGCTATTGACGCTGTTCTCTTCCTCATAATGCCAAGAAAATCGTCAACACGGGCTTCCGCGAACATCTGCGAAGCGCTGCAGAAGCGCGGAAATCCCATCAACATCCTGAATCCATTATTATATTGGACACAGAGGACGTTGTAGGCTCTCTGCGTATTATATTTCACCCACAAGCACGTGTAGAAGCTAATAATAAAATGTAATATAATGTAGGTACCTAGTTTTAAATGACAAACTAAGTGAACTATCAAACTATCAACTGTCTACTACTTACTTACTAAGTACTATCTGGGTTTATCATTTTATATCACTCTCATCATTTCCCGGGTAGTTGATGTACAGAGCAAGTCAAGTTGACAGTTTCGAATTTCTTGACTACAGATAGATATGGGTAGACCTAAATAACGCAAGTATCACGATCTGTATGAAAACCAAGCGTACCATTTTTTGAGTACCTACTATGACGTCACAACCACTATTTAGGGCGCTTTCCGAATTAGCTATAATCGCTCACAACGCTCACATCATCTCACATGCGTTCCGATTTAGATATTACGATTATGACAGCTGAGAGCTGTCAACAATTCGGAACGCCCGTGAACGCGCTCACAGTGCTTACTCAATGTAAAAACGATATTATTACAGTATTTCTTTGTATAAACACCACATTTCTTCTTCTTTGGTTAGGTGGCGACTATCAGCCAGAAGCATAATTTCGAAAATACCACGTTAGTTTAATTTTATGATAAGATTTTAAGATGCAAATCAAAACAAAACACACATTGACACATCCTCACTGCACACACACTGTCATTTTTGACAGCGCTCCCAGTGATGTGATGGGAAAATCAAATAGATTCAAAGACCACGTGCG
Organism: Oligia fasciuncula; assembly: GCA_963082905.1. Lineage (NCBI taxonomy): Eukaryota > Metazoa > Arthropoda > Insecta > Lepidoptera > Noctuidae > Oligia > Oligia fasciuncula. The sequence continues at coordinate 5,361,000 of OY720408.1, read as the reverse complement.
GCACCAGACTCGCCCTACCCCCAGGGCCTAGCGCCAGCGCTCACCCAGCCAGCAGTACACAGGACTGAGCGCGAAAGTGGCGGCTTACGATTTCTGTACGCAAGCTGTTGCGATTTTTGGCACGCGAAGTAGTTGCTCTTGCGTTATCTAGGTGTATATATGTATGTATATCTGTGCTCTTGACTCTTCGTCTAATAGTGACCTGCATCATGAGTGTATAACCCTCCAAGCTGAACTGACCTCTATGTTGTAGTCAAAAGCTCCGCGAGAAATCCGTGGAGACTATAGCGAAGATATATTTGATGAAGATTTTGTTGGTGGTGAAGATAAGAATGATGAAATACCTGACGGAGCAGATCTAGGTGGAACGGATAGAACAGGAGATGAATTTGAAAACCCTGTTGTAAGTGGGCGGAGGGGTCACTGTATAACTTACAATATCACAGCCCCTCCTGAACGAGCGACTTGTACTCCAGGATCGCAGTATATTATAAGGTAAATTGTAAGATGATTATACACAGTCAAATTAAATTAGGTAAGTAGTGAAACTTCATAGACGTGATGGGTATCGATATAAAGACGATAAAATAAAAACTTTACACAAAAAAAAAAACTGATTGTTCAATTTTCAACACACACACACACACTACCTGCCGGTCGAATCTGTAAAAATCTCACCGTGAAAACTTAGGTGAAGTGAGTTTGTTTTTGCTAGGAATTGACACTATTGACAGCTCACTCCACGCTCACTTCACCTAAGTTTTCACGGTGAGATTTTAACGGAATAACACCGCTGACCTTGATTTTCACACTACCTGCGGTTGATGAACCCAAAAGAAAAACTCATCTTTTTTTATATACAACATTATTTTTAGTATATGCGAAACCCGAAACACGTGTTTATTTTTATGTAAAGAATCTATGTATAAAATTTCAAAACTGTATCATGAAAAATCTTAAAGTTATAAGTTTGTCCATACAAAAACATGCTCACTCGCGCCGCGCCGCGCCGTCTTGCGCTCATTGATAATAATAATATAGTACCTAGATACCTAACCGTTCGGCGCGGAGATTGGAGTGTCGCTCGGTGTCCAACTTTTAACCATTTTTAAATATTTTTGTGACAAAATATGTATAACATGGGGTAAAAATGATTGGAATCGATTCAGTCACTTATTCTGAACAAACTATATTCAGGTTTCGCTTAAACTAAAAATAACGTTGTATACCTATGTTTAAATAACGATACGATCACGTCTTTTGCTAGCTAATTTAATTTGACACTGTACAATATACTAACTTAATTAAAACTATTAATAAACTAGAATAAGGCTTTAAAAAATTTCTCCGCGTCGCTGTCGACTGGTAATATGAGAGACACTTGTTATAGGTGCCGCATTTGCATATGTCCTTACATGGGGAACATCAATGAATTCTGCCGGCCAATGCCGGAGGAGCAATACTGCGAACAAGCCTTCCCGAATTATAACTATGTTCCAATGGGCAGAAGAGCTGCTGGTGGTAAGTCATCATCATCTGCCTAGCCTTTTCCCAACTATGTTGGGGTCGGCTTCCAGTCTAACCGGGTGCAGCTGAATACCAGTATTTTACATGGAGTGACTGCCTATCTGACCTTCACAACCCAGTTACTGGGTAATACAATACCCCTTGGTAAGACTGGTTGTCAGACTGACTACCCGTAACGACTGTCAAAGATCCACGAATGACAGCCGGGACCAACGGCTTAACGTGCTTTCCGAGGCACGGAGGGGTCACGGTATGTAAAGATGGTCACCCATCCACAGACCAACCGCGGCAAGCGTAGCTTACACCCGTTCCCGAAACGTCTGGTTAGTGTTAGCCCGCATCATTCTACTGCTGAGCAAGGGCCATGACTTCCAGCTCTTTCGATCCAGGGCTAAAGTGAACCACTGGTCATTTGTTTTCTCCAGCTCGTCCCGCCATCTTGTGCGGTATGCCGCGACGCCTTCTAGCTGTGTCAAGGCTCCACGTGGTAGTTATCGAAACGCCTTGTTTTTTTTTTAAATAGTGACTATTGATCTCCTTTTTACACGACTGCGTCAGAAGGAGGGAGATGACGATTTTCGACATTTTTTGGCTGGGGTAACGCACACAAATCTTTCACATTTGTAAACTAAAAAGCTGGAAATCAAAAAAAGTAATTTAAAAAAATAAAAAACCCGACTGCGGTAAAAAACTTAAGTTAAAAAACTGAAAAGCTAAAAACAAGCCCATTTTAAATTAAACTAGCTTCTGCCCGCGACTTCGTCCGCGTGAAATTTCTTGTACCCCCACCCCGTCGCGTCGCAACACTTCGTATTCGCTTACCGTTCACTCTGAGTTTTTTTCTTTTTGCTCGGCTCCTAAGGGTCATAGCGTGATGTTAAATAGCCTATAGCCTTCCTCAAGAATTGGGCTATCAAATGCAAAAAGATTTTTTTCAAATCTGACCGGTAGTTCCAGAGATTATCGCGTTCAAACAAACAAACTCTTCAGCTTTATTATTAATATAGATAAAAAACTCTATGGCCCATAACTCCTTAATAGGTACCAACTCTTAACATCTTACACACGTGATAACTTTTAAACGAAATATCCGATTGAGATGAAACAAAAAGTATTTTACTTCTTCATAAATACTCTTGATAACATAATGCTTAATTTCGATAAAGATTAATATTACGATACATATTTAACGTAGTTTTTCTTTTCTTCAGACGATTTAATAATTATTTTGAACACAAAATCGGTTATTGTGATTAAACCATGATAGCTAGATATATGTTCTCGCGGACTTTTTTGTAGGTCTTAATGGGCTCTACAAACCCGTAGTACATCATTTTGTTCTATTGTCAATAGTTTTTGCAGCGCACGCAAAAATAGGTTTTCGATTTTACACCTTGTGTTACAAAATAGCAATTTTATTACGGATCCCTAATTTTGATTAAAAAAAATATAGCCTATAGCCTTCCTCGATAAATGGACTACTCAACACTAAAAAAATCATTCAAATCGGACCAGTAGTTCCAGAGATTAGCGCGTTCAAACAAACAAACAAACAAACAAACTCTGCAGCTTTATAATATTATAGTATAGATTAGTATAGATTATTAAACGTCATGGCCATGAAGGTCCTTTTAATACAGGGTTGCAGGGACATCGACGCAATACCAGTAACCATGTTATCATGAATTCAGTATACTTACCAGTAACCATGAATTCAGCTCATGTTTCTAGACCCGTAGCGTAGAAATTTCTGGTAGGTTATCAAAAAAAATTGCTGTTCCATACATTTTGATCGCGTAGGTATTGTACTTTTCCATGAAACAGCAGATTTTTTCTAGAATCATGTGGTGAATCATGGTAACAGTTTGCGCCACCCTGTATACTTCAACTCAGGTTGATCTTTTCTCATAACTTTTTCCTTATTTTTATATATATATTTTTTTTGTATGTATTTATATAGGGTGACTGGTAATTAGTGACCGATACGTAAACACGTGATTTTACTCATCATTATGAACAACTTTTACTATGGGACCAAAATCTGAAATCGCAAAAAAAAAAACAGCTGTTCCCTACATTTACCTATGTTCGCTTAACCCGTCAAAATGTAGGGAGCAGCTGATTTTTTTTTTGCGATTTCAGGTTTTGGTCCCATAGTAAAAGTTGTTCATAATGATGAGTAAAATCACGTGTTTAAGTATCGGTCACTAATTACCAGTCACCTTATATATCTATTTATTATTATATTTTACTTATAAATATTTTTATTTGTTTTCTGCTATTGCACCTACTGTGTATTATTTCTGCATCACCCTAAGGTAGACTGGTAGAAAATGCCCAAGGCATTAAGTCCGCCTTTGTACAGTTTTTTACTTGTGCATAAAGTATTAATAAAAAAAAAAACTTTTTGTCTAATGATCTGAACGTTTGACGCTGAACCACTACTGTGTATAGCTTCAGGCAAAATAACTTCGTTGGGAATATCTACAAAAACTACGACTACAACTATCAAAATGCCATCAAACCAGCAAACTAAAACTGCTACATCCATCGGTCCAAAAACTATATAATATTCTCAATGCATCGGTCACATAGCAAAATTTACTGGTAGAAAATTTTCCTAAAAAATACAGCTTCTGCACGCCACTTCGTCAGCGTCAAATTTCTTATTCCCTCGACTCACCCCGTCGCATCGCATCGCCTGCCCGCATTATTACTTCGTTTTCGCTTAGCGACACATAGGAGCCAAGCAAAAAGAAAAAAACACAGAAAGAATCGTGTGTTTTTTTTCTTTTTGCTTGGCTCCTAAGTGTCCTAGCGTGATGTTATAAATAGCCTATAACCTTCCTTAAGAATTTGGCTACCAAAAAAAAAAAAAAAAAAAAAAATATCTGACTGGTAGTTTCAGAGATTAGCGCGTTCAAACAACCAAACAAACTCTTCAGCTCTATTATAAGTATACAAGACTAGCTGTTCCCCGCGGTGTCACACGCTGCGCGGCTCCTAAGGGTCATAGCGTGATGTTATATAGCCTATAGCCTTCCTCGATAAATGGACTATCTAACACAAAAATATTTTTTCAATTCGAACCAGCAGTTCCTGAGATTAACGCGTTCAAACAAACAAGCTCTTCAGCTCTATTATAAGTATACAAGAGAACACAATTACTCTTTACAGAAAACGAGACGGTACTGAACGTGACAAAAATTCAATATCCAATCCTATTGAAGATACCTCATAACCACACGATGTACAGGTGTGAAAAGCCAGGGAATCTCACCGACGAATGCTTCATCTGTGAATGTGAACCTGACCGCATTCTGGTGGAAGAACATTGCTATAAAAGTGATAGTGATGCCTGCACTGACGCCACTCCTACTTTCATCAAAGCTGGCGACCATCCTGTTGCTTTCAAAAAGTATACAAGTTGATATCGTTCCTACTTTACTACGTTATAAATAAAATTTATTAATGATCGTTTGTGTTTTAACTCATCATCATCATCATCATTTCAGCCGAAAGACGTCCACTGCTGGACATAGGCCTCCCCCAAAAGGTTTGCCATAATCGCCACGCTTGGCAGGCGGGTTGGCGATCGCAGTATGGTATGGTGGTGGAATGCATAGAGAACGCTGCTACCCATTCTGCGGTACGACCTTTAGTCGCCTTTTACATCATCCACGAGAAGTATGGGGTGGTGCTATTCTTTAGGTGTGACACACGGACAACTGTGTTTTAACTCACGTGGCGCATAAAGAGATGGTGAGACGAGTTTGACTAGAAGACTGAGCTCAGACAGAAGGCTAATTTCCGTAATTTAAAACGTTCAAAATCTAGTCGCAATCTCATTTCATCGACAATCAATGTTGACTTGGATCTGATGACCATTTGTCACATTAGCTATTTCGTCGCTATCCATATTAGGTCACATTCACTAATACGTCACCTTGTGCATCTCGTCATTTTCGTAGCCTTGTCAAAAATTTTGTGTTGTTTGGGACATAATGATACTGAGATTAGAATGCCAACGTTTTACTTAAAAATACACGAATTGTCCCTCTGATTGCAACTGACGCAGAAAATTGGAGAGAATGAAGAGAAGCCAGCAATGGTACATCTTCTTCTTCGTAGCACTTTTGTCAGAGCGGTCGTGGTCCTCATGTACAGACGTCAGCACATCAGATACCCGAATCTGTCAAATTTTCCCAATCAACTTTGAACCTTATTCTTTAGCGATAAAGTTGAAAATCTATTATTTGACAAGTAGCTGGCGTCTGTACTTTCTTGTCGGGCTGATGTGATTTGCCTCACGATTTCGATGGTCCATAACAGGACCAGTAATAATAAAGATTGCATGCCCAGCAGCGTGTGTTATTCGCCTAGCGATGATCTTAGCAATGAAGTCATCATGTGAATGAAAGCAACCACAGCTAACAGCTAATCTATTCTGTAAAAATCTCACCTCAGCCCACTTCAAGCTCAAGTGAACACAACTTAGGTATATGAGCTTGAAATGGGCTGTCAGTAGTGTCAAACCCTAGCAGCAAATAAGCAATAATATTAATCAGCAATACTAGAAACAAACACAAATATGTTGTACCTACAACCAGGCTCAAGAAAATAGGTGGCTCGTTCAGATGCCAATGTATACGCTTTTACAATAAACTACCAAGCCACGTTCAAGATCTAAGCCTTAATAAATTCAAATCTTTCATTAAACGTAAGTTGTGCCAGAAAGCCTTTTATACCGTTAAAGATTATATTGAGGACAAAAAGGCTTGGGATTGAGCTGCTTCCAATTTCTGCATTTTGAATGATTTTTTTCTTTTTAATACACATTGACATTGATGAATATTTTTTTTTTAAACAATGACATTTGCTTACTTTGTAAAGTATTATATTATTTTTTCATTGTGAATGTGAAGACGATGTGGGTCTTTTTACATACTTATATATATTTTTTTTATTATTCTCTCTGTTCTGTTTTTTTTTTTTCATGGTCTGGCAGTTTGAGTAATTTATGTGGCCTACCCAAATGTCCTTTCTTTGGTATTGTTCGTCGAATCGTTGAGCTCCTTAAGTCTTGAGTTGAGCTGCACGATTTTTGACAAATGCGTGCACTGACTGGACAGGTCCTCTCAATCTGTGTGGTTCTTTCCTCAAAAGACCACCTCAGACATCGATCTACATGGTCTTCATATAACCTGACCAAGATTATGTCTGGACTTTAAAAGAGACTGTGACCTCTGAGTTTGTTTCGGCCTTTCTTCTCAGAGTAGTCAGATAGGAAACGCCGACTTCATCTAGTTTAAAAAAAAAAAACATGATTGACGTGTAAAAGTGTTTGTACAAGCCTACTTACAAAAAAATAAAATCATTTCATTTCATTTCATCATCATTTCATAGCATCTGCCTAGCCTTTTTCCAACTATGTTGGGGTCGGCTTCCAGTCTAACTGCATGCAGCTGAATACCATTATTTTACATGGAGCGACTGCCTATCTGACCTTCGTAACCCAGTTACCGGGTAATACGATACCCTTTGGTAAGACTGGTTGTCAGACTTTCGGGCTTCTGACTACCCGTAACGACTGTCAAAGATCCACGAATGACAGCCGGGACTAACGGCTAAAAGTGGTTTCTGAGGTTTTGAGGTTTGGTTTCTCAGTATGTAAAGATAGGCACCCATCCACGGACCAACAGCGGCGAGCGCAGCTTAGCCTGATCAATCGACCCGTGCGGCTGTTATTACTTAGCCACGGGCCCCTCCGTGTCAAACCCTAGCATCAGGTGGAATTCTCCAAGAATTGTGAATTTTTCAATTCGAAGTCAAGTCGAAACAATTAAATTCAAAATCTAAATAAAATCTATCATTGGTTAAGATCGATCTGTCCAACTTAAAAGTGTCTATTAAGTTGGACAGATCGATTCTAGTATTTAAAACTACAGCGTCGCTAATAAGAGGAATGCTGCTTATCGGCTCATTTTAAACGAAAATTAACTACCTTCAACAACTCTACCTGCATGAAATTATCCGGAAAAGAACCGAAGGCTATATCAGTATATAGCTTGCAGAGTAAGCAAACTGAAGTGGCAACGAGCTGGCCATGATTGCCGTAGGACCTACAGAAGGTGGCTGGGACAGACTGGATGCGGAAGGCGGAGGACTGGGTGTTATGGCGCAGCCTGGGAGAGGCTAGACTAGACTGCGATGGTTGAGTTGTTTTTTTTTACTACCTTGCTTGGTAGTCATCTTTACCCAAATATGAGGACACATTCCAAATATTGGCTATAACTAGTGCAATAATCTCACAATCATAATAAAAAAATCCCATAAAAATCGGTCAACTGTTCCATTTTTCGCACTGAAGTTGAATAATCATTCAACTTGTAGGAATCACAGAATGTGGCTGTTATCTACCTTCGTATTGTATCTTTCAATTATTGGTATTGTTAAATCGACATTTGGTAAGTCTTAATAAATTATTTATCGTTTTTCCATCGGGAATTTCTTCATTGCAGCCCGAAGTTCACATTAAGACAATAGGCTCGCTCCCTATTATACCCCCATCCTATGTAATATATACATATTGACAACAACCGGGCAGAAATCTAGACTCCGGACTACTACTGAGAAATTCCAGATTGAAAAACCCTGTTAATGGGTTTTTAAATTTTTTTGCCCAACCTGGGAATCGACCCAGGACCTCATGATGAGCAGCAGCGATTGCGACCACTGGATTAAAGAGGTAGTTTGTATATTCTGTGTTTATGAATTCAAGCCCATCATATCTTCGACTGGAGTCTCCTATAAACGTCATCATCAAGATGCTTATGGGAGTATCTTTTTCGAACGCTCACTGTAGCTTAAAAAAAATATTCTGTGAAGATTTGGGCACTCATGGTAGCATTGCTAGACTTGCTAGCAAAGGGATTATGGCAATTAAATTCTACATGTAATTGTATTTTTTTAGATTACTTGCAGCACCCCGTGAAATCTTGTCATGTAGGAGATACGGTGGCAAATCAATGTAACAAATGTTTGTGTACCTCGAAGACCGTGTTTGAATGTACATCCTTGGACTGTAATGACAGAACTAGTAAGTGCTTAAGAATTAAAAGTAAACTACTTTTGCATACTAGAGAGTAGAGGCTTGCGGTAGGTGTTGACTGGAAGAAATCTTCACATAAGAAAAAAAATTGGAAAATCCAACAGTGCACTACTAATGCTCATTTGATCGTATAAAAAACCGGGTTCCTCCTATGGTTGAAACGAATCTATTAAAAAAAAAAAAACTCAATTAATTGATTTTTTCGCAAGCTACAATGTTTTCAGGTATCACACTTGATTGAAAGGGAATTTTTTTAGAAATATTTTTCATATGTTTTTTTCGTTTCTACTACATTTAAATAACTTTTTTTAACAGTACAGAATTATTTTCCATTATAAATTAAGTAGGTTCTGTGTACTACTAGGAGTATAACAATAGAAACAGTTTCAGAAAGAAGGTAATATTTTTTTTTTATTGTAAAGCACTCTCTAATGCTTTGCATTAAGAGTCGTCCAAAGCGTTAAGGTCAATGCGACTTTCTCTCTCTTTTTCTATTATTTACGAGTGTGTGTGTGTGCGTACGAGTATCGCGTAAGGAACTTCGTTACTGACCCTTGTCAGCAACAAAACGTGCAAAAGAAGTACAAAAAACATTTTTATCTGCAAAATATTATCGAATTGATTTGCTTTTTATTTCTGTTACAGCTAACAATGAACTTGAAGAAACCGGACCTCTGTGTTTTCCAAACCAGCTTTACGTAAAGAACTTAATAACATGCATCTGTACGAAAGACGGCAGATGGCCGCACAAGAGTTGCCACGATACCTTTCAATCACTCTCTCCTAGAAACGTCATCACACATAAATGCACACCAGACACCTACATCCCTATTGACTGCAATGTCTGCAGATGTGGCCGTGACGGCGAAATCCTCAACGATCGTTGTACAAGAAACGCGTGTGAAGACGACATCCACCGTAGGACTAACTTCGCAACCAATACCGTCTTTAGCAAGTGCGAAGAAAAATACTGGTACTCTTTAGCCCCCTGCCAATTCTGCTTCTGTGTCAACCAAAACAAACTTGTATGTAATACTGGTAACTATTACACTAAAAACCTGGATCTAGGCTCCTACAAATTAAACATATGTGGGAAAGACTTGATAAAAGAAGCTATTGAACTCATACCTGATGACCTAAGAATGTTAAGGACAGATTTGGGCTTAAATAAGACGACGACCACAAGACCAATAGAGACAAAATCATTCGCAGAATTGAATACGAATTACAAGGCCGTTCAATTGAGTCGAGAAAACAATGACAAACATTCCCAAACTCTAAATATTAAATTAGACAATATCAGCAGCAGTAGCGAATATTATTCTGATGACTCAGAAGCAGTGCCACAGAATCAAAAGAGAAAACAGACTACGACGAAAGCTACACTAGGCCCTATAATTACTACAACTGATCGGATTACGATAAGAGTACCCATGACACAGATCCCGAACGAAGACGACGATGAGAGAATTGATGTAAGCGAAGGTGAAACTATAGAAGATCCCGATGTTAAAACTGAAGATCTTGATGTTAAAACTAAAGTTCTGGATGTTAAAATTAAAGAAGATGACGATGATGAGTCTGAAGGAATAGAGGTTGAGTTCGCGCAGAGTTCTACAACAGAAGAAACTCCACGGACCCGTTCCGAGGAGAAAAAAAATAAGCATAATAATTTCCAGTACGATGGCAATACATTAAAGATTAATGTTCCCAAAGTATTGAATAAGGTATTTCAAATGGCGCTTAGGAAATCAATGGTTTCTTTGTCAGGAAGAACGAAGTGCAAACCAGGAGCCACGACAGTGCATGACTGCAATATGTGCTTTTGCCTAAAAAATAGTAAATTATTGTGTACTAACCATAAATGTAATGGAGGAAAAAAAGCGTAAATAAATTGTTTTTGGTAGGGATTTGGAAATTCGAAAATTTAACAAGAATTAATACCCACATTCCTAACTCTTTGAGGGGCATAACATTGCTGTACTCTTGGATGGACCTACTGCAGCACGCGTGTTGTCTCAGCGTAATTAGTATTGTGGCATATAGCGTTCTAAGTGATTTAAATTTTAAAATTTGTTATAGCATGATGTCGTGGTGGCCAAGTGGTAACGGCCGCGACTTACGAGTTGTAGGTCTTAAGTTCGAACCCAGACAGGCGCTTTACTTTGTGTAAATTATTTCATCACCACTGCTCTCAAAACGGTGAAGGAAAACATCGTGAGGAAACCGGCATGTCCTAGAACCAAAAATTCGAAGACATGTGACATCTACCAATCCGCACTGGGCCCGCGTGGTGGATTACGGCCCACTCCCTCTCACCGAGAGGAGGCCTGTGTCCCAGCAGTGGGAACATTATAGGCTGATTATGGTTATGGATGATGTCGTGCTTTTGGCAAAAAAATGCAACAGGTTAGATTCAACCGCATATATCTACATGAAAAAAATTAACCAGTGCGCAAACTGTAATCATGACTTCAGCATATGATTCTAGACCGTAGGGTGTAATTTTTTCGTCATTTTTAGGGTTCCGTAAAAACGGACCCTATTACTAAGACTCCACTGTCCGTCTGTCTGTCACCAGGCTGTATCTCATGAACCGTGACAGCTAGACAGTTGAAATTTTCACAGATGATGTATTTCTGTGGCCGCTATAATATCAAAGACTAAAAACTGAATAAAATAAATATTTAAGGGGGCTCCCATACAATAAACGTCTTTTTTTCGGCGATTTTGCCTTATGGTAGAGACATGAAGGAGGGTGTGTTCTTTGGGAAGAGTAGGTATCCACTAAGAAAGGGTTAGGGCGTGTGTTTCTAAATTCCACCCCTAAGAGCCCATTCACCCGAATGAGGCGTGAAATGTCATCCTCCGACATTTCACGCGGACGAAGTCGCGGCAGAAGCTGGCTTATAAAGGCGAAATTTTGTGTGTTTGTATGTTTGTTACTTCTTCACACACAAACGGCTGGACCAATTTTGATAAAATTTGGCACATAGACAGTTTATAACCAGGTTATTTTTTATCCCGGTATTCCCACGGGATCGAAACTTATGCGGGTGAAACCGCGGGGCGCTGCTAGTCTATATTATACATTTAAAAACAATAACAACAATACATTTAAGTATCGCCACTAAGTTTGCACTACTTATGCCAGGCACACGCGTAGAGCCTTTGATGGAGGACGACTCGCTGCATGGCGATGTCAAAATCTCACGTCCAGGCACCTGTCTCGTCCCAAAAAAGGAGGAGGGCCGAGGCATCAACAATTTTCTCGCTAAAAGTACAGAATATTGTAGGTCCCGCCCGTGTAAATAAAAATAAGTAATAGGTGATCGTTGACTGTTCAAACCAAATGGCGAATTCTCGTTTGTCGCAGCGACAAGAACTACAAAAACCGATCAAAAGCGAGCCGGTCTCGCGCACCGAGGGTTTCGTACCATCATGTTTTAAATTTTTTTTCATCGGCGAGGCCTATATTCGTCAGAGAATTTTAACACTATGCACTGCGGTGTAGAATTTTGCAGTTTTATGTGAGCGCCATCTCTTGACCGATAGTGGAATTAATGTAACTTTTGGTGATGATTTCTGAAAAAGTGTGCTATTTAGAGACTTCGTTTTATTTTTCCTGTAATCTTTACATAAACTTCTATCACATAGAATTATTTCAGATTTTTATCCCTTTGCAAACTTCGGAGATAAGGAGGGGGTATTTTTTTACATTTTTCATCAAAAGTCAAAAACTAGGGGGCCTAAAAAAATATATGTTTGAGTATGTGCAAACTGCGCTCTTTCATATGATACCCCACATGCCCTAGTAGCCCCACTTCGAATTTTTCAGACCCCCTTTCAGTCCCTGTTGCAAAAAATATACAAATATTTTTTTTCTTTCTTATTTGCAAAATAGTTGGGCAAACGTCATCTGAAACTATTCCGAAATTTCAAGTTGATAGCATTAGTAGTTCTTGAGGTATCCAGCTGTGACAGACAGACAGACTTAGTCTCACCATAAGGGGTCTGTTTTACCATTTTAGTACGGAACCCTAAAAAGAGTGCTCGCTCAGCGACTCTCGTTTGGCGGGCAGAACAGTCGCTGAGAGACATAAGCATACCAGCGAATAATCGCACGTCGCGACGCCATCTCGCACTGATTGCTCGTTGCTCGCCAACTCGTTTTTAGTTTCTAGTTCTACTCGCTTCTCGTTGTGACAAACGATTTGTCGCTCGCGATGTCGCCAGCGAGTCGCCAGCAAATAAAGACGTCGCGTGTGTACCCAAGTACTTTAATAATCAAATAAAGATTAAAATATTTCATATCTTAAAAAGTCGGAGGCTACCATTCAATATATTAATCCCAAAAATCAATTAAAAATACTGACATGAGGCATATCGTGGTTGCCCATAAAAATAGAAACCAATTATGGAACCCAACATTCATAGAAGATTGTAAGAATAATTTCTTTAAGCAATGAGTGTGTTGAAAATAGAATGATTGAAGTAAAGATGACTTTCAGAACGTTATTGCTATTGTTTTTAAATGTGCAGTTAGTTGTGATGTACGGACATCAAAAAAGTAAGTATCTGTGTACCTACCTATATTTTAGCATATGAAGCTACTTAGGTAAATTAGTATGCTGCAAACATTAGCTGAGGATAAAAAGCTGAGGCTTAGGAGAAATGGTGGCTGGGACAGACTGGATGCGGAAGGCGGAAGAAAGGGTGTTGTGGCGCAGCCTGGGAGAGGCCTATGTCCAGCAGTGGGCTGCGATAGGCTGAGTTGATTGATTGATTGAAACATTAGCGGTAGGTAGGTACTAGCGGCACTGTCACAACGTCATTACGAAAAAATCATAAAAATGCATCCACAGGCGTTCACTGTCCCTAAAGGACTTTTAAAAAATTCTATTTGGATCAAAAAACGCTCCCGCGACATTTTGAGAAGTTTAATTGCAACATGATTTAATTTATCAAAATATTTATTAAAATTAGGCTAAGAATCAGCACTTTTTGAACGTCAAAATTACATAAGACAGTCACCCAAAACGCCCGCCCTTCACCACTTCCTAGTGCTTCGCTGGGAAGAAGAAGTGGCGCAACTAACTCGGCATCACAGCTCTCTCGTGCAGCCTTCTCTCAAGTCCAGTCTTGAGGTCGCGGGCGTGACAGCCGAGCAAGTGTTCCCGGATTAAATTTCCAAAAACCCAAGGCAGAATTTTCCAATAGGAATTGCTCTGTAGCTAGTAGCTACCCAGTGTCTGGATTTGTTCCAGTTTAATGGCAACAGGCTAGTTGAGGCTAACCTCATAAAGTGGCGAAATAGGTAATCTGGTGTAATATTATACAGTAGCTACCTAGTGGGGTCTCCCGAAAGTCTCCCTTAGTGCTCATATGCACGAGCGGCACGCGTCGACGGCAGATGCAGCTGTCGACGCGTCCACGTGCTACTCGTGTATTTGAGCACCGTACTCAAATACACGCATTTATTGACGGGAAACATTTTCCAAGACATTTTGTAATGTAACCTACAATATTTGCATGCTATGATATGTATGCTCTATCTATAATGTATTTTAAAACAACTTTATAGGTATACCATGTTTTATGCAAATAGCTATATTCTATTTCACGAGCGGCACGTTGTCGAAGGCAACCGTAGACGCGTCGACAGCAGAAGCAACTGCAGCCGTCGACGCGTCAACGTTACGCTGACGAGTGACGCTCATGTGTATGAGCAACTTAGGGTCTCCCCACATTTATCGACGCGGAATCAGCTAACATCGGTCAAAAAAGCCTTTATGTCTACTTAATAAGGGTGTTACTAATACCATTCGCATCGGCTCGGCTCGACGACGCGTCGCGACGCCGGCCAACGGCGAAACGAGCGATAAGGGCCGATAAGTCGAGTATCGCACTCGGCTTAAGCCGATTCTGCGTCGATAAATGTGGGGAGACCCTTAGTCGCCTCTCATTATACTTGACACCCGGCGGTACGGTATGGTTATTTATACTAAACTTTGGTATACTCTTTGCCACGATGGGCTCGTGGTTGTCTTCATAATTCCATGTGTTTCAGAGGTCGCCCAGACAGTTTGGCAGGAAAAGTGCACCAGTGATATGATTGCGATGAACGACTGCAATTGGTGCCACTGCAACGGGAATAGTCAATATACATGCAAAGCGCAAATTTGCAGTGATGTTGACATGTTCGGCCACTTTAATGGTTACTAACTTACTAATACTATAAATTATGCCTAGTTACACAAGCTGGAGAAGAGGTGGCCCAGTGGTAAAGACCGCTACTTGCGAGTTGTAGGTTGTAGTTTAACACCCAGAACGGCGCTTCACTTTGTGAAAATTATTTCATTGGCTAAATAATAACAGCCGCTCAGGTCGATCGATCAGGTTAAGCTACGCTTGCCGCGGTTGGTCTGTGGATGGGTGACCATCTTTACATACCGTGACCCCTCCGTGCCTCGGAAAGCACGTTAAGCCGTTGGTCCCGCCTGTTATTCGTGGATCTTTGACAGTCGTTACGGGTACCTAGTCAGAAGCCCGAAAGTCTTGACAACCAGTCTTATACTTTAAGGCTTTAGTGACAATTACTAAGCCCAAGAAGATACGAGCTCAAGTAATCACTCACTCGCTCCCATAATTGAAAATATTTTTCTGTCAACGGTATTTTTTACAAGGCGAAAGGCTAAGAACTCACAAAACCGAGTCCTTTCAGAGATTCGCTTCACTATTGGCCATAACCTGATCGTTTTATAAGAATATACGTGGTTCACGGCTCTGTCAAATACGCTTAACTGCGAAAACAAAAAAGTGGTACTGAACTTCCACAACTATTCCATTTGAGCAGACATTAAATCAGAAAATAATTTATTTTCTTTCTTTCAAATCTTTCAACTCCATATACTTCATTAATAAAAAAAATCCAGATGCAATAAGAGAGATGGACGTAGGTATGGAGGGCCACGGAGCGTGGCGTTCAGATGACGGTCATTGCGAGCCAGGAGTTCACTATCGAAAGCTTGACCTTCTCTGCGTGTGCAGCGAAGACGGAATATGGCCTAACCCTTTCTGTCGCGATACCTTTCAAATACTCCACCCCGTAGAAACAACAGAACACAAGGAACCGGTACAGAACAAGACCTGCAGCCCAACAAAACTCTACCTCTTCGATTGCAATGTTTGCGCCTGTCCTGCTTCCGGACAGATAGACTCCAAACTATGCACAAAAAAGAAATGTACTGACGGAAATGTTGCACCAATTCGCACAAATGACATTGCCGAAGAAGTATATGCCACGTGCAATCCCAACAAAACATACAAATTAGGCTGTCAAACATGCAAGTGTCTCCGACACAATCGTCTTCTGTGTGACAACTGCATTGCAAAAGACGATCACAATAGATTAACTGGGCCAAAAACGGTCTGCCATCTTAAAAAACCCGGCGTCGTCTTCAAGAAAGACTGCAATTTCTGTCACTGTGATAGAAACGGTACAATATATTGTACAGCGAAAAAATGCTTGAAGAGTCACGCAGAAATCTCTTTGCCAAAGCTTCAATACCAGCATGTGGAACCGGTCGAGGATGAGCAGAACTGTGAGCCAAATTCTAAGTATAAAAAAGATTGCAATACGTGTCATTGTTTCATGTTAGAGAAGGTTAAGTACTTCGGGTGTACGCTGAAAACCTGTAAGTTATCTACTGACCTGAAGGAGGACACGACCTGTGTTGAAGGGACAACCTATCAAGTCAACTGCTTGGTCTGCCATTGTGTGGTGGATGAAGGCATAAAGCGGGAGTATTGCACTGTAGATGTCACTTGTATAGAAGATAAAAACATACTCCCTCGAAAGCTTTCTTCTATGCATGGGTATTGTGAGCCATTGCATGTTTACCAGCAAGACTGCAATACATGTAGATGCTTGGCTGACGGAAAGACTGTGGCGTGTACTTCAAAGATATGTTCTAAGAGAAAAGGTAAAAATAAAGATAACATTTTGACGCATTTTAGGACAGAATTGGAAGCGGAGTTAGAACAGAAACCTGCTGCAGTCGATAACTCCCTTATAGTGGAATTCATTCCGTTTGTACAGAGAGGTAGGTTTTGTACGGAAGGAGAGACGTATAAGGTCAGCTGCAATATTTGTTATTGTATGAGCACTGGCAACGCGGTTTGTACGACTAAGCAATGTTGAGTAAAGATTCTAATGTACCTATGTGTATTTGTACGCTGTTTTTTTAACGAACTCATAAAAAGGAGGTTATCTATTCGATTAGATCCGACTTTTCATATTATTTAGACCTATTTCTCAGTGATTCCTGGGCCAATTTCGTGCTTCTTTTTTCAATCTATACTAATATTATAAATCATGAAATTTGGCAAGAAGCAAGGTCATGTAGCACAAGTAAAGGAAAAAATCCTAAAACTGTAAATTTGTGTTTACCTACATTAAAAAAAACCCGTGATAAACTATTTACATACTATACCGTATGCAACTGCGCGCGTCCGACTCGCACTTGACCGGACCTTTTATTCGCTGCTACAGGAAGGTTTAAAAAAAATGCCTCTCTCGCTTTTCCTACCTTCTTTCTACTCATAATTAATAAGAAGGGTCAGTTTAAATAAAACTTCAAAATATATACAATTTATATTGTAGAACGTTTCAAACAGCAGCTCATCGTCTTTTAACTTAACAAAATAACAAATTAAATAATCGTTAAAAAAGAATAACAATCGTCAAAATATTTCATTCAATATCAAACTTTGTGCTTATAAACTTAAAGCGAAGTTTAGATTGGCAACAAACCTTGCAGAGGTTGACTTCAGCAAGCAATTCTTAGGCAAGATTGCACTTTACTCCGCTAAGTAATAGCGTTTCAGAGGAATATGAACCTTATTATTATTCAGAACCCTATTTTTTTATTATTTATGGCTCGTGCGTGACGCGCTCGCGCCTCAGGCTATACAAGGCTATTGGTAAAACATTAACAACCTCTTAAGAGATCATTGTACTCATCATTATGAACAACTTTTACTATGGGACCAAACCTGAAATCGCTGAATCGTTTTTTTTTCGCGAATCGAAATACTCATGTTTGTTTACATGTTTGGCAAATAAATCGCGAACGGTGTATCCATACTATAGGTAATCCATATTATTATTTATTATAAATTCGAAAAAGTAACTCTGTCTGTCTGTATGTTTACCTTTTCACGCCTAAACCACTGAACGGATTTCGATAAAATTTGGCAGAGAGATAGATTAATTGCATCCCGGGGAAGGACATAGGATAGTTTTTATCGACATACCTCGCGGGCGAAGCCGCGGTCGGTAACTAGTATAAGTAAAAAATGCTTGCTGAAATCAATTTCTACAAGTTTTGTTGCTAATCTAAACTTCGAATTGGACTTTAGAATCAAGTAAATTTTTCACTAAAGTAATCTGTTCTTAAGGCTTCAAGAATAGGGCACGTCGCGATAGCGGCGATAAGACCCCTCTTTGAGGAGTGGCTAGAGAGGCGCCACGGCGCCCTCACCTACCGCCTGACGCAGGTCCTCACCGGACACGGAAGTTTCGGGAGGTTCCTGCACATCATCAGGCGGGAGGAAACGCCCGGGTGTCACCATTGCCAGGATCGCCCAGAGGACACGGTGGAGGTCTGCCCCGCTTGGGCGGAGCACCGCCGTGTCCTCGTAGACTCGCCGCGGCGACTTCTCGCGTCCGGCCCTGGCGCAAGCAATGGTCCGGGGCGAGAGGGAGTGGGAGGCAGTCACCTCCTTCTGCGAAGCAGTCATGCTAGCGAAGGAGGTGGCGGGACGGCTCAGAGAGAGAGCCTCCCGTCCCAGCCGCCGCGAGAGACGCTCCGGGCGTCGGGAGCCGCGTGACGACTCCCGGCCACCGTAGGCGCGGGCCTGCGGGCGGAGAGTAATGGGTAGTTCACCGTCCGATCAGGACCAGGCCCGTGCCGGACGGCGCGTACGTGTTCCACGCGCGCCTCAAAGAGATATCAGCATCGAGGAGGGGCCCCATAGGGCCGAAGCCTGCCGGGTCAGCGGGATTGTCCGAAAGGGTTACCGCTGGCCCCGAACATAAAGGGCTAAGGAAGGAACACGGGTGGGTTTTAGTCAGTAAGAGTCTGACACTCCCTTCCGCTCCACCCAGAGCGGGAGGGGTCATTTGACGATTTCCCATCCGAAAACAAAAAAAGGCTTCAAGAATCGGTTCACTTAACAAAATAAGTAGGTATTAACTAAGTAGGTGCAATATCTTTTATAGCACTATGTGACTTAAACCCGCACATAAGTCACGCTGTTCTGTGACATAAGTACCTATAAGTAAATTTTTACACAGAAAAGCGTGACTTAATTGCGGGTTTAGGTCACTCAAGCTATAAAATAGTAAACGATACAACGTGTGACATTAATGCACGGCGAGAGTGCTAAACGCCGTATCGTAATGTACAGACGCCAAGCACATCAAACTACTACCATCTGTCAAATTTCTTTAATAGATTTTCAACTTTACTACCTAAATCATAAGGTTCAAAGTTGATTGGGAAAATTTGACAGTTTCGAGTAGCTTGATGTGCTGGCCTCTGTAGGCCTACTATGTTCAGCCATAGGTACAACTGCCCAGCACTTATGCCCATTTAAATTGAGGCTTAGACAATTTGCGAATTAGCTTAAAGTGCGAAGGACATTAAGATTGTGCCTCAAAAGTTAGAATAAATAGGCATTTAAGTTTACTAGGATTTTTCAATTTATGAATAAAATAAATAATACATTTTAATAGAAGTATACGATTTTCGTAGTGAGAACGATTGCATTCGATTTTTCTAATCAAAATAAAAGTCATTTAAAGGCACCACAGAAGGTTTGTCTGAAGAATCTTTTCTTAGGTATTTATTTTTCTATGCTTAAACGATAATTGTCCAGGGCCCCAATTCTGTATAAAGGTAATCATAGCACATGTGTCAAACCGGAAAGGGATTGGCACCGTATCAACTCGAGCCGTTCAGTATTCTTTGTATGAAACTCCGTAGTGCAACGCACGCTAATCGGAATCGTAACGCAATCGCCTCGCCTCGGGACAAGCTCACGAACCGCGGTGCGGTGCGTTACGGCTCGTCGTCCCCGTGCTTACGGCTCGTGTCCTCGCGCTTACGGCTCGTCGTCCCCGCGCTTACGGCTTTCCGTACCCGAGCTTACGTCTCTTCGTCCACCCTTGCCCCTCTCTCCCCTCCGGCCTGCCTGCTGCACCATTAACCAGCGGTCGGCGAGCCGTAAGCGCGGCTACGTATCGGAACTTCTGATCCGCTCTGGTTACGTGCGCGTGCTTACGTTAGGTTGACGCCTGTTTGACTGCGCGCGGCGAGGCGAAAGGCGATACGGTGCCGATCCCTTTCCGATTTGATACGTGTGCTATGACCTTTATGCCCCGCGGAATCTTACCACGTGCAAACCACGTCAAAATCCTTGTTAACGGCAAGGAATCGAAATGTCAACCGTACGGACATGTATTTTGACACTTCAAACCACGCCATTGTGTCATGGAGAATACGTTAATTTAATAACAAATGTCGTGAATAACTAAAGAATTGACGTGGTTTCGAAGTAAGGAGTCGTTAAGTGGTCATAGTTCATAGTGAATTAGGGTCTTGAATCCTGATAGCCCAGTGGTTAAGAAAGGCCACGCTTCTCATGCACGAGGTTGTGGATTCAAATCCAGGCAAGTACCAATGTAACTTTGTCAATTCATTATGTACTTTCTGAATTTATCTTGGACATTACTGACTTTGGTAAAGGAAGAACATCGTGAGAAATCCTGGACCAGTCAATCTAAAGGTCACAGCTCATTAGAGCCACCCGGCACCCTCCCCGCACCGACGAGGCGGTGTCACGGCGTCCACTCGTTGTTGACAGGTGGTCCACGGGTGGACGCCGCGTTATCACCAATAAACGTCGCGCGGTCAACCAGTGGACCTCGCGTCGCGTTGGCAATGCGCAGTCAACGCAAGGCAAGCATGCGAGCAGCGAGTTGTCACCGAATGGTCCACCCGCCGTCCGCGCGTGGAGGACTTACGACCGAGGCGATCCGGTGACGCTACGGAGTTGATGTAGTGAGCGCATACCCTAAAAGTCCATATAAAGAATACTAGCCGCAGGAGGCGAGGCGGGACCTTAATGCCTCGGCCACGAAAATAACGCCACGCTTGAGGCGTCAATTCGCTACAAGCGTCATTTCTAAGCGTCAAAAGCAAGGCCACGAACTTCAAGTATTCGCCTGTAGCGTGTACGTCGGTGGGGGGATGAATCAGTTCAATACAGAAAAAGGTCACATGCTCTGTGAGTACAGAGTGAGCACGCGTCGACATTACAAGTGAAAATGTCGCTGTCAAATTTTCTCATACAATTGTTTCCGACGCTCATAAAAAACGCGCGTCGGATCATCCAACGCTCGTGCAAATTCGCTCGTAGCAAATTCCGCTGCTGCTTGCAGCGCTACTTTGTGGCCTTGTAGATAATAGTCATACATTTGTTTTTGACGCTCGACGCTGAATTCGCTTGGAGCGTCGCATTTTGTGGCCCTCGGGTAAGTTTGAAATTGCCAACCCGTTTTGAGTAGGTGTGGCGATCAAGGCTCATGCCTTCTCTATAGGAAAAGGTCGTTCGCAGGAACGGACCGGTATTATTAATAGGTGTTTAAAATAAAAATATTTTATTTTAGTAGTAAATGAAATTTGTTTTCTGTCAATTTGTGCAGGTTATTTGTACAGACAGCACATCAAGCTACTACAATCTGTCAAATTTATTTAATAGATTTTCAACTTTATCGCTAAAGCATAAGGTTTAAAGTTGATTGGGAAAATTTGACAGTTTCGGGTAGCTTGATGTGCTGGCGTCTGTAGGTACAATATACTACAGTATTCCACAATACTCGCTCCATACTACATCATGTAGGATACAAGGTCAAATAAAATTTGCGAGCGAAACTTCACATAATGAGTAAGCATCTACCTAATAAGGACAAAACAAAAAAGAAAAAACTTTTTCTGAGCTCATAAGTAGTGTGTAGTTACATGAAAATTATGAGATTTGAACACACCCTCAAAACTGTGAAGGAAAACATCGTGATGGAACCATGTCCTAGTACCAAAAATGCAGACATGTGACATCTACTACCAACCCGCACTGGGCTAGCTTGGTAGATTACAGCTTACTCCTATCTCGAAAAAAGAAGGCCTGTGTCCCAGCAGTGGGAACATTATAGTTTGAAAATCTTTATTTTTCTGTCTATGAAGTTTCATGAACTAATTTTAGTTGACCTTGTATATTATGTATAATTATCTAAAATTGGACTATTATTTCTATTCACAAGCTGTTTCTTTTGATCGTGACTTCTATCTAAGAGATTAATATTAGCACCAGCAAAATTTATTTTTGAGCTATTAATAAGTTAAGTTTAAATGTACCTACTGAAATTAGCATAGTGTTGCACGACTATAGTAAAACTATCGACTGTTTATCGTGACTTTAAAATAACGTCAAAATCGATAGTAACAGTTGCTAGTTATTTATCAACAAAATCAATATTATCAAAAGAATTGTATCTGACAACGCAGCAAGTGGCGCCACCTCGTTTTGATACCAAGTTACTGGAATCTCCGAAAAGGTCCGATGAGAGTGACACTGACTGGTGACAGTCACTGTAGCAGAGCGTCGCATCGACTGTTGCATGGCGGCTGTCTTCTGATGACAGAAGATCTGGGCCCGATCTAAGGGGGAGGGGCAAATGCCCTGAGCGGCAAAAATGAGGGACCCTTTTATTTTTCATTCTAGGAGAGAACAATTTTATAAAAATTAGCGTGCTTAGCAGACCTACACAACTGGTTTTTCTTTTAAAAAAATACTACTTTAGTGTCAGTTTTAGGCGAATATTATTTTTGTCCGGAGCGGCTATTATTTTTGTTCGGGCCCTGTAGAAGATAATGTCTGGGGAGCCGCTGTCATACCACGACGAACTGGTATATTCCGAAAAAATCCTGATGAACCAAGTATACGGTTATCACTTCTGGTAAAGGCTATCCTGCTCCGTTGAAATGAAATGAAATGAAATGATGATTTGAAATGATTTTATTTTTTGTAAGTAGGTTTGTACAATTTACGTATGCAATGTACAATGTACAAATGTACAATGTACGTTAATTATATCTTTCATAATAAGAACGTCGATAGCGGAACTATCGATAGTCGTGCAACACTACTTAGTACTTAGTCATAGATCGCTGTCTCGAGGACCGAGGCCTCCAAAAAAGCAACGAATTTTAGTAAAAATGTAACTTTAACGATTATCTCATAGCAGTCTTGCTGAATATGAGGCCATCGATTATTAAAACTGTTTCGTTCATCTAGCATGATTATCAGTGATTGAAAAAGGTGTTATAATTATGATTGGGTTATTCCGTTTATCCACCCCAAAAAATCCACCCTAAGGTGGATACGCGGAAACGCATGAGCGAGAATCCACCCTAGGCATTGACATATATATTGCTAGCGTAAGGACCGGGCTAACGGCGCCACTGAATGGCACCAACGCGCTGGCCTTAAAATGACGGTTTTAGGGCCAACGCGACTCAGTTGACAGTGGTGTGCGCGAACTTCGAACTTCGAATGAAGAACTTCTATGTAAAATGTTCAGACGGGCGCATCCTTACTTTTGAAATCATTGACCCTAGGCCTAGTTGGATAAACGAAATTTTTAGGCTTAGGGTGGATTCTCGGACATTCATTCCGAGTATCCACCTTAGGGTGGCTGTTATCCCTATAACAGCCACCCTAAGGTGGATACTCGGACTCGGATAAACGGAATAAGCCTTATGATTTACATTTTTAAGCTCATTCATGAGGTCTGAAAATTATCCTACACTCAGCTTAGTCAAAACATTTAGTAGGTACCTACTTAAATTAAATGAAATTAATGTTTCTTCTCAAAAGCAACTCCTCTGTCTCACATAATTTCACAAGAAAATTGTGCGATTTACACGTACGCAATATCACATATAAGCAGATCTTTAATAAGCTAGCAGAGAAGAGAAATAGTTGAAATGACATAACATTTGATTATCTAACTAGTGCATAAAGGTTAATTGCTTCAAAAAGTGGTTTACAAGACACTTAGAACCAAAGGATGCTGACATTGACATTTTTGTAACGTGGGCCTCCGAAATAGCAATGCGATGAAAAATTGGCCTCCGTGTGAGAAATTGAAAATGTCTTCGCTAACGTTCACACGGTTCTGATCAGTGCGGTTTTTTTAAGGTAAAAAGTTGGCATCACGTGACACTTTCATACTGCATCATGAGACTGGTGGGCTATTGACGTGTGATCCCAAAATTTTACCGATAAATATCGTACAGTAGGTACATCGCCGTGTGAAGAATCAAAGCTTATGACATTTTTTTTATTTTACCTTTCTGTCAATGTCCTTTCGAGTTACTAAACATTTTACATATACTCCACATACTCCAAAATCTTACTATCAAAGTAAGACCTTACTAAGTTACTATCCTTTTAAGATTCTACTATCATAGTAAGACCCACTATCCCACAACAATCACACTATCCTACACAGATCTGACTATCACAATCAGATCTTACGATCCCACTATCATAGTAAGATCTCACTATCATATTTAGATCTGTTTATCCAATTAGCCTATTTAGGAGAAGGCGTCGTTGACTTGTCTGCAGCACCTGATGAAAGTGGCTCTTCGGGGCAGTTCCCGGAGACGAGCGGCGCCTACGTAGGTACAGGCGGATCTTAGTCCACCTAGAATGTCCTTCACTGTGGCTCCTACGTCACCCCGGTATTCTACTTCTACCGTTTTACCTGAAAAAAGTGGTTAGGTTAGGTTAGTTAGAAGAAGTAGGTGTTATTGAAGTGAAAACTTCTTTAGGCGTGTTTTGTTTATAAGACGATTAAAAAAATACCCGCTTCGGATGTGTTCGGCTATCATCGGGATGGGATGTACCGACTCGGTTTTAATGTATAGACATAAATATGTATAGACATATATCCGATAAGTCAGTGAGTGATGGCAAAGTATTCTGTTTGTGTTTTGTTTTAACTTCTGTCGGCACTCCCGGAGTGCCACTGTTTTTCTAATGTGACGGTACTAACAATAATTAAGTAGGTACTGTGTATCAGCTTATTTTTAATTATTTTATTTTTGGATTGTTGTTTTCTTACTATTTGCTGTACTCTACTGCTGCTTTTAACGCGTACGTGTTTTATTTATTTATTTATATATATACTTTATTGTACACCAGAAAATACATAACAAAAAAAAATACGGTTAATACAATGGGCGGCCTTATCGCTTTCTGCGATCTCTTCCAGGCAACCTTGGAATGGACAGTGATAATAATTTTAAGTTCAACATTATTGATGTAAGTTTTGTATCTAATATTTTTGTAAAAATACAATTTAAAAGAGTGTCCATGGAGTTTCTTGCCCGTTCTTCTCCATAGGTAACTAGGTACGCTTTGGAATGGGCAACTAGCTTCATATTTTCTGACTGACTAAACTAAAATTTATCTTCTGAAAGAAAAATATGCACTGAACTTAATTTTAGTTTAGTTTGTGAACAATAGAAGCGACACCATTGTTTTGTAATAAGATGGTCTTAGCCCTTGGTATATATTAAGTAAGTATAACCACTACCTCGGAACGCCCTTGATTGCCCTGGAACCCTGGAGCCCTGGGGTGTGCCCCATAGGTAGGGTGTGCCCTACCTATATAATCTATAATCTGAAACCCACCTTCCGAAGACCTATACTCCGCCATGCCACCAGAATGCTTCTGCATGGCAGTAGACGAGGACATGCCGTAGAACAGCTTGACCTTCCGGCCATCAGCAGTGGTGACCACGTCGCCTCCACATTGATCGTGGCCGGCAAACATACCGCCGGCCATTACGAAGTCTGCACCAGCGCCGAATGCTTTCGCTACGTCACCAGGGCAGGTACAGCCTCCGTCCTTGAAAAGGAATAGATATATTGAAATAAGTGTAAATACTGGAATTCAGAATCTTAGATAGTTTTAAGTTTATCTACTCAATTACCTACTGTAATTATAACTTTAAAACGCACACATAAAGTTTACTTTGCTAGGCACTATTCATTCGGAAATCAACTTAAGTTATACTTACATAAAGTTGATATATAATTACGTGGAAAGCACACAATGATTTGAATTTAGAATACTTACCGATATGATATGTCCCTTGAGGCCGTGGGCAGCGTCTGCGCACTCTATGACAGCGGAGAGCTGAGGGTAGCCGACACCCGTCTTGATGCGCGTGGTACACACCGAGCCGGGACCTATTCCCACCTGCGAGAAGGGAATTAAGTTAGATAATTAGACAGATAACCCCAGGAGGCCTTTTCTAGCTGTGGACGTCTGTGGAATTGCTACGAACAACGACCGGTCCTATGCTTCTCGCAATATCCGGATTCCCGCAAAATATCCCCAGTGCATCGGTCCAACTTGTGGGACTGACGTCGCCTACAATTACATCTAGAGGCATCTTATGCGTCGGATCATGTGCCTGTTATTATAACAGCCCTTTAGACATATTGAATCGTGGTAGTATGTCCCCTAAAGGGCTCATTCGCAAACAACTCTAAGATCACTACTAAAAACGGCGTAAAATTTATTCTCAAGTCCAAAAGGTACGCTGCCGCTGTATCTACCTACACCTACTTATTGTAAAGAGGTATAGTTTGAATGTGGGAGGCAATCTCCGAAACTAGTCATCCGGGAAGCAACAGTATTGCCGAGTGTCATCCTACTTCCTACTAATCCATATTAATATTATAAGTTCGAAAGTAACTCTGTCTGTCTGCCTGTATGTAACCCTTTCACGCCTAAACCACTGAACGGATTTCGATAAATGGAAGAGAGATAGATTGCATCCCGGGGAAGGACATAGGATAGTTTTTATCCTGATATTCCTGCGGGATCGAAACTTACGCCTTTTGGCCTCGTATAGGTCTTTGTTTCATTTTCCTTTTGTTACTTAAATTTTTATTTTACTGTGTTTAGTTTAGTTTGTGATCTTCCTGTACGAGTCGCAATAAATACTTTTTCTTTCTTTCTTTATTTACGAACCTTGATAATGTCAGCTCCAGACAAAACGAGTTCCTCTACCATCTCACCAGTTACTACGTTGCCTGCCTGAAAAGAAAACAATTTATCCGTTAAATGAATAATACTTTAAAATAAAAACTATATAAAGGCTCCTTCAAACAGGCGCGACACGCGATAAAATCGCGCGCGACACAAAGGCACCGCAAGTCGCGTAACGAGCGGTGCCTTTGTGTCCCGCGCGATTATATCGCGTGTCGCGCCTGTTTTATTAGTATGCAACTATCCATTGAGTCATAGTTTTGATAACGGTTTGTGATAATGTCTCGACGATTAAGACTCAACGCAGCCTGTATTCCATTGCTGGACATAGGCCTCTCCCAGGCGGCGCCACAAGACCCTGTCCTCCGCCTTCCGCATCCAGTCTGTACCAGGCCACCTCGGTCCATCTAGCTAGGGGCGTCCCACACTACGCTTGCATACGCGGTCTCCACTCCAGGACACGTCCACTCCACTGGCCATCGGCTATCAAGACTAGGCATTAGAAATTAGATCATAGGCCTCCTTTTGGGCTAGGCCGCTGGCGGGTAAAGGTCAAGAGAGGATAATGTCTTCTTTACCAAATTACTTTCAAAAATCCATTTTACATAACTTACCTATTACTAAAAAGTACCTACTTAAAAACAAAATAAAGCCTTGTAATCTGTATTCGCGGTTTATTTGCCAAAAATGTAAACAAATATGAGTTTATGGAAAAATAACTTCAAATCCTACACAATAAAGTTCAGTTTACGCTACAACCTCAAACATTTTTATAACTTTTTCTCAACTCAACTTAATTGCAATTAAAATAAAGTTGATATTTGTTTAACTTGAAACTTAAATTTGAATAGACTTTAGATACAAATCTTGTTGAGACTTCTGAGAAAGTATAGGAGCCTAAAAACAAACAGACTTACGATGATAGTATGTGTGGGGAAAGCAGCCCGAACTCTCCGGACATATTCTACGAAATGCTGAGAGTAACCGTTGGCGACGTCCAGGCAGATGAACTTCAGGTCCTTCACCGTGTTCAGGATCTCTGTAAGGCGCTCGAAATCCGCTTCTGCTGTGCCTGAGCTGGCAGCTGCAAAATCCACAAAAGTTAATAGAGTTATAGTAATAGGTAATGCGGGCTGGTGTCTGCAACTCCACGTCAATGCGCGTATTTTGCGTATGGGTGGGAAGCATAAAAAAGTAAAAAACATATTACATCTATGGCAGCCCGACCCTTGCTCGACGAGCCAGCCCGCGTAGCTGAGCAAGTAGCTTTAAATTCCCCAATTAATAATAACCAGACCCAGCCTGACCATTGCTGCCCTCCCCCCAATGACGCACTAAGCCGAGGCCCGAACCCCACAGGGGGTGCCCTTAGTGTCGGTTCATTTAACTAAAATGGCCCTGGCCCTGGCAGGATAGTCCGGTTAAGCAGAAAGGCAACCCTCTAGAGTTGCATCTGCGAGTGGTCATGTAAAAAAAAAAGAAAAAAATTACATCTATGGTGGGAAGCGACCCGTCTCGGGTTACCCTATCTCAGGATTTGTCCTGAGAGTTCAGGATTTGTAGGCTCCTAACAGGATTGCTGCCGGATTTTGGAAATCTTAGGATTTCTCGATTTTTCAATAAAATAGTCAGTAGATTTTTCGGTTTTGTTCAACATAAATAAAAACATATAATTATATTCACAAATCGACGTACATTTAACATCATCATAATTATTTTAAAATACGAGTATATAGGTAATCTAACACCCTCTTTGGTTTTTAGATTTACGTTTGTGATAAAATCTCAGAACTTTTCTATGGAAATCAGGCTTTTTGTCAGGACTTTTAAATTTTCTATTTGGTGACCTATCTGTGAAAGAAAATGCTGGGCCGGCTCGAAATTCAACAAACGGGCCCAGTACGACTGATGGACATGCCGGTTTCCTCACGATATTTTCCTTCACCGTTTTGAGAGCAGTGGTGATGAAAATTCGAAGACAGGTGACATCTACCAACCCGTACTGGGCTCGCGGGATAAATTACAGCTCACTTCCCTCTCGAAGAGAGGAGGCCTGTGTCCAGCAGTGGAACATTATAGGCTGATTATGTAGTATGATTCGTAGTTCGCATGTGGCCTTGTAGGTGGCACCACAAGCCACCACTGCTCACTGACAGATAGGAACCCACGCAGGAAGTGAACGAATGTGTGTGTCCATGCCTGATGGTTGCTTACTCACCCATATGTTCTAAGCATGCTGGATGATCCGCGGCAAACTTCTTCCACTCCTCAGTGGTGTAGTATTTGTGAATGCATGTGAAGAGCCCATTCTGGAAGAAAAAGAAGAATAGAAACTGAAATTGGAACTGTGATATACTATTAAATGTAGCACACAACTCAATGGTAGCGCCTCACGAGAGTCCCGCTCTATCCCCTGTGGCGACTAGACGTTCCCCTTTGAGTTGTTGTGTACTTACTGATAATTCGGTGGTTTTACTCTAAACCCTAAGCCCCTAATAAGAGATCATAGTCAACACCACAGGAACTATATATAAATGCGAAAGTCACTCCGTCTGTAGTCTGTAACTCCGTCTGTGTATGTCTGTAACTCCGTTTGTCTTTTCACACCTAAAAGGCTGAACGGATTTCAAAAATGTACGGTTAGACCACGACCTAGGTTGACCTTGACCTGGACATAGAATACTACCCGTTGTGCGTTCCCGTGGGATAATTTTTGACCTCCGGAAAGCCGCGGGCAAAAGCTAGTTCAATTATAAAAGTGAAAGTTGTTTATTGCAAGAAGATTGAGAGAAAAAAACAGCGGCACTCCGGGAGTGCCGACAGAATTGAAAACAAAACACAAACAGAATACTTTGCCATCACTCACTGACATAACGGATATACATTAAAACCGAGTACATACCGAGGACAGCCGAATACATCCGAACGGGTATTTTTTAATCGTCTTATAACAAAACACGCGCGGTGTCGTGTCGCTTACGGTAACAGTGGCGCGAGTTCAATGGTTTTTCCCCATCTCAAAAAATGCCCAACACGCCTAAAGAAATTTTCACTTCAAAAAAATTTTGTTCCGAAACGTCATTATCCCAAAGTG
The DNA here is from genome assembly GCA_963082905.1 of Oligia fasciuncula. Lineage (NCBI taxonomy): Eukaryota > Metazoa > Arthropoda > Insecta > Lepidoptera > Noctuidae > Oligia > Oligia fasciuncula. Next base: position 5,331,069 of record OY720408.1, on the reverse strand, counting down.
TTCTATTAAATAGAGCGGGCAAGAAACTCCACGGATAATTAAAGTTTCTTGCCCGCTCTTCTCCATAGGTAGTATAGGTATATTATGTACCTACTACGCTATGGAATGGGCACTGGGCAACTAGCTTCATCTTTCTGACTGACCGACCGCGGACAATTCAAAAGTTCCTGTACCTAATTGGTTGATCTATATACATATAATAAATTTATAGAAAAGTGGTGTCTGTACAATGGAAATATATAAAAAAAAGTAGCAGGGGTTGTTATTATATCGATGCCGAACCCGAAATTGTAATAATTTTTTTTTTGTCTGTTTGTCTGTTTGTTTGTGCACGCTAATATCAGAAACGGCTTATTCGATTTAGATGCGGTCACTAATATATTGTAGTAGGCTTCACTTAACATTTAGTGTTTATTTCATGTCAATCAGTTCATAAATAAAAAAGTTATGTCAATTTAAAGAATCACGGCGAACATTTGTTATGGTATTCTATCAGAGTACGTACACGCCTCGGGCCTGCGCGTCCGATCTTCGGAACTACTGGACGGATTTGAATGATTTTTTTTTATTGTATAGTTATTATATGGCTGGACAACATTCAGGCTATAATTTATCTTGGAAACTTGAACACCTGATGCAGAACCGAAACAGACCAGCTTAACTATAAGAGATACAAAAATGGTATCATAGCAAAAATTGTTCCACGTGATGAGGATTTTCTGCTGAGAGAATAAATTTGAAGATCTGGAACACCTGATGGGGAACTCCAAGAGCCCAGCTACACCATAACACATATAGGAATGACGTCTTAGTAAAAGTTATTCGGTCTGATGGGCATTTCCTGTTGACTTATAAAAATCGAAGATCAGAAACATCTGATGTGGAAATCAAAGCTATCACTAATTTCACCTCCACGCGGTGAAGGCGGTAACAGTTTAGGACTGATTTTCGATGACGATGGTATATCATTGAAAATTTGACTCTACTGGCCAAAACTCCCATTTATTTTTTTTAACGTGAAGAAATGCTCATGCATTCTGCACTACCACGGGGAGATAGTGCAGTTATGTGGGACTCTAACCCACTAAAACTCCACTGTGTCCTCCTCTGCCGCGTACGGCGGGAACATGGGCACGCGTTAGCACTCATCCGTGAACCCGCCGCGGCTGTCCGTCACCGGACCCTCCGCTGGGGAGTACTCCCCATCACCGGCGCACCAGAACACATAGCACGCCGTGACCACCCCAGGGACCAAACCAGCACATGGGCGCCAGACGATCCCGTGCCTGGGCACCCTTGGTAGGGGAGCAGTCACTTAGATTTTAATTGATCAGGTATCTTCATAATAAAACTATAACCATGCCTAGAAAGAGGTCAAATCTTTCCCAATGTTCCAAAGGAGCTAAAAGATTGAGGATCATAAGATCCCAAGAATCTACCGAAGAGCGTCAGGAGAGACTTTATGCTGTTAGAGAACATCAGGCTGCAACTCGCTCCGTGGAAACCTCTTCGGATCGCGAAGCACGCCTGCGTTCTCAGCGTATTTACGCTGCATCCAGGTCTCTAGAGACCATGCAGAATATGATGCGCGACTGACCGCTGATACGGTGAGATTATCATACATTGTTCCGAACACGCACACAACAAAATATTCATAATCAGAAAGTGAGAAAGAAAGAATTGCTGGAGTACGGCATGAAGAGACAGATTACGAAGAGCGCAACGAACGTTTGAATTCTGATCGACTTCGACATTCTCTGAACAGAATGTCGATATCATCTGAAGAATCGGATGTGTCTCAAGATATAGCCGTAGGGCATGGCGACCTTCCTTGGGTTGATAAGGAACGGAGTGCATTTACGTATACTCCTATGATTGACTACGCCACATATTCCGCCATCGGAGGTATGGTTGAAAATTGTACTTTTTGTGAAGCTGTTAAATAGCAAAAAGAAACAAACGGTATGTGTTGCTCAGGTGGGAAAGTACATATTGAAATATTACAAAATCCTCCAGAAATATTAAGATCACTGCTAATCGGTGACCATCACAGTCAAAACATTTCTTGGACAATATACGTTCGTACAATAATGCCTTTCAAATGACATCTTTTGTTGCGAAACAGATTTCAGAAGGCCCATTTATGCCAACATTCAAAGTGCAAGGCCAAGTTTACCACCCTATTGGTTCATTATTGCCTGAAAATGACGTCTCGAATCGTCTCGCGCATCCCGTTGTTATCCAGTCCCCGGGTTCTTAGAATTCGACATCAGACGTTTCAGATCTTCGATTTTGACGACCCCGTTGTCGCTGGCTTAGGCAACAGGATCCGCGTACGAAGTCGCGGGCAGAAGCTAGTTTGAAATAAATGCTTTCGAGAGTTTGAGTTTGATTACTTTTAGTTTTGGCGATCTCCTGTGGGACGAACGTCGAACGGGCAAGAAAATCCATTGATCCATTTTTATTATATTTTTGTACTTTCTAATAAAGATGATAGTTTACTATCACTAGAACTAAACCGTTAAATATTGCATATAGTAGCAATCATTAGATCATCTATACAAATAAATAAAATAGAAGTGTCTGTTTGTAAATGAAAGTATATACAGAACTTATAAAAAAATAACTACCTATATTTTTTAATTTTCTCTGTCTCTGTCTGTTTGATCCAGCTAATCTCCGAAACAGCTGGACCGATTTCATGAGAACTTCGTTCACTGGTAGATAGCTGATGTTATAAGGCGTATCTTACTTTTATTTTAGAAAAATTATTAGGGTTCAGTGCAAAAAAAAAACATTAAATCCAATTTGTTTTCCGACATGTACGCGAAGTCGCGGACACAGCTAGTTGATTCATAATATTAATATCTCTACGATTACATAAGCTGAAGCATTTATAATATGCTATTGTTTGGATTTCCTAGAAATACATAGTAGCCTATTCATTCAATGTTTGTTTCATTTAAGCCTTCCAACGATTCCGCATTTTGTGTGCCCATCCGGTATGCCATTCATCATTTTTCGCACACACACAAAACATGACTTGCAGTTTGGCTTCAGACCCAACCTGTCAACGGAAATGGCAATTATGTGTCTGAAACAAACTGTAAGGTACTATACTGACAGGAAGACACCAGTATATGCGTGTTTTCTTGATCTTTCAAGGGCCTTCGACCTGGTGTCTTATGATGTTCTTTGGCATAAACTGCTTGAAGAGACCACTGTGCCGAAGGAGCTGGTATCTCTCCTCAAATATTGGTATAATAATCAAAAGAATGCTGTCAGATGGGTCAACACACAGAGTCAGGAATATTTTCTGAAATGCGGTGTTAGGCAGGGTGGGTTGACGTCCCCGAGTTTGTTTAACCTGTTTGTTAACCAGCTGATTGGCAGGCTCAGCGGAGCCATGGTCGGATGCTCAATAGATGGAAAAATGCTCAATAATATTAGTTATGCGGACGACATGGTTCTGTTGAGCCCGTCAGTGAGTGCGCTTAGGAGACTTCTGGGCATTTGTGAATCATATGCCCTGTCACATGGACTCAAATATAATGCTAGTAAGAGTGTCCTCATGCTTTGCAAAGCAGGGAATAAGGCTCCCTCAAACGTGCCGCCAATTAAGATCGATGGGTCGGCACTAGTGAGGGTGTCTAAAGTAAAATATTTGGGTCACATGCTGACAGATCGGCTACAGGACGATGAAGACCTGGAGAGGGAAAGGAGGGCGTTGGCAGTCCGCTGCAATATGTTGGCCCGCAGATTCGCACGATGTACCACAGATGTAAAACTGTTACTGTTTAGAGCCTTCTGTCAGTCATTTTACACGTGCAGTCTGTGGATCAATTTTACGCAGCGGGCTTACAACGCCCTCCGTGTTCAGTACAATGACGCTCTGAGGGCAGTGTTGAGGAAACCCCGGCACTGCAGTGCTTCCGCAATGTTTGCGGATGCTTCCATCGATGATTTCTTTTGCATCATTAGGAAAAGAACTGCATCGATGATGAGCAGGGTCCGTGGTAGCACTAACGCTGTCCTCAGAGCGTTAGCGTGCAAAATAGACAGTCCTTTTAATGTGTACTGGGCAAGTGTACACGAACAGAAATAGGAAATAGTCTTTGTGGAATTTGTTTTGTTACTAACAAATTACTAACACCTTTTTATTTTTATTTTGTTTTATTTTTTTGTGTGTACTATTAACAACCCTACTAATTCTTTCTTTGTAAAATTGTATGGACGTATGTCTGAAATAAAGATAAATTATTAAAACAACTGCTAGTGAATAATATCCATCACTTTTATGCTTTTACTTTACATATCGTCGTTGATAGTCCAATACCGCGTAACTAACATTGTTCAAAACCGCGAATCTACAAAAAAAACAAAAATGAGATTTCGCGGCTGTAGGTAACTGATTGTGATTGGCGTCGACCCGTATGACAATTTTTTGAATCGTCCAAAAGGAAGACGAGTATTTCAAAAATAACAATACCGCGGATCTTTCGACGAACAAGTTACGACACGAAAACCGCGTATCCGGGCCAATTTCTATTTAATTATACGTAAGTATAACAAGCACACTCTATATGTCAATTAACACACACACACACTCATATTCGCATAAATAAACATTACTTACATACATTATTATTTAGATTGCTTTGTCATCAGCATCGCTTCAGAATCTAAACGTGTGGGCACATCTAGCAGTTCGGAGTCTAGATTTGTGTGTTTTGTGTTTTTTTTGTGTGATTTGTGTTTTTTGTGTGATTTGTGTTGTTTTTTGTGTTTTATATTTCATAAGCAAACGATTTTTTTTACAGAACCGTGACAGGAGCACGTGTCCTTTTAAAAAAATGGCATTTTGCTGGTCAACATAGGAAGTTATCGGCAAGCCTCATCATCTGCCTAGCCTTGTCCCAACTAAGTTGGGGTCGGCTTTTAACTGAATGCAGCTGAATTCCAGATTTTGACATGGAGCGACTGCCTATCTAACCTCCACAAACCCAGTTACTGGGTAATACGATACCCCTAGGTGAGACTGGTTGTCAGACTTTCGGACTTCTGAGTACCCGTAACGATTGTCAAAGATCCACGAATGACAGCCGGGACCACGGCGGGGGTTCTCGGTATGTAAAGATGGTTACCCATCCTAAACCGGCCGCGGCAAGTGAGCTTAACCTGATCGACCCATGCGGCTGCTCATTTTAACCACAAAAAAGTTAAATTGATTTTGAGCGATGGCCGTTTTGCGTCGATGTGACGTATGTTTTCCCCCTTGGTAAAACTGGTTGTCAGATTTTCGGGCTTCTGACGACCCGTAAGCGTAACGACTGTCAAAGATCCACGAATGACAGCCGGGAACAACGGCTTAACGTGCTTTCCGAGACACAGAGAGGGGTCTCGGTATGTAAGGATGGTCACCCATCCACAGACTAACCGCGGCAAGCGTAGCTTAACCTGATCGATCGACGGCAATAGACAAGTACAATCACAATTCTCTAGTTAAATATTGCAATAAGTTACATTTTCCAAAAGATGTAACTTATTGTAAAAAAACACACTGTTTGATTTTCAACTCTCGGTGCTGAGAAATAATCGCCAGTGGGTACGAGGGTTTACCGAGCAATCAAGCGGCGGCGCGGCGGCGGCGTTAAGAGTTCCTAGAAGCGTGGTTATCTTGGCACGTGTTTCATTTGTCATGACAACGTCATACGAGTCTACGATTTCCATTGTTTACGTTTATATGACCCCGTATCGTGGCGTATCTTTATTAAGCGGAGATTATTTGCGAATAAACTGACGATAAACACATGTAATGGCGCTGATTCGTTTATTGCACCTAAATAACTGCACTAAAGCTAATTGGAGTAAGTAGATAAGTAAACTGAACATTGGTGGCTCAGTGGTAACGGCCGCAGTCGCGACTTACGAATTGTACGTAGGTTAGGTCGTGGGTTCGAATCCAAGCAGGCACTTTACTTTGTGTAAATTCTTTCATCACCATTGCTCTCAAAACGGTGAAGGAAAATATTGTGAGGAAACCGGCATGTCCCAGAACCAAAATTTCGAAGACATGTGACATCTACCAAGTAACTATATAATGTAAGGATAATCGGCCTATAAAGTTCCCACTGGTGGGGCACAGGCCTCCGCTCTGGGAGAGGGAGTTGGCCGTAATCCACAAAGCGGGCCCAGTGCGGGTTAGTAGATGTCACAAATCTTCGAAGTTGAGGTTCTAGGACATGCCAGTTTCCTCACGATGTTTTCCTTCACCGTTTTGAGAGCAGTGTTGATGAAATAATTTACAGAAAGTAAAGCGCCAGGCTTCGAACCTTCGACCTACAACTCACAACCATAAGTCACGGCAGTTTCCACTGGGCCACCAGCAGGCCACTCTTTTCCATTGGGTACTCTGGGCAAGTGCCCAGGGCCCCGCGATCTTCGGGGGCCCCGGCCTGCTCTCATAAAAAAACATTATTTGCAGCCGCCGTTCCATTCTACGCATTATTAGTACCTGATTAAATGACAAAATAAGTAAGTGATTTTCAGGGCGATTTACAATAAATTTCTAGCCCCCAGTTATGAAATATCAGTATGCTTGTCTTATTGTCTCTTATCTACACAGGGGCCCCGTGATTCTAATGTGCCCAGGCCTCCAATAGGTTAAAGACGGCCCTGGCCACTAGTCCACTACTGCTAGCTTACATGGCTTATGATATATACCCATGCTAATAAATAATTAAGTACCTTAGCCAGTTCCTTGGCCATATCGAAGGTGCCTACAGTGTCCATGTTGCTCGCCATGACTGGGACGCCCTTGTACGTCTGCCCAGAGTTACGGAATGTGATCTCCCGGTACAAATCAACCTGAAACAAATAGGAATACAGGGTCAGTAATTGGCTGAATAAAATATTATATCTAACTAAAAAAGAACGTATGTTATGGATAATATTGTCTGTGACATATATTAAAAAGAAGTGTGCTTCTACCATGGACGTCATAAGTATATAGAGTTACTTCTATATATTACGTCCATGGCTTCTACTTCTTGTTTATTGTCAATTAGAAAGATGTCATAGGAAATGAAAATTATATTCTTTCTAGCTAATGTTGAAATTATTTAATTAAAAGGCTGCTTCCAATATAATAACGTATAATCAGCGTCAAAAGTATTGGCACGAACAGAACAGTGGGGTAATTGCGTAACACACTAGGTCAGTTTCTCCACGTCTGAGTCCAAATGAGTTCTGGTGAATTTATCTGTCTGATCAATTATTTTCCCCGTTGTGTTGAGTCTATCCCCAGCGCAGCGGGGAAATTGCGTAACACACAGTAGCAATGGCGTCATTTTGACAGTTCAACAACATTCATTGCGTTATTTACATTGTTGAGCTGACAAATTTTTCGAACACATAAAGCTATGGATTAGCAATATCCTTCAAAATGATTCAGATTGTGATTGATAATGTTTTACGCAATTAGGGTGCAGGAGACTGTTCAATATGATCACAATTGTACTCTCTACCGCTATTCTCTATTCGACTCTTAATCCTTCTCTCAATTCTACTCTCAACTCTTTTTTGAACTCTACTCTCAGCACTACACTTCTCATCTCTATCACAGATTGGAACTAAAACTGAACTTCTCTTCAGAAATTATATAATTACTAGCTTCCGCCCGCGACTTCGTCCGCGTGAAATTTCACCCTCCTCCCATTCACACTCTTAGGGGTGGAATTTCGAAAAATCCTTTCTTAGCGGATGCCTACGTCATAACATCTACCTGCATGCCAAATTTCAGCCCGATACCTCCAGTGGTTTGGGCTGTGCGTTGATAGATCACTATGTCAGTCAGTCAGTCACCTTTGAGTTTTATATATTTAGAATAGATGTATACCTAAGCTAACTTTCCTTAGCTTCCTTTTTTTATAAACTTTGGGATGTGAAGTTGGGATGATTCTAGAACAGACGGCCTTGGGGCCGAAAGGCGAGTAGCGATCGCGTACCGGAAGATTTCCGTCTAGGTGGAGCGATGACCTTGTGAAGGTCGCAGGAATCTAAGGAATGAAACACAGAACCGGTCGAAGTGGCGGTGCTTGGGGGAGGCCTATGTCCAGCAGTGGGCGTCTTACGGTTGAGATGATGATGATGAGTAAGAGTTTAGATAGGTACCTAAATAATAGTATGCCTTTTATTCTTCAAACAGAAACCATGATCTAAAAATATAGCAAATAAAATACAAAGCAAAATAATTAACTGAAATTTTCAATTATAATTAACTCCAATTTTCAATCTATTTAAACGGCCATAATACAAAAACTACTGAACAGATTGCGATGATATTTCGACCAAATAATAGCTTTATTAACCACGCATATTTCCATATAAATATCATACCGCTAATCTCTAAGGGGGTTGAGAAGAAAAGTGTTATGTAAAAAGATATTGAAAGCAATTTCCACATTATCCTAATGACGTGTTTTCAGAATATAGGCATAGTGCCAAAAGTGTAGACACATAACAATGTAGTCGAGTGAAAATTCTTGCAGATTTCTGTGAAGGACGCACAGGATTACGTATTCAATTATTTAATGCATATTTCATCAACGAAACTTTATGGTGAGTAGACACTAGAGCATACTACTGTAATAGTGTACCAACGTGCTGTCGAATCTCAGTACTGTCGCATAATTGTTTGTCGCACTACTGTATTGTCGCACTACCGTAGTGTCGAACTACTGTCGCACTAGCGTGATGTCGAGCTTCAGTGTGTCGCACAAGCGTGCATTCGAACTATGGTGAGTCGCAGTACAGTTTTGTCGCACAATGTTACTCGCACATCCATTTATGTCGAGCTCACATAGTATACTCATTCCATGTAATGCATTTGCATGTAATGTAACGTTCTTACGAATGGTGCAATACAGGCAAAAGCACAGTTTCCAAAAGCATTTCCATGTAATGTAACGTTCCTGCGAATGTTCGACGCTACGTTCGACGTAATGCTCACGACGAGTGAGCATTTACCTGTAATACAAAGACTACAATATGATGCTGTATAATATTTCTTTCTACCTTGCGTTCATTGTTGATGACAGTGCGTTCTTGCGCTCGTGGCTTTGCTCAATAATAATTGCACGCTTGTTGATTTTTAAAATCAGGCTGTGACAAAACATCGAAAGTCGTGTTCGAAGTGAGGTTCAATAAAATTTTAAAACGGCGAATGCTCGATGTTCTGTTACAAGTAAACGCTTTAGTCTACACTCCTATACGCGATCAACACACCTAAACTACCCTACAGTGGCGAAGGTTCCATACAACTCGATTCCTACCGGCTTCCCTTTTAAAAATGGCAGAATCAGTATTCTATAGGCAAATATTATAATCAATATTAAAGATATCTACTCCGGCTTATCTCTTACAAAAATTTACCCTTCGCTACTGCTACCCTCTATTATAATTTGTAGTCTGTAACTACGTCCAAGAGCTGTCAGTGTCAGTATTCCACATCATATTGTAGTCTTTGAATGACACTAACAGCTCTAGAACACGGTTTAGATGTGCTGATGCTCAGGGTCCCGAGAAATGTCAAATCAATATTCTACTCAAGTCGTATTGATCCCCAGTCTGTATTAGGTACGCTCAAGTTTTTGTTGACGACGGCCTCAAGAAGAAGGGCCATTAAACCTCACTCGAAATTGAAGGCTCCTCAACGGTCCACGCTCAGAGGTCCTCTTCGAGTGGGGTTTTGTTCGAGTGGTCTGCACACGGCCTCCTCGGGATCGGCCGCAGTGACAGCTGTCATGAAAATGATGGCAGTGGAGTTTCACTTTACGGTGTAAAAAAATTCTCTCTATTAAAACATACTAACGTACTTTCATCTAATAGAACGTTTCAGTGACGTCATTCGCCGGTAAATTACTTTACTCAAAAGTGTTTTACTGTCTGTACTTAAATAATAAAACCTGGCAGGGAGGGGCTTGTGGCTAAGTAATGCCCGCACGGGTCGATTATAATCGCTCACAGCGCTCACATCATCTCACATTCGTTCCGATTTAGATATCACGATTATGACAGCTGAGAGCTGTCAACAATTCGGAACGCCCGTGAGCGCGCTCACAGCCTAGTGCTTAGTGCTTACTCAATGTAAAAACGATATTATTACAGTATTTTTTTGTATAAACACCACATTTCTTCTTCTTTGGTTAGGTGGCGACTATCAGCCAGAAGCACAATTTCGAAAATGCCACGTTAGTTTAATTTTATGATAAGATGCAAATCAAAACAAAACACACACTGACACATCCTCACACACACACTGTCATTTTTGACAGCGCTCACGGTGATATTATTCTAGGGCATGGTCGGCGTTATCGCAAGATGGCGCATGTCATGACGTCATCTATGACGATTCACGGGACGTCGTTATCGCGCTCACGCTAATTCGGTACGGGTTTAAGCACGCTCACATCGATTATTTCCCAACTCGGAACGCAGGGTAAGATACGCTTGCCGCGGTTGGTCCGTGGATGAGTGACCATCTTTACATACCAAGACCCCTCCGCAGCTCCGTGCCTCGGAAAGCACATTAAGCCGTTAGTCTCAGCTGTCATTCGTAGATCTTTGACAGTCGTTACGTTTACGGGTCGTCAGAAGCCCGAAAATCTGACAACCAGTTTTACCAAGGGGTATAGTCACGGATATCTATGGGTATCGTATTACCCAGTACCTGGGTTGTGGAGCTCAGATAGGCAGTCGCTCCATATAAAATAGGTACTGGTATTCAGCTGCATCCGGCTAGACTGGAAACCGACCCCAACATAGTTGGGAAAAGGCTAGGCAGATGATGACATAAATAATTAAACCTTGTGTAAGTTTAATACATACCTAATATTGTAGCTACCTATAGGTACTTATATAGGTTTAGCTATTAGGTAACTAGCCCATGACTAAGATCGATGTTGGTATGACGTCACAACCCACGCAAACTACCTACCTATAGTAATAAGCGATAGGGAGTCAATTACTAAAGACAATTTACGACACGCCGCCAATATTCTCCAAGTGCAGTAGTTAATCAAAACCAAGATAACAGACGTACCCAGAAAGCCGGTAAACTTAAGAGCGTTTACGCCGTACGGCATTTCATACAAACTTTCAAGCCCTTATTTTTCGAAATGAATGAACCGATTTTAATGAAACGTCATACGCATAAGCAGGATACAAAGGTCTAAAAAGTTAGTAGAGAACATTTTCGAAAAATTGGTTTACAGCCAAATTAGACCGAATTTAAATTTTCCATAGAAACAGAGATTTCCAGTTATCTTTTTGTTAATAAGACATTTTGAAAATGTTTTCTACTAACTTTTTAGACCTTTGTATCCTGCTTATGCGTATGAAGTTTCATTAAAATCGGTTTATTCATTTCGAAAAATAAGGGCTTGAAAGTTTGTATGAAATGCCGTACGGCGTAAACGCTCTTAAGTGGCGGACATGTCTGCCCATAGATATTCCGTGTGTCTGCCGCATGTCAGATGACAATTGGGCTAAGAGAACCACCGATAGGGTCCCACTAAACGCACGACGAAACGGTACGAGCTTGACTCCTACCGTAAGGACTGGCCGGCACTCGCTAAAGAAGGAATTGTGTGGAAAAGGGAGAGGGAGACCTGCCGTGATACAGGCTAGTTACATTTTTTTTTTGTTTTAAAAAAAACGTTGCCCCACCCTAGGAATTTCTCCTGTATCGTGGGTGCGTTTACAAACATTTAAACTCACATACACAAACAGCCAGACCCGGAACAACTACTTGTAGGTCATACAAATATTTGTTCCGTGCGGGAATCGAACCCGCGACACGCAGCGCAGCAGTCAATCGCTTAACCACTGCGCCAACCGTGTCGTCTGTCATTAGATTAGTAGTTAATCTATCTTGGCGAGACAAGGCGAGAGTGTTTCTTCGAATCCAGAGCGGAGCTCAGGATTCTAGATTAGAATCTTGAGCGCAGCGAGGGTTTCTAAAGTAGAATCCTGAGCGCAGCGAGGGACGTCACTCGAGCTTAAAATAGTGTTGCTCCCGAGGTGGACACTCTACTTTTTATCACCCTCTATGAAAAAATAAGTAAGTGCAACTCAAGAATAAGAATTTTATTTATTTACAATAATTACTTCAGGAAGACACTATTTTCTTATAAAACTAAGTAAAAATTTTTATTTGGCTAACCCACGTTTTACTTTATCATACTTACAATGTTCTTGCTTCTTGGTCTCTTTGATGATTGGAACTTTTACTAACAATATCCACATTCCAAATTCAAATCACTTTTAGTCCCTAGGGATTGAAGAGATATTAGTTTAGTTCCTGTTTACGAAGAATACACTAGCTCTTTTTGAATAGATGTGATAAAGACGATATATATTACATAACCTTTAGGCTGAGTAGCAGACATTAGTCCAGACGGTATTGCGATAGCGCCGACAAAAGATAAAAGAAATCGGTGCGAAGCAGATATTTTCGGCCGAGTTCGTTCGGCGATTTATCGAGGCCAAGGTGTCGAAAGACTGCTATAGGAACGGGAATTAACTTATAGTATAGTGTGCAGTTTTTACTAGATAGGTAATCGGGACGAGTAGACTTCTCCTGGCGCGGTAAGACGCAAATAAAAAAAAAAGGCAAAGCGCATCGCGGCAACAAATAAGGTTCAAAATAGCGATGCGTTTGATGTTAATTGAATCGAATGACCACAAAAATAAAAGTAATTTTGCTGTTTTAAATAAATTAAAAAATACATGCATGGCTTAGTGAAATAATTTTCAGTTATTTATTTAGTTGATTAAATTCCCTTTTTAATTATATTATCATCATGACATAAAAAAAATAATTTACGCCCAAACTTTAAATAAAAAAAAATAAAAAACAAATTGCGACGTAATATATTTTTTTACGTCTCATGCTCTAAAAGTTCGTCTTTATGTTGTGCGTAGGGTCGCTTTTTATGCTTTAGTGCTTAAAGTATTTTTTTTCTAAGACTACGATAATTAGGCCCAATGCACAATAAAACGTCGCAGATTAAAGTCGTTATTTTATTTCATTTGCTTTTATTTATAAATAAAAGCAAATGAAATAAAATAACGACTTTAATCTGCGACGTATCCCTTCCGTGTTTTCTATCGTTAATTTAATAAAACCAGATAAAATAGTTGTCATTTATTATTTAAAAACGCAAAGAAACGTTTAAAATGACTTGGCAGCACTGACCTCTATCATACACAGGTCAGTGCTTGGCAGTATGAAGTACCCAAGTCGAATGACACATGTTGAAAATTTTAAAAAACTTTTAAAAAGTTTCGTGGCGGGAATTAGCTTTTTGAAGCTCACTTCACTTAAGTTCTCACGGTGAGATTTTAACAGAATAGGTTGGCAGTATCGATGCCCGCACCAGTTTCCCACGTGCCACGGTTGCTAAAGCCTACGCCCTTGGCCTTCGTGCAACGGTACCAAACAATCGGTCATAATTGCAGCAGCCTTGAAAGTTCTTGCAAACAATAAGAAAATGAAATATTTTGCCATTTACCAACACAAAAAAGAAGTAAGTACTTACCTATTTATTTTCTCTTGTTTTGTATTGGTAAATATTAATGACATATTGCTTATTAGCCGACGGGCCCGTGGCTAAATAATAACAGCCGCACAGGTCGATCGATTAGGTAAAGCTACGCTTGCCGCGGTTGGTCTGTGGATGGGTGATCATCTTTACATACCGAGACCCTCCGTGTCTCGGAAAGCACGTTAAGCCGTTGGTCCCGGCTGTCATTCATGGATCTTTGACAGTCAGACTCGTGACGGGTAGTCAGAAGCCCGAAAGTCTGACAACCATGCAGTCTTACCAATGGGTATCGTATTACCCAGTAACTGGGTTGTGGAGGTCAGATAGGCAGTCGCTCCATGCCCAGCGGGTGGCGAGGGCCTACCGCACGGTCGGCTTCTCCGAGGCATGTGCTCTGGCGGGCACCCCGCCTTGGGAACTCGAGGCGTGGGTGCTCGCCAGAGTGTATGAATGGACGGCGGGGCGGAGGGCGAGAGGAGAACGCCCAGCTCCGCAAGAGCGGGAGGCCGTCCGGCGGGAGGCGAAGGACGCAATAGTCGTCCACTGGACGCGGGACCTCGCCGCCGCAGTCTTCGGCCGCCGAACCCTCGACGCGATTGGGCCGGTCCTGCGAGACTGGCTCGAGCGGTCGCACGGGTTCCTCTCCTTTCGTCTGGTGCAGGTGCTGTCTGGACACGGTTGCTTCGGATCGTACCTGCACCGTATCGGGCGGGAGGAGACGCCTTCGTGTCACGACTGTGGCGCGGCGGAGGACACGGCGCAGCACACTCTCGAGGTGTGCCCGTCGTGGTCCGAGCCGCGCCGCAGTCTCACCGCGGCGATCGGAACGGACCACTCGCTCCCCGGCTTGGTCAACGCCATGCTAGGGGATGAGGGGTCCTGGGCGGCAGTCGCCTCCTTCTGCGAACACGTCTTGTCCCAGAAGGAGGTGGCGGAGCGCGTGCGGGAGGAAGACCCTCTCGCGGCGCCGCTCCGAAGGCTGAGGAGGGGTCGAAGAAGACGTCAGTATGACAGTCATCTCCGACTACTCCCAGGTGGAAGCCAGCAGGCGACGGGTGCGGGGGCACCCTCGCCTGTATTGCACAGGCTTCCACCAGTGCCGGACGGGAATGGCCAGGTGTTCCCGGCCATTCCCGTAGCCCCCCCCCAGACGGGGGGACATGCGGGGCCCGCCAGCTAGGCGGGCATGCGCCGGGGGGGTTGTGGATGCAAAGGCTGAGCCGGATTCCCATGAACTCTCCATCAAGGCGATGAGGGAACACCGCTGAGTTTTAGTGGGTATACTGCCACCCTGGCAGGGAGTCCCACATACTCCGTCTCTTCCCCACGAGCGGAGATGCGTAACGTCATTTCTCAGAGAAAAAAAAAAAAAAAAGGCAGTCGCTCCATGTAAAATACTGGTATTCAGCTGCATCCGGTTAGACTGGAAGCCGACCCCAACATAGTTGGGAAAAGGCTAGGCAGATGCAGATATTGCTTATTAGCTTGTGCCCAGCTTTGGCCACGTGGAGGTCGGAAATTATCCTACGTACTACTGGGATGAAAAGTATCCTATTATGTCCTAACCTGTGTGCCAAACATAGAAATCCATTGAGCTGTTAAGGCGTAAAAAGATAACAAGAGAATGCGAAAGTAACTCTGTTTGACTGGTCGTCAAACAGAGTTACTTTCGCATTCTCTTTATCGTATCGATGGTAAATAAGAATTCAGCCACGCAAACTCTGTTCGCTGACGCAGGCATGAGATCCTCAAGTGCACAGGTAACAGGGCGGGCGTGTGACGCAAGATGGAAGGTGGAGAGAGACGCCGCAAACAACTGCAACTTTAGCATTTGTAGCGGTATCTACAACGCCACATGCGAACAACCCGTCATACTGACGTCACGCAAAATCCTGCATCTCGCAAGCAGAGTTTACCGCGCAACTAGCATAGATACAACGGTCCGACGACATGAATCATCGGGCAGTTGCTCGCCAGACACAACACCCGTCTGGTTGAAGGATCCTCCCTGAGTATGAGTGAACTTTACACCCTGTTCCCAATATCTCTATTCATTTAGAGTATCAGTATGGAAAAACTTGAAAATGTAGTAGGAACATTATAGGTTGATAAGCCGCTGCTAGGTTTTCTTGACGGAACTTCCGGATGAGAAGCGATTATCGATTTGTGGACTGGCTTTTACATGACGTTCAAAGCTCTACTAATCCATTTTGATTGATTAATTGACTTTTCGATCGCTTAGTCAGACCATAACAGTGTCGATTACCATTTGTTTACCGATATGATTCATCGTCTGACCGAGTTTGGACACTTGACATATCTGGCATAAACAGGAACGGGAAACTTTGGCGATGTTTCAAAAGGGTAATGTTGCATAAAAGTGAATCTAGGGCATAAACAACAACTTGATATAGGTATTATGTAGAAGTTGTAGAACACACGGATACACATCAAGCTATACATTTCCATTTTTAGCTGACATTGCTTTGTACAGGTTTTTCGTACAATCAGAAGTCAGCTTATACTGGTTATTACAGTTGATAACCGTGCGTACATCTGAACTCTGATTTTTAATTTGCTAGACTAAAATGACAGCTGCTGAGCTGCGATCGACCTTTTTTTGCCAACATGACATTATTTACAATACTACAGCAATGGTGAGGTAGATATTCATGACACAAGCCTCCACAGTTAGCAAATTTATATGCGACTGCCTATCTGACACCTCCAGTTACTGGGTAACACGATACCTCGTAGGTATCTTCCTGACTACCTCGCCCTTTGACCCAAATATACGAAAAAGAACCCCAAATTACCCCATTGACAACAGTTGGACGAATGTGATGGGTTGACCCAAAAAGAGTTAGGGTTCGACTAGGGTTTGTGACCGCGAAACCTTACTATGACCCCATCTTCATTTTGACCTACTTCGAAAAACAAGTAGGTACCTACATACTTACCGTACCTAACTTACGTGTACATAGAGGAGGTAGGTACTAATACGTAGGTACGTGAAGGGAAATCGATAGGTACTCGCAAAATGAATTCTATTTTTAGATTTTTGCAGAGTCTTTTCAGGTCTTATGTCGTTTTAAATAAGTACCTACTATGGTTGCTTCAACAGGAGATTTTCGATGTGTAGAACCTATATGACAACGACGCTCTAATACAATAAATATAGGTAGGTATTGTTTTAACTAAATCAGCCTATAATGTTCCCACTGCACTGCTGAGATACAGGCCACATTCCACCACACACCCACACCACACACACCACACCACACCATCACACCACACCACACCACCACACACACACCACACACCACCACACACCACCACATTGCCATACCACATTTCTTCCCGAATTTTTGGTGATTGAACTAGTTGGCCTATTTAACCCCTCATTGATATGTTTAACGAGACCAATGATTTTGGATGATACTTGCCGGAGACGACAATGTCAACTCATGTACAATGCTTTCCACGGAATAGATAATTTATCTATTCCGTGATGCTTTCAAATGATTTCAAAAGGAATATACGTCAATGAATGCATAGGAGTATTTTGAAACTATCAATTAAAGCCTAACGTCGAAATTAAAAAGTAATTTGTTCTAACTACTCGTTTATACAACATTATTTTTAGTATTTACCTACGAAACCCGAAACGCGTGTCTAGTATTTTTATGTAAAGAATCTATATACAAAATTTCAAAACTGTATCATGAAAAATCACAAAGTTACTAGTTTGTCCGTACAAAAACATGCTCAGCTGCGCCGCTCGCGCCACGCTGTCTTGCGCTCATTGATAACAGTACCTAGGTACCTAGCCTAGGTACTGCCTAGGTACCTAGCCGTTCGGCGGCGCGGAGATTGGATAACCTACTTATTGTCACTCGGTGTCCAACTTTTAACCTTTTTAAAATATTTTTGGGACAAAATATATAACATGGGGTAAAAAATATTGGAGTCGAATCAGTTACTTATTCTGAACAAACTATATTCAGGTTTCGTATATAGGTACTTAAAATAACGTTGTATAGTTATGGACTTATAGCGGTATCTACAGCGCCACATGCGAACAATGCGTCATACTGACGTCACGCAAATCCTGCATCGCGCAAGCAGAGTTTACCGCGCAACTACATAGCATAGATACAACGGCCCGACATGAATCATCATCGGGCAGTTGCCCGCCAGATACAACACCCGTCTGGTCCGAGGATCCTCCCTTTTATAGGGAGTATGAGTGAACTTTACACCTTGCTAATTACTCATACCTCTATAGACTGACTACGGGTTCTGCCAATCTTTGACTAGCTATTAGTGACTAAACTATTGGATACATTTGACTGCTTTTGTATGCAGACTGGGAACGTCATTAGAGATATTATATACAAATTTTAATTTATTGTCGTACTAGCTGCACCTCGCGGTTTCACCCGCATAAGTTTCGATCAAGTGGGAATATCGGGATAAAAAGTAGCCTATAATTATGTTAATCCAGGGTGTCAGCTACCGCCATACAAAATTTAATCAAAATTGGTCCAGCCGTTTGAGCGTGAAGAAGTAACAAACATATAAACACACAAACACTCACAAACTTTTGCCTTTATAATATTAGTGTGATTGTATACGACAATTGTAAAAACTTGTATAAAAACAGAAACATTAATCAAAACCAATAAAATAGGCGAACAGCGACCACGTCATCGTCTCGTGTCGAACTGTAATAAATTACCCTCCGTTTTATCGTGGTTTCAGTTTCAGTCATAGATCGTTCCATTATAGACCGAATTAGAAGCCATCACATGACATTATCATGCGAATACCCAAACAACTGCTACAAAAAAAAAACAGCCTATACTGTTCCCACTGCTGGGACACAGGCCTCCTCTCTGTGAGAGGGCCGTAATCTACCACGCGGGCTCAGTGCGGGTTCACACGTCTTCGAATTTTATAAATGTATAAAATAATTATTTTATACAAAGTAGAGTGCTTTCTGGGTTCGAACCTACGACCTACAACTCGTAAGTAAATAAAATAAACCGTAGCAACTGATCTACTAAGCGAGCGAAAGTGATGCAATTACTTTTGAAACGCAAAAGAAGACATGGCTACAATGGCTATAATGTACAGAAAGCGTCACTATCTCCTAACCCCTCAAGTTTTAAAATGTTACACTGCTACAACATTGAATTCCTTACGAATAATCTAAAGAATACTTCAAAAAGAGTCCATTGTGTTGACTCGGATTCGAACCATCGCATCACCGAACGTCGTCATACTCATACCGGCAGTTTGACGAACTAGCCAGCGAGCCCATACGAATTGCGATGAAATTGTTATCTACTATCGGCTGAGTCATTATATCTTTAGGTCCCTGTCTAATCGAAAGATGTTATAATTTGAGGGTATCCATTAATTTTACTTACTTACGTTGTCTTTATAAAATTAATCCATACCTTCAAGTTATAACTTTGTATACGTTCACTTAAAACGGCGAAGAGTAAACGACTACTAATTTTATCAATAATTTTTTTAAATGATTTCTGATTTTATGAGAACTAAAATAGTTGTTCTGTTTGTTGTAAAATAAGATCATAGTTTTGTTAAATAATAGCAATAATAAATATTAATAAATGATTAATAAAGTATTTTATTTTTCTTGATTTTTTAATTCTTTATAAATAATTACTACTTAAAACAAAATAGAAAAATAAATCAAAATAATATAATGAACAAAAAGCACATTTCGTGCCTATATAGGATTTGAACTTCCAATCTTATGCACGGTAAGCGGTCTTGAAACCTCCAGTCTATTTAGACGATGAATAAGTTGTCGTAAATGTTAACCCTATTATTGTTGCTTGTCGTCGCAAAAGTATTGTTTTATTGAAAAAAACAATAATAAAAACAGAATTAAAAAAAAAAACTTACTTAAACTTATTTATTCACTAAAACAATACATTATTTAAAATAAAATGTTTTTGCAAAATACAAAAACCAACTTGGGCCTATCACGGATTTGAACGCACATGTCTTTTGGTGGGGTAACTACTTAATGCAGCTGTGTGTACGTGCGCTCGGAATAAAACGACGGCGACGTATGTGCCAAAACGAATTTACTCCTTTTTTAACAAAATAAATGAATTAAATTTAAAACTACTTTGAGTAAACTTTGATATGATAATTCTTAATGTTTTATAGGAAATTCCATTGAATAACTCTTATGCGTTACGCCATGATGTCGAAAAAAGTAAAAAAAATAGATTTAACTTCGCAACTTTTTTGTATCGAGAAAAATTCATTGAATCGTGTATTCTTTTTACATGATACTAGACCAAATAGTCAAAAAACATATACCTACCAAAATGTCAAATCCCTATTCCACATACATACTCAACAAGTTACACGAAATAAAAAGACAAACACATTTTTTTCAATATATCACTTTAACTAATGTAACTGGCCTTGGCCGTTTAATGTTAACTAAATAAATTGATATTGAGTTCGACTGCGAACTCGAAACCTCTTAGACACGCATACACTTGGTGAAAGTTTCGGAAAACTTCGTTAGATAACTGACTTGCCCTGAATTCGGAAACATGCCAACCAACCCGCCCTGGTGGATTACGAACGGCCCAATCTTTATCACAGAGACCCCTCTCCGCCTGTGTCCTGTGGGAAGATTGTACTTGTATGTACTAATCAATTCAAGTGACGTAGAGTTGGTAAAAATAGGTAACAACCTGTTAGCCATTAGCCTTTCAAAAACTGTACGTTAAATCTCTCAGATCAATCGTTCCAAAAGCTGAGCTTTTCCAAGAGCCCATTATAAATTGCTGGAATTAGGGAGATCCTAATCGAGACTGCCATGATTTAAAGGCAATGTTAACGATGGTAAGTCACGTCATGGTGACTGGATAAGACGTCACGGTATTTATGAGCAGGTTTTATGGGTATTTGATAGACCAACTAGCGTGTCGGTGGAACGGCAGTTACATATATGCTATGGGTACTTTTATTGATGTATTTATGCGGAAATACAAACATCGATCGTTTACAAACCCATACATGATGGCGGGGACATCGACGCACAATCTGTTACCATGGATTTAGTATAATATGATTCTGATCCCCCCTGCGTTGAAAGTTTTCTTCGATTTTTTTTTTTATAACTAACCAAAAATTTCCGTTCATTCCTCGTGGTCAAACGATTTGTCCACGAGGAATTCTGTTCCGGATAGTCAAACCACTTAGTTTAACGAAAAATATTGACAGACGTGATGCCCTAAGCAATTGCTTAATTTGCTTATGGGCTAATCCGGCACTGCCAGCAGTGGACTACAATAGGAGTTGATTGATTGATTGATGCGTCTAGAAACATCTATATGGTTTTTCATTGTTAGTCAGTCGTGAATTTTTTAACACATACATAACATCACGCTTGTAAACCCCGAGGGTTAGCCAGAGGTGTACCTATACTACACCCACATTTCGCCAGTTATGTTTAAGTCCCATGTAATAGGGGGGCGAGCCTATTGCCATCAACCGGGCACAAATGCAGTCTCCGGGTGAGAAATTCCTGATGAAAAACCCTGGGAATCGAATCCAGGAGCAGCAGTAGTTCCGCGACCACTAGAAAGAATGTACATACTAATGCTATAAATTCGAAAGTAACTCTGTCTGTCTGTATGTTACCTTTTCACGCCTAAACCACTGAACGGATTTCGATAAAATTTGGCAGAGAGATAGATTGCATCCCGGAGAAGGGCATAGGACAGTCTTAATCGACATTCCCCGCGGGCGGAAGCTAGTTTTTTATAAGTAGGTAAGTATAAAAAGATAATTCAAACAAATATTACTATAACAAGCTTCACTTTGGAGTATGATCTCTCGAAATCTAGAGTTCACTATTTCACGACAAATAGAGCATCGTAAGGCGTAGGTCAAGTTCGCTTAGGGTAACCTGAGAAACTGTGCTCCTTTATAATTCCTAACTTGACGATATCATCGTGGACGTCCACGTCAGGACTGATCACGATAACACAGGGAAGGAAATAAACTTTAGGGAAATACAGGGTTAGGTATTGGTAAAACATTAACAACCTCCTAAGAGGTCATTGTACTCATCATTATGAACAACTTTTACTATGGGACCAAACCTGAAATCGAGAGAGAGAAAAAATCTCAGCTGTTCCCTACATTTATGTTACACACACATGCGCACAGATACATGAACGCGATCGGAACGCATATCGATGTTGATTACTTCCTTTGATCATCGTAAGCTATTAGATTCATTTACTCGGAACGAATTTCGATCAAAGCATCAGTGTAAGCCGAGGGTGTGTGTTTTCTCAGGTTAGCAGATTGAGTGATCTAGTTTGTTAGTTCTGACCACGACTTTCTTACCATAGATTTCACCATTTTTTTTATCCTCACCAAGAAATTTTCACAATTACCTACTTCCTAAATTCTTCCTTGATTTCGTAAAAATATAATAAACCATTGACATATACAGGGTTATTGGTAAAACATTAACAACCTCATAAGAGATCATTGTACTCATCATTACGAACAACTTTTACTATGGGACCAAACCTGAAATCGCGGAAAAAAATCAGCTGTTCCCTACATTTATGTTCGTATAACTCGTCAAAATGTAGGGAACAGCAGATTTTTTTTCGTTGTTCCCATAGTAAAAGTTGTTCATATTGACCTCTTAAGAGGTTGTTAATGTTTTACCAAAACCCTGTATAATACTTAGGTACTTTTGAAATCATTGTAATAAACTTTTAAAAAGGAGCACTCAATCCACACGCACATGTATTAAAGCCCTAAGGCTTATGATGATGATGATGCAATCCGACCGATTTCGGCCAGGGCGATTGCTTCAACTCCGCAGTAGCTGCCCTTCGTGAGCTCGCATTATGTCTTCTATCAATCTTCTTTGAGAATATCCTCGCACATTGCGGGCACGTGAGCACGTCATCTATGTAATTATAAGGCTTATAAAGTATAAAGGGTGTCCCAATAAGAATTTAATTTCAAGAAAAAACCTATATATTTTTTAATTAATCAAACATTTTTATTTCAACATAAAGAAAAATACCTAGTTCTGATTAAACGTGTTTGACAACATCAGGCAAATGGCCACCACGAAACCTCTGGCACAGGGTTATTCTTTTGTTGAAATTTTGAATAACGTTTTCTCATAAATGTGGCTGTATTTCACCAGTAACGCGCCGTAGGTACCTATTTCCTCTTTAAGGAGCTTACATGACCTAAAGCGCGGTCACTGTCGGATTGCATAGAAAAGAAAGAGAAACGCGTTGTTTGTTTCTAAAACTTGCGTTTTTTGAGTTTAGGTCCTGTAAGCCCCTCAAGATGTTCAAATGTGTAGATTCATTTGGCGCATAAATGGCGCAAAAATAGGTATGGTGGCAGTAGATAGGTAATTCGGTACTTCCCCGAACGAACTCTTTTACAGGAAGCTCCAATACGGGACCTATGTACATGTGGTAACATTAGGTACGTTCTGATTCTGATTAATACAGCAAACATAGAAACATTGTAACCAGAGTAACTATTGGTATAAAGTGAACAGTGCTATAGATTTATTGTTTTGCAGCGGTGGCGTATTAGCTGCCTACTCGCAATTAAAAACATACACAAATCAATTAACTAAGTACTGTTAACTCGCTAAGTAAAATATTGCGCCTTTATTCCGCGAAGGGGAAGGTAGAGTCGTTTAGTTTGTACCTACACCCACATTTCATCTGCCTATAATGTTTCCACTGCTGGGACACAGGCCTCCTCGGTGAGAGAGCCGTAACCACCCTGGCCCGCAACGCATAGCATCTTCATTCTATCGAAATAATATCAATATATTCTACTGAATAGGTAGTTTTTTTGTTTGGAATTATATGTTTGGGGAAATATTCACTCTCGTGAGACGGGAAATAATAAATAAAATTACTTAGGTATAGGCATAGCACGGTCATCACCTATATTTCCACCTTCACTCACTGTGGTCTGTGTTTCAAAATATTACACTGGGTTTTCCTAGAACTCAAAAAGTCAAAACAACATTGAAGGATGACACAGAAGATTGAACACGTTGCTTGATAAGCACCAAGCAACGTGGTCTTTAAGCTACCATAGATTTTTTTGTTAAGGAGCAAGCTATAAACAAATAGGACAATTGAAAAGGCAAACGCGGGATTGGGAAGAGCTACTCCACAAAAAAGAGGCAAAAGGGATTATAATGCGCTTGAAAAAATATTAAATTGTAAAAACAACATGGATATAATAGAGTTTCTCCGTGCAATTTTGCAATTCATATTTGCCTATGATATATATATGATAGTGTCTTTCAAAAACAGACAAGATAAGGAAGTCGAAAGAGAGTCCAAAATGCTTGGAAGACCTACTGGGCCCTTAAAGCACACATGAAAGGTAGTCTTCATAAATCATTAAAAAGGAAACTCATCGACATGTGCATGCTGCCCGTCCTAACCTACGGTGCACAAAGTTGGTCACTTACTGAACAACAGAAGTCCAAACTCAAGATTTGCCAACGGGCAATGGAGCGCAGCATGTTAGGTGTTAAGCGTACAGATCGAGTTAGAAACACCACGCTGCGCTCTATAACTCAAGTAGCGGATGTTGGAGAAAAAACAGCCAGGCTGAAGTGGGAGTGGGCCGGACACGTCTCACGAATGCACCCGGAGAGATGGGCAAAGATCGTCACTCACTGGACGCCTGAGGCAGGACATCGCCGTCGAGGTAGACCAAGGCGAAGGTAGCGTGACGATCTAATATCATTCGCAGGGCCAACATGGCCGGAGATCGCACAAGACAGGGAGGTTTGGTAGGAAAAAGGGGAGGCCTTTGCCCAGCAGTGGGACACAAACTAGGCTAACAAAAAAAAATTGCCTATGGCATTAAGTCCGCCTCTGTACATTTATGTGCTTGAAGTATTAAATAAATAATTTGAACACTCGATGTACCTACTGAGTGTACGATATACCAATTGAATGTACGATTTATTAACCATTCGATATTATGAACGTTCGAGTATTTAGACTTTCGATTTATGTGGTCGATCAATTGATATTCGATTATTTGGCTTTCGATTTAGCATAGTACACCCGTTTTGATAGCAAGTAAAGCGCGTGTCTGGGTTTAAAAACTACGACCTACAACCCGAAAGTCGCCGCCGTTGCCACTAGGGCACCACTATACTCGCCTAAAAAATAAAGGCATTACAAACAAATCAATTACTGGTAAACCATTAGGTACGCCTCTATAAAGAAGAGGTAAGCAGAGTCGTTTAGTACCTACCTATACCTATATTTCGTCTAAACTGGGTAGGGACATTACGAATTGCTAATGAGAAATTCCAGCCATTCAAGGTTGTTCAGCACGCTATGAAGCGGGCTATGCTCGGAGTTTTTTTGAAGGATAAAATCAGTAATGAAATTATCCGGAAAAGAACCGGAGTTACCGACATAGCTTGCAGAGTAAGCAAACTAAAGTGGCAGTGGGCTGGCCATGTTTGTCTAAGGACCCATAGAGTAAGTAAACCTGTAAACATATATAAGAGACGGAACTCCCATAGAAAAAGTTGAAAAACGTCGCTTGTATGAAACGTGCACTAAATTTTTAGTATTTTATCTATGATTAGCGCACGTTTCATAGTTTATTTTTTTATTAGACAGTTGCGATAGTTTCTTTTTTTATTAGAGAGTTGCGTCACACTGTAAGGACCGATGGCCGGTGGAGCAGACGAGTCCTGGGTGTCTACTCCGAAGTTACACATACGAATGATCGGAACGATCCGACACACGGCCGAACCACGGATATCTAGGTATATCGGATATCTATGGGCCGAACCGAATATTGTTGTCCTACTACGAAAAAGTTCGGATTGGCTCAGTTTGTTCGGGACCATAGTCAATATAGGAAATGAAAGGTAGTAGGAAATGACCGAACATTCGGCCTATACGATAAATTTACCACTTCGGAGTAGACCACCTGCAGTTGGAGACTGCGTTTCGGCAAGCGTAGTGTGGGACGCCCCCCATCTAGATGGACCGACGAAAGCCGCTGGGATAGACTGGATGCGGAAGGCGGAGGACAGGGTGCTGTGGCGCAACCTGGGAGAGACCTATGCTATGTCCAGTAGTGGACTGCGATAGGCTGAGTTGAATTAGAAATTTCTATTGGAAAAAAATAATAACAATCTAACCGACTTGGGTATTGAACCCAAGACCCCGAGCACACATTTCCGCTTGCGACCTCTAGACCAATGGAGGAAGTGAAAGGCCACAAAATAAATAAAAACTTATCAGTTTTTTTTTCATGTCCGACATTATTATTAAAGACAGATAATTTTTCATTATTATGCAATTATAACTTATTGTTTCTGATACTTAGGTAAATAAATACCAAACTCAGATAAATAAATACGATACTGCCTACTATCAGCCTGCAATTAGAAAGTTTTTTTTTCTAATCTAGTTACGTCACGTCAGTCAGCAAGAAGTATTTAGTCAAGGTTAGGTACAGAAACATGTTCTGAAATAGATACGTGAAGTGCTGAATCAATGCGCACAGGTTAATGTTATTTGAAAATAATCAACACACTATTACCTAATATTGCTTACAAATATGATACATATAATATAATACAAGAATTTAATTATAAATATAAATTTTTCACGAACAGGCTTTTTTCCACAAAACCTTGATCATCTTTCGTTTCAGAAAATTAAAAAGTAAAAGTGTCACTTACGTCATTTCTGCTCCGCAATGTGCTTCGTTTCGGTCGCAACAACACATCTTTGAAGTCCAATTTAACTTCGTTTATTATATTAGGCATTTTCACTGAACACGAATCTGTTTTATTCGTAAAATGTATTTACTATTCGTTGACTACGGTCGCGCGTTCCTTCCCGCGCGCTTTATCGACTGCCCGACGCAAGCGGTGTTGCCAGAGTATTAAAGAATTTTCCCCGCGCGGAAAATGTAGAGCTCTCATAGAAACGCTGACGTGCTAAAGTAGGTCAAGAAACTTGATTGAACCTAGGTATTTCGCTGTAGTAGGATATTGATTAGTAGATTGTTTGCCAAGGGAGCAAACAACTATTTTGAAGGCGAGAGTGTTTCTTTGGATCCAGAGCGGAGCGAAGAATTCTAGAGTAGAAACCCCTAGCGCAGCGAGGGGTTCTAAAGTGGAAAATTCCAATCATTGGAACTTTTACTAACAATATCCACATTCCAAATTCAAATCGCTTTTAGTCCCTAGGAATTAATTAGCTATTTTAGCCCCTGTTTACGAAGAATACAAGCTCTTTTTGAATAGATGTGATAAAAAAATTATTAATGATTGCTTATGCCAGCGACAACGGGGTCGTCAAAATCGAAGATCTGAAACGTCTGATGTCGAATTCTAAGAACCCGGGGACTGGATAACAACGGGATGCGCGAGACGATTCGAGACGTCATTTTCAGGCAATAATGAACCAATAGGGTGGTAAACTTGGCCTTGCACTTTGAATGTTGGCATAAATGGGCCTTCTGAAATCTGTTTCGCAACAAAAGATGTTATTTGAAAGGCATTATTGTACGAACGTATATTGTCCAAGAAATGTTTTGACTGTGATGGTCACCGATTAGCAGTGATCTTAATATTTCTGGAGGATTTTGTAATATTTCAATATGTACTTTCCCACCTGAGCAACACATACCGTTTGTTTCTTTTTGCTATTTAACAGCTTCACAAAAAGTACAATTTTCAACCATACCTCCGATGGCGGAATATGTGGCGTAGTCAATCATAGGTGTATACGTAAATGCACTCCGTTCCTTATCAACCCAAGGAAGGTCGCCATGCCCTACGGCTATATCTTGAGACACATCCGATTCTTCAGATGATATCGACATTCTGTTCAGAGAATGTCGAAGTCGATCAGAATTCAAACGTTCGTTGCGCTCTTCTTAATCTGTCTCTTCATGCCGTACTCCAGCAATTCTTTCTTTCTCACTTTCTGACTATGAATATTTTGTTGTGTGCGTGTTCGGAACAATGTATGATAATCTCACCGTATCAGCGGTCAGTTGCGCATCATATTCTGCACTGGTCTCTAGAGACCTGTATGTAGATGCGTAAATACGCTGAGAACGCAGGTGTGCTTCGCGATCCGAAGAGGTTTCCACGGAGCGAGTTGCAGCCTGATGTTCTCAAACAGCATCAAGTCTCTCCTGACGCTCTTCGGTAGATTCTTGGGATCTTATGATCCTCAATCTTTTAGCTCCTTTGGAACATTGGGAAAGATTTGACCTCTTTCTAGGCATCGTTATAGTTTTATTATGAAGATACCTGATCAATTAAATTATTAATGATGAAGTAGATTGTTCCTAACATTAGTCTTATATTTTACGTCTTGTTTTTTAGTGTATGAAATGTATACCTATAGCTAGGCTATCGATTAATTTTAAATAAGTTTATTTCAATGGCTGCCATAATTACAAGTTAAATGATTAACAACAAAATCGTTAAATTGATAATCTAAATCCTTAAAATGTTGTTGCAATTAATCGTCATGGAGCACCAAGTATTCGAACATAATAGATGTATATTTAATTAGGTATAGCTAGGTACTTATTTCTAACATAATTTTTCAATTATTTTATCGTGCGGCTTTCATATAAACAAACGCAGAGCAAATACAAAATAAAGGTTTTATTAAATTACAGCTTAATAAGTTTTCAGTAGATCCATTGAAATCATATTATTATGAAAACGTTATTTCCACCACTATTAATGTGGTTTTAAAACTATAACATGCATGAAAGGAAACGTCAATACAAATAACAAGGGCCTTTGACTTTGTTCTTCAGTTCAGACAATGGTATCAGCTTTTCCTATGACATTCCAAGGCGTCTATCAAGTTATAGAGACCAGGCACTATCATATTTCTCAAAATTAAAAAAAAAAAATCCTAATTAGAACTTACATACACCATGAAACCGCGCAATTTTCCCGAACTGGCAACATTGCTCCACAAGCGTGACACAAAACGTCACGAGGGCATCCCAGAAATACTCGCTTTCAGCCGCTAGGTGAAGGTTATTTATTGACCGACGACGTTCCCCTAAAAAACCTAACAATTTCCCCTCACAAAACTCCTTTTCCTCTCGCATTTTTGCTGGGTTCTTTACCATGTCGTATTTGAAAATGGAAGTGTGTGTTATGTTATTGATATAACAGAGTCAGGCAGTCAGCTGTTGTCCGGGCATGCGCAACGCGGAAGATAATCATGCCAAATGAAAATGACATTGAGAGTACGACCGAGGACGAACTGTGTGACCATCTCATTTTGCACGCGTAACCTTAGGTTTTAAATGTCAGATAGGTACCTAGTCATGTAGGTATTCAGTAATGTAAGCGATAATGATTTATTCGGGGAATGATTGCAGCATTTTCTCTATTATCTATGCAATAGTCGAAAATAGCCCAAGATAGAGAGAAGTGGGTGAAATGTAGGTGGAAGTGGATTGTCTTGCAGTGGGAAAATCCAAGCTTATTATAATAATTAATCCTAATTACCCTGTTCCCGATACTATTTACCAGGCAATTATTTGTGTATCTTCTTCTTTATTACTAATAACAAAGCAGAAGAGTTTGATAATGAACGCGCTAATCTCTGTTACTACCGGTTGGATTTGAAAAAATCTTTAATTTGAATTTGATAGCCCAATTCTTGTACAGGGTTATTCAGGGACTCAGGGTGTTCTTGTGCTCATCATTATGAACAACTTTTACTATGGGACCAAATCTGAAATCGCGAAAAAAAAAACAGCTGTTCCCTACATTTAAGTATGTTCGTATAACTCGTCAAAATGTAGGGAACAGCAGTTTTTTTTTCTCCCGATTTCAGGTTTAGTCCCATAGTAAAAGTTCTTCATAATGATGAGTACAATTAATACAATGAGTTTGGAGGTCGTAGGTTTGAACCCAGACAGGCGCTTTACTAAATTATTTAATCACCACTGCTCTCAAAACGGTGAAGGAAAACATCGTGAGGAAACCGGCATGTCCTAGAACCAAAAATTCGAAGACATGTGACATCTACCAACCCGCACTGGGCCCGCGTGGTGGATTACGGCCCACTCCCTCTCACAGAGAGGAGGCCTGTGTCCCAGCAGTGGGAACATTATAGGCTAATTATGATGATGATGAGTCTGCAGGGCAAAGGCCTCCCTCTTCTTTTTCCACATAATTATTTTTTTTACGAGTGGCGGCTCGTCCATTCGGTTGGAGTTTAAGCTCGTTCCGCCATCTTTGTCTCGGCGTCATGCGTTGCGTGTAGGACCCAATCGGTGGTTCTCTTAGCCCAGTTGTCATCTGTCATGCGTCAGACATGTCAAAATCTCACCGTGAAAACTTAGGTGAAGCGAGTTTGTTTTTGCTAGGAATTGACACTATTGACAGCTCACTCCACGCTCACTTCACCTAGGTTTTCACGGTGAGATTTTTACAGAATAGCACCGCAGTCCCAATTAAGTTTTCCATTATAAATAATTTTAAAAAAGATAGGCTGATGATGCTAATAAAAAAATGGACAAGTAACGAACAGCTGGTCAGTTAATTAAAAGGCGTTTAATTAATCGCTCACATCTACGACTTGTGTACGTGGACGAGGGCCTGAGGTTCTGGAGCGCAGAAGCAGCTCGGGAGCCAACGTACTGGAGACTTGGCTATCTGTTGAAGAGAAGCAGAAATATTATCAGGACCTTCACACCTTCAAACTCTGGCAGCGTCTCTGTAAGGCTTAAGCGCGCACCACGATTTTTTATCGTGCGATAATTTTGTCGCAGGAATGCAACGTATGTACGGTATGAGTTAGTACGGCAGTGCGCAAACATTCGAGTAATAAATCGCAGCGACTTTAAAATTGTGATTTGTCACAATTTGCTGCGTTTGCTCGCGACGCGATTATCGCGAAAGTAAACTGCAGCGTATGGAATTGTCCATACAATTCCGAATACGATTTAAATAAATATATTTAAATATTTATTTTATAAATAAATATTTAAAAAATTGTATCACTGTGAACATTGTGATCTTTATTCTCATCCTAATAAGGTTGCTGTTGCTGTCGGGTGGCTGCCACTGACAAGTCTGTCAATATCATTGTGATCTTTATTCTCGTTACAATACGGTTGCTGTTACTGCTGTCAGAAGTAAAATAACTGAAAGGACTGTATTTATCACTGTGATGCAAAATCAGAGGTAAATTAATAACTGTAAAATAATGTGTACGGTCGGGGAACTCTATCAGGAACGAAGTTCCTTACTATACTTACTCGCACGCACACACACACTCGTTCAAAATAGAAAGAGATAGAGATATAAAGTCTCATGGAGGCGGCATAACGTTTTTTCTTTACGTGACCATTTCTACGCAGTCAACTCCTACCGCAAGTCGCGTTAGGGAACTTCGTTCCGAAAATAAACTAATAAAAAAATTCACAATATAGGTACATTACAGTTCGACCGTCGTTGCGTCGAGACAATTCGTTCCTGACAGCTGTCACTGCGACAATTCTTGTAGCTAATAAAGATCAAATTCGCAAAACACGTATTCGTTTCTATGAAACTGACAGCGGGGTAATTGCGTAACACATCATCAGTAGCAATAGCTTTCATTTAGACAGTTCAACAACATTCATTGCGTTATTTACGTTGTTGAGCAGACAAATTTTTCGAACATATGAAGCAATGGATTAGCAATATCCTTCAAAATGATTCAGATTGAGATTGATAGTGTGTTACGCAATGAGGGTGCTGGTGTCAAGAAAGCATTCTCTCGTCGGTCGCACTGTAAAACATTACTCGTACATTCTTGATTTTTCTCAGCGTCCGTGAGCCAGTCATCAGTATGGGGGGTGAACATTGCGTCCTTGTAGTTGCCGTACCCGTCACATACAATATCAGATCCCGTGCGACACTTCTCGCGGGCACAATCTGTGAGGACAAGGATCAAACATGATGATGCATAAAATCGCCTGTCAACCCGGAAGGGTAAGGGTGTTACAATTTCTGTGGACTCGTATACTTTTCATGCTATACATATTTTTCAAAAATGTAAAGCAATGAATATGTTCTTTATAGTCAAAATGAAAGCGAGTCTGAAACGCCGGTGCAGCGCAGCAAACTGCCATACTAACCACAGTTCATATTGGAGACTTCCACTCGTGGTACTTTGATGCCTAAGATGAAGCTGCCATCTTCAAGCGCACAGTAACACACGAAACGACGACACTGCACAAAGAAACATAACTCTTATCATAACATAACTTAGATGTTACAGCTAGAAGTCGTCGCGTCAGACACCGTAGAAGACGGCGGGACGAGCTGGATAAAACAAACGAGCAGTGGTTCTCTTTAGCCCTGCACGCGTAGCATGACGACGTTTTGTCGACGGAAGAATAGACAAAATGACACATTTCCATGCTTCGACGCGTAGAATGCGTACAAATATTTCTACAATCTGTCATTTTGTCTATTCTTCCGTCGACAAAACCCGTTTCTACGGCGGTCATGCTACGCGTGCTGGATCGAAAGAGCTGGAAGTTGGATGTTGGCAGCAGTGGGATGTTGCAAGCTAACAGTAACAATAACTCCGAGATGTTAAAAACCCTCTGCATGTACCGAGAACGGCCATCGCGAAGGTTTCAACCGAACCGAGTCCATCAAATGCCTTCCACTCCACTGTCTGAAGGTGTCCATGAGGATTTCGTCGAAAAAGATCTCATCCCAGATCCAAAGCTGAAATATCTGATGTACCAGTATAGACAGCTACTATACCATTGATACATCGTGAGGAAACCGGCATGTCCTAGAAAAAATTACCCAAATGTGTGACATCCACCAACCCGCACTGGGCCCACGTGAATTACAGCCCACTCTCTCTCACAGGGAGTAGTCCTGTCTCTGCAGTGGAAACATTATAGGCTTGTTACGCTTGTGCCCTTTTAACCAGCGTCCTAATTGCGTAGCACACTTTCCATTACAATCAAAATCAGTTGAAGGATATTGCTAATCCATTGCTTCATGTGTTCGAAAAAGTCTGCTCAACAACGTACAACGAACAACAATGAATTTTGTTGAACTGTCAAAATGAAAGCTATTGTTACTGTCAGTGTGTTACGCAATTACCCCACTGATCACAGCAACGTCGATTGGCGGCAGAAAAAGGTAAAGTGTTAGTAGTTTCCCGGAACAGCTCCTTTATAAAGAGCTCTTCTACTATACTGATTGTATATCTTACGTACCTGAACTGGAGCGTACAGCCACAAGGGCGTGCATTGTGGCGCGTTATAATGTAGGTGACCGTCAGCACCAAACTTCTTCTTGAAATACTTCAGCTCACGCTTGCACGGCTCTGGTTGTCAATAAAAATATTGTCAAATTCAAGCTTGAGTTGGTGACCGCAGTGAGATGGAGGTCAACGTTGAGCTCCTTAAGTTTTTTGAGTTGAGCTGCACGATTACTGATAAATGCGTGCACTGACTGGACAGGTCCACTTTCATCTTTCCTCAAAAGACCATTTTAAACATCAAACTACATGGTCTTCACATGATCGGACCAAGATTATGTCTGTACTTTGAAATAGACTGTGACCTCTGAGTTTGTTTCGGCCTTTCTTCTCAGAGTAGACAGACAGGAAACGCCGAGCTCATCTAGTTAACCGACTTAAAAAAAAAGGATGAGGTTCTCAATTTGGCTGAATATTTTTTTTTAAATATGATTGGCGTGTAAAAGTGTTCGTCAAACCTACTTACATAGATAAAATCATTTATCATTTAACTGTAGATACTGCTGTTGATTACATCTCTTCCTTTCAGCACAGAGTAGACAATACAAGGTTACAAGTCACATAGCCGTAATCTACGCTTTCTGTATATCAAACTAAGTTACATTCAGCAAAAATTACTGCTGGGATGCGTCTTTAATTTTTGGTGTGAAAGATCGCTATTAACGGCAGCGCGCAATGTAAAAACATTGTGTTTTTATGGGTGCATGTAACGGTACAGGCTTCGTTAAATTTCACTCATCCTCCGACCAGGCGGGTGTCGTGTTTGGTGGGCAACTGCCCGACAATAAAATTGATGTCGGGACGTTATAATACATATATATATAATATATGCGAGTCGCACGGTAAACTCTGCTTGCGCGATGCAGGATTTTGCGTGACGTCAGTATGATGCGTAGTTCGCATGTGGCGATGTAGATGCCGCCAGTTTCATAAACTACTACCTACTACTATGTATTTTTTTTTAATTAACAATATAAAGGTAGAGGCCAAACGCGAGCCTATACTTAATTTCCATTATGGATAGGTTTCTATAATATATTCTCTCTGTCGTCAGGTAAAAAACCAGGACCTGCTCCCAAGTCAGAAAAAGGCTAGGTGGATGGATGATTTGATACTAACCATTTGCTTGGGCCTCTGTTTCGTCCCTCTTCTGCCGATTTCCGACTGCGGGGGGCACCGCATGTATGTCCTGACAGCGACCCTGTCGGCATACCAGGCCGTCGTCACAGCCGGGCTCCAAGAATTCCTCTTCTACCTGAACATTTAAAAAATGAAGAGACAGCTGTGTTGTGGTACTTGTGGTGGGGTCTTGAAAGAGAAAGGTTTGCCAGAGAAGGCAAAGAGTTTATTCCTGCTTTAAGCAGTCAATCTCGTACATAGTTCCGGCCGGCTGCTGCATGTGTTTTGTGGTTAAGGCTAATTGTGGACAATTAAATTCATTCTTGTCGATGTATACTAGGATTTTATGGCCGACTACCTACTTTTAGATTCATAGTTACCTCAATTTCAACAGAGCCGTTGACATTCTGGAATGTTTTCTTGAATTCTGCACACTTTTCGTTCAATTCTGCAAAGAAATAGTCATGATTTTTTTTGTATATCATGGAGGATTTGAAAAGATGTGCAATTGTTCCGGTATATTTATTTATGTTCGGCATATTTATTACTACTTACATCTCCTGTCTGATAAGTTACCGTGGCCAACTTGGAAAATCCTAAATAGACTTCGTACCTACCCAAGTAGACCGCAGCAAGGACAGCCTCCACAAGTGGAGTTCATGGTCATGGAGGGCTCAGACTGTCGGTGTGTATGTGGTGTCTCTCCACAGACAATGGCTCACCTCACATCTTGCACTGCATGCCCTGTCACATGCACACGTGAGGACCTAATGGCTGTGTCAGCGAATGCTATCCGCGTTGCAGAATAATGGGCCAAACAAATTAAAGAAAAAAAAATTGCCAGCAAGTTTTAGTTTAGTTCTGTCAAATTAATCAGCGCCTGACACTAATCCAGATACAAATTTAGAGACGTGATTAAAAACTTGTCCACTAAAATTACGTCAATTTACGTCAGGCGCTGATTAACTAAAATGTATCTTCTGTCCTTTTCATAATGAAATAGAAAGAAAAAGATGCACTGAACTTAAATTTAGTTTAGTTTGTGAACAACAGAATCGGCACCTTTGTAGCGCTACGAGATAAAGTGAGATAAATAGAGAACATTTTTCATAGCAGTTACCTACTATGAGAAAAACCTCCAAGAACGCTATCTCTTACCCTCATCACACCGCCTGTATTCATATCTTACGAGATAAGGGAGACAAACAGAAAACTTACGTTGATACACACTGAATTTTCCACAGTAGTTAAACTGAGAAAAATCTCCAAGATCGCTATCTCTTTACCTCACTACACCACCAGCATTGTAGCTACGAAATAGAGCGAGACAAACAGAACTGACGCTGATACTAACACACTGCATTTTCCACAGCAGTTACACTGGCCTTCGTCCGATAGGAACCAACCAAAAACGTTATCTGTTTCCCTCGTCACACCACCAGCATTATAGCTACGAGATAGAGTGAGACAAACATAATGTACGCTAACACACACTGCATTTTCCAAAGCAGTTACACTGATCTTTGTCCGGTATAAACCCTCCAAGAACGTCATCTCTTTATCTCACTACACCACCAGCATTGTAGCTACGAGATAGAGCGAGACAAACAGAACTGACGCTGATACACACTACATTTTCCATAGCAGTTATACTGGCCTTCGTCCGATAGGAACCATCAAAGATGTTATCTGTTGCCCTCGTCACACAACCAACATTGTAGCAAAGAGATAGAGTGAGACAAACAAAACTTACGTTTATACACACTGCATATTTTTCCATAGCAGTTACACAGTAAAACCACCAAGAACGCTATCTCTTTCCATCATCACACCGCCTGTATTCACTTCTTACGAGATAGAGCGAGACAAACCGAACTTACGATGGTACGAACTGCATTTTCCACAGCAGTTACACTGATCTTTATCCGGTATGAACCCTCCAAGAGCACAATCTTTTTCTTGAACGCGGCCGCCTTTGCATCCGTAGCCGAGGCAAGACACTGGGCAGTCCTCGTTTGTAGCAACCTCGTAACGAAAATTGTGACGGCTACGAGAAAATAACAAAGAATGGTCAAAATATTTTAATGGCAATGTGTGTTTTTAAAATTTCGAAAATGACTATTACTAGTATCGTGGGTGGACGTCCACGGCATCAAGAGTTGACGATAACACAGGGAAGTATAATTTATGGAAATAAATTAAAGGTATAGCACACGTATCAAATCGGAAAGGGATCGTCACCGTAGGTACCGCCTTTCGCCTCAACAGGCGTCAACCTAACGTAAGCACGTACAATACAACCAAAGCGGGTCAGAAGCTCCGATACGTCGACTCGGCTACGGCTAGGCGACGGCCACGCTGCGCTTACGGCTTGCCGACCGCTGGTTGATTGTGCAGCAGGCAGGCCGGAGAGGTGAGAGGTGCAAGGGTGGACGAAGAGACGTAAGCTCGGGTACGGAGAGACGTAAGCGCGGGGACGACGAGCCGTAAGCGCGGGGACGACGAGCCGTAACGCACGCACCGCACCGCGGTTCGTGAGCTTGTCCCGAGGCGAAGCGATTGTTACGATTCCGATTAGTGTGCGATGCAGTAGGAAGTTTCATACAAAGAATACTGAACGGTTCGAGTTGATACGTGCGCTATGACCTTTAGTCACTTTTAAAGGTTCGAAGGTCCGTGGCATACCTACCTGACCGCCATTTTGCAAACCCTACTGACGTATTTCGTTTTAAAACACTGTAAAAATACTACTATGTATGTAGATATGAAGCATATATCAAGGTTGTTCATGTAAGACGGGGCGTGACGACTTACACAGTAAATGATCCTTTCGGTAACCGTGGAACTGTTACTGGAACACCTGCAAATATTCCTTACTTATAAAATAATAAAGTAAACAAGGTCAAATTAAATTAGCTAGAGAAACACCGTAGACGTGCTAGGTGAGATTTTTTAAATTGGAATTTAATATGACTGTTTTGCATTAAGACAAAACAGGTATTATATGTTGGAGAAAACACAGCAATGATATGAAGAATGCTTCCTATGATTCTGTGAAAATACGAGAATTTCCCCCTAAATCGGTAGGGATATCGAGAATACCTTCTTATTTCTGGCACCTGAGGGCGTCGTTGGTACTTTACCGCCAATTTAGCTGTCAAGCGTCATTGCAGTCTTCATCATCAGCAAGCTCCTTGTTTCATTGCTGTGTTTTCTCCAACATATAATACCTGTTTTGTCTTAATGCAAAACAGTCATATTATATGTCTTCGAAAACACAGCAATGATATGAAGACCTGTTTGATATCTGCTGGTGACAGAAAAAATAAAACACAAGAATGCAATGTGAATGCAAACTGTTAGAACTAGGCAATCCAAAAAATGAAAACCAATTTTCTTTTGTTGAATTTTCATATAATTATATTCAACTTTTAAGCTCTAATACTGGGAATACTAGCAAATCAAATTTAATAATTATTCAGTCATCTAAGGTCATTAATTTAACTGACTTTGTAAGTAAACAAAACAAAAATAAAAACTTATTCTTTTCATTAAACTCAAGAAAGTATGCAGTCAACTTACTGCTAAGATATGCATAAATCCACAACTAAGGATAACATTTTCAAGTTAATTAAAGTGATTAACACAATAACAGAACAGACAAGCCTCTGTCTTTGAATTAATAATAATAAAAATAATTCTTAGTTTTAACATTGAGATCACACCACGAATGTTAGGTATAATATTAAGTTTAATTAAACAGTTTTAAAATTATTATAAAGTAAACCCACTGCAGCATCATCACTGACAGATCTATTTACTTCTTTGCAGTAATATCTTGTAAATGTCTCTACACACTTCCAATTTCCCCTCTCTAATATTTCTTGTACTGGTCTGTTGTCCAGCCATCCCCGAGAAGCTACAGCTGATCTTATGCTACCTGGGGAGGCATCAATCTTAGCCAACTTAAAGGCTGACCGCACCCAACCTGCAATCATTGTTTTGGATGCAGGCCTGACCACTCCTTTGATGGAGATAAAAAGAGATTTTATTTGAATATCCTGACAGCGTCTGGCTTCTGAGTTTTTAATCAACTCTTTAACGTGAGTTACTGGGCAAATTCTAGGATCTTGATGCCGTATTAGTAGCCAGCCTGATTGCCTGTGTGAACCCGTGTCAGTTTTTGAGCCAAACTTTGGCCAAAATGTCAAAGTGTCATCAGACTCTGTAAACCCTTGCTCACTGAGTTCCAAGAGGGTAAGGTCATGTAACCTTCGACCAGAAGCTAGTAAAAGGATCAATGCAGTCCGCCTGCTTTGGTCAAACAGAGAATTTGAACAAGTAGATGACTTTAACCAGTCAAACAAAATATTTACATCCCATATAGGGAGCTTAGTTGGGTGTGGTTTAGAAAAAGAGACAGCCTTTAAAACTTGCTGAATAAAAAAGTTCTTAGATAAGTTCTCTACCGTTGCTGCACAATATGTCGAAATAGCTGATTTGTGTAACAGAATTGTACTATAAGCAAACTTATTTTGCAGATAAAGATTGGCCAAAAACCTAGCTACGTCCTTACCCTCCGGACACTTACTGTTTACACTATGAGCCTTACTCCAATGCAGCCATCTTTTCAATGGGGCATTATAGGTGCTCAAGGTAGAGGGACGCCAGCTCTTTTTTAATAACTGCTGCTCGTCCCGACTCCAATCAGTTACTTGGTCTTCCCACCCCCAACTTTCCAAGCCTGAAGCCTTAGCTTGTCTACTTGAGGAGGGCTCAACCTCGTTGACCAGTCTAACAGAACCTCCCTCAGGTTCTCTATCGGCAGAGGGGGGACTAGCGCGCGTGCCTGGAGATCCGGAAACCAGAAGCACTGTGTCCACCGTGGCGCTATCACATAGTACGTCCCTACTGCCGTGTTTAGGTGTGCCAGGACCCTGGGTATCATGCTCGGAGGTGGGAATACCCACGCTGTCTGCAACACCCACCTTCGACTGAAAGCGTCGCAGAAAAGCGCCGAGCCATCTCTTGAGTCTAAAGTCACATACCTTGGGACGATAGCGGTTTCCCTTGTGGCGAAGAGATCGACTTCGGGAACGCCCCACCGTCTGAATATCGCCTCCGTGGCTGGTGGGAGCAGATGCCACTCGGGTACTGGTCTTCCTCTTGATAGGCAATCTGCGATGCCGTTTAGCTTTCCTGGTAGGTGGAATGCTGTCATCGTTATGTTGAATCGATAGGTCAATTCCAATAACCTGGTTGTTAGCCCCAGTCAGTTTAACGAACGAGTTCCGCCCTGATTCCGGATGTATGCCACCAGAGTTCTGTTGTCCGATTGTATTAGAACGTGGGCATTTTGTAACAGTGCACCCTGGGACCTGATGACAGCAAAAACGGAATACATCTCCTTCATATTGGAGTGCCAGGCTTTTTGGTTTGTAGCCCATTTGCCTGCAAGGTATTGACTGTTTAAGTTCGCTCCCCAGCCCGCATCCGCTGCGTCTGTAGTTAAGAAATGTGTTATTTCTCTCTTGTGTAGTGGGGTTGGACTGCCCTCTATTGCATCCAACCACCACCGCAAGTTCTCTCCCACTCTGGGGCACAGTGCTCTCTTCTGGCCTCTCCGAGTAAATCTTCTCAGAAAGAGCTGTGACCTGCGACAGTAAAGCCGGCCCCGAGGAACTGCATGGTTGGCGAAATTTAGCATGCCCAACAAACCTTGAAGCTCTCTTAATGAGCAGCTGTCTCGGCTCAAAATGTTTGTCAGAGAGCTTTTTATACCCAGAACCTTCCGGGTGGGTAATGCTACTGTCTGGTTCTGAGAGTCCCAGACCAGTCCTAAGTATTCCAACTTGCGTGTGGGCTCGATTACGGACTTCTGGTAATTTACATGCCAACCCAAAGATTCCAAGATGGCCAGCGTTTCCGCAACCTGTGCCGTTAGCTTGGATTTGTCCTGAGAAGCCAGGAGATAGTCGTCTAGGTATACTAAGAGGCGTATACCCCGATCCCGTAGGATTTCGGCCACCCAATTTGAAACTGCCGCAAACGCACGGGGTGCCGAGGACAGGCCGAACGGTAGTGCTGTTAACTGAAGGATTTCTCCATTGTAAACAACCCGTAAAAACCTTCTGTGTGTCTCCGCAACACTCAGATGGAATTAAGCCTGGTGAAGATCGACCTTCACTAACCAGTCGTTTGCTTGAAGAAAGTCTACTACATCTATTTGTAATATTAGATGAAAATGCCTTGTTGGCTAGAGATCCAAAAAAATTTTTGGTTGGGTATTTCAGAGGTTTCTTCCTGAAGGGCAAGTGGTAATCCGCTATTGACTTTATAATAAACTGGTTTGCCCCTAATTGAGCCCATCTTTCTGTGGCAAATTTTAGGCATCCCCCTCTGAACTCCCGGTGTGAGTCAATTATCTTTGGACTTAGAGTTTGACATGTCTGCATTGGAACGACGCTGACGAAAGGGCCGAGTCTTTTGAACCATATGCTTAAACTTTTTATCCGACCTCCTAGTCTTATTCTTATTGAAACCTTTCCTATTTTGGAAAGTATGATCCCCATGCTCTGAAACCTTCTTCTCTTTTATATAGGTTGGAGTATTCAACCAGACCTGAGACCCTCCGAGGGACTGTATTATAGGCTGCAGAGCCTCTCTACTAAATAAGTACTCAGAGCTAGGTGGGACATTTCTTAATGTGTTTCTAAGATTTTCATTAGAAATTTCTTTTAAAATCCATTCACGCCTGACTTCAATACACTCAGAACGCTTTCCGCATATAATTTGCATGGTAGTTTCCGAATTCTTATGACATAATGACCCTGGTCCAAAAACTACAGACATTTTTTCAAATAAAGTCTTTGGACTTAAGTCTTGTGGATTAGTACTGGCCCAGTCAACAATAGACTGTAATCCTGTTCTTAATATCTGCCTCTGTTCCAAAACCTTATTGGATAAACCAGCTAAAATCAACTCAGTTGAAGCTAGATAATCTTTGCTTTTATTAAAGTGACATAATTCATCATTAATATGAAGGCCTGTAAATCCTGGGGTCGCTAAGCAGCCTTGCAAGACCTGCTTATACCTAATGCCCTTCCACGCCTGAGAGTCAAACTGTTGTAACTTATTTAGTTCTAAAAATCTATCCCTATCACTAGCTGGGATAATCTTCTTATTGTCAATATCGGTGTTTAAAGAACCCCAATTGAGAGACAGCGACTCGGGCTGAGTAGGTAATGTAATGAACGGTTCCGAAATAATTTCATTGTTGTTACTATTAACAAGACGTTGCAAATCAATACCTGAAGTACCACTATTTCGTGGGTCTACACTATTATAACAACCGGGATAATGGCTTAAATAATTCGAAATAAACGACATTTGCGACATTAAAGTATCAATACGAGGATCAGTGCGAACCGGTTTCGACATGTACTTACGGTTTCGCGCCGAGGTACGAGAACGTTTATTAGGCAGGGGTGAAGCCGTGCCCTCCTCAAACTCCGAGGATGAGGAG
This sequence comes from Oligia fasciuncula, assembly GCA_963082905.1. Classification (NCBI taxonomy): domain Eukaryota; kingdom Metazoa; phylum Arthropoda; class Insecta; order Lepidoptera; family Noctuidae; genus Oligia; species Oligia fasciuncula. The sequence goes on along the minus strand of OY720408.1, from coordinate 5,289,421 downwards.
GAGCTGCTTTCCAATGCCCTAGAGCTTGTCGCCGGTAATCGTTCTCCCTCCGAAGCAACAATACCGGCTCGCTCGTGGTTCTCATTACCGCTACCTACCGGCTCCATTTATTGGTGAAATACACTGCTGTGTTTCTGAAAAGCACTCAAACACACTCAATAACACTTTTAACACTCATATAACTCGGTTACAATGGTTAAAAGGCACTTTTGAATAGTTTTTTCTTATTAGAAAAAAGTTTCAATCTAATTCGAAAGAATCACAAGAATGCAATGACGCTTGACAGCTAAATTGGCGGTAAAGTACCAACGACGCCCCAGGTGCCAGAAATAAGAAGGTATTCTCGATATCCCTACCGATTTAGGGGGAAATTCTCGTATTTTCACAGAATCATAGGAAGCATTCTTCATATCATTGCTGTGTTTTCGAAGACATATAATAATGTTATTCAAACAATAATTGGTGAGATATAGAATTTAGCCTTCTAAATACAGTAATTCCTTTAACTGAGTGATTGCGAAGAACTTTTGGAACATACTACCCACCTACTTCATTAGGTTTTTAAACTTACATCGCCGCAGCATCTTGTCGCATCTCAAAGCTCTGAACTCTTGCTCTGGGTGACCCCAATATTGGTTGCATCCGGCTCTGAAATCTAGAACATTTACTTTAGCTTTAAATCTCCGGTCTCTGGACCATTGCCAGGGTAAGTTTTCACTTAGATATTGGCTCTTATATTTCATGACGTCAGGCCGTCTTTACCTTTAGACCTTTTTTGACAAAGGTCAGAAGTGTAACATTAGCCATTTAGTGAGGAGGGTAGGTAGTCAATTTACGTAGGTGTAAGATGGCTAAACGGACTCGGTTTCGTGAATAGAGAAGATAACTCTTTGCCTCCCCCTGTAAAGCATCAGTGAGAAAATTATTCAAGTAAGGGAGCGAGTGAGTATTTTCTAATATCACAGTAATTTTACAGGTTGAAATTTTAATCACCGTTTTCCTCTTAAGGGGTCAATGTACTCATCATTATGAACAACTTTTACTATGGGACCTAACATGAAATCGTGAAAAAAAATCCGCTGTTCACTATAATATATTGACGAGTTATGCGAACATAAATGTAGGGAACAGCAGATTTTTTTTTCATGCTAACTGCTTAGTAATTATTATCATACACACATATACCATGACATGATGAATCAATGCTTTTTACAGGGTAGTAGGGACATCGACCTGCAAACTGTAACTTGTTTTCAACACATGATTCTAGACTAACATATAAATTTTCGTCGGTAACCAAAAAAATCTGCTGTTTCATAGAAAAGTGTCAAAACGTATAACTACAATAGCCATTTTTTTTATATCCGACGAAAGTTTTTAATCCAGAGGGGTTCAGAATAGGGCACGCCGCGATAGCGGCGATAAGACCCCTCTTTGAGGAGTAGCTAGAGAGGCGCCACGGCGCCCTCACCTACCGCCTGACGCAGGTCCTCACCGGACACGGAAGTTTCGGGAGGTTCCTGCACATCATCAGGCGGGAGGAAACGCCCGGGTGTCACCATTGCCAGGATCGCCCAGAGGACACGGTGGAGCAAACGGTGGAGGTCTGCCCCGCTTGGGCGGAGCACCGCCGTGTCCTCGTAGAGGCGATCGGCAGCGGCGGCGACCTCTCGCGCCCGGCCCTGGTGCAAGCCATGGTCCGGGGCGAGAGGGAGTGGAAGGCAGTCACCTCCTTCTGCGAAGCAGTCATGCTAGCGAAGGAGGTGGCGGGACGGCTCAGGGAGAGAGCCTCAAGTCCCAGCCGCCGCGGGAGACGCTCCGGGCGTCGGGAGCCGCGCGACGACTCCCGGCCACCGTAGGCGCGGGCCTGCGGGCGGAGAGTAATGGGTAGCTCACCGTCCGATCAGGACCAGGCCCGTGCCGGACGGCGCGTACGTCTTCCACGCGCGCCTCAGAGAGATGTCAGCATCGAGGAGGGGCCCCATAGGGCCGAAGCCTGCCGGGTCAGCGGGATTGTCCGAAAGAGTTACCGCTGGCCCGGAACATAAAGGGCTAAGGAAGGAACACGGGTGGGTTTTAGTCAGTAAGAGTCTGACACTCCCTTCCGCTCCACCCAGAGCGGGAGGGGTCATTTGATGATTTCCCATCCGCAAAAGAAAAAAAAGGGGGTTCAGAATCATAAACAGGTTGTGCGTCTATATCCCTGCCACCTTCCATACGAACCTATCGAAGTTGTCGGCAAGAACTCTTCTGTGACCAAACTGTATTCATCTTCGACACAAGACTGGTCCAATTCTGCAATATTCTTATTATTAGATAAAGGGTAATTGACAGACCATAGCGCCCACAGTGCGAAACTGATGGTGCTGACTAGTTCATCTATTTTGCAATTCTGCACCCTAATTGCGTAATATAATATAATAACTATAATATAAATCACAATCTGAATCAGTTTCAAGAATATTGCTAATCCATTGCTTCAAAAAATTTGTCTGCGCAACAAGGTAAATAGCGCAATGAATGTTGTTGAACTGTCAAAATATTCATTTTGACAGTTCAACAACATTCATTGCGCTACTGTTACCATGTGAAAACCACCACACAGCACAAAGGTCATGTCTTGTTGTTTGGACTGTAGGTACCTACTCCCGTAGACGTAATCTGCATTCGCAACATATTTGCCAAAAATTAAAAAAATTATGAGTTTAAGGAAAAATAACTTAACTCCTACACAATAAAGTGCAGTTTACGCTAAGTATAACTTCAAACATTTTTGAAACTTTTTCAATACCTAGTGCTGGTCAGTCTGAAATCAACTTAATTACCATTAAAATAAAGTTGATATTTGTTTAACTTGAAATAACAAATTTGAATAGTCTTTAAATGCCCGTACTATACATCATCATCATCCACAACCCGACTTCATCCACTGCAGGACATAGGCCTCTCGTTGCTTGTGCCAATCTCCAAGCGAATCCAGTTTCGACCCAAGATGGCAACAATTTCGGGCGCACGAAATGGGCGCCGCCGCCGCCCGCGCCCGGCCGGACGACCGACACTTGTAAAAACTTCTACTCAGTTCCAAAATTTCTCCCCTAGATAACGCAAGAGCAACTACTTCGCGTGCCAAAAATCGCACCAGCTTACGTACAAAAATCGTAAGCCGCTACTTTCGCGCTCAGTCCTGTGTACTGCAGGGCAGGGTTAGCGTGAGCGCTGGCGCTAGGCACCGGGGGTGGGGCAAGACGTCTTTGAATCGATTTGATTTTCCCATTGTTTTCATACAGATCGTGATACTAGGTCTATCTTATCTGTGGTCCTTCCAAACTCCTTTAGAGTTCCAAGTGCGTGTGTGTCGTAGTCGGGGTCCATATTGGCTCACCTAAAGTTTTTTACGCGAAATTGTTGAACATTAGAGACAGAGTAATTAGGAATTGTGATTGTTAGGATGAAAAATGTTAGGAAGAACATTTTCGGATTTCCAATTATCGGAGTTGAAAATTTAGGTGAACTTTGGCGCACCCGTCGTAGTGTGCATAGACACAGCGACACGCGTCTACGGCACCGGCGGCTGTCGACGAGAACGTACCACTCGTGTATTTGAGTACGGCGCTCAAATACCCGAGCGGCACGGTGTCGACGGCTGAACATTTGCGTCTGTCGTTGACGCGTGTCGCTCGTGTTCCTCTAGTTACTTTACTCTTTGCGCTCGTGTAATGAGCACTTACCTCTAAATAATATGCACTCGTCACAACACCGGCACTGCGAGTAATCAGCTGGCACAAACATGGCGCGCCACTTGCCGTACTTTCGGTCACAGTAGTGACGATACTCTGCTGGGTTCACTCTGCGTTCTCTGGGAACAGTGAGCAGTGTTGGGTTTGAGTGGTAACATCACATCTTAAGGCTCCTACAAACAGGCGCGACACGAGATATAATCGCACGCGACACAATGCAAAGGCACCGCTCGTTGCGCGACTTGCGGTGCCTTTGTGGCGCGAGCGATTTTATCGCGTGTCGCGCCTGTTTGAAGGAGCCTTAACGTGTTTGATTGGATCCAACACAGTACATAGGTACACATTTCCTCATCGATATGAAAATTTAATTTACAAAAATATAGAAGAAGTAATGAGACAGAAATAACAAAAAATATTTTACTTGCAAGAATCTCGGAACAGCTCGCATTCCGTGTGGTTATTGAAATGAGGACACTGGGGACACAGCTGGTAATCTACAAGAAATAAGATTGTTAGGCAGAAACTTTTATGTTTTTATTCTGTTTTACTCAACAAACCATTTGCTGGAGTTATTTTATAACTTAGGGTAATGAATTTAAGAAGCCTCCAGGCATAATGGTCGTGACAGCTAAGGTACTTAGTTAGTAGCACTATATTTACTATCCTAGGTCCAAAAACTAGTCTCGTGTAACTAGGGCATTAGGGAAGAAACATCATTAAAATAGGAACGTTACGCCAAAAAAAAAACATTAAAAATACTATCAAAATCGAAGTCCGATGTTGTCGTAGGCAATAGTCTCCGAGCATTCAGATTCTTTCGCATCTTAAAACTCTTGTAGTTTCTGCTGATTTCAAACCGTCTTCTGGTGAAACATGGACACCTATGGTTATGTATGTACGTCCTATTGTTGACTTTGAACATGTCAGGACGAAATTTGTCGCAGGAGCATGGCTCATCGAGACTACGGCGCTGTGGGAGTAACTCTGTATACAAAAGATTTTTATAAATAAAATCGTTGAGAAAAGTTCCTACCACGAAGTCTTTATTACCAACCAACCCGTATAAATCCAACTAGATTCTGCCCGAGACAAATCCAACAAATCAAAGATCATAAAAATCGGTCCAGCCATTCTTGAGTTTTAAATGGTGTAGGATGGGTACTTAATTAATCCGACTTGGTTTTATTTATACATATCTTCGATCAATAATAGTACTATTGATCGAAGATACATATAGATTTCCTCAATATTTTTTATTTTAACTTTCTAGAACAATTCCATGGAGAAATCTTACCGATTCTATTCCTACAAATAGGCCTAACGGTCCTGGAACTGATGATCTGCACCACGCTGTTATCCGGGGCATTTTGTTCGCATCTATCATAGTCTATCCCAACTTCGTTGTTCCGCACCAGAGACAAGATCTCTGCTTCCCGCCAGAACTCACTAGTATCCTTGTCTTTGTCAATCAAACTTAAGAAGGAGAGGTACTGGAAGAAAGAGGTTGGAGTAATTTTTGAGAAAAGAGGATATTTAAAGAGTTTAAACGTAAAATGTGCTGGACACTATTTTATTCTAGCCTGTAACCTCCCACTGCTGGTCAAAACTCAAAAGCCTTTCTTCAGCCCGTTCATGTATTTTTTACTACAAGTTTTTCAGTCAAAACCGAGGGAGCTTGGGGGCTTGTTTGAGCCAGTCACGTGCTTTTCATGCAATCGTTATCATGCAATGCAGCGGGGTAATTGCAAAACACACTGACAGTACTTTCATTTTGACGGTTCAACAGCATTCATTGCCTTATTTACGTTGTGAGCAGACAATTTTTTTGAGCATATGAACATATACCTACTTAATGGATTAGCAATATCCTTCAAATTGATTCAGATTGCGATTTATAGTGTGTAAGGCAATTAGGGTGCAGGTCAGTGCAAGTTGATGGATGTCACGTAAGATGGCGGCTTCCTCACGATTTTTTTATGGTGATGTAATAAAATAGCACAAAGCTAAGTGTTTGAGTTAGTAAGTCAAGCGGTTACTGGGCCACCAGGGACTAGGTATAGCAGGGACAAATGCAATAGATGGTCATCTCCGTTAATTGAAAGGCCCATAAAAGCCTGCGACTAAAAGAGTGATGAATATAAATGTTGATGGATGGAGAGAGGAAGGCCAATGAAAAGATGGATGGATTGTGTGAGGAATGATCTGAAGGAGAAGGGAGTGAATGATAGCGTGACGGTGGACATGGGAGAATGGACGAAGAAAACATGGGACAAACTAGGGCGGATCCGGGGGGGGGGTCATTGGGGTCATGACAGGGTGGGTCATGCCAAAACTACGACACGACACGGCACGGTTGGCGGTTGGCGGTCGGGTGGCGGTTTGACGGCACGGTTGGCGCTGTGGTTAAGCGATTGACTGCTGCGCTGCGTGTCGCGGGTTTGATTCCCGCACGGAACAAATATTTGTATGACCTACAAGTAGTTGTTGCGGGTCTGGCTGTTTGTGTATATGAGTTTAAATGTTTGTAAACGCGCCCACAATAGGTACAGGAGAAATTCCTAGTGTGGGGCAAAGTTTTATTTAAAAAAAAAAAAAACGGGAGCAAAGAAATTTCGAGCTCGCCACTCTCGCTCTTGCATCCTAAATTCTCGCTTTTTATTGCTGAATGGGCCTGCTCTTGACCTCGATCACGCCTAATGGAAACCGATGGATGAGGTCTACGATCGATGGAACGAGCGTGCCCAGAAGGAAACACAGACGGCTGGCTTTTCGTAAATAGCTTAATGAGCATATGAAAATGCACCCCTGAAAAAAATAATCCTGCCGGGTGCGAGGCCGAGAGAATGGAGGGGATGGTCTAGATAAAGTATAATAACGTACGTTATACTTGTTTCTTTATTGTCATTATTAATATTTTTGCAATATGTTACTAGAAACGCCTACATAGACTGCGGTGAAGGGGGGGCTTTGGGGCATTTTGTTTTTCCGCCCCGGGCCTCCGACAGGCTTGGTCTTACGACCTCCACTATGTGACCCTGACTAGAAGGCTGGATCAGCCCTTGGGAAAAGCGCAGTAAAATGGATGAGAAGGTCCATAAACACTACACAAAAAGCACCAAACTACTCGGCAGCTTAACTTCATCTAAGGTTAACAAGACACAACTGGAGAGCAGTGGTGGCACAGTGGCAGCGGCCCCAACTTACGAGCTGTAGGTAGTGTGTTCAAACCCAAGCAGGCACCTAACTTTGTGTAAATTATTTCATGACCACTGCTCTCAAAACGGTGAAGGAAAACATCGTGAAAAAGGCATGTCCTAGAACAAATAATTCAAAGACATGTGACATCCGCCAACCCGCAATGGGCCCACGTGATAGATTATGGCCCACTCTCTAGAGAGGAGGCCTGTGGGACCTGTGTCCCAGCAGTGGGAACATTATAGCCTATAGGCTGATTATGCTTTGCATTACACTTTACCTTTAAGTGCGTTTCTGTTTCGTTTTCAGGAGTATCTGGGGTTTCAATCGTTGGTGTGTCATCCAACAAAGTGAGCACGGGAACCTCACTCTTACACACCACATGGCTGACATTGATCAATATAAAAGTAAAATAAAGTAGGAACGTAATGATATATTTCATTATTATGATTTTACTATTTTTTTATTCAATAATGTAAAGTTTTACAAAATGTGGACATGCTTTGACAATTCTTTGACATCGTTGAAGTTGTGTTGTTAGAGGAAGATTTTATTGGTGGCCAGATACAATACGACCGACGTAACTTAGCGCAGAACATAGGCACACTAGATAAAATACAAATAATGTAGTACAAATTATAAGTAGGCACTAAGAACTTCCGCGCATGTTCTCTCCCTCGCACTCGCCTCATGTCACCATTTGGTTCCTAAAAAATCTTACTGCGCAGCCTTCTGCGCAAAGTTCGGGCCCGCCAAGTGACGTCGGTCGTATTGTACTTTACTGCATGGGGAACACCACGGATATCTATGGGGAACACTGACCACAGAGTACTTTGATAAGTGACACTGACCTCTGACCACACTTGTATAATACACAACGGTGCTATTCTGTAACTCACCGTGAAATCTTAGGTGAAGTGAGCGTGGAGCGTATTCCTAGCAATACCTACCAAACTCACTTCACCTAAGTTTTCACGGTGAGATTTTTACAGAATCGACCGGCTGGTCAGGGATTGGGGAAGGTCGGTCAAAGCTAATTATAGATGATGGCTAGGTCCCTACGGCCTAGAAAATTTGACGTACCGTTCATTAATAGGTAGTTTCTTATTCATTCACGAGTTTGGTCTATTTCGTTATTTTCGGTGTTTTCAGTTTAATGTTTATTCGGGAAGTGTCAGAAATATTTTTTTTAAATATTTATTTTCTTCAAAATGTTTGCGACATATCCTCAAACTCTAAATTTCCTTTACGAATAGCTTTAGCCATAATGTATCTTTCGGAAAATGATAAGACTCCAACCACAGTGCCAGTTTGCCAGTTGCCTCCCCAAAAAAATCGAACCTACCTAGAACATCAACTTACCAAGGGGTATCGTGTTTCCCATTAACTGGATTGTGGAGATCAGAAAGGCAGTCGCTCCATGTAAAATACTGGTATTCAGCTGCATCCGTTAAGACTGGAAGCCGACCCCCGACCCCGACATAGTTGGGATAAGGCTAGACTGATTTTGAGGTAGTTAGCAATCTTCGTAGCAGGGCGGACTGCCCATGGTCACAGATTACTAAATAGTGCCATGGTTGTGAGGTTCACTATCAGTCGTAGAGGCTCTTCGAAATCCTTTATAAACCCTAAAAAAGGCTATATAGCCTTTTTTTGTATAAAGCCTTTGACTGTATTATGACTTATGTACAGACGCCAGCACATCAAGCTACTACATTCTGTCAAATTTCTTTAATAGATTTTAACTTTATCACTGAAGCATAAGGTTCACAGTTGATTGGGAAAATTTTACAGATTCGGGTAGCTTGATGTGCTGGCGCCTGTACAATTCTAATTCGGCAGTGGCGCCGATTCTGTTGTTCACAAACTAAACTAAATTTAAGTTCCTGCATCTTTTTCTTTCTATTTCATTAAGAAAAGGACAGAAGATAAATATTAGTTTAGTCCTGTCAAATTAAGATACTCCATAGACAATTTAGACGAGATTAAAAATTTGGCTATTAAAATACGTCAATTTACGTCAGGCGCTGACTAATTTGACAGGACTAAACTAATATTTATCTTTTCTTCTCCTTTTCTTAATGAAATAGAAAGAAAAAGATGCCTGAACTTTGATTTAGTTTAGTTTGAGAACAACAGAATCGGCGCCAGTATTGTATTTCTCGGCGAAAACCCTTTCGCGGAGAAATACACAATGCTGTCGAATTAAAATGGTAGTCCCTGAAAGGTACCCACCTTTCAGGGACTACCATTCGACAGCATTGTATTTTTCGGAGGGAGGATACCTTCCAGTGACTACGTGAGGGACTACCATTTTAATTCGGCAGCATGGTATTCTTCGGAGGGACAACGGGTAAAAAAAATACCTGTGGTACCTTTCAGGGACTACGGGAGGGACCACGGGTCCACGATGCTCACACCTAAAAGATTTCCTTTTTTTTTTTTTATTGTGTACTATTATTTAGTGAAGTATTTTAACTAAAAATAAAACAATATCGTCACGTACAACCGTTTATTCGTCATGTAAAATACGTTACAAAAGAGTCCATACTAACCAACCAACATAGGAATTATGTTTACGCCTTTAGAGGCATAGATCAATCATATTTCAAATATGCCTGCACATACAACTTAGCACAACCCCTTAGGGTAATAAGGGCGTTACTTACGGAAATGACCCTTCCAGTTTTGAGGGTAAGAAACGACATCTTCTTACTCTTTATGTAGAACATCCATTATTAAATGGTTTTCTTAACATTTCTTGCAGGTCATAAAAATATCAATAACTAGCTGACCCGGCGAACTTCGTATCGCCTCAGAATCAATAAGAATGTATGAGAAAATGAATTATCTTCATTATTATTTTTTTCGTGAAATTTTCCCATTTTTAATAGTTATTTTGCTTTTCGAGGCGGAGACAAATCCAACAAATCAAAGATCATAATAATCGATCCGGCTGTTCTGGAGTTATAAAGGTGTAACTATCCCGACTTTATTTTATATAAATAGATAGATGTCGGATTTTAAGAAATGGTGCATTAATTCATTTTGATAAGCTGAATTTGTAAACAGTTTTTGCGAGCCTTAGAGCTATGTTGGCTTAAATTCAGATTGATATTTTTTTAAAGTCGTATGTGCAGTATATTTTACAATAAAATCATTCGATTTCACACAATCCAATACCGAATATTATTTTTCACTTCGATTATTTAGTTACTTTAAAATAATCGAATATTTTACATTACATTTATTGAGCTAACATTTCATGTTTTTAATATCAAACTCCGTAGTTTTCTCTATTTGATTACAAATAAGGTCACTTGGTCTGTAACTTTATTTTCTAAATATCTGAGCAAATATTACATAGATAGTTGAATTTATAAACTAATTACTTTCAATTTAAATATGTCTCATTTCAAATGCTATCCTTACGAAAGAAAATAGTTAGTTCAAAAAATCTGTTACGTGTAACTGTAAAATAGTTATCTACAATATGTGGTCGACGAATCATAGCCGGTCCAAACTTAGCGCAGCATAATCTTCTTCTTAATCTTATAATGTTCCCACTGATGGGACACAGGCCTCCTCTCAGTGAGAGGGAGCGGGCTTGTTATCCACCACGAGGGCCCAGTGGGAATTGGTAATGTCACGTGTCTTCGAATTTTTGTTTCTAAGACATGCCGGTTTCCTCACGATGTTTTTCTACACCGTTTTGACAGCAGTGCATAGTGGTGATGAAATAATTTACACAAAGCGAAGCGCCTGACTGCGTTCGAACCTACGACCTACAACTTTTATGTCGCGGCGTTACCATTTGACCACCGCTTCTCCAGCACAACTTTGCGCAGAAGACTGCATAATAACATTTTTAGCAACCAAAAGGTGACATGAGGAGAGTGTGAGTGAGATAACATGCGCGAAAGTTCGGAGAGCCTATGTTCAGACCGGCCATGATTCTGTGGTCGTATTGTACTACCTTTGTTCATTTATCTAGCTGTGGACAGTAATACATATTCTTATGGACCGGTATATAAGATCTTCTTTAGTGAATATATCTAGAATTTTCTATATAATTGTCTATTTTTCATATATTTTATGGCAGTGTAATTTTAAGTCATATCGTCTAATTAGTGTATGAAATATCAATCTAATACCAGGAATATAATTTTGTTTTAGGTACCTATAGGTTAGGATTTTACATTGCAATGTTGCAAACAAACAATATTAAAATTTTAAATAAAACGCTTTTTAGCCTAATATATTTACTAACATATTTTTAATACTTGAAGACAATTCTGCCATACGCCAAACCATGTATAGTCAGATTAAAATTAACTTTAGATAATTATCATCAGATTAGTTATAACCCGGGTGTAAAAACACGTGAAAGAAGCCGAGAATCACATTTTCTTCCCGTAATTGTGAAATTTTGTACTGATCCTGGGAAATTTCCGGTGATTTATCACACCAAAAATAAAAGGCGTTTCCCAGCTATTATTTTTCCTTAAAGTTCCTTAGTTTTACTGAATGCATGATTAAAGATGAAGGCTTAGTGAAGGGTCGGTCTTTAGACACCTTGTAGGTATAATATTATATGAATACACACTATTTCAAGATAAACGTGACAGTACAGTCTTCTCTTTTCCATAAATCTGACAATATATCGTTAGGCATAATAAGTGTCTTCAAACGACGGGAATCAAACATTTCATTAAAAAAAAAAACTCAACTTTTAAACAAATAACCAACAAAATTGACTAGATATGATAACACAGACTGGGTGGAAGAAATGAACCTTAACGAAAACCGTAAATGCTTCAAGGAGCGAATAAGTTATTTTTCTTTATAAATAAGTCTATCTTCTCGCTTTAAAGGTAATTGTGAGAAAATGCGGTTGGAGAGACTTTTGAAAAATCCTAAGTAAAAGTCATAATTCGAGGTTTGGCTCTCGCCTATTTCCTCCTTCAATATTGGACCAATTTAAAAGATATTTCATAAACTGAACAAGGAGGATATTATTATATATATCTACAGTGTCCCTATGTATTTCTTTTTTCATTAATAGTTGACAAATTTGTACACTAGGCCTCTGTTGACAGCGTTTTGAGGGTTCTAGTGCTTATAAAAATAATTTATCATCAAAAAGGAAAACATAGGGACATACAAGTAGTTAATATTTATTATTCTGTAAAAAAAACATTGCTTTAGGGTCATTAACCAGAAAGAAAACAGGCAAGAGTGTTTCTATGGAGAAAAGGCCAGCATTTCATCTTAAATTGGCAGCTATACTATCCCCCCAAATCCCCCGGGAACTTTTCTCGCGCTACCTCGAATCTGCTTTGATTATAATAGTTTTTTTTTTATATATAGTTCGTGGTCATTAATTACGTTCGGATTTCTTACTTCCAAAATAATTTAAACCTTTTTTTTTGGTATGTTAAAACGTACCTAAATTAATTAATTTACGGTAGCGAAAACCATATTAGAGTGCCCTAATAGGTATTACTTAAGATAGAAATATTACTTCTGAAAATTACCCTAAATATATTGAAGGGTAAAATTAAGAAGTAAATATAGGCCCGAGGGTAAAAACGGTTAAATAGCCGCTCGACATATCAAAGGGTAAAGTGCAGAAGTACTGTATAAACCTAAAAACGGTTAAACAGGTTATTTCAAAGCGAAAAGTATTTAGACTTTTTTTACATAATAAATTAATAAAGGAGTTCCAAGTCTAGAAAAACTTAGTAGAAAAAAGGAAAACCTAACATACAGCCTTTCTATCCCGGTGACAGCAGACGGCGCCACTGTCACTGAAAAAAAAATTATAGACCTTGCCAATTTTCCACTTTCAGCCACCGGGTTAGATAAGTTTGTGGCGCTATACACTATTCACCTCCTGAAATCTTAGGTCAGTGTCTAGAATTACAAATACAATACTAATTTCCCGACTACGGAGGAAAAGGTAAGGTCGTAGTCACTTACGCATCTATTTTGAAGACAGAGATGATAAAAGAAGACATGCTGTTAGATTAATCGGCAATGGGATTTGAACATTGGGTTGCAAAACTTTATATTTATCTTATATTCTGAATTCAGGTTATCGTATGAGGTCTCGATTGAACTCCGTAGTTGAGAATTGTTAGCTATAAAAATACAGTTCCAGAGATTGGCAAACCTAACGCCTAGATCGCTTACCTACCGTATACTAGTCCTCAGATCCATCAAGGCACTAGCTGTTATAACCCCATGCCTTGGTTTGCCAATACAACTCCCATAATCAGCATCCCCACCTATAGTGACCGTCGAAAAAGAGGTTGAATTTCTTCTGTGTTGAACCAAAGACTTTTTACCACCACTCATATAACCAGTTTCTGAGGGACTCTGCCTTGTCGCTGGCTGGAAATAATCCCCATGACAATTTGTATTTTCGACCCATTCATGTCTATGTTCAAAGAGTTTCGTCGCCCGAAGAGGTTTTGTTGCACTCGGGTCGGGTCTGTGTTCTTTGAAGGGTCGTTCCAAGTGTGGTCTGGCTTTTGGTCGATATTTCTGGTCGGCGGATGCGCTCAAATGTTTGGTCTTAGGGTAAGATTTTAATGTGTCCGGTTCGTGAAAGCTCTTGCTGCTTTTGCTCGTGGTAGTTGGTAGAGGGTGCGTTTTGTTGCTGTAAGGAATAGTAATTATAGTTATTGATTCACTGTAGAAAACTGACAGGTTTTAGCTGTCACTTTGTAAAATAGTGGTCATATTTGTTATATTTTAGCATAATAGCATAATCAGCCTATAATGTTCCTACTGATGGGACACAGGCCTCCTGTCGGTGAGAAGGAGTTGGCTGTAATCCACCACGCTGGCCCAGTGCGGGTTGGTAGATGTCAAATGTCTTCGAATTTTTGGATCTAGGACATGCCGGTTTCCTCACGATGTTTTCCTTCACCATTTTTAGTCTTTATACATAAATAACTGCCCCGTTGGTCTCGTGGTCGCAAGCGTGACTGCTGAGCGTGGGGTCCTGGGTTCGATTCCCGGGTCGGGCAACCTAACCTGTTATTGAGTTTATCCATTAGGAATTTCTTAGTAACAGCCCGGAGTTTGGAAGTTGGCGGTGTGACATCCCCGTGCTTCGGAAAGCACGTTAAGCCGTTGGCCCTGCGCTTGATCTCTCTCCGGTCGTGTCGGATTGCCGTCCCATCGGACTATGAGAGTGAGGGAAGAGGGAGTGCACCTGTTTGCGGGCACACTTGTGCACTATAGGTAATATCTCCCGCGCCGAAGGTTAGTCTCCGCCGTGGCCGAAATACGGTCTGGAGGACTTTATTTTACATATAATATACATTTGTTCTACACATTTTAGACTAAATATAAGTCGATGAAACTAACTAAAAGATTACTATAACGATAATAAAACAATAATATTTTACAAATTGACACCTATAGGCCGACCGCTTAACTGAAACGTTCCCTGAAGTAGCTGCGCGGTGCGGGAGGGGTGAAAGTTGACGAATCACTGAGCTCTCGCATCACATCACCATAGCTCTCCCGCACCGCGCTGCTACCTCAGGCAACGACTCAGTTAAGCGGTCGGCCTATAGAACCTGTTAATTTTTTCCAGTGAATTAATAAAGCAAGTTTAATGTTGTATTAAAACGGTTCGGCGAAATAGGTTGACTGGTCATAAACTATTTGTCAATCAATTTGACCATAAACAGACTTACATTATAGGTACAAAATTATAGTAAATTACAAATTCTTCGAAGCTTCAGTTGTATTTTGTTATTTTCACATTTTTCACTGTGAAAAGGAAAAGGACTCTTGTCCAGTAGCCAAAATAATGACCTTTAAAATGCTAACATTTATTGTTGCCTCATACCTGGAATAAGTCTTTCTGGGTTGTCCGTTGTTCGTTGTTTGGGATCCCTTGGCCATTATGCTGTACAGCTTGTTCCTGTAGTCGTCCACGGACATTTGCTTGTCATCCCTCAGTGGAAGGAGGACATCGGACAGTAATATCGGTTCGTCGCGTTCACGGTGGAATCTAAAAAGGCAGAAATGCATTCATTTATGTAAAAGCTAAATTTAAAAAAAAAACGTTAAATTTGAGTCGGAGGAGCCACAAAAATTTAGTACCTCTCATCCAGCTGCTACCAGCCACCCTTCGAAGATCGTCGCTCCACCTAGCCTGAGGGCGCCCTAACTTACGTTTGCCGATTCGTGGTCTCCACTCAAGAACACTACCCCAAAGTTCATCGGTACTACAGCTAATATGACTGGCCCATTACCAATTCAGCTTGCTTATTCTGTGACCTATGTCGGCAGCTTCCACAACAGATAGACGACGTAGGCCTAATAATAGGGTCACGTTAGCATCCTTTGGGTACGGAATCCTAAAAATACCTAGAAAATTATCTTCACAGATGCTCAATACTTACTTGCCCACATACTCATGATCCAGCGCCCGTTCAGCGCTGAGTCTCTTAGCAGGGTTGAACACCAGCAGCTTCTGCACCATGTCGGCGGCGTCCCGCGGCGCGCACGACAGCAGCGCCGTCAACGTGGCGCCGCCGTTCGGGTTGCCGGCTTGCTCCCGGATTAAAGACGAGCCGTAGCCGCTGCATACTATCGCTATGTCTACAATGGAGGAGAGAATTGAGGGGAAAATGATCGTTTTTCTAGCAGTGGTCATTGAAAAAGGCAAATGATGACAACAAACAGGAAAAAAACACTAAAATTTGTAGCTGCCGGTCGATTCTGTAAAAATCTCACCGTGAAAACTTAGGTGAAGTGAGTTTGTTTTTGCTAGGAATTGACACTATTGACAGCTCACTCCACGCTCACTTCACCTAAGTTTTCACGGTGAGATTTTTACAGAATAGCACCGCAGGTCTTTATAATGTAACACAATTTTTGTAACGTAGTATGTTAAATAAAGGACGATAAACATAAAACTGAGAGCAGCACCCATTGCTCACAATGTTGACAAGACATACATCACAAAGTTCGAATTCCATTGCAAATCCAAATGGCCACTCAATAATAACCTTAAAAATGTCGCAGGTGGATTTTCGAATCTGCTGTTTTACAAAACCTGTAAAACAAACAAACTGTAAAATAGCTGTTTATGTAAAACAACTGAACGACGTGCAGCTGGATTGCCATTGCGCTACGTTTAACAATACTGCTAAACATCGTTCAGCTGTTTTACACAACGAAGCTCTTTTGTAAAACAGCTAGCGATTATGTACAACATCGGATTCGACCGTCCATCTGCGACACATACACTAAATAACTTTGCTCAACTAAGGTTCTGAATTCAAGTATATGATACTTACCCTCAGGAGACGGCCTAGGTAACGCAGACATGATTTTCTCCACCTGGTTGACGGTCGAGGTACCCGGGAACAGGGGCTTGCCGGTTAGCATTTCACCCAAGATACAGCCAAGCGACCACATGTCTATGCCTTTAGTGTAACTGGAACACAAGAGGATTACAACTTTAATCATTCAAAAAGATTCCAACGAATTAAGAACACCCTATTTTTTGGAAGTCCGTTAAAGAAACTGGTCAAGTGCGAGTCGGACTCGCACATTACGGACTCCTTGCCACCATAACGATTATAGTTGAGGCTATAGTAGGTAATACGTATTCGGTGAAATTTTCAACTATCTATCCATTAACGGTTAAAAATATGCATCCCTGTGACAGACAGATGGCACGGGCGTAGGCACCATTCCGTTAGCATTCTTTCGGAACGGTTCTCTACAAAAAGAATTGAGTACCTATGTTTACTTAAAATGTAAAGCACAATTTAATTGTTGAGTTGAATAGAATATTCTTTATTATATATACACCATAAATATTACACAAAATATAAATGTAGAATTTTTACAAGGCGTGACACAATGGGCGGTCTTATCGATAAAAGCGATTTTTTAAAGACTACCTTTGAATGGATTTAGAGAGAGAGAGAGAGAGAGTTGATTCTTTAAGAGTTTTATGTGCATGGATAGGTACTAGGTACTTACTTCTTGCTAGCGATGAGTATCTCAGGCGCACGGTACCAACGCGTTGCGACGTAGTCTGTGAGGCAGGGGTCTGCTCCTTCCTCCCCGCCCGAGTATAGACTCGACACGGACCGTGCTAGACCGAAGTCGGCTAGCTTCACCCTATATGACAACAAACATTCACTTGATAAATTATATTTATTTCTGTAAATTGGTTCAGAAAAACACTTTTACACGTCAAAACAAACTTGTGTTTTAATACTAAATGAGTTCGGTGTTTCCTATCAGACTACTCTGTGAAGAAAGGCCGAAACAAACTAAGAAGTCAGTGTCTTTTAAAGTCCAGACATAATCTTGGTCAGGCCATATGAGGACCATGCAAGTTAATGTCTTTTAAGGAAAGAACTACATAGATTTGAGTGGGCCTTTCCAGTCAGTGCACGCATTTGTCAGTAATCGTGTCACTCAACTCAGAACTGAAGAAGCTCAACAACTCTACGAACAATAGTGATTTAAGTCTAAAATAAATCTTAACTA
Source organism: Oligia fasciuncula (assembly GCA_963082905.1). NCBI lineage: Eukaryota > Metazoa > Arthropoda > Insecta > Lepidoptera > Noctuidae > Oligia > Oligia fasciuncula. The sequence continues at coordinate 5,271,950 of OY720408.1, read as the reverse complement.
GCTTGTGGGTTTAAGATAACTTTCCTAAGCTTTGAAGGACGACAATGGTCTGAGACGGTATAAATACCCATAATGACTTTATGAAAATAATATTATTAATCAGCCTTGACATCAGTACGTCAGTATGTCCTTCAAGGGTGTCCCTCTTTCTAAATTAAAATTATCTTAAATCAGAACTGCCTCGTTGATCTTATGGTTGCAAGCGCAACTGCTGAGCATGAGGGCCTGGATTCGATTCCTAGGTCCGGCAAAGAGTTATTGGATTTTCACATCTAGAATTTCTCAGTAGCAAACCAGAGTTTGAATTTTTGCTTGGTTGATGGCAATAGAGTCCCCACAAAATGGCACTTTAAACATAACTGGCGAAATGTGGGTGTACTATAGGTACACGTCTGCCCAACCCTTCAGGGAAAACAGTTATTATGTGTTACTAGCTGCATCCCGCGTTTTCACCCGCATAAGTTTCGATCCCGTGGGAATATCGGGATAAAAAATAGCTTGTTAATCCAGGGTGTCCCTGTCAGCTACCTCCATACCAAAATTATCAAAATTGGTCCAGCCATTTGAGCGTGTAGAAGTAACAAACATATAAACACACACACACTCACAAACTTTCGCCTTTTTAATATTAGTGTGATTTCTTACCTGCAAGCGCTATCAATCAACACATTGCTCGGCTTCTGGTCTCTATGTATAACATTGCCCGAATGTATATATTTCGTCGCTTTCAGCATCTGGTACATAATGTATCGCTTATGTATGTCCTTGAGTATGTTACCACGTTTGATCACGTTGTGTAGATCTGTTTCCATGTACTCGAAGCCGAGGTAAATGTCGCGGTTGTTCAGAGCTCTGGGGTAAGGGTAAGAAGAAGAAGGGTGAGCTGTAGTGAAGGGTAAAGAGAGACTACTTCTGGAAATTACTCCTTTTTTAGAACAATTTAGTTAGGTTGGCTATTTTATTGATTTAGAGAAGACTACATTCCTGTGTGCCAACCAAGATAAGACAAGTAGGTCGAATGCGGCTCATCTAGCGGTCCCTTTAGCACAAGTAAAACCGGAAAACAAGTACTTAGCAATCTCAGGTACAGAATAACAGCAATGCAAGCAAATGTTTTACTGCCTGAATTCGTCAAAGTTCTGTTACCTAATCAGTTGCACAATGATATTCTGATAAAGATAAGAGAATCTTATGCAATAACTAATGATAACATCTGGACATTGAAGCGCAAACTGTAACCATGAATTCAGCACATATGATTCTAGAAATTTTTCCTCTGTTATCAAAAAACATTTTAACAAAAAAAAAACCGACTTCCAAAAAAACACTACAAAGTGAAAAGTCATCATAATCATCTTCCTGCCCTTATCCCATGTTACTTGGGGTCGGCGCAACACGTCTTCAAAGTGAAAAGTAAGTAACTTTAATTTCGGAAGTCGGTGGCAAAAACTAAAATACAGATCCAAAGACACCAAAAAACAAAAACAAATTCAAAACAAATTACAATAATTCCTTTAGATTTTTGATTGATTATCAAACATGTGTTCCGTGTACGTGGGTAGTATGTTATTTTAATTTTTTTTAAAAGACAAAGAAATAAAAATAGTTTTCGGTTCCTTAGTTAGATACATTGTGTTAAGGTAAGTCCTGCTTAAATTGTGAAAATTATACACAGTTATTACTGGGTACTGTCAGCATGCATAATACCACAGCTGGTCACAGGCTTCCCCTATAACTTTCAGCCATTTAACTTCTAGCCCCCAGTGGACTAAAATGGACCCCACACCAGAAGTCATGCTAAATGATCTTCTATAATCTAAATAATAATAAAAAGCAGTTACCTGTGTATACTATGCAGTTTCACAATATTAGGATGGTTGCGGAATGACTGAAGGAAAATTATTTCCCTAAAAGTCCGCTGAGCATCTGTCTGATTCCGGAAAGCGTCAAATATTTTCTTAATCGCCACCACATCCTTGGACTTTTTATCAGTAGCTTTCCAGACAATACCATAAGCGCCCTTCCCAAGTCTCTTCTTAATTTCGAACCTCTTAAGAATGTGCTCATCAATTTCCGACATGTTTTTATCGGGACTCTTTTTTTGAACTGGTTTTTGGCCCACATCTTTCTTCCGGTCGTCCTTCTTACCTTGGTTTTGAGACATCAGTACTTCTTTTCAACTCAAATAGTTAAGCGGAAACTGTAAAATCAAATTCTGAAATCGATACAAATTAAAATTCATATATTCGCAGTTTTCATGTTTTGCTATCAAATGCCTATATAAAATGTAAATTCGAAGGGTATCGTGAGCTTATTTGAATATTAGAAAAGCGTGACTACCATCATTGTCAAAATATTGATTATTTACGCTAAGCAACGAGAAACATGTCGATAACAAACTGATGATTGGAATACCATCACAATTTTTAAAATTAACGATTTAAAATTTTACTTACGTAAAAAACAGCAATGATACTTCACAAATCCCATTATACGTTTGCTATTTTTTATTCAAATCTGGGGATTTTGCCAATATTACTAGATAGACATCGGCACATTTGAATTCTGCCAGTCGAGTTTCATTTGTTTACGGCCGCCCAAACAACCTGTCTGTTGCCATGGTAACAAAAGATGTCAACTATAGTAATGGGGCTAAAAAATGTATAATCGATATTTATGGACTTAAATAATGTCAGTCGATTTTTGTATTTTTACTTCCTTATTTTTTTACAAACTGAAATAGATAAATGTTTGTAAAAGTATCGTTTCGCGATTTCACTGTAATCACACATCATGACTTTTCTTTTCAAGAAAAAATAACGACCTATTTTTCAGAAACTTTATTTTAAATTTAACATTAGTACATGAATTCTGACAATAAACACTAATAGGTACAGCGAGGAATTACATCTATTAATTGCCTTGTAATACTTCAAAGTTTTTACTTAGACGATAATTTTATAAATGCTTAAGTAATACTTTTATATGGAATGACATTTTATAGCAAATATTCGCTTTTTTAAAGTTGTAAATTATTGTTATTATCCTTATAGTAAATGCTTTAAGTACCGAGTATACTTTAAACATTAAAATTCAACATTACCTATAATAATGAGGTGATAAGTACCATAAAAATTGAAAAAAACTTACAAGTTTTCTTTTAAATAAACTGCTGACTTGAACACAACAAATATGTAAAAAATATATATCTAATCACAAAACCATGGGTAACAAAAACACTATATTAAACTTACACTTCTATAAAATGATCTAAAAATAATAAATAGTAAAGCATAAACAAAATACATATAAGAACTATGTTATTTTAAAACGTTTTGAGGTAGCTAGCATGGAGGTGGTAGAAAAAACGAGCATGATGACTCATGCACGTTCCTTCTCTGTTTGAGAAGAAGATTTACCCACCGACTTTATAAGGGGGAAGCGCCACGGTATCCCGTGAAATTCAAATTTTCTTACATGTTATGCAATTTTCAGGTCAGTGTCAGGTTAATCCATATCCACTCATATAGTCTTATTGATTGATATTTCATTAAATAGTCCTTCAATAGGTTTCTAACAACTTAGAAAGTTCTATTTAGGATTTTAATGATTATAAATCTGTAAAATCATATTTGTTACGCTCGCGAATCATACCTTAAACAATGTACTGACCTGCAAATTGCAAAAAAAGTAAGAAAATTTGAATTTCGCGGTCTCAACTACCCATTCACCTTAACATGCTCTTTTTACCGACATCAGTATGGCTTCTTGACTAAAACATACCTACTATTTTTTATGTAAGTAACTAGGTAGTAAGCACTGTGCATAGTTATAAGAATTTCCTAGTTATGTAAGCACGCACAATTCAAAATTGGGGAAGAATGATTATCAACTAGAATCTCATTAAAACGTTAAAAATTCGGCAGAAAAGTTAAAATTGAAAATGGCCACCGGGCATATTAAATTGCTTCAATAGCTGTAATGGCTGTAATGGATTTTTATTTTCATTAGTCGGAAAAAACGCGCCTGACGGTTCCATGGCTACACAAAGTAATACCGCCTCACAAACCTCTTGTGTATGGGCTACACATCAATATTTACTACTATACTAAATTGCTGTTAGATATAAGTATGTAACAGTAATTTATCATCATTATTTGGGTTTTGGGTCAGAGGGTCGTAAGCGACACTCTGACCCAAAACCCAAATAATGATAAAAAATTCAATGAGATTAATCGTATTATTCGATGAACGTTCGTTTAGAATATAACTACATTTATTTTACGTTTGCTATATAAGTGCCTCTAAAATCTAGCTGTCACTATAACCGCATTCTCCATAGATGAAAATTTCTGCTCAAAAACAAAAAGGCATTCAAACTCATTCAAAATTGCTCAGGTATTACGGTAATAAAACCTAACGACCGACAGTCAGTTGAATAGTTTAACATTCACTCTAAAAATAATACATAGCTTACATAAGAGTACCCTACTCTACTTTACTGCGTCACCGCGTCGTTCAACTTCAGAAACTAAAAACGTTTAGGTGTTGTTACATTTCTTACGAGAGACATTCTGGAAATTTTGACCTTTAGAGCTTAGTAATAGTGGTAAAAGCATGTTTACCTGTAGGTACTTACAATCAGTTTTTGTGGCGCATATATATGGATCCTTTGTTTAGGGCCAGAGGAATGTTAAATAATATATATAATCTTTACTATTTAGAGCTTAGGTCCACATCACAAAAAAGTTCCTTAACTACTCTCTATTTCTGGATAAACAGAAAACAGACGAGATAATCTAAATCCATCGCATTCCACTTTCCGTCGCGCGAGATCGAGGTCAAGAGTAGTCCCATTGATTAATTAAAATAAAATACGTATATCTCCAGCAATTTTCACCTTGGAAAATATGGCCTATTGAAAAGACGAAGGTCTAAGCTACCCGCTATTTTGATCTACTCTGCGGTGAAGGCACACGACGTCATTATTGTGCGTATTAGGTTTACAACAGTGGCGGATGAATTTTCTTCTTTTCTTCGACGTCCAAACGTCCGAGATCAATGGAAGACGGTGTGGGAAGACCGCAGGGCCATTCGAGAGAGTCTGCTTCGTGTGTCATAATGTGTTCAGCTTCCACTGTAACGCATTTATACGTATTACATTGACGTAAATGGTAAAGTTATAAATGGAATGGTTTGTGATGGATGGTCTATGAAATTGGTTAGATTGGGGCGATTGAGGTATAAAAAAATCAAATCCTTCCTTTAAACAAATTATGAAGCGCCCTTGTAATTTTGGGTTATTATGAACTAATAACGACTGAACTGAAAAAATTATAAACTATAGATTTTCGTTTAAACCCCAAAAACTGTTTAGTTTAAGGGTATACAAATTTTAAAAAGGATCATAAATTCTGTACCTATTATAAAAAAAAATCCCGTGAAGCAATTCATAATACATAATCCTAGATGAATTAATGCATGTATCTACGTATTCTTAGAAAATGATTAAGAAGATGGCATAAATCCAAGTCTGTATAATTAGAAGTGTAGGTAATCTATATTCAAATTAAAGTAGGTATTTGGTCGTTTCGGGTCATTTCAAATAATTTGGGCTTGACATTTAAAACGATGATATTGACTCATGCATGTGATTTAATCAAATTAAGCAAGTTAGCTCATAGTTTTAGCTATACGAATATTTTAAACGTATTATCCTACTACTTACTTCTGATCCTGTGTACTTTGTTTCCGTATGCAAGGTCCCAACAGTACAGAGTCGCAAACGTGAGGGGTATCAATGGCATCAGAAGATATGGTCTTTTTGTCCTTCTGAAACTGTAATAGATGTTTCTTAATTAAATGTTCAGTTCAAGTTTTATGTCTTTTTGAAAGCTTTTTCTAGACTATTTTTGAGCAGAAAGAAATATTTCTTCTCCTGTAGGCAGGTGTGAATAGTGTTAACTGATGAACATAACTAGTGATTTTGACTTAAATAAATTATTACCCTGTTAAAAGTCCTGTTGTTGCAGTAACATAAAATGCAGTAAACCAAAGGCAGGTGTCCCTGCTCTTCGCTATCTGCAGTGCCATTTGTCGTTCTTGCATTTGATATTGAAGTTGAATTTGTCTCTCCATCTAAAGGAAACTTTTATTTAACATATTTCTAATAAAACATTTTACAAAAAGTCTTTACAACATTTTTACCTTAATTTTATTGATGGTTTGTATGAATTCTTGATTCTTTTTGAAATTTTCTTCCATGTTCACGGTAATGTAGTTTCCCATCATGAAGACTAATTATTTTGTTTAAATTAAACCAAAATTACAACTAAACACGATCGAAGCCCTGCCAAAGAGTAAAGTAACTATATAGGAAAGCCCTGCCCTGCCTGACTATAAATTGTGTAATGCCATTGCCGTCAGCTGTTTGTTGTCAAAACATTTTTTCAACAAAAGCGACGTAACGTTTTGTTACTGCGTTTTTCTCTAATTCTACTGCAACAATAACGTCAAGTGCGTGTAATAATAATTAAATTAAAAATAAATATTTTGTTAAAATCTGTAAATGGATTGTAAAGATTACATACATTTAAAAAAAATTGTAAATCTCGGTTATCCACTGCTCATAATCAATATTGCGCACATCACTATTATTTTTGACGTTTGGTAATTTCAATTTGAGTTCAATGTTGTTTTGACAACTTGATTGACATTTCGGCTTAATTCCCGCCAAATTTGTCAAGCGTAAAAACGTTGGTTTGTTGCAAATTGTTAACCTATTTTTGTGCATCTATTTCTCAATACAACAGCAGGATGGGTATTCTAGGTTTGTCTAAGTTAATTGCAGATATTGCTCCACACGCTATCAAAGAAATGGAGATAAAAAACTACTTTGGTGAGTTTTATTTTTTGTTTGAATTGATATTTTAACCTCGTTGAATGTATACCTTTACTGTTGTTTTATTTTTCAGGACGTAAAATTGCTATTGACGCGTATATGAGCTTGTATCAGTTCTTGATAGCCGTAAGGAGTGAAGGTAAGTGATAAACATTTTGTTCTTACATCGGCTAACTATTCTTTGTCACATTTTAACCTTACCGAGTCCTGCGTAGCTAATCACAACCACTCGATACGCTTCCGTTCCGTACCGTATCGAACATCAATCAATGTTATCGTAGGATTCCTCTAAGCGCTGTTCATAGATCAATTCTTTTTAACTTTCTCAGGATCCCAACTAGTATCCATAGATGGAGAAACAACATCCCATCTTATGGGCACGTTCTACAGGACAATAAGACTGGTGGAGAATGGCATCAAGCCAGTGTACGTGTTTGACGGAAAGCCCCCGGACATGAAGTCTCATCAGCTGAATAAGAGAGCGGAGAGGAGGGAGGAAGCGGAGAAGGAGTTGCAGAAGGCTACAGAAGCTGGTAAGGACTTTTTAAATGTGGTTTTCATAAAGCACGTCTTTACATTTCAGGTGCTAGCAGATAGAGACAGCTTTTTATACAAATCTAAAGTCTTCCTCTGTTTCTTGCACATGCATGCTGCATGGTCCTTATATGGGCTGACCAAGATTATATCTGGACTACAAAAGAGGCTGTGACCTCTGAGTTTGTTTCAGTATTTCTCCTCAGAGTTAGGTAGCCACCAAACTCATCTAGTTTTAGAACATAATAAAATTTTGATATGTCAAAGTGTTTTAAGTGTTAAAAGACTTTCTGTAGCTTGAAATTACACACCTTTACAGACACTACTTGTACTAACTACAAAATCGTAACTTTTGCCTCTTCAGTTTATGACCATCCAAAAGTATCTTCTACCTTTAGCATAAGCATAATCAGCCTATAATGTTCCCACTGCTGGGACACAGGCCTCCTCCTCTGTGAGAGGGAGTGGGCCGTAATCCACCATGCGGACCCCGTGCGGGTTGGTAGATGTCACATGTCTTTGAATTTTTGGTTCTAGGATATACCAGTTTCCTCACTATGTTTTCATTCACCGTTGATGAAATTATTTACGCAAAGTAAAGCAATAAGAATATAATTTATTATTATTAATAGAAAACAACAGCTCATTTATCAAATTACATTTCAGTCTACAACATCCATCGGTTTCTTACTAAACTTCAACTATATCCGACGATCCCGCATACTTATCTCTTTTGTTGACTGTACACACATATAATATATAAACAAACAAGAAAAAAAAACAGAACAGAAAAATATGTACAAAGGTGATGCTTAATTCATAAGAAATCTCTTCTAGCATACCTGTGATAGGACAATAGATAGAGAGATGTAGACAGCGTGTGAAAGGGCAAAGACAAAAAAAAAACGTAAAATCATAAACAATTCACTTAATAAAACTAAACAAATATTATGAAAATATTCTTTCATACAAATAAACCACACATAATAATATATACTTCTAAAATAAATTATGCATTATCAAAGACGAAATTATTAAAAAAATGGTTGCCTGTAAAGTCGGTTTTACGGGCGAAGATTTTACGTGACAACGTCTTTTTCTCGGTAGAATATTTATTGATATGAATATAATTAAATTGCACAATAGGAACAAGGAATTAAATGAAAATAAGAACGTAACGTTACCGAGCGTTACACTTTTTCATAAGTGACTCCCAGCCGCAACCTAATTTAAAATAAGAACGTAACGTTACCGAGCGTTACACTTTTTCATAAGTGACTCCCAGCCGCAACCTAATTTAAGACGTTGTCACGTCAAAAAAAACAATTATCTGCTAGTGTCCTACCAAATAATAATAACAACCCCTTAATTAACAGGTGATCAAGAATCCATAGAGAAGTTCAACCGTCGCCTGGTGAAAGTGACTAAGGTGCACAATGAGGAGGCGAGAACACTGCTCAAGCTCATGGGTATACCTGTGGTGGAGGCGCCGTGTGAAGCTGAGGCACAGTGCGCTGCCCTGGTAAGTATTTGATGTAGGTGTAGCTCTGCCATTTCTGAGGCCATTTAATTTTTTAAATATGATTGACGTGTAAAAGTGTTTGTGCAAACCTACTTACATAAATTAAAATCATTCATCATTTTAAACAAACAATAGGAAAGAAAAACTTCTGCAAATCACATTTGGACATTGTTAATATACAAATCATACAAACATACATGAACCTTAAGGTGGAACTAGTCGCAAGCTCGAACACACAGGTGGGCATGGACAAAAACACGCTGTCCTTAGAACGCCACAGTCGTGTATAGATGACAAACCAAAATGTACCCAGCACGCCACGGTTCCACTACATGACAGAAATTGACGCCGAGGGCACGTTTTTGATTTTTTGACGTGTGGCGGTCAAAAGGTTAATTATGAAATTGTTCCCAGGTAAAAGCCGGCAAGGTGTTCGCATCAGCGACTGAAGACATGGACGCGCTAACGTTCGGCACCAACGTGCTGCTGCGTCACCTGACGTTCTCCGAAGCGCGCAAGATGCCAGTACAGGAGTTCCATTTAGATGACGTGCTTAAAGGGTTGGAGTTGGAGCAGAAAGAGGTAAGAAATCTAGCGCTATCTTCAGTTTGTTGAAAGATATCTGTCTTGTAATGAAATGCTAATCACACTAACTAAAGGCGAAAGTTTGTGTGTTACTTCTTCACGCAAAAACTACTGAACGGATTTGGATAAAATTGGGCACATGAGTAGACCATGACCTGGATTAAAACGTAGGAAAGCATTTATCCCGATATTCCCTGGGATCGAGACTTATGCGGGTGAAACCACGAGGCGCAGCTAGTCAAATATAAAAATTCCTTAGCCTCAGTTTGGCCTTGCCAATCCTTTTTAGGGTTCCGTTGCCAAATGGCAAAAAACGGAACCCTTATGGATTCTTCATGTCTGTCTGTCTGTCCGTATGTCACAGCCACTTTTAAATTCGACTATGCGGATAACCTGATTCCCTATTACTTGATAATCTTATCTTTATCATACAAATTATTAATTTTATCATAATAAATAACTGGCGAAATGTAGGTACATCCCTGCCTTACCCGCCGGGGAATTAGGCGTTATGTTATCATCATCTGCCTAGCGTTCTCTCAACTATGTTGGGGTCAGCATCCAGTCTTATCTAGTCGATCGCACGGACACACATTTACCTGCGCAACCCAGTTTCTGGGTTCCTTGCTAAGACTAGTTATGTTATGTAATAAATAATTTAACTTTCAGTTCATCGACCTCTGCATCCTCCTGGGCTGTGACTACTGCGGTTCTATCCGAGGCATTGGCCCCAAGCGAGCCATAGAGTTGATACGTCAGCACCGCTCCCTAGAGCAAGTGCTGCGTAACATAGACACGGACAAGTACCAGCCGCCGGAGAACTGGGACTACCAGAGAGCCAGGGAGCTGTTCTTGGAGCCCGAGGTCACTGATGCTAAGGAAATTGAGGTCAGTTGGTAGCTAAGATTATGCAAATGTGACTAAATTACTCTTTAACTCTAGCAACTCTCTCTCTCTTTGAAAATCCATCATGCTGTGTAAATTTCACATATAACAAAGATAACACAAAAAAAAAATCATAGAAGTTTCAGCGAGAAATTGTTTTTGAAAAAACCAAAAAACTGATTGTGTAGCTCCATAAAATCGAACTTCATAAATTCTTTTTCCAGTTAAAGTGGTCGGATCCCGACGAGGAAGGCCTAGTCAAGTTCCTGTGTGGCGACAAGCAGTTCAACGAGGAGCGAGTTCGCAACGGAGCCAAGAAGCTGCTGAAGGCGCGCAGCGGTTCCACGCAGGGACGACTTGATGGATTCTTTACGGTACCTACCTACATATTTTTATTCAAACCAAGTCACCCAACCTACACCTGCTTCACACGGGATTTTGATGAATTTGTCAAAACATCAAGATGTTTGTCCGTTGCAGATTTTTGTCCTATCTGTAAGTTGAGTATTAGTACATTACGATACGTCTGACTAAGTCACGTTTTTCTGTGTAAAAATGGACTACCTAAGTCACAGAAAAGCGTGACTTAAGTGCGGGTTTTAGCCACACAGTGTTGTAAATACATATAAGGTGCAGCGCAGACGACACACTATTTGTGCTATTGAGTCTGTGGCGCACAAATTGTCTGCAGGGCATGCAAAAAGTCTGTCGCGGATTTTACGCAGACCCAACGCACTTCGATCATTCTGTCGGCAGAACTGTGGGACGTGTATTATTTTATAATTGAAGTACAGAAAAAGAAATGGACAATTTTGGGTACTTTGTTTCATAATAGCCTAGCTTCTGCCCGCGACCTCGTCCGCGTGAAAATCTCATCCCATTGCTCACCCGCGTGCTATTACTTCGTTTTCGCTTAGCGTTGTTTCTGACGTTTTTTTCCTTTTGCTCGGCTCCTAAGTGTCGAAGCGTGAAGTTAGTCTTCCTCAAGAATTGGGCTATCAAATGCAAAAAGATTTTTTCAAATCCAACTGGTCGTTCCAGAGATTACTCCCTACATACAAACTTTACCTATTTATAATATTATTATAGATGTAAGTGATACATCATGGTATTTCAATGTTGTATTTTTTTTTTTAGATATCAACTACGCCAAACCCAAAACGTAAGGCTGAGGAAGATAAAAAGAACGCGGCCAAGAAAAAAGCTAAGACGGGCGGCGGCGGCAGGGGACGGAAACCTAAGTAAAAAGTATTATTAAGAAATTGTTAATAACTGTTAGATTTCAAGGAACTCAAGCGAGCAAGTATTTTTCTGTTTTAATATTTTAACGGATGACTTCGCTGTATTTACTAACCCCCCTTACTAATAGACGTACCTATTATATCAGATGAATAGTTACACACCGATTTCTCTCTTGCAGCCGTTAGTAATTTGACTTTTGAAAGAAGAAGACAAAGCGTTGTGTAACTATACAGACGCTATACAACGTTTATTAGTAACCGGTAAGGAAACAAGGAATAAAAACATATTCCTAATATAAGGAACTCGTCTGCAACGAATAACGTCTAGCTGGATTCCCAACATTCATGTATATTTTGGGTTTGGCTTCCAGTCTAACCGCATGCAGCTGAATATAAGTATTTTACTTGAGTCGCCTCAAACCTGCCATTCTAACCTCCACAACCCAGTAACTGGGTAATACGTATCGTATTACCCAGTTACTGGGTACAAGCGACTGCCTATCTGACCTCCACAACCCAGTGGTTGTGGAGGTCAGATAGGCAGACAACCAGTCTTACCAGACTTTCTGTCTTATCAGTGGTTATGGGTAGTCAGAAGACTACCCATAACGACTCAAAGGAGGGGCACCCATCCACAGACCAACCGCGGCAAGCGTAGCTTAACCTGATCGATCGACCTGTGCGGCTGTTATTATTTAGCCTTTATCAAGTGTTTACTTTTTTATTTTGTCTGCTTGAGTTCTCAATTGTATTAGGTCGCTAGCTCTAGGTTTGTTTTTGTTATTAATACTAGGATGTTATAGATGCCTACACCTTCTGGGATACAGGCGTGAAGTTATGTTAAGATGCAAAAACTCGATAGCATTTAATTACGACAATTTCCACCTTGATTGCTGAATTATAATCGTTGAATTAATTTGATGTGATTATGACGGGTCTTGTAATAATGTGTGTATTTTTGTCTCGGAATTTGCAATGGCCACTTACAGGATGGCAGGGACTTCGATGCGGGGTAATTGCGTAACACATTATCTACTAACATTAAAAATTAACAACTACCACAAAGTGCAACGTTCGACGGCTCATCTTGCTGTCACAACATGACGCCGCGCTGGCAGAATAGTCGACATCGGTTCAGATGCCAAAAAGGAAAAAAAAACGCATTATCAATCGGAATCGGTTTCATTTTGACAGTACAACGACATTCATTGCGTTATCTACGTGTTGAGTAGACAAATTTTTCGAACTTATGAAGCAATGGATTAGCAATTTGTTTCAAAATGATTCAGATTCCGATTGATAGTGTGTTACGCAATTAGGGTGCTGTAACCATAGATTCAGTGCATGATTCTGAACTCCCCTGCAATGAAATTTATCGCCCGTTATTAAAAAAAAAAAATAATGCTGTTCCATACATATTGATCACGTGGGTATGGCACTTATAGAGGTGTGAGGAACACGGTGTAAAGTTCACTCATCCTCCATAGAAAAGGGAGGATCCTCCGACCAGACGGGTGTTGTGTCTGGTGATTCATGTCGGGCCGTTGTATATTATGCTAGTTGCGCGGTAAACTCTGCTTGCGAGATGCAGGATTTCGTGTGACGTCAGTATGACGCGTAGTTCGCATGCCGCGTTTGTAGATACCGCTACACACTTTTCTAGGAAACAGCAGATTTTTTTTATTACCGACGAAAAATTTCTACGCTTGGGAGTATCATGTGCTGAATTCATGGTTCTAAGTAGTTTGCGCGTCGATGTCTGACGCCACCCTGTATAATAGCTTAGTGATTTGTGTATATCTATTAATAAGGTTGGGACATCATACACAGCAGCTCGAATTTTCATTATTTTTATGTTAAATCTGTGAGTAAAAGAGAGTATTGTTTTTAAACCATTGTGCAAAATAATGATAGAAAGTATTTTTGTATTGACCAAGTTCCTGTAAGCAAAATAATCTCAACAAACTCGTGCGCTGGATCGCATTTGAATCTGTTCTCGACAATATTCTTTATAAATAATAACTGTTTAAGATTTTATATTTGTTAAGAACTATGATTTGTAACTAAACTGCCTGAAATAAACTTAATTAGGAAAGAACGTTGTTTTTTTTCTTACTTTCATAGACGTATTACGTAGTCAATCGCACATACTGATGTGCGTTGCTGCCGCAGCCTCAGCCGCTACGGCTCGCGCGGGTGCCTATGCTTTGTTACAGCGGGCGGGGGTTGCTCTTCCTTCGTCCCTCCGGTTTGTATATACACTCTAAGGGGAGCAGCCAAAAGATTGAAGAAGAGCCCGATTCGGTTTTGGAACAGATTCGACATATTCAAACATGAAATGTCCCCCAGTGGTGGACAACGAGAATCATTTTAAAAAATTGTTTCGCTGTCCCCGAGTGGTGGACATCGGGAATAATCACTAAAATAGATAACTTAGCATCCCCTTTTAGAGGTTTTTGCAAATTTCTTAAAAACCAGACATCGTAATTAAAAAAATATGAAATATTCATCACCCCTTGAAGTTACTCTTTAAATCCGATGCTTATTGGAGCCTCCCTGGGATTTTGTCGACCGATTAATGGATGACCTTTAATTGACCTTGACCTTTGTGTGACGCAAGTTGAATTCGAAAATGGATAGCCTGGGATCTAATTAAACAAAATAATCGTGCGAAACAATGTTTTATTTCTAAAACACGTCAATTACATTTACAATAGATATAGGTACAATACATAGAATATTAAATACATCTCACTAGGAGTAACAATTCATAATTTTATTACATTAAACGCATACACTTAACATTAAAGCACACGACAGGGATATATGAACATTTTAAATAATATTTTGTTTATATATTTCGATTTTATTTTGCAAAAATGACTTTTAAAAAAAACATGTTGATTTATTTTTTGTTCAGTTTAAAACTTAATAATATTATTATAATATTTTATTATTATTTTCCCTTTAAAGTGTGTTACACAAAAAAGCATACATTACACACTCATTTGTTCGAATTCCTGCTCCATTAAAACCTCCTTCAGTTTCACCTACAGATTATGCATAAGTTGAATACAGCGGGGTAATTGCGTAACACATACAATGGTAATCGATCGCAAGCCTGTCATTTTGACAGTTCAGCCACGTTCATTGCGTTCTTTACGTTGTCAAGTGGACGAATTTTTCAAACTTAAGCAGCAAAGGATTAGGATTTCCTTCAAAACTCGAAGTTTTTGATTGAAGGTGTGTTACGCAATTAGGGTCTGGTTAAATATACTATAAAAGCGATCAAAATGTTTGTTTCTAAATAATAAATGTGTAGATTTACGCCGTTTGTTGTATACGTTCTTGATTTTATATATTTTTAGATAATTTACAAGACTGGAGATAAAAATTAGTATTCGAAATTGAATTTTAGTTCAATATTATCATTCTTAATAAATAATTTAATAACTTAAAATAATATAACAATTTTGTTTTTAACGAGATTTTTGTGGTCCACTATTCCAAAATACTAATTCACAGCTAACAATATCTGTTTATAAAATATATATTTTTAATAAATAACAGAATATTGTCACAAGACTTACTTAATAGTATGTAGTAACAAAGAGAAGATTTTACGAGGTGAAAACTTCTTTTGGCGCACTATGCGCGCTTTTTGAACAGTGAACGAAACTGAACCGTCACGCTCTGGTCGGTGACGCTGAATCGGGCATACTCTGCTCCAGTCGGTCGGTGACGCTTAATCGCGTTTGCAACTCGGTGCTGAATCGAGTATACTCTGCTCTAGTCGTAAGTTTTCACCTCTATCGCGTGGAATCCCAGCGTGTCAAAAACACACTGTTGGATTTACAACGCACTGCTTAGCGACGAGAGTTGAAAATCCAGTGCGCGAAAATACATCGCTGCGTGAAAAAATCGCCCGGCTTAGTGAAATTGTCAAAAACAAGATGGCGAAGTTAGTTCTGATTTTGGCCACCCGCCAATAGAATTGTAGCGTTGTGCATTTCAACTTTATAGTGACAAAACAATTGCAAGGTCTTCTATAAAATTTAACAAAAAAACATAAGAACGTTACTACCAAACGGCTTTTAAAAAAATTTACCAGTTGGCTTTCAAGAAGTTGATGAGCCCATTGGTAGAGCCATCGTGGCTCGATACGGGCGTCTTGTCTTGTAGTTCTGGTTCTATCGCCTTGGCGAGCTGCTTGCCGAGCTCCACGCCCCATTGGTCGAAGGAGTTGATGTCCCAGATAACTCCTTGGGTGAAGATCTTGTGTTCATAAAGAGCTGGAATAGTAAAATTAAGAAATTATGAAATTGCCTTTGCTTTGCTTGCCAGCGAGATTTTATACAAAAAACCGGTCAAGTGTGAGTCGGACTCTCGCACCGAGGGTTCCGTGCAAAGTAGGTATGTAACCACCGCAGCATAATTGACGGGTTTTCGTTTTTTTTTCTGATTTTAACGCGACGATTTTTTTTCCCGCATACGATGTTCAACGCATTGCATAGCGCCGAGAGTTAAAAATCCAACAGAAGGTTTTTTGACACGCTGGTGTGCAGTCTGTTGAATTCTCAATGCTCGGCTGTGTACGAAGAGTTGAAAATCCAGTGCGCGAAAAAAAAGTAATAATATATAAGTAAGTCTATACGTGAGGATTTGTAATTGGCTTTCGGGTGACTATGATTTGCTTTTTTGTTTGTTTTTATTAGCTGTAAGTCCTCCATGTACTAAAATAAATAAATATTATAAAGAGAAAAGATTAGATTTTTTGTGTTTGTTTGTTTTGCGCTAGAAAGGCTGAACGGATTTGGACAAAATTTGGCACATGGTCGGACCATGACATGGATAGGACATGATACTTTTCATCCCGATATCCCCATGGGAATCGAGACATATGCGGGTGAAACCGCGGGGCGCAGCAAGTTAATAATTAATTTAAAATAACGTACCAATAAGAGCTCCTAGAGTGAATGGCGTGACTTTCTTGACGACGATGGAGTTGGTGGGGCGGTTGCCCTTGAACACCTTGTGCGGGAGGATCTTAGCGACCGCGTCAGCCGCCATGCCTGACTTCACTAACTCAGCTTTAGCCTGAAACATAGTTGAGAGTTATTTGTTGGTCAGCGGGATTGTCCGAAAGGGTTACCGCTGGCCCGGAACATACAGGGCTAAGGAAGGAACATGGGTGGGTTTTAGTCAGTAAGAGTCTGACACTCCCTTCCGCTCCACCCAGAGCTGATTTCCAATCCACAAAAAAAAAAAAAAGAGTTACCTATTTGTTATGGAAATTTTTTGTTGTATAAAAAAAAATCACAATTCATTCACTACAGCACGAGTTATTCTCGTACCCGTGCCGACACGACCGCCAACTCACCTCGTCAGAAGACTTGCCCTTCATGAGCGCTTCAGTCTGCGCCAAGAAGTTGGCAAGTAAGATCTTGTGGTGCACTCCGTTTGAGATCGGGTTGTGAGTCTGTGCGGGAGCGATGAAGTCACACGGGATCAGTCTGTGGGAAAAACATGATCATCTTTAACCGACTGTATAAAAAAGGTTTTACCAGACTAAAAAAAAAACAGAGGATAATATGTAAAAATCTCACCATGAAAACTTAGGTCAAGTGAGCTTGAAGTGATGTCAATAGTGTCAATTCTTAGCATCAGCTGGAATGACAGCTTTCTTCTATAGGCCGATCGCTTAACTGAGACGTTGCCTGAGGTAGCAGCGCGGTACGGGAGGGGTGTGGTGACGTGATTCAGAGCTCAGTGATTCGTCAACTTGTGACAACTATCACCCCTCCCGAACCGCGCAGCCACCTCAGGCAACGTCTCAGTTATGCGGTCGGCCTATAAGCTCACGAGTTTTTGGAAATGTTACTTTAATTCCAACAAAATAAAGGTGAGTTTACACTACAACTTCAAACATTTTTATGACTTTTTCAATAGTACTCATTCTGAAATCTCAACTTAATTTACACTAGAATATAGTTGATATTTGTTTAAATGGAATTGTAACTGACCGAGTGCCTTGGTGAATCAGCTGGTAGAAGGCATGCTGTCCGTTGGTGCCCGGCTCGCCCCACACGATGGGTCCGGTGCTGTAGTCCACTTGAGCTCCGGAACGAGTGACGTATTTGCCGTTACTCTCCATGTCGCCTTGTTGGAAGTATGCTGCGAACCTGTCAGGAAAAGATAAAAAAAAATATGTAAAACCTTCATTTCTCAACAACATTTTACAACCCTTGGGCGATTTATGTGCTTTGCAATGGGCAACTAGCTTCATATTAAAAGAGTAGTTACTAACTAAAACAGTATAAAAAGGATAGTTTATTTACCTGTGCAAATACTGGTCATATGGCAACAGCGCGTGCGTTTCAGCTCCGTAGAAGTTCGAGTACCACACGCCAAGTAACGCCAAGATAACAGGAGCCTGAAGAAAAAACCTACAGTTAGCTATGTATCAATCAACTCAGCCTATCGCAGTCCACTGCTGGACATGGCCTCTCCCAGACTGCGCCACAGCACCCTGTCCTCCGCCTTCCGCATCCAGTCTACCCCAGCCACCTTCTTTAGGTCGTCCGTCCATCTAGCTATGTATGCAAGGTCAAATTAAGGTCATGCCTCGAATTCCTGCGTAGCTATTCACAACCACTCGATACGGTTCCGTATCGTATCGAACATTAATCAATGTTATCGTAGGAGTCCTCTAAACGCTGTGCACAAGTTCAAGATCCGAAAATTTTCACAGTTTAATGATTCATTTTTCCAACGCCAGATAACTTTATCGGAGGAATAATTTTGAATTTTTGACAGTTCCTCCATACAAAAACTGTCAGACGTCAATTTTATTGCACGAATAAAAAATATCTGTCGATTGAAAAATTCCCGTATTCAAATAGACGACCGCTATTCTTCCGACAGCTGTTTGCTGTCGGGGGCAAGGCAAATCCGCAGGGTAATTGCGTAACACACTATCAGTAGCGATGGGTTTCATTTTGACAGTTCAACAACGTTCATTGCGTTATTTACGTTGTCGAGCAGACACATTTGTCGAACATATGGAGTAATGGATTAGCAATATGCTTCAAAATGATTCGAATTGAACGTAATCGTGTGTTACGCAATTAGGGCGCTGGTTATCTAAATGTGTCATTTTCGATACAATAGCCTGTCGGATGATTGTAAATGAATTTTTGACAGATATTCCATACTACTAATGTCAGACGTCAAATTTATTCCACAGATAAAAGATATCCGACTTTGGTAAAATCACTCCATAATGGGGTATCCGTATAGTTTGAAGTACATGACTGCTTATAACCTTTTTAAAAACAAAGAAAGATAACAGAGCGCTTTTAAGAGTTTAAAATATTCTTACGTTCTTCTCAAGCGGCGCGGTGGTGAAGTGCTGGTCCATGAAGCTGGCTCCCTCCAGCAGCTTCTCGAAGTTATCGTAGCCGATGTACAGCGAGATCGACAGACCGATAGCTGACCACAGCGAGTACCTGAACGAATCAAAAAATTGGTGACAGTTATCGTGAAGTTTCTAAAATCTCGAAACACTGCAGAGTTAAAAATTACACGCGAAATATGGAGGCAGATCTTTTCATTGGCATATTTTCTCTTGTTTTTTTTTTACAATTTGTAGTTCAGTGTCACACAACTTAGATTATTTTTTATATTTTTCTGATAACTATTATGATTTGACCTATTACCCGATTCCTGGTTGACGTCGACTTCTGGGACACCCTGTATAGATTTCATGCGTGACCGCAATTTTGAAAAATAAACAGGTCAAGTGCGAGTCGAACTCGCGCACCGAGGGTGACGTAGAAAGTAGGTACCGTCGTGACCCCTAACTTCGTCTGTGAACACTTACTTCGCCTATTTTAAAGAAAATTAAAATTTACCTTGTAAATAGTTTATCACGGGATTTTTTTTTATGTACCTACCTAAGTGAAAATTTGCGGTTTTCGGATTTTTTTCCTTTACTTGTGCTACATGAACTTGCTTCTTGTCAAACATGATTCTAGGGCAACGGAAAATACCCTATACATTTTGATTCCCTTGATAGTGTCGAAATATACGTTTTTTGCGGCAAAACGGCCGTATCTTTTTTTACGTAAACATAGAAGTTTGATTTTTTCACGGCTTCAAGGGACCTGAATATATGGTTTTAATTTCAACTCGTTACCTCCAGGCGTTCCCGGGTCTTGACAGACAGACAGTCGGACAACAAAGTGATCCTACAAGGGTTCCGTTTTTCCCTTTTGAGGTACGGAACCCTAAAAAGTCTAAAATATTATCGTACCTGCCACCGACCCAGTCCCAGAACCCGAACATGTTGGCAGCATCGATGCCGAACGCCGTCACCTTCTCAGCGTTCGTCGACAGAGCCACGAAATGCTTCGCTACCGCTGACGGCTAGAACAAGATTATTTTAGTGATGAGCTGAATTTAAAATGTACTAGCTGCGCCCCGCGGTTTCACCCGCGTAAATGTCGATTCCGTGGGAATATCGGGATAAAAAGTAGTATATGTTAATCCAGGGTGTCAGCTACCTCCATACAAAATTTTATCAAAATTGGTCCAGCCGTTTGAGCGTGAAGAAGTAACAAACATATAAACACACACACACGCACTCACAAACTTTCGCCTTTATAATATTAGTGTGATAGTGTGAGTCCTTTCCCGGGACTCAAACTATCTCTATACCAAATTTCATCTAAATCGGTTCAGCGGTTAAAGCGTGAAGAGGTAACAGACAGACACACTTTCGCATTTATAATATTAGAATGGATTTTCTAAAAAAAAATCGGTCAGTTGGACACACAAATTGAAAAAACATTAGGACTTACATCCTTTGCAGCTTCCAAGAACCAGGTCTTCGCTGAAGTAGCGTTGGTGATGGTCTCCTGCGTGGTGTAGGTCTTGGACGCAATGATGAACAGCGCCGTCTCAGGGTTGAGGCGCTTCAGAACCTCCGCCATGTGGGTTCCGTCAATGTTGGAGACGAAGTGTACCTGCAATAGAAGTTATGTGATGAAGAATTGACTTAATGTTTTTTATGGGCCGCTAGAGGCCCGCGTCGGGACGGAACAATTAATCGATTCAAGGTTTTCCCAATATGACATTGAGACAAATGATTTTAATTATGCACTGATTTTTCCAACACCAGATAATTTTATCTGAGGAATAATTTTGAATTTTTGACTGTTCTTCAATACAAAATCTGTCAGACGTCAATTTTATTCCACGAATAAAAAATACCTGTTGATTGAAAAATCAGCCCTAAATAGAATTTGTATTAAATTATTTGTCAAATAAATAAACAGTAACTATATTTGTAGACTGAAATTTAAAAAAATGCAGGATACATCTTACACTCAGTTCTAACAAATTGTGGTGTAAGCATTTTTTTTATTACATAATTGTAAAGCTGTGCTTACCAAAGAGGTCGAAGATACTAATATTTGAATGTGGCTAAGTAATAACAGCTGCACGGGTAGTTATATCAGGTTAAGCTACGCTTGCTGCGATTAGTCTGTGGATGGGTGACCATCTTTACATACCGAGACCCCTCCGTGCCTCGGATAGCACGTTAAGCCGTTGGTCCCGGCTGTCATACGTGGATCTTTGACAGTCGTTACGGGTCGTCAGAATCCCGAAAGTCTGACAGCCAGTCTTACCAAGGGGTATCGTATTACCCAGTATCTGTGTGGTGGAGGTCAGGTAGGCAGTCGTTACATAACAAACTGATACTCAGCTGCATCCGGTTAGACTGGAAGCAGACCTGAACACAGTCGGGAAAAGGCCAGGCAGATGATGATGATTTGAATGTCTGGTGCTCCTAAGTAAATACAATAATTACCTTGAGATGGTTGGCATAAGGTTTGAGCGCCTCGGTGACCATCAGAGGGCCGAGGTCGGAGCCCCCGATACCGATGTTGATCACATCAGTTATTGTCTTGCCGGTGTACCTGGACAATATATGACAAGTTATACGAAGGGGTATGTAGATGTGTAAAGTAAAGCTACATAATAACAATTATGTTTAAGCTTATAAGGGTGTGAGGAATAGGGTGAAAGTTCACTCATCCTCCATAGTACCTATAGGGAGGATCCTCCGACCAGACGGGTATCGTGTCTGGTGGACAAAACCCGACGATTTTTTTTTTTGTTTTGTCGTCTCGCATGTCTGTCTGGTCTGGCCTGTGGGTGCCTCAATAAAAAGGCCAGCCAGAGTTTAAACAACTTAAAAACTAAGCGACTACACGCTAAGGGTACACCCTGTGAGGTATGGACCTCGGCTTAGAACGTCGCTGGGAGAGAGCAGCAAGGGACAGGCTGGATCGGAATTATTTAGCGACGAATTTAAAGCTACAGGCTCAGCTTCGCGGTCTGGCTCGAGCAAGGTTCGGGGCAGACATGGACTGCGGCGGCGGTCGGAACTTACCCTTTCCACTGTCCGCTGATAACTTGTCCAGAGAACTCCTTCATATGTGCGAGCACCGCGTTGACGTCAGGGGTGACGTCCTTGCCTCCCACCAGGATGGGACGGTTCTGTCGGTTGCGGAGAGCGATGTGCAGCACCGCTCGGTCTTCAGTGAAGTTTATCTTTTCACCTGGTGGGTAAGGTTATATTATTTTTATTGCTGAAAGGGCCCGGGCGCTCTTGATATCGATTACGCCTGATGGAAAGCGATGGATGAGGTCTATGATGGAACGAGCGTGCCCAGAAGATGCCTAAGGCACTGGAATTCCCACGCTTCGTCGAAACACAGTAGGCTGCTTGACGGACTCCGGTGGGAGGGTGGTCGCAAACCAGGCGGGCCGCGGGCTTTAGCCCTACCACCGCAAGGGAAGAATTGGCCAGTAAAATAAGGTGGTGGGTGTGACTGTCCAGGATGCGCCGAGCGCTCGGTTCAG
The DNA here is from genome assembly GCA_963082905.1 of Oligia fasciuncula. Classification (NCBI taxonomy): domain Eukaryota; kingdom Metazoa; phylum Arthropoda; class Insecta; order Lepidoptera; family Noctuidae; genus Oligia; species Oligia fasciuncula. The sequence goes on along the minus strand of OY720408.1, from coordinate 5,249,350 downwards.
TTGAGTAACTGGCGGAACAAACTGAAGAAGCCTCCTCGTGTGGCACACACGAGGAGGCTTCTTCATGCATCCCTAAAATTTATTTACCTACCAAGACCCCTCCATACCTTGGAAAGCAAGTTAAGTTGTTGGTCCCGGCTGTCATTCGTGGATCTTTGACACTCGTTATGGGTCGTGAGAAGCCCGAAAGTCTGACAACCGGTATCGTATTACCCAGTAACCGGGTAGTGGAGGTCAGATAGGCAGTCGCTCCATGTAAAATACCGTTATTCAGCTGCATCTGGTTTGACTGGAAGCCGGACCTAACATAGGCTAGGCAGATGAGGGTGGATTTTCAGTAAGGACAGGTACATTCTTAACCATTGTAGCTACAGGAAAGCGTTTTTAAGAGAATGTCCATAACTTTTTGAATAATTGCTAACTGTGTTCACAGATTTTTTTAATGGTACATCTAGCTAGAAAAACGTCAATTCTGATGTTTTATTTTATGATGCTAATTGATGCAGTTTCGTACATAAAGATAAAAATACTGCTTTACTGGACCAAAGAGTTTACAAAAGACAAAAAAAATATTCCATGCTTTCATTGCAATGCTTAATGGTTTAAAAATTAACATTACTATGTGAAGTGCAAATACCTGAGAACATTGCATCTCTGGCCTTCTCCACATTCCTGCTCTTAGCGAGGTTGAGGAGCAGCCCCCACAGCTGTTCATTGATGCGGTTCTTGGAGTAGTCCAGCAGGATCTCTCCGTCATTCGGAGTTGGGATCCGGAGACTGAATTCATAATAATAATTTGAGAAAAATATTGTATATGCATCTATGTAATATGTAAATTTAGTAGCAATAAAATTTAAAAAAAAATTATAAATAAAAAAAGACAACACCTTTTTGGAAATAGTACCTACCCTATCTTTGTCTTTTTCCATACAAAGGACAATTTCTGATTCATGATATAAAATATAATATTAGTATAAAATTCTAAATACTTACATATATAAAATATTTATGTACCTATATTTATGCAGTTTTGATAATGACTCATTTTTAAAACAAAAATGTTTTGAATTTTTAATCATGAAACCACATTAATTTAATAGTGATTGGTAACATAAAAGATAATAATTGATTATTATCTACCCACAATAACTTGATAAATCAAAGTGACAGACATCATTGTATCATGAAGTAAACAATAATTGAGATTAATTTTAAATGTCATTGCTATCAAACTAAAACGGAAAAAATTACAACTGTACATCACTGTACAGTCACGAGCACTAATATGTCAACACTTGGCAACTTTAAATTGCGATTTTTTCACGAAATAACGAATGCAACGTTGAAATACGACAATATACATAAACCTATGGATTCGAAAATACTATGTTCCTCATAATATAAAATTTAATTCAAAAATAGAGGAGAAAATCGCCTTTGAATAAAGCCAAGTGTATACATACTTATGCTCGTGACTGTACATGCGCGACCTTTACAAGAACTTAGAAGTCGATGATATAACTTTACGAAACTTATCGAAACACAGAACAATAGCTAATTTAATCTATTAAATATTAATAGGACTATCAACTAACTTAAAAACCGACACGTTTTTATTTATATTAGCAATAGAAAACATGATAAAAAGCTACAAGCCTGAATTTGTTGAAGCGATCGGCATCTTGCTGGAATAATTGCTGAATATTTATCTTATCGGCGTTAGCATCGTAGAACTTTTGGATTTCCACGTATGCTGGGTCCTGTCTCAAATTAATTTTGGGATCCATGATTTTCAGTGAAATTGAACAGGTTCTACGCGAGCGGCCGCTGAATAACTGTATTATTCTTGATAACAAACGTCTTTTTGACATTTCAATGTTATTTGAAGGTTATTCGCGTTTTGTTTTTGGTCTTGCATTATTAAACTTTCTGTTGTTTTCTGAATAATGTAGGGTAACATTAGAAAACAGAAATAAACTTATAAGTAACTAGCAGCGACCCGCGCTTTCACCCGCGTAGGTTTCGATCCATTGGGAATATCGGGATAAAAATCCTATGTCCTTTCCCGGGACTCAAACTATATACCACACCTTATCTAAATCGGTTCAGCGATTTAAGCGTGAAGAGGTAACAGACAGACACACTTTCGCATTTATAATATTATTATGGAAGTCATCATAAACAGCCTATAATGTTCCCACTGCTGGGACACAGGCCTCCTCTCTGTGAGAGGGAGTGAGCCGTAATCCACCACGCGGGCCCAGTGCGGTTTGTTAGATGTCACATTGTCTTCGAATTTTTGGTTCTAGAACATGCCGGTTTCCTCACGATGTTTTCCTTCACCGTTTTGAGAGCAGTGGTGATGAAACAATTTACACAAAGTAAAGCGCTTGTCGGGGTTCGAACCTGCGACCTACAACTCATAAGTCGCAGCCATTACCACTTGGCCACCACTGCTCTCTATATATATAATTATGGAAGTATGGCTATGTAATTAAAGTAAGTACTTCAATTATTTACGTTTAAGAAAAGACTGACGGTGATTTAGGGGGCATGAGTGAGCCATACGGGACTATTGAACATGGGTTCTGGTTCAACGTTATTGACTTTATTGTGTCTAAAGTGTTACATGCTCTGTGATTGTGCCTTTCAATTAGGAACAGGGGTGCAGCTGCCGGATGTATAGGTGGCCGATCGAAGAGTTCACGAAAAAACTCTTCGACTAGCTCTTGGACTATACCTTACGTCCTTACTAATTGAACTCATTATATCTCCTAAATTAAGACCCGATTAAATCTGTGACTTGGCGACTGATTCCGACTAATTGGAGACAAAATATGGGAGAAAACAGATCTTCGCTAGGTGCCCTAGTTTTTGAGATATAAATGTGGCCCTTCACATAAAAATCCTGAGCCGTGCCGATGCCGATAGTGGGCGCCGGGCCTTAGACAACTACCTCCAAAGTTAGATGTTTATTTTATTATATTTCACACTATGACAGGCAAAGTCGATGTCGACCATTCTGCAAATGAAAGTTAGTGTTACAACCCGCAAGAGTTAGCTAACAAGACAGTTACAGTCCAGCCGTTGAGAGAATGAGTTCCTGACACCTGTCAGTGCGACAATTCTAGTAGCAAATAAAGATCAAATTCGCAAAACACATATTCGTTTGTATGAAACTGACAGGTGTTAAAAACGCATTATTTCGTCGGCTATATACGTAGTATCTGTAAGTAGTCTGTGGGCTGTAGTGATTGAAGATTTTAAGTATTACCAGTGTAATAAGGACGAAAGTGTTGCAAGTTAAAATAAAACAATAATAAATTAAACTTAACTTTTTATTATAATCACGTGAAGTTATAATCTTTGAAACTTGACAAAAAATAAACGATCCTATATATTTTGTTCGACCCATATAATTATTAAGACACAATTAATTACGACTTTCCACCGTGTTTTACATTTTCTTTATATTTTTCGTCAAGTTTTTCTAATGTATTAAGTTAGTATAATAATTATATTGTTGCACTAAGATCTAAATACAAAACTGATGGATGCTCATACTTATTTAAACATTTCTTTGATAAATATTTTTCATAGTACAGACGCCAGCACTTCAAGTTACCCGAAACTGTCAATTTTTTTTTCAATTAACTTTGAACCTTATGCTTCAGCGATAAAGTTGAAAATTTATTAAAGAAATTTGACAGATTGTAGTAGCTTGATGTGCTGGCGTCTGTACAACAAGGTCGTTGAATAATGGGTGGTCGTAATATAGCCTGTCCGAACTCCCACGCATGTTCTCTCACTCACACTCGACTCATGAGTCGAGTGTGACATGTCACCATTCATCACCTGCCTAGCCTTTTCCCAACTATATTGAGGTCGGCTTCCAGTCTAACCGGATGTAGCTGAATACCAGTATTTTACATGGAGCGACTGCCTATAGACCTCCACAACCCAGGTACTGGGTAATACTATACCCCTTGGTAAGACTAGTTGTCTTGTCAGACTTCCGGGCTTCTGACGACCCGTAACGACTGTCAAAGATCCACGAATGACAGCCGGACCACCGGCTTAACGTGCTTTCCGAGGCACGGAATGGTCTTTGTATGTAAAGATGGTCACCCATACACGGACCAACCGCGGCAAGCGTAGCTTAACCTGATCGACCTGTGCGACTACTATTACTTAGAGCCATAAGCCCTCCCGCCTCATGACACCATAGGGTTCCTAAAAAATGTTGTTGCGCAAGTTTCTGCGCAAAGTTCGGACCGACCATGACTCATCAGCCGTATTGTAGTCGTTGCCAAAATCACGAGTGTGCACGAAATACGACTTTAACGTTATTGACATAAGGTTTAATTTGCAATGATCGACACGCTCTCGTGAAATGCATCAACTTTATCATACATATTATATCCTATAATATCATGGATTATTTAAGTAAATGTTGATAGTAACGTCATTTTTATACTAGTTCTAACAAATGAGATAATTATAATATTATAATTTATATTTCAAAATGATAAATTGCGAGATTCTGATGAGACTGCCATATCAGTTTTTTGTTACGAATTGAATTAATGAAATAAATATGAATAATAAACATCAAAAAAAAAATTGGAGAAATAAAATAAAAAATAATGATAATACATTTTTGAACATGGCAATCCGATCTCAATCGCGCGGAAAAAAAAACTAGCTCTCATATTTTAAAAAGTTGATTAAATTACTAAAGAAATATTTCAATTAATTATTATACATTTCTATACATGACAAGTTATTATTAATAATGCAAAAACAAAGGAAAAAATTAAATAGAAATTAGAAAAATAAAGGTTTTTTTTAATAGGTAATCAAACGTTTATCATTATTCATTTTCGCCCTCCAACTAAATTTTTTTTTATGAATGACCATCATTTTAAGGCTGGGTCTAAACCAACGGCTTTCGCTTCAAAAAACCATCGTCATCTCAATTTTTGAGCAAAACATTTATTAATAACAATTTATTTGTCTTTGAAATATTAGATTTTTTATATATTTTCGTCCCCTCATTCAATGCCATATCCTTAAATTATTGATTTGCTTTACTGGCCAACGGAGTAATTGGCTAACACACTATCAGTAGCAATGGCTTTCATTTTGACAGTTCAACAACATTCATTGCGTTATTTACGTTGTTGGGCAGACAAACTTTTCGTACATAAGAAGCAATGGATTAGCAATATCCTTCAAAATGATTCAGATTGTGATTCATAATGGGTTATGCAATTAGGGTGCAGGCTTCGCTTGCCAATTAGAACCCCCATCATACAAGACATACATTTAGTTTTAAAGGCACTTCCACACCGCGAGCGTTTCACTTTATGTCCATCTTTCACTCGAAACGTCTGAATACAAAATGAAAAATGAATTCATTTGTGATTCAATCTAACGTTGAGCTCCTTGAGTTTAGAGTTGAGCTGCATGATTATTGACACGTGCACTGACTGGACAGGTCCACTCAATGTGTGTGGTTCTTTCCCCAAAAGACCATTTCAGACATCAATCTGCAATGGTCTTCACATGATCTGACCAAGATTATGTCTGGACTTTTAAAGGGTCTGTGACCTCCTGAGTTTTCTTTTCTTAATAAAATCATGCATCATCTATCGATATTGGATTTCGGCACTCGGTATCTTTCACTCGCCAACCGTATGATAAAAATTAAAATTATAAGGAGCAGATGAAAGTTCATTCCTATATAATTTTCTCGGTGTCGTGTGAACATAAAATGAAACAAAAATTAACGTCTAACGCTTTAGCAATCATTCAAACGTTCGAGCTGTAGCTTTCGCAACGCGCACAAGAGCTCGCGAATGTATTTTAGTGAACGAATGCTCGCGTACGAATGCTCGGGATGAGAAGTACTTTGTTAAATGAATTCATTTTTGTTAGCAAGTTTGACGATGAAGGCACAAAAAATGGCTGTCTTTGTACGATGTGTAAAACTAGTGTTTTGTTTTTTTGGAAAATATATTATGAGCGTTTACGCCGTACAGCATTTCATAAAAACTTTCAAGCCCTTGTTTTTCGAAATGAATGAACCGATTTTAATGACACTTCGTACGCATAAGCAGGATACAAGGGTCTAAAAAAAAAAGTTACTGAAGAACATTTTCGAAAAATAGTGTTACAGCCAAATTAGACCGATTTTAAATATTCCATAGAAACAGAGATTTCCGGTTATCTTTTTTTAAATAAGACATTTCGAACATTTTCTTTTAGAACTATGTATCCTGCTTATGCGTATGAAGTTTCATTAAAATCGTTTCGTTCATTTCGAAAAACAAGGGCTTGAATGTTTGTATGAAATGCCGTACGTACGGCGTAAACGCTATTAAACCTTTTTAGTCAATTTTAAGGACTTTAATTTGGGAATCTATATTCAACACGAGAAATATTTCAACTCATTTCCATTTCAAAAGTATTAATCCAATTCATTCAGTCCCATAATACCATACTAAAAAGAACCTTATAACATTGTAGTAAGGATACATTTCCCATAATTCTCGCTTTAAAAGATGTTAGTAATCATAATTCAATTGTTTCTTCAGTCCCGTCCTGCCAACCTAAAACGCATCTTACTACAGCTTGTTTGCTACACCAAAACAAACCTTATCACAGCGTGATAAAGACGCGTTTCCTATGAAGCGCCACGCCGACGGCGAGCCAGATAAGCATGGCGGTGGCGTGTGTGGCCAGTAGTTGAGCGTGAGTGGGAGAGGGGAGCGCCCAGTGGAAGGGGAAGTTGCGTTTAAGAAGTTCGCTTCCGATGTAGAGGAAGAGGGCGTTTTGACCTGTAGGAAAGTAAAGATATAAGTAAATGATTTGTAAAAAATATTACTTTAATGCGGTATCTGGAACAAGGTACACCTGGCTTCACAAAGGTAACTAACACGCTTTCAAATCTATTATGTTGCAGCTGCAACACAGAGCTGTCATTGATTCACAGATAAAAAAACAGTAAAATAGACAATCTATTGATATAGAGATTCGCTAATTACTGCCTAAAGATCAGGGATTTGTCAAACCCTCATGGTTAGGGTCAGTGCCCCAAAGGGATCATTTCTAGTCATTAGTGGCCCTTATGCCGAAATTAGGAATATTGCACCCCAATAATAGGTAACTCGTGCCCGAATAAGGGACGTAATTCCTAAAATAAGCTTAACTTTTGACGGCACGGTTGGCGCAGTGGTTAAGCGATTGACTGCAGCTCTGCGTGTCGCGGTTTCGATTCCTGCACGGAACAAATATTTGTATGACCTACAAGTAGTTGTTCCGGGTCTGGCTGTTTGTGTATGTGAGTTTAAATGTTTGTAAATGCACCCACAATACAGGAAAAATTACAAGTGTGGGGCAAAGTAAAAAAAAAAAACTTACCAGCATAATACAGCGGCCTGCCTCCCCACTTGGTCTTGAGATCCACAATGAAGTACAGAGCAGCTTGTATGAACAGCGCCATCGATGCTGTCACCAGACAGTACGACACCGACCACAGATTCTTGTTCACAGGTATGGGACCTCCGTTCTTCGAGAACATGGATAAGGCTCCGCCAGCGATTCCGAAGATTAGGGACCAGAATACCCAACGCATTATGCGGGCCCTGAGAACAAAAGATTTACAAAGTCCTATCTCATTTTTCTAATTTTTCAGCTGATCCGAGTTAGGACAACTACATTTTTCTATTCTTGATTCTTTACATTTTTCACCAACCGTCGTACCTCTATGTTATTTGGATCTCGAACAATAACCATTTTATAAGGCAACAAAAGGTAAAGAATCACGAATAGACAAATTATAGCGTTTTGACAATGTAGTTATAGACAAAATGTAGTTGTCCTAACTCAAATCAGCTAAAAAATGAGATAGGACTTTTAGTCATGCGAGCGACGATATTGTAGCTGTATCTACAACGCCACATGCGAACAACGCGTCATACTGACGTCACGCAAATCCTGCATCGCGCAAGCAGAGTTTACCGCGCAACTAGCTTATATACAACGGCCCGACATGAATCATCGGGCCGTTGCCCGCCAGACACAACACCCGTCTGGTCGGAGGATCCTCCCTTTTCTATAGGGTATGAGTGTACTTTACACCCTGTTCCTCATACCTCTATAATATTACCTAGCAAGATTATAAGCCAGCATGAGCCTCGTAGCGTGCGCGCCTGCCTGCACGACCAGCACTCCTGACAGAATGCCCAGGATGCCCTCAGGGTTATGTGGGTTATGTGGGACAGTTGTGTGGTACATATTGACCATAATAATATAATATATTACCTAGCATGATTATAAGCCAGCATGATCCTCGTAGCGTGCGCGCCTGCCTGCACGACCAGCACTCCTGACAGAATGCCCAGGATGCCTTCAGGGTCGTGTGGGATAGTTGTCTGGTACATCTTGTGGAAGGTACCGCGTTGGTACAAGTGGGCCTCGCCTAGGATCACTCTGAAATAGAAACACACAGATTAAAATACATGACTATCATAAGATTTTGATATCAAAGGGACAGACTACGAATCCCGGTGCATCGGGAAAAGCAAGGGGGTGCGCAATTTTGCTGAGAGTGATGTAGCGGTATCTACAACGCCACATGCGAACAACGCGTCATACTGACGTCACGCAAAATCCTGCATCTCGCAAGCAGAGTTTACCGCGCAATTAGCATAGATAAAACGACCCGACATGAATCATCGGGCAGTTGCCCGCCAGACACAACACCCGTCTGGTCGGCGGTCCTCCCTTTTCTATAGAAGATGAGTGAACTTTACACCCTGTTCCTCAAACCTCTATGATGATTGATTATTTCAAACATCTATGCAACAAGATATAAGCAAGTTTAAAAAATATGGAAGTCACGTGATCAACTTTGAACGTTAATATCTTGGAAACGTGACACTTTAACATAAACGTGACACTTAAATATGGAAGTCACGTGATCAACTTTGAACGTTAATATCTCGGAAACGTCACACTTTACGGGGTTCGGTCTCATTATGTTTTCTGTTTGCATTGATGTCAGCTATCGATATAAATTAGTAAAATGCGAGGCCGCCATTTGAAAAAGAATCATCAAAATGGCTGACAGGTGGGGATGCCATGGACCTTAAAGCTCTTTGCCTAACTCGGGGATCGAACTCATGATCCCACGATGCAGTAATAAATAATGTGAATATAAACAGTACCTGTCTATGTAGCCAGCGATGCCCGCAGTACAGTTCTGTAGCGAAACGTTGCTAACAGCTGACAGGTGTAACCCTCCGGGGCCCATGTAGCCGCGAGGACAGCCTGGTGCGGGAACCAGCAGAGTTATGCACACCTGCGGTTACGAGTTATGAGTTATGGTACTTTCAGATACACTTTCGGATATGTTCTGTTTTAACAAATGTACAATACGACCGACGTAACCTGGCGGGCCTGAACATAGGCACTAAGAACTTTCGCGCATGTTCTCTCCCTCGCACTCGCCTCATCATGTCACCATTTGGTTCCCAAAAAATCTTACTACTTACAAGTTACGTCAGTCGTATTGTATGTACTAACAGTAGTGTTTACAGAGTCAACGTCAGACAGCACCTGTCTGGCGTTCATGCTGAAATGAACCGTTTTGGCGCAGCCGTGGCCCGTGAGGTTACACTATTGTTGTTTGAAACATTATTTTTATTTTGTTAATTTTGCATTTTGTTTCACGAACTGTGTCCAAATAAATTGTATTCTTTCTTTAGGATGTTTATATACTTAATTACTAACAAATTGTATTGTATTATGTGTTTTTATTCGGCGTTTTTGCCTTGTGGTACGGAACCCTTCGTGTGCGAGTCCGACTCGCACTTGTTAAATGTGCACAAACTTACTCCCACTACGCCAGAACCTTGTCAAGTTCCGTGTGCCTGTACACGGCAAAACATTTAAGATGATTGAACATCGCATCGTCGCGAAGTTGTTAGCTTTCAGGGATTTTATCAAAAACATTTCGAAGAGTATGAGTTGAAAGTGCATCGTTTAATTTTAAGCCTTACCTGTATGGAAACAAGGACCAGTGTGGCCAGCCATTGTTGCCAACCGGCGCTGATGTCACGGAACAGAGAACGACCTGGGAGAGGAGACAAAATACATTATTTTATAAGAAAAAAAGATTCAAGATTGTAATTATTTTGAAGGAAAAGTGGTCATAATGTTCCCACTGCTGGGTCTCAAGCGTGGGCCCAGTGCAGGTTGGTGGATGTCACAAGTCTTCGAATTTTTGTTTCTTGGACATACCGATTACCTCACGATGGTTTTCTTTGACAGTTTTTAAGGCAGTGGGTGATGGACCGGTCGACGTGGTGGATTGGGGGAACCATAGGCCTCCTTCAAGCATCAATTGCTGCGCATAGGTCCAGCAGTCGGCGTCGTATGTTAGACTAGCTTCCACCCGCGACTTCGCCCGCGTGCCTATGTCCTTACTCACATACCCAGACAGATAAAAATGTGTTTTTGTTATAAGTACCGAATATATTTTTGTAAAAAGCAGTTTTGACATTAAAAACAGACCCTTAAATTTTATTTGTATAGAAAAAAAATGGGTTCAAATGTGTTCCATGTTTATAGTACTGTGCCAAATAAAGGTTTTTTTTTCTTTCTCTCGGGTGAATGATGACGTCAAGGTCTTACCTGGTGTAATATTCTGGCTGGTCCTCATAAAGGCGCACTCTAAAGCGCCCACGATGAAGTACATAGCTGCCAGTCGTTGCAAGACTCCGGGGAGTCGCACGTCTACCCAAGAAGAGTATGGAGGACCCAGAATTACGCCGATCAGGGATAGCAGTAGAGATCGTTGTGCCACCTGGAAAGGGATGAATGGCGTTAGTGGTCAATCTGACTCATGAATAGGGAATATGCATGTATTTTTTTTTTTACGTCGCCATTTAATAGTAAAAAAATATTCAATTTTAATAGCAACTGAAAGTAGTTAAAAAAAAGTTAAAATTAGTCAACCGACCGACACGGACACCTTAAGGCGGATACACACATTGCGAGGCATGCGCAGCGCACGTTCACATTCGTGGCGAGGCACGCTTCCACATGCCTATAAGAAAGTCCACACATTGCGAATCATGCGATGAGTGCCGTGCGCTGCGCTATCTTTTCTTCGTCAGTCACAGTCCGTCAGTGACAGTCGTGCCAGCGACACGAAGTCGTGTCACTGGCACGACTGTATTTTAGACCTTGTTGACCCAAAACTTTGCCACTTCCACGGCGATGTCGGTGGCAGGGCAGAGGTCACTTTGATTGCTTGTTTTCGGACACAAAGGGCAGGATAGGAGGTGGAGCATGGTTTGCGACACAGCTCCACAATCACACCCTACTGCCGTTCCGTCAAGATGGCCCCACAGGCACAACATCTTAAAATCGACAGCGTCTCTGTCAGGAACCCCGACCGACGCGACGCCCGTTGCAAGCTGCGGCAGGATACTATTTCTCCTCCTACTTACTATCTACCACCAAAGGAGCATTACACCCTGCAGGGTGTAACCATCCGTGGTCCACTTGGAAGTCTTAACCTGGTCGATCGACCTGTGCGGCTGTTATTTATTAGCCACTATAATCATCACGACATGATAACTAATATTAGGTTTTTTTATAACATTACCTGCTGCAGCGCCTGAATCCTGGGCAGCGAAGTCCGAAGCCTGGCGTTGAGCGATAGAACGAGCGCCTCTCCCATGGCGAAGGCGAACCATGGGAACACCACGTCTGCCACCGTCAGTCCGTTCCACACGCTGTGCGAGAACACGCCGTAGCCACCGCCGCCTGCGTTCACGAAGATCTAGAGGAGATAATGATAAGGTTTATAAAGAAACTAGCTACGCCCCGCGGTTTCACCTGCGTGAGTGTCGATCCCGTGGAATATCGGGATAAAAACTATCCTATGTCCTTCCCCGGGATGCAATCTATCTCTCTGCCAACTAGCTTCATCTTTCCGACTGACCGACCCCTTGACAATTCAAAAGTGCCTGTAATTGGTTTAATTGAAATAAATACTTTTACTACATCCAAAAAAAAAATGCACTAGCCTACGCTGTCCCTCTCCTGGGCAAAGGCCACTCCTTTCACGAGTTTGAGTTTGCCAAATTTTATCCAAATCCGTTCAGTGGTTAAGCGTGAAAAGGCAACATACAGACAGACAGACAGACAGACCGACAGACTGAGTTACTTTCGGATTTTATAATATTAGGATGGACTTTAGAGGTATGAGGTGGAAGGAGGGACGACAGTTCTTGATCCTCCGTAGAAAAGGGAGGATCCTCCGACCAGACGGGTGTTGTGTCGTAGGGTAATGCCCGGTTCTTGTCAGGTTTAAGGCTCTCCTCCACAGGCGCGTTTTTCAATCTGCCTAGACATTTCCTAACTATGTTGAGGTCGGCTTCCAGTCTAACCGGATGCAGCTGAATACCAGTATTTTAGATGGAGCGTCTGCCTATCTGACCTCCACGAGTCACAACCCAGTTACTCGGTAATGCGATACCCCTTGGTAAGATTGGTTGTCAGAATTTCAGGCTTCTGACGACCCGTAACGACTGTCAAAGATCCACGGCTGTCAAAGATCCACGAATGACAGCCGGGACCAACGGCTTAACGTGCTTTTCAACGCACGGAGGGGTCTTGGTATGTAAAGATGGTCACCCATCCATGCACCAACCGCGGCAAACGTAGCTTAACCTGATCGATCGAACCGTGCGGCTGTTATTTATTAGCCACAAGCCCCTCATAATAATATACGACGTAATATAATACGATTATCCTTATTAAATTTTGATAAGTCTTATAAAACACGATAAGTACCGCATTTTATTATTATTTCTAGATAGCAGTTTCCCTTTGTTCATTTAAAGTTTCCCTTTGTTCATTTAATTTTAACATATTTAACATCACGCTATGACCCTTAGGAGCCGAGCAAAAAGATAAAATGTCAGAAAGAACGCTTATCAAAAACGAAGTAATAGCACGGGCAGGCGATGAGATGCGACGGGGTGGGTCGGGGGAGCAAGAAATTTCACGCGGACGAAGTCGCGGGCAGAAGCTAGTAACAACTAAAGTTCATACTTAGGCTGCCTTCCGAATTACGATATAATCGAATTGAGCGTGCTTACATTCGTTCCGAATTTGCGTGAGCGCGATTACGATGTCCCGTGAACCGTCATAGATGACGTCATGACATGCGCCATCTTGCGATAACGCCGACCATGCCCTAAATTAATATCACCGTGAACGCTGTCAAAAATTACAGTTGTGCTGTTTTTAGTCGAATCATATCTTTACACCAACGTGGCATTTTCGAAATTGTTCTTCTGGCTAGTCGCCACCTAGCCAAAGAAGACGAAGAAATTTGTGGTGTATACGCAAATAAATACTGTAGGTAATCCTACCATGAGTTTTCAAGTGAATATTGTTTTGACGTTGAGCGAGCACTGTGGGCGCGTTCACGAGCGTTTCGATTTGTTGACAGCTCTCAGCTGTCATAATCGTGATATTTAAATCGGAACGCAAATTATTGATGTGAACGCTGTGAGCGATTACGGCATAATTCAGAATGCGCCCTTACATGCGCTGACGCACTACATCTAAGGACCAATTTATTCTCGTAATTAAAAACATTTAAAATCTAGTCGCAAACGCAATCTCATCTCAGCGACAATCAATGTCAAAAACTTGAAAAAAAGAGTAGGAAAATTAGAGGTATTTTTGACAAATTGAGTCCGAGATCAGACTGTGCACGTTCTTAAAATTACGAAAATTTCTCCTCTATTTAGTCTCAAGTTTGTAGTTTTTTTTTGTTAACTTACCATAAGAGCGATAGCGAATCCTCTGAAGATGTCAAGGGAGCGCAGCCTGGACCGGGTCGGTGATCGTGGGATGCTGGCCTCAGTCGTCAGGACTCGGGTTTCGGAACCAAGCTCGTTGTCTTCTCTGAAATAACACGATGACACGGCTGTATTTCTCAAAGGGGTATGCAGAGACGGAAGCACATCAAGCTACTACAATCTGTCAAATTTCTTTAATACATTTTCAACTTTATCGGTACAGCATTAGGTTCAAAGTTGATTGGGAAAATTTTACAGTTTCGGGTAGCTTGATGTGCTGGCGTCTGTACGTTTCGAGGCTAATGTATAAGTTCCAAGTAATAGAGGGGCCTATTGACATCCTCATCAGCATAGACGGGGCTCAAATCCAAACTTTCTGGGCTATGGCTTTATGACTATTTGCGAATGGATCCCAATGTAGACTTTTTAAGTGAAAACTTCTTTAGGCGCGTTGGACATTTTTTGAGATGGGAAAAAACCATTGAACTCGCGACACTGTTACCGTAACCGACACCGCGGTACATTCGGATGTGTTCGGCTGTCCTCGGGATGTACTCGGTTTTAATGTATATCCGATATGTCAGTGAGTAATGGCTAAGTATTGTGTTTTGTTTATAGGACGATTAAAAAAATACACACGTAATTGTTCAAGTTTCTTTGTGCTTTTTCAAGTTTTCACTTCTGTCGGCACTCCTGGAGTGCCACTGTTTTTTTTTCAACATGGGAATCAAAACCAAAGTACCTTATCGTAAGGTACTTCACACATAGAATCAAAAGTTCTTAAAATTTAACAGACAGTCGTGTTGCTAGCGAGTTCGTTTCGCCATTTCTTCTTCCCAGCAGTTCCCAGATTAATCAATAGTAAATGATGAAGGATGGGTTTCCTCGTTATTTTGAGAGCAGTGGTGATGAAATATTTTACAATTTTAGGTACATAATAAGAAAGTAATTTGCAAATACTAACCTAGCAAAATATCTAGCATACACCCGTCCAGCAACCACCCTCTTGCCGATACCCTTGATGACATACCACAGTGTTGCCATAGACAACAGAATAACTACCGCCGTCAGTATCGGTAGGAATGCCGCGTCCGGTTCCGCCGTCATCCGCGGGATGCAGAGATCTGTAGTCACGTCAGTGACGTTGAGAGTATACTGGCCATATTCGCCGAATTGGTAGAGGCCTGTAAAGAAAGAAAAATGATTTGAATTCCGAATGTTTTGATGGCAGCTGCGCGGGAAATTGACTAAGTACTCATCTTTAGTGCGGAAGGTGAGGACTTTCCAATGAATACGGTGGAGATCTGCCCAACTTGGGCAGAGCACAGCCGCGCCGTGTCCTCACGGCGGCGATCTCTCGCGTCCGGCCCTAGTCCAGGCCATGGTACGGAGCGAGAGTGCATGGGAGGCTATCGCCTCCTTCTGCGAAGCAGTAATGTTCGCGAAGGAGGAGGCGGAGCGCGTGAGGGAGAGGCAATCAAGCAGCTCGCCGTCCGGTAAGGACCAGACCCGGGTCGACGGCGCGTTGTGTTCCACGCACGCCTCAAAGAGATGTCAGCACTAACTGACGGGGTCCGCTAGGGCCGATGCCATCCAGGGTCGCGGGTTGTTTGAAAGAGATACCGTGGCCCTTGGCACAGGCAACTGAAGGAACGCGGGTGGGTTTTAGTCAGTAAAAGTCTGATACGCCCTCCCGCTCCGCCCAGAGCGGGAGAAGTTATTTGATGATTTCCCACCAAAAAAGAAAAGGACTTTCCAATGACATTGAATAGTAGACTTTATTATGAAAGTCATAAAGTGCAAATGAGCTCTCGCGACACCCGAGGGGCCGCTTGATGACTGCGCGCTGCGTTGATTTTCGTACAAATTTGCACTTTATGACACTTACCTATAACAAACTTTATTTCCTGTCATATGAGACCATCTGAATTTTTGCTGTCCCTATTGCGTAGGTAATAATGTAAACGTAACAACACCGCGGTGAAATTGGATACCTAGCCGAACAGATACCCAGATTTTTTTTTTATCATGTTAATTTATCTCACACATTCCTAGTGAAAAAACAAAAAAAAGTATTGAAATTAATTGAAATATTGAAAAATAGTATTGAAATCCTAAACAAAAAAAGTCTAGACTTGAGTATTCATTTTTAACCGACTTCAAAAAAGGAGGATGATCTCAATTCGGATGTTTATATTTTTTTTATGTATCTTCGGGCATTAGTCCGTCATATATGGATGGATTTCCAAAATTGTTTTTTTGTTCGTAAGAAGTTTACTACAATGTAAATATTATTGAATAATTAATTATTTTTAATTCAAGTAAAAATTTTTTTTTTTTTTTAATTTTAATTTTTACTTGAATTAAAAATATCATGTTACATTAATAAAAAAAATATCATTTTTATATTACCGGGAACATTAAATATCAGATCTGCCTAGCCCTTTCTAACTATGTTGGGGTCGGCTTCCAGTCTAACCGGATGCAGCTGAATACCAGTATTTGACTCTTAATTCTAGGAAACTTGGGGCAATTGTGTCATTACTTTTGACTGTGATTCTTAGAAATATTATTTAGGGTTAGGATTCCAAAGTGTAAATGAACAAAAATAATAAAAGTTAACCACAATAACCGAAAAATGGTTACAGATTGACCAAATTTTTAGGTTTTTCTTAAATGCCCATAATTTTCAAACTGCATGGGATAGATTTTTTTTCTGATTTTTCTCATGATGTTTACAATCAAACCTGTCGCCCCGTTTCGGCTTGACGTTGAGTTCTGGGACACCCTGTATATACAATATCCCAACATCAATTGTTGGGCAGTTGCCTACCAAACACGATACCCGTCTGGTCGGAGGATCCTCCCTTTTCTTTGGAGGATGAGTGAACTATACATCCTCTTCCTCATACCTCCAAAAGCTTGCAACACCACTAGGTCGACAAGGCAGTCTTTCATAGTAAATAGACGTACTAAAACCTCTATGTATTTACATACTTATCAAGGAGTATGAATCACGTGAGTGAACCTAGATAATAGGGTTATGTTTGAACATTATTGGATTACCTAGCTTCCTTATGCACTAGAGTTTAATAACACTGTAAAATGCACTTTACTCGGAAAAGATAAGGTTTAAAATTTACTGTGCATTGTATGTTTATGACTGTTCAATAAAGAAAAGTATAACTGTACTTCTTTTTTCAAAAACAGTAACTAAACAGAACAGACAGCTGTGCTGCTGGAGAGTTTGTTGTGCCACGTCTTCTACCCAGCTAAAGCACTAGGAAGTGATGAAGGGCGGGCGTTTTGGGGGCCTGTCTTATGTAGTTTTTGACGTTCAAAAAGTGCTGATTCTAAGCCTAGTTTGAATAAATGAGTTTTGTTTTTGATTTTGAATGGGTGGTAATTTTTTTTAGCCAATTAGCAATGGGGCTGGTTGTCCAGGATAACATTTTCAGAATTTCAAACGGACCAAAGTGCAAAAAATGGTTTCAAATAAAAAAAGCTACATTTTTAAGGCAAGTAAACTTGTACAGAAATAAATAATGGGAGAAAAACAGACACTAATAAAAACATTACAATAAAATTTTGTTGGAAACCATAATTATCTAAAATTCTGAATTCAAGTTTCCTGTTTCCCCCTAGAATTTACTGTTTATGTGTGGTGTATGCACATACACATGTACGTATGTATAGCGCGCGGCGCACGGGCCGCCGCGCGCGCCTCGTTAGTAATAAACCAGCTTGGATGCTACCTAGTTGTTTGATTGCCTCCCAAACATATCATTTGGCGACGAGAATAATTGTTTACCCGCGTGTATGTCAGAACATAGAAAATGAGTTTTATTGGATCAATAAGTGTATTTGACCATAAAAATCAAGAATGGCAAATATTTTATGGAAAATTAAACCAGTTTATGAAGCTGAATAAAATAGAAGGGGGAAACAAAGCGTCCTTATTACTCACGCATTTGTCAGATGAAACATATCGTCTGGCAAGGAACCTGGTTCATCCCAAGGAGCTAGATACAGTATTCTTCGAAGAATTAGTGTCGAAGCTCAGCGGTCATTTCAAACCCAAAAGATCGACTTTCGTAGACAGAGCCAAGTTTTATGACGCGGTAATATCCGAAGGCGAAAGTATCGAAGACTGGGCGGCTCGTTTGAGAGGACTCGCCGTATATTGCGAATTCGGCGAGGAGTTATTGGACACGTTGCTACGAGATAAGTTCATTTTAGGCCTAAGAGAAGGGCGTGAACGGGACCGTCTATTTGAGAAGGATTCGGCAACCTTAACCTTTACAAAAGCGGTGGAAGTAGCTCAACAGGCGGCATGCGCACGTGGAGCTCGCACCCATGTAATTGTGGATGGCGGGTTAGGAGCGGCGGCGATGAATGAAGAACCTGTCTACAGGGTTGGGCAGGCTCGCGAACGGCGAGATTCATCAGCGGCCACTACTTCGACTACACGTGGATCCGTTAACAGTGTGCGTTGTTCAGTGTGTGGTTATAAAAGTCACGAATCAGTGAAGTGCCGGTTTAAAAATTATACTTGCCAAAATTGTGGTGAGAAAGGACATTTAAAAAAAATGTGTAAAGCAAAAAGTGAAAAATCTAAATTGCATCACCTAGTCAGTGATGAACAGTCTCACAAATGTGAAGAATGTGACCTCTTCAATATGCGGTATGTTAATAATGATCCCATTATTATTTCAATAGAGATAAATAAATTAAAATTCGATATGGAATTAGATTCTGGTTCAGGTACTAGTGTAATTTCAGAAAAGTTATATCTACAACATTTTAAAAATTATAATTTAATTAAAACTGATTTGAGAATGTGTTTGTACAATGGGCATAAAATTGTTCCTTCAGGCTATTTCGTTTGCACGGTTTCATATTTAAACACGTGCCAGAACATTAGGTTTTATGTTATACCAAATGGCGGACCACCGCTATTAGGCCGTGATTTCATGACTAAGTTTAAAATATATTTTACTTCAAGTTCTATAAATAAAATCAATGTTGATAATCAATGTATAGGGGACGTGCAGCAGCTGTTAAATGAGTACCCTGACCTTTGGAAGGACGAATTAGGATGTTTTAATAAGTTCGAAATAGATTTTCAGCTCAAAGAGGGGGCGAGGCCAATTTTTTTAAGCCGCGTTCTATTCCCTTTGCCCTTAAAGATAAAGTTGAAGATGAGTTAGCCAGCCTCGTAGACTTAGGTATTTTAGTTCCTGTAAACTTTTCTGAGTACGCGACACCGATTGTTCCTGTATTAAAGGCGAATGGACAAGTAAAAATAGCTGGAGATTTTTCGTGTACACTAAATAAAATTCTAAAAATTGATAAATATCCATTTCCGCGCATAGAGGAGGTATTTGCTAAAATTGGGGGAGGGTTGCAGTATTCTAAATTGGATTTAAGTAATGCTTACAATCAATTCAAATTGTGTAGTTCATCACAGGATCTCACTACAATAAATACTCCTAAAGGACTATTTAAATATACCCGCCTAGTTTACGGTCTTGCTAACGCGCCAGCCATTTGTCAACGGGCTATGGAAACATTGTTAGCGGGAATAGAGGGCGTAACTTGTTGGTTAGATGACGTCTGTTGTACTGGTCCCACTCGTGAATTGCATTTGTGTAGGATTAAGGAAATTCTTAAAAGGATGCAGGATGCGGGATTACGATTGCAAAAGGACAAGTGCGCCTTTTTCCAGGACAGTGTCACGTACCTAGGGTACGTAATAGATAAAAATGGGCTTAGGACGTGTCCCAAGAAGGTAGATGCGATTTTAAAAGCGCCGCGTCCAACAAATGTCCTTGAAACCAAAAGGTTCTTGGGCGTCGTTAATTATTATCGTAATTTCGTACCAAATGCTTCTTCTTTATTAAACCCGTTACACACATTACTGCGTGCAGGCGTAACATGGCATTGGGGCGAAAGTCAGCAGAATGCGTTTGACAAAGTAAAGGAGGAGTTGGCCTCTGACCGGCTGTTAGCACATTTTGACCCATCAGTGCCATTGGTACTTACTGTGGACGCGGGGCCGTCGGGTTTAGGTGCGGTTCTTTCTCACGTTGATAACTTGATAATAAGGGCGGCGAGCGTCCAATTGCTTTTGCTTCAAGGTCGTTATCAGTTAGTGAGAAGGTATATAGCCAGATTCAAAAAGAGGCAACGGCAATCATATTTGGTGTAAAACATTTCCACCAGTATCTTTACGGTAGGCAGGAACCTTTCATTCTTAAAACAGACCACAGACCCCTTCTATCCATATTTGGAAAGAAAAACGGCGTGTCCGTAACGGCAGTGTTAAGATTACAACGATACGCAATTATATTGTCTGCATATAACTATGTAGTACAATACATAACTGCTAAAAATAATTTAATAGCAGATTATTTTTCTAGAGCGCCGTTACCTCAGTCACAACAAGGTTGTAAGGGGGGAAGAGGAGAATAAAGATATTCCTTTTCTATTTCTTGATGCCACTACAAAACCGGTTTCATTTGATGATATCAAGCAAGCCACTAAACTCGATACAGTGTTAGCTACCGTGGAAAAGTATATGAATCATGGTTGGCCACGTAAAATTACATGTCAATCCGTATTGCCTTATTTTTACTGTAGAACTGATTTGGAAATGAATGAGGGGTGTCTGTTTAGAGGGCATAGAATAATAATTCCAAAGATTTACAAGGACAGGATGTTAGAAGAATTACATTCGGCTCATTTTGGCATTGTAAAAACCAAAAGTGCAGCCCGCAGTAGAATGTGGTGGCCGGGTATTGATAAAGACATCGAGCGATGGATAGGTGAATGTAACGAGTGCTCGCGAGTTCGGAACGCACCGCCCCGCGCCGTTCCCGCGCCTTGGCCTCGCCCTTCTCAGCCGTGGTATCGTATCCACATAGATTACATGAGTTTAGGCCAGAGTGTTTATTTGGTTGTGATAGACGCGTTTAGTAAATGGCTGGAATGTATTCATATGAACAGCGGTACCTCCACAAATGCATTGATTATGAAATTGAAAGGCATATTTTCAACATTTGGAATACCAAACGTTATAGTATCTGATAATGACACAAAAATTCGGTCCACCGAATTTCACCAGTTTTGTAATAATAACGGTATTAAGCATTTAACTTCCCCTGTTTATCATCCTGCTAGTAACGGTCAAGCGGAAAATTCGGTAAAAACTTGTAAAAAGATGTTAAAATGTATTTATAGATAACAAAAGTATCTCACAGCGTGAAATAGACGAGAAATTACTGAGTTTTTTGTTTGAGTATCGTAACACTGTACATTGTTCTACGGGTATTACACCAGCTATGTTAATGTTTGGCAGAAATTTATGGTCTAGGTTAGATGTGATTTTACCATGTCAAAATGTAGAAATGAGTGATGATAAAGTTAAACTAAAATCAAGCAGAAATTTCCAAGTGGGGGAAGTTATATGGTGTAAATGGTTTACAGGTAGGAAAGCGCAATGGGAATCAGGAAAAATAATAAGAAAATTAGGTATAAGAGTCTTTGATGTGTACATCGAAAAATTTAATACTGTATGTAAAAGACATGTTGATCAAATTTGTAAACAAACAGGAAATGTTATAACTAAATCTATAGATAATTATTGTGATGAATATTTGCCAGCTGAGACTTCTGAATGCACGGAGTCCCGGCAGCAGCAGACAGTGTTGAGTATGCCTACGAATGGGTCATCACCCGCACCACCATACCCACCATCACCCACACAGTTGGCTATTCCCACAGAGGGAAATATATAAAGGTATATTATATCTAATTTCTCGATCATTTAACGCTGACAACTTGGTACGTTACTAAACTCGCTCTTGTGTAGACAGCCTTCCAGTTTATTAGTGTGATGGACGGGTAGAAGGGTTGGATGTTGTTGTGGGGGATGGGTTGAAGGAAACTGGAAGTACCGGGCTCGAACGATCTGCTGATGCGGTATCTTGTTGTGACAAACAAACAGAACCGGGCAGTGGGACGCCCGGACTGGGACGTTTAGTTAGGGAAAGAAAGGAAGTATGTTATAAAAAGTTCTTTTAAGTTTACCCTAATGTATGTATTATTTATTGTTTTAGAGTATTTAACGAGTAATGGTGGAGGAATGTGGTGTATGCACATACACATGTACGTATGTAGAGCGCGCGGCGCACGGGCCGCCGCGCGCGCCTCGTTAGTAATAAACCAGCTTGGATGCTACCTAGTTGTTTGATTGCCTCCCAAATATATCATTATGACAACTCTGGTTGACTAGTTTATGGTTTTTATTGGTGACTTGGTGGTACTGTAATTGAGCATACAATCAAAAACTATCAAATGCAAGAAATCAATAACATTTTATGGAGTGGAGTTGGGTTTCACCAGATGCTAGAGATAAAAATCTAAATGTATTTTTTATTACACAGCACATACGATATGCATACAATTATAATCTGAAATAAAACCTTTTTACTACAAAAAGATTCAAAACAATAATGCATGCAATAAATGCAATGCAGTTAACTTATTCCAATGGCAAAGGTATTACTCATCTTGCCAATACATAAAACCTACATACTGCTTACATATGTAACAATTATATCCATTCAACCAAAAAGTCTTTAGATTGGACCAAAGTAGTTACGAAATACTACTTTTACTGAAACTTTCACTATGCTACAGAAATGGGCAGCTGTGTGACTCATTCGAATTAAAACAAATAACAGATGCTATCATAATAAAATTAACAAAAAACCTTGATGATTGCATGTTTGCAAGAGTATTATAAAGTAGTAATCCCGTTTTTTTTTCTTGGAACGCATCATTTGGCATCATTCTAATTTTAAAACATCGTCAAGCCTGTTGTGTTTACCTACTATCGAACAAAGACAAAAGGTGGCGGAACAATAATATTTTAGCAAATAATGTGTCATGTTACACAAATGAATTTGTACTAACCATTGCATATTTGTCCATTGCCATTTCGCACCGCATACTTTATAGGGCTCCCTGTGTCCAAGATCACGGCACGAGTCTCCGGTATTTTCGCTTTCTCCAGCAAAATACATCCCTCACATTCCTCATACTGACTCCAAAAACTCACGGGTCGGTCCGTGATAATTTGTAAACAAGCTTGGTCAAATCGCAATGTCGAGCCATTGCAGCTCCGTATAAAGGACCCAACGTTCTCAAAACTACCGAACGACATTTTTTTGGGGGCCTCCTACATGAGTTTCGCGAAAACAACTTTAAAATCCAATTTAAAAACAAAGCAAATACACAGTCACAAAAAACATTAGGCGATTTGCGAAAATGAGAATGAAATTGAAACGTCAAAGTCGTGATTCATCATTGAATGAATGACAACTCTGCTTTTTTTTGTAATAATTGATACGAGGATTTTGGCATGCAAATTGTCGAGTTATGATTTGGATTTTGGATCAATAACTAATGTTATTCTGGTCTTATGCTTACTAAATATGGGTTTCATATATGTGTAGCTGTGTTTCTGCAAACTTTTACTCATAAAAGATGTAACCGGAAACCCCAAGGCTCATTTCAGAAAAGTTTAAGTATGCGAAATGGGATGTGGGCACTGACCTCCATAATATAAGTACTGTACTATCTATTACTTATATTATGGAGTACTTATATTATATTATCTATTCATCATACCCACATCCACTGACCTCTAGGTCTCTCACAAAAAAGAGGCCTATGTCCATAGAGTAAAGTAATATATGCCTATGTCCCAGCAGTGAGAACATTATGGCACATTTAGATTATGATTATGCCTCTTTCAAAGTCGAAATTGAAAGCAAGTTCTATTCATGTTTACTATTACCCGATATATTACTTTACTCTATGTTTACTATCTTGCTTGCTTTACTGTAGGGACTTTCACTTTGACAAACAAGTTATAAATTATGGTAAAAGAAACAGTCAATTTTAACTACACATTTAATATTCATGCAGAACATCACCTAGAAAATACTAAGGATGATTTCCACCACACGGATCGCATCGGATAGAATCAGAACGGATTTTACAATCTTTAAACCATATTAAATCGTGTATGTGTACGTACATACTATTTGAAGTCTTTATTACCAAGCCGCACACAGCAGCTTGACCACGGGCGTCGGGCGTCTTCCGCGACACGCGATCGTAGCCAAAAGTATGCTGCGACTCGCGATCGGCTCCGTTCGCCTGTCGACGTATCCGATCGAATCCTTTCGGCTGGCATCGATATGCTGCCGGACGCGGTCGGCTATCGCCGCATCCGTTCGTGTCCTTTCCGATCCGATCAGTGCGAGCCGTTTGGTGGAAATCATCCTTCACACTACACAGGATAACCAAAGAAAACATGTAACAAACGCCATAATGAACTAAATAATTGAATTTTTACATCGTCCGGTATAAGTATGGGACTGTCTCGCGTGTCGTGTTTCTCATAGAACCATTCCGGGAGCGACGATCGAGATTTGATAAAGTAGTGCCACTGCTTTCTTCCTAATTCCACTATCAGAACGGAGTACGGCCCTTTGAAATGTAACTGTAAAATAAAAGGACACCAAAACATGTTAAAAACTTATGCAATAAAAAGGGGTTTGTAAGAATTGTAGAAACTACAAAGCGCTGCGCCGTTCTGTAGTTTCATCCTACCACCATGGAAATAGGCGAGAGTTTATATTTTTATTAGAATATAGAATACAGCATGGCGCGGTTTGAAATAATCTCAATTATTTAGGTAAGTACTGAACTTACCGCTATGGATGGACTATTATCGTAAAAGTGAGAATTATCCGTTATGTATGCATCTGGTTCAATGATGGATGATAAACTGAAAATAAAAAATAAATGAAAAGAGTAGAATCTAGGGCACAACGTTATTAATAGACGTAGATCGATTAATAATGTTAAACGACATCGATGGTCGAGTAAGTGTGGTAACACCTTTACTTTTGCAACGCCAATATTTGACGTAGTATTGTACGCCCAGCGGCCCAGCATATCTTTCAAGTGGCGTTAAGGGGAACCATTGACATGACAGGAAACTAAAGTAAAAAGTATACTTACGCAAACTTGTTTATCAATGTCATAAAATCCATCTTGGCGTCACTTAATGCCCTATGAACGGGGTAATCAGTAGAGCTTTGTCGTTCCGGGTTATCTTTCTTTACTCTTACCGCGGGACGTCGTCGACGCCGACTTGTGCTGGAATACAAAATATAATCAAGCACTTTGTGTTGTCACCTGCGCTTATCAAACAGCCGAGGCTACACCGCTACAAGTCATGCTACAAGTTCATTCAGCGCGTGGCCAAAATCGAAACTAAACGCTGTCATCTTGATTTTTCAATGCTACAAATGTCAACAACGGGAGGCGTTGTTAGCATTGAAAAATCAAGACGTCAATGTCATTCAGGCGCCAAAAAAATCCTTGTAGAGCGCAGACAGAGCAAGAGCATGGACGTAATATATTGTTACGAGCTTCGGGTTCGTGACAATTAAAAACTGCCGATTTAATAACCAAAAACAACAATTTATTTAAAAACACTAATTACAACTCGAAACACTAATTAAAAGAACACAATCACACTACTGATCACTCTTAATTCGCACTTGAAGATCGCTTAGATGTTTTCGCTCTTGTCGCTTTATCCAAACTGTGTCGGTCGTCGCGCATCCCGGCCTTATATAGTGCCGCAGATAGTTCTAGAACCTTCCACTGTAGAAACATCTAGAATGTTCGAGTACATACTGGCTCCGACCGACTAGGTGTCGATAGTTCGAGAAAGTTCTACAAAGTTCTAGTATCGAATTTTCTAGAACGATCGTGACTCGACTAGTTCTGCTACTCGATACTAGATGGCGCTAGCGGTACCTAATGTCACCATGTACCAGGCATTAATTGTGGCGCGCAACACTGCCCCCTCCTAAGACATGCTCGTCCCGAGCATTATCAGCCCCATAATAACGTGCCAGTCGGTCCACATGGACGATCTTAGGAGTACCTCTTGTACCTTTCTGTATCCGGTAGGTTACGTCATTGATCTTTGTCACAATCCGGTACGGTCCGTCCCATTTAGCTTGAAGCTTAGGAGATTTCCCTTTGCTGCGGACTGGATTGTGCAACCACACTAGTGAACCTTCGTCGAACCCTTTATTGTTCATTTTGCGGTCATAACGGGTTTTCATCTTTTCAGACATTTGCTGGCCCGATTGTCTGACGTGCTCATAAATGTCATTCATTTTGTTCCGCAAGTCATTCGCATAATCGGTTATACTGCGTGGGGCATCAGGTGGTATTCCGGTGATCAGGTCTGCAGGCAGCCGTAATTCTCTTCCAAAGTTTGCGAAAGCTGGTGTCACCGATGTACTTTCGTGAACAGCGCTTCGATATGACAACAAAAACGGTTGTATGTGCTTGTCCCAATCTCGTTGCCGATTTTCCACAACTTTTGCTAGGTACCTCTCCAATGTCTGATTAAATCGTTCTACCATTCCATCCGACTGTGGGTGGTAAGAAGTTGTTCTGGTTTTATGAGTACCCATAACTCGACAAGTTTCCTGGAATATTTGTGACTCAAAATTCCTTCCTTGATCACTGTGAATCTCTAAAGGTACTCCAAAACGACAGAAGACTTCATGAACTAACTTATATTTTATATATTGTTTTATTATATTATTTTGTGATGAGATTGGAAAGGAGTTAGGTCACTTGTTGACAGATGAATATCCGGGACACTCAATAATAAATTACTGTATGCCTGGTTGTTCTTTATTTGATATTATGAAAGCAATTGTTAAATATAACTTTAAACAGGAAACAACTTTATTAATATTTATGGGAAATAGGGGTAATTTAAATAAAGGAGAATTGCTCCAATATCATAGAACATTGTGCAACCTTAGCTTAAGAAAAATTGTTTTGTTTACATTACCTTACAGTAACAGTTTGCCACAGGAAGAAAATATCTTAAGATTTGATATAAACATGACATTGCACAATTTGACATATAATGATAACTTATTCCAGTTAATTGATACTAACTATTATGTTGGTAATAATTTATATTTGACAAAAGATAGATATAATATTGTTATGTACTATCTTTCTAACTATCAAAAAAGACAGATAGCTGTGTCGCTATCATATTTTTTTTCTATTTCAGCCAAACATTTGGCTAAACAAATTGCTCCTATTGAGCAGTGCAATGACTTTTTAAATTACTCTGGTAATAATTTGGTTGAAATTATTGACATTAATCATTTAAATTAGAAATTAAGACAATAGAGGCAACCTCTTGCAAAAATGTAAATAAGTCAAATGAAAGTGTAAAAAAATTAAATAGTATCAATCTGGTGCATCAAAATATTCAAGGTTTTTCAAACAAAGACTTAGAAGTAGAATTATTCCTGAATTGTTACAATATAGATATTCTTTGTATGACAGAACATTGGCTTAAAAGTCACCAGTTCATGTTCAATTTTAGTAATCACCAGGTTGGTAGTTCATTCAGCAGAGTAAATGCTATACATGGTGGCTCATTAATTTTAATAAATAACCAGCTTAAGTTTAAAGACCGAAAGGATATTGTGAGCCTCTCTGTTGAACGGACAATTGAAATAGCCTGTATAGAATTGGAGCAGTTCATTATATTAAGTGTGTACAGACCTCCTTCAGGATTGTATGATTGTTTTGAAAAAGTTATGGATGAAGTGTTGAACAAAATCTGTAATACAAACAAGTCCATCATCATTTGTGGTGATTTTAATGTTAATTTGTTAGAAAATTCTGGGTTAAGTACTAAAATTATAAGTTTGTTTCAGTCATACAATCTTGCAAACCAATTTTTGGAGCCCACTAGAATAACTCCTACTAGTGCCACATGCCTAGATAACATTTATACAGATGTTATACCAACCCACAAAGACATTATTAACCTAATAGACTCAGATCATTGTGGACAATTAATCACTATTCCAAATAAAAACAAAAAAGTTACTAAAAAAGATATCACTGTTAATCCAAAAACAACTAATCGCTTGGAAACATTTAAAACTAAACTCATGGGTAAATTACCACTTTTGTTCACTAATGATGACCCTAATCAACAATATAATGATTTTTTTAATATGTATTGCACACAATTTGATAACACATTTATTCCAAAAACATTATCGGTTAATAGTATTGCTTCCTTCAGTGACTGGGCCACCATTGGTATACATAAAAGTAGAAAACGACTTTATGAATTATATGAAGAACGGATTTGTATAAACACTGCTGAATTTAATTTATATGTTAAGAATTATTCTAAAATATTTAAAAAAGTTTGTAGTATTGCCAAGTCACGTTATTTGAGTTCAAAAATTAAAAATAGTAGTAACATTATTAAAACGACTTGGAATGTCATTAAGGACGCGTTTACGAATCTGACAAAAATAAGTAGTTTTACGGTACACTTTGCAGCAAAATGAGACTAAACCAAATGTAACTAATAATTACCACAGATAGTTTACTCCTTCATCTTCAAATGGTAGCTATTTTTTATTAAAAAATGTTGGTTTTTAATATAGTAAAAAATAATTTCCGTTGCCTCTTCACACAAAATCGACGATATCGTGCTGACTTTGGGGATATTTTTCTTCTATTTAATAACATAAATTTATTTATTTAAAAATATTTTATGTAAGCAGACATGTTCAACTCAAAAAGGTACTAAAAAGAACTATCAAAATGTTACAAATAGGCTCAGAAAAAAATAAAAATCGGAGTCTATTTTTTCACATATTTAGCTGTAACACGTGAATCTTATTGGATTGAAATAAGGGTTATTTTACTGGTCACTGTCTTGGTTTATTGCACAAAAATTTGTAATGAAATATTAGTCTGCGCTCGGCCGCCGTCGTGAGTGGACTCTGTGTCGCTTGTAAGCAGCAGCTTGTGCTGAAAAAGATCGCTGTACGGATACAAAATATTTGACATACCAAACATGATACTTCACGCATTCTATAATGTACCTACTACCCAAGGAGAGATTTTATTCACAGTCTTATAATTTTTCTAGAAGTAAGTAGGGGGATTATAAATTCATAATATTATTATTTCGTTTCGGACTTGATGGAGTGACCTGCAGGTGTACTTCGAAGACTGCTACTGGAACTAATAGCCGAGCTGAGCTAGATGTGCCGAGTTTGGGCTCATTTCGTTAGTTATGTTGAGACCTTACCTCCGGACTTGATGGAGTGACCTGCAGGTGTACTTCGAAGACTGCTACTGGAGCTAATAGCCGAGCTGAGTTAGGTGTGCCGAGTTTGGGCTCATTTCGTTAGTTATGATGAGACCTTACCTCCGGACTTGATGGAGTGACCTGCAGGTGTACTTCGAAGACTGCTACTGGAACTAATAACCGAGCTGAGCTAGGTGTGCCGAGTTTGGGCTCATTTCGTTAGTTATATTGAGACCTTACCTCCGGACTTGATGGAGTGACCTGCAGGTGTAATTCGAAGACTGCTACTGGAACTAATAGCCGAGCTGAGCTAGGTGTGCCGAGTTTGGGCTCATTTCGTTGGTTATGTTGAGACCTTACCTCCGGACCTGATGGGGTGACCTGCAGGTGTACTTCGAAGACTGCTACTGGAACTAATAGCCGAGCTGAGCTAGGTGTGCCGAGTTTCGGCCCTTTTTGGTAGTTATGTTGAGACCTTACCTCCGGACTAGATCGCGTGACCTGCAGGTGTACTCGAAGACTGCTACTGGAACTAATAGCCGAGCTGAGCTAGACGTGCCGAGTTTGGGCTCATTTCGTTAGTTATGTTGAGACCTTACCTCCGGACTTGATGGAGTGACCTGCAGGTGTAATTCAAAGACTACTACTGGAACTAATAGCCGAGCTGAGCCTGGTGTGCCGAGTTTCTGCTCATTTCGTTGGTTATGTTGAGACCTTACCTCCGGACTTGATGGAGTGATCTGCAGGTGTACTTCGAAGACTGCTACTGGAACTAATAGCCGAGCTGAGCTAGGTGTGCCGAGTTTGGGCTCATTTCGTTAGTTATGTTGAGACCTTACCTCCGGACTTGATGGAGTGACCTGCAGGTGTAATTCGAAGACTGCTACTGGAACTAATAGCCGAGCTGAGCTAGGTGTGCCGAGTTTGGGCTCATTTCGTTGCTTATGTTGAGACCTTACCTCCGGACCTGATGGAGTGACCTGCAGGTGTACTTCGAAGACTGCTACTGGAACTAATAGCCGAGCTGAGCTAGGTGTGCCGAGTTTCGGCCCTTTTTGGTAGTTATGTTGAGACCTTACCTCCGGACTAGATCGCGTGACCTGCAGGTGTACTTCGAAGACTGCTACTGGAACTAATAGCCGAGCTGAGCTAGGTGTGCCGAGTTTGGGCTCATTTCGTTAGTTATGTTGAGACCTTACCTCCGGACTTGATGGAGTGACCTGCAGGTGTAATTCGAAGACTGCTACTGGAACTAATAGCCGAGCTGAGCTAGGTGTGCCGAGTTTGGGCTCATTTCGTTGGTTATGTTGAGACCTTACCTCCGGACCTGATGGAGTGACCTGCAGGTGTACTTCGAAGACTGCTACTGGAACTAATAGCCGAGCTGAGCTAGGTGTGCCGAGTTTCGGCCCTTTTTGGTAGTTATGTTGAGACCTTACCTCCGGACTAGATCGCGTGACCTGCAGGTGTACTTCGAAGACTGCTACTGGAACTAATAGCCGAGCTGAGCTAGGTGTGCCGAGTTTGGGCTCATTTCGTTAGTTATGTTGAGACCTTACCTCCGGACTTGATGGAGTGACCTGCAGGTGTAATTCGAAGACTGCTACTGGAACTAATAGCCGAGCTGAGCTAGGTGTGCCGAGTTTGGGCTCATTTCGTTGGTTATGTTGAGACCTTACCTCCGGACCTGATGGAGTGACCTTCAGGTGTACTTCGAAGACTGCTACTGGAACTAATAGCCGAGCTGAGCTAGGTGTGCCGAGTTTCGGCCCTTTTTGGTAATTATGTTGAGACCTTACCTCCGGACTAGATCGCGTGACCTGCAGGTGTACTTCGAAGACTGCTACTGGAACTAATAGCCGAGCTGAGCTAGACGTGCCGAGTTTGGGCTCATTTCGTTAGTTATGTTGAGACCTTACCTCCGGACTTGATGGAGTGATCTGCAGGTGTACTTGAAAGACTGCTACTGGAACTAATAGCCGAGCTGAGCTAGGTGTGCCGAGTTTCGGCCCTTTTTGGTAGTTATGTTGAGACCTTACCTCCGGACTGGATGGAGTGACCTGAAGGTGTACTTTGAAGACTGCTTCTGGAACTGATACACGAGTAGAACTAGCTGCAAAGAATGTGTATAGTTTTTAACTCTTTAACTCGATTGTGATTTTAGGCCAAGACCTACGTTTGGGAAAAGCTCTGGTAAGAAACTTCATAGATCCAAGATTTAAAAGAAATATGGAACTACAAGAACATTCTTCACATTGTCATACTTAATGTTTTTTTTTCCGTCACTTTTATTATTTTTTATCATTTACAGCTCCTGGTCCGGCTAAGTACCAGTGGCGTGCATTTGTTTTCAAACTCAAACTCAAAGCATTTATTTCAATTAAACCTTGTACAGGCACTTTTGAATTGTCAAATAGTCTGTCAGTTAGTCAGAAAGTTGAAGCTAGTTGCCCATTCCAAAACGTAGATCTCTATGGAGAAGAACGGGCAAGAAACTCCATGGACAATCAAGATATTACAAAATCCTGGGTACACTATGTGAGAACAATGTAAAAAAGATACAAATGAAGAATCAAGACATAAGATTAAAAATAAGCCTTGGCAGTTAAGAGATGACCAGTCTCAACCGACGGCGCCCGTTCACGAACATGACGCGTGGCAGAATAGGTAGGCAGGCACTAGGCTGGGTTTAGTCTACGCAGACGCGGTCACTAATCAGAAACATAAAACAAAAGTATCTAATAAGAAAAAAAAATTACAGCCGCCATCTTGGATTTTCATTTTGACTTTATTTTCGGCTCCAGCACCCTCAAAAACTACGAAAACGATACCCATGATGAAAAATAAAAATAAATTACAGCCGCCATCTTGGATTTTCATTTTGACCTCACTATCGGCTTTAGCACCCTTGAAAACCATAAAACGACACCCATGATGAAAAAAAAAATTACAGCCGCCATCTTGGATTTACATTTTTATCTCACTATCGGCGATCTCAATATCCGTCACTTTCTTTCTTCGCACGGCTAAATTACGAACGATTTTAACATTCATACTCGGTTGGTTAGTCGACCTTCGCAATTTATCACCCTAAAGTAGGCAGGCCGTCTGGCGACTGCCTACTGCCGCGCGTAAATGAATGAAGATTTTGTTTTTTGATAAGTATGATAATTTAGTGAGTTTCTTTACATACACTAAAATGTAATTGACAGGCTTATGGTGATTTATCGAGGTAGGCACTGCTTATATGCAATGCACGCCACTGCTTAGTACGCTATCATAATTGCGTAACACACTTGGAATGGCAATCCATTCCAATTTGACAGTACAACAATATCCATTGCGTTGTATTTGTTTTACAAATTTTTAACGATTTTTTTAAACATGTAGCCGTAACAAACATATAAACACACACACACACCCCAACTTTCGCCTTTATAATATTAGTGTGATCTAAATTCATTCACTATACAGTGAGTGTATGTTCTTGTAGTTCCATATTTCTTTTAAATCTTGGATCTATGAAGTTTCTTACCAGAGCTTTTCCCAAACGTCTTAGGTCTTGGCCTAAAATCACAATCGAGTTAAAGAGTTAAAAACTATACACATTCTTATCAGCTAGTTCTACTCGTGTATCAGTTCCAGAAGCAGTCTTCAAAGTACACCTTCAGGTCACTCCATCCAGTCCGGAGGTAAGGTCTCTACATAACTACCAAAAAGGGCCGAAACTCGGCACACCTAGCTCAGCTCGGCTATTAGTTCCAGTAGCAGTCTTTCAAGTACACCTGCAGATCACTCCATCAGGTCCGGAGGTAAGGTCTCAACATAACTAACGAAATGAGCCCAAACTCGGCACATCTAGCTCAGCTCGGCTATTAGTTCCAGTAGCAGTCTTCGAAGTACACCTGCAGGTCACGCGATCTAGTCCGGAGGTAAGGTCTCAACATAACTACCAAAAAGGGCCGAAACTCGGCACACCTAGCTCAGCTCGGCTATTAGTTCCAGTAGCAGTCTTCGAAGTACACCTGCAGGTCACTCCATCAGGTCCGGAGGTAAGGTCTCAACATAACCAACGAAATGAGCCCAAACTCGGCACACCTAGCTCAGCTCGGCTATTAGTTCCAGTAGCAGTCTTCGAATTACACCTGCAGGTCACTCCATCAAGTCCGGAGGTAAGGTCTCAACATAACTAACGTAATGAGCCCAAACTCGGCACACCTAGCTCAGCTCGGCTATTAGTTCCAGTAGCAGTCTTCGAAGTACACCTGCAGGTCACTCCATCAAGTCCGGAGGTAAGGTCTCAACATAACTAACGAAATGAGCCAAAACTCGGCACACCTAGCTCAGCTCGGCTATTAGTTCCAGTAGCAGTCTTCGAAGTACACCTGCAGATCACTCCATCAAGTCCGGAGATAAGGTCTCAACATAACCAACGAAATGAGCCCAAACTCGGCACACCTAGCTCAGCTCGGCTATTAGTTCCAGTAGTAGTCTTTGAATTACACCTGCAGGTCACTCCATCAAGTCCGGAGGTAAGGTCTCAACATAACTAACGAAATGAGCCCAAACTCGGCACACCTAGCTCAGCTCGGCTATTAGTTCCAGTAGCAGTCTTCGAAGTACACCTGCAGGTCACTCCATCAGGTCCGGAGGTAAGGTCTCAACATAACCAACGAAATGAGCCCAAACTCGGCACACCTAGCTCAGCTCGGCTATTAGGTCCAGTAGTAGTCTTTGAATTACACCTGCAGGTCACTCCATCAAGTCCGGAGGTAAGGTCTCAACATAACTAACGAAATGAGCCCAAACTCGGCACATCTAGCTCAGGTCGGCTATTAGTTCCAATTAATACATAGGTACGTACTTTGGCAAGTACTTGATTAATCACTGTCCAGTGAAATTAAGTAAATATTAAAAAAAAATACATGGCAAAAATTAAATAAAATTAGGCTCAAGTATCAAGTCGTGTCAGTTTACTCATAATTTCACCGCTTCGCGCATGTCGCTGTGTGTGTGAGCCGTGCACGTGTAGTAGTGAGACTCAATACCTAAAATTGAAGCGCGTCAATTCGTAAACGCGTCCTTAATAGCGAAACGGGAAGGTCATGCACCCGAAGTAGTGACTACAGCCTTGTTATTGATGACAATATAATTAAATCAGATTGTCAAGTCGCCGCGGCCTTTGAAAATTTCTTTGCAGAGATTCCCGTATCAACTACTAAATCTCTTAACTCATCACCCATTGCTGCAGAGTCTTTACTTAAAGAAAACGTTCCAGTTTGCGATTCAGAATTTCACTTCCAATATGTAACTTGTAAAGATATAATTAAAACTTTTCACACGTTAAATGTTAAAAAGACCGCAGATCTATGGGGTAATTCTGTGGATGTTGCTAAGTCGATTATAGACATTGTAGCACCTACTTTAGCTGTTATATTTAATAATTGTATTGACCGTGGTGAGTTTCCTGATCTTATGAAAAACAGTAAAATAATACCGTTGTTTAAATCGGGTAGTACATCAGACCCTACTAATTATAGACCTATTTCAGTACTACCTACCTTTAGTAAAATTTTTGAAAAACTTATTTTAAATCAATTGCAAAGATTTTTTAATAAAAATAAATTACTACATAACAAACAGTTCGGATTTACAAGGGGTCGTTCGACTACCGATGCAGGAGTTGAACTTTTAGGACATATTTATAATGCATGGGAGGACAAATGCGATGCCTTGGGCATCTTTTGCGATTTGTCCAAGGCATTCGATTGTGTTCTTCATGAAACATTAATCAGGAAACTGCACCACTACGGAATCCGGAACTCCTCTCTGGATCTTCTTACTTCTTACTTAAGTGATAGGATTCAGAGAGTTGATGTTAACGGAAAAAGGTCACCCGGATCTGTAGTAAGAATGGGGGTCCCCCAGGGCTCAATTCTCGGCCCATTTTTATTTATTATTTATATAAATGACTTGCCTTACCTCATAAGGGATGAACATGATATAGTGTTGTTTGCAGATGACACTTCACTTTTATTTAAACTCAAACGTCAGCAGCTGGTTACTGACAATGTAAATAACGCCCTTGCAAAAGTAGTTAACTGGTTTAATGTCAATAACCTACTTCTTAACGGAAAAAAAACGAAATGTATTAAGTTTACCATACCCCACGTTAGACAAGTAGAAACTAGTGTTCTCATTAAGGATGAAGAGTTGAAACCTGAAGATACCACAGTATTCCTAGGCATAACGTTGGATGCCAAGCTTCAATGGGGCCCCCATATAGATAAATTGTCAAAAAAGCTTAGCTCTGCAGCATATGCCGTTAGGAAAATTCGTGATTTAACTGATTTAGAGACAGCCCGTTTAGTATACTTTAGTTATTTTCATAGTGTGATGTCGTACGGTATTCTGTTGTGGGGAAATGCCGCCGATATTCAGACAATTTTTATTTTACAAAAAAGGGCAATTCGTTCCATTTATAAATTAAGTCCCAGACACTCCCTCAGAGACAAATTTAAAGAGATTAATATAATGACTGTGCCTTCTCAGTACATTTATGATAATCTTTTGTATGCACATAAAAATATTAATCTGTTTAAAAAATACAGTGATATCCATAACATAAATACTAGGAACAAACACAAATTTGTTGTTCCTACAACAAGGCTCAAAAAAATAGGTGGCTCGTTTAGATGCCAATGTATACGTTTTTATAATAAACTTCCTAGCCAAATTCAAGAACTAAGCCTTAATAAATTCAAATCTTTTATAAAGCGAAAACTATGTCAGAAAGCCTATTATACTGTAAAAGACTATATTGAGGACAAAAAGGCTTGGGATTGAGCTGCTCCAATAGGTTTAGAATGTTGTTTTATTTTTGCTATTTTACACTTTAATAATTTTTTTTTTTTTTTTTTTTTTTTAAGTATCTTTTTACTTAAATAATGACATGTACATTTACTGTATAAAGTATTATATGATTTTAATTATTGTGAATGTGAGGACTATGTGGGTAATTTTTTTTGTTTTTTCTCTCTTCTTTTTAATCATGATCTGGCAGTTTGAGTAGTTAATGCGGCCTACCCAAATGTCCTGTCTTTGGTATTGTTCGTCGAATCGTTGAGCTCCTTGAGTTCTGAGTTGAGCTGCACGGTTACTGACAAATGCGTGCACTGACTGGACAGGTCCGCTCAATCTGTGTGGTTCTTTCCTCAAAAGACCATTTCAGACACTAATCTACATGGTCCTCAAAGATTATGGCGGATTTTTTATATACACATTGACATTGATGAATTTTATTTAGACAATGACATGAATATTTACTTTGTAAGTAATTTTTATTATTATTTTTTATTTAATTATTGTGAATGTGAGGACTATGTGGGTCATTTCTTTTTTCCTTCTTAGTATTAATCATGATCTGGCAGTTTGAGTAGTTTATGCGGCCTACCCAAATGTCCTGTCTTTGGTATTGTTCGTCGAATCGTTGAGCTCCTCAAGTTCTGAGTTGAGCTGCACGATTTTTGACAAATGCGTGCACTGATTGGACAGGTCCGCTCAATCTGTGTGGTTCTTTCCTCAAAAGACCATTTCAGACACCAATCTACATGGTCTTCACACGATCTGACCAAGATTTTGTCTGGACTTTAAAAGAGACTGTGACTTCTGAGTTTGTTTCGGCCTTTCTTCTCAGAATAGTCAGTTAGGAAACGCCGACCTCATCTAGTTTAAAAAAAAAATATGATTGACGTGTAAAAGTGTTTGTACAAACCTACTTACAGAAATAAAAATCATTTATCATTTATCATCATTTATCATTTATATCTGCAACTGTCGAAGCTTCTTGATTTGGAATGGCGAAGACTTCCGGCCACTTGGTGAAGTAATCCATCACAACCATGAAATACTTGTTGCCACTTTCACTTTCCGGAAACGGCCCCGCAACGTCAAGGGCTATCCTCTCCCATGGTGCACCAACATTGTACAATTTCAATGCACCTCTACTGCGAGTCTGAGGTCCCTTTACAGCTGCACAACTTGTACATTTGCGACACCAGTCCTCGACATCGTCCCGACAGTGGACCCAGTAAAACCGTTCTCGTATCTTCAGTAGAGTCCGTTTTACTCCCAGATGACCTCCTGAACAACCATTATGGTACAGCTGTAGAACATCTGGTACTTGAGCTTTAGGGACAACCATTTGCAAATGACAGCTGTCTCCCCGAGCATTTTCCCATTTACGGCACAGGACTCCATCCTGAATCACCAAGCTGTCCCATTGGGCCCAATAGCTTTTTGTGATCGAACTCATCGCTGAGACGTCACTCCACCTGGGCTTAGGAGCTCTGGCCTTCATCCACTCCAGAATCGGCTTGATGTCCGAATCTTCCTGCTGTGCACGTTGTAGGCTTTCCTTCCACTCGTTGCTGAGGTCTGTCTTGAGCATCCTCACAGGTACGACTTCTTTACTTTCTTGCCTAGTACAATGCTTGCAGTCTTCAGGACAAGGTCTTCTTGACAATGCATCTGCGTTGCCATGTGATTTCCCGCTGCGATGTTCGACCACAAAGTCGTATTCCTGCAGTAGCTCAATCCATCTCGCAACTTGTCCTTCTGGATTTTTGAACTGCAATAGCCATTTCAGTGCAGCATGGTCAGTTCGTACGTGGAATCTCCGCCCCAGAAGATATTTGCTAAAATGCTGCAATGACTTTACCACAGCAAGCAATTCCCGTCTCGTGACACAATAGTTCTTTTCCGGCTTTGACAGCGACTTGCTGAAGTACGCTATCACAACCTCTTGATCACCATTCCGTTGAGACAACACACCGCCAAGTCCTATGTCACTTGCGTCTGTGTCAATTATAAATTCCTTGCCCGCATCAGGGTACCCCAAAATAGGTGTTTTGCACAGACGGTCCTTTAGCTCCTGGAATGCGATGTCGCAACTTTCATCCCAGCAGAAATGTCGCTTCTCTTCGGTTAGCTTATGCAGGGGTTTGGCTATGTCTGCAAAGTTCTTGACAAATCGCCGATAATAGGAGCACAAACCTAAAAATGCTCTGACCTGCGTCTTGTCTTTTGGAACTGGCCAATCCTTGACAGCGGCGATTTTCTCTGGATCCGTGCGGATACCTTCTTCAGACACTACATATCCCAAAAAGCTAACCTGTCGTTTGAATAGTGAACACTTCTTCGGACTTAACTTGAGGTTGGCACTCTGGATCTTCATGAGCACGCGTTCTAGGTTTTGAAGATGTTCTTCAAACGTGCGGCCTACGATGATGATGTCATCCAAGTAGACCAAACAGGCATCGCCAATTAGTCCAGTAAGTACAAGTTCCATCAACCTTTCAAAAGTTGCCGGAGCATTGCACAATCCAAACGGCATAACTTTAAATTGCCACAGACCCTTTCCTGTCGAGAATGCAGTTTTCTCCTTGTCCTTAGGGTCAATTTCGACTTGCCAGTAGCCACTTTTCAGGTCCAGCGTGCTGAACCACTTTACTCCAGTAAGCATGTCCAGCGTGTCATCAATTCTTGGCAAAGGATAGCTGTCCTTCTTTGTAACGTCGTTCAGACGACGATAGTCAACACAAAACCGCATGCTGCCGTCCTTCTTTCTTACCAGCACTACAGGTGAACACCATGGACTAGATGAAGGTTCAATGACACCATCCTTCACCATTCCCTCAATCATGGTTTCCACTTCCTTTTCACGTGCTACCGGCAATCTCCTTGGCCGCTGACGGATAGGCAATTCTTCTCCTGTGTTTATTTTGTGTTGAACTAAACCAGTCTTCCCGATGTCAGCATCGTTTGACGAGAAAACATCGGCGTACTTGAGTAACATCTTCTTCGCCTTGACCATTTCATTTTGGGACAGAGCGCTGTGGCAGTCTTCTAAAAGTGTGGTCACTTTCGTTTGTGCATCCTTGCTGAGGGTCCCAGTCGATAGATATTGGCATCGACGCAACCAATCCACTTCCTCGCAAGTACCAACTAGTGTGCCTTTTTCTATAGTCTGTTCCTGATCACAAAGGTTAAGCACACGTACCCCTGAGATGTCGGTGGCTCTGACCAAAGTTCGTGCCACTTTCCATGGAAGGTCATTGTCTACCCTTTCCACGAGTACACAACGATGAGTCTGCCCAGGATTCCGAGGAAGACTAACCGGCACAATAGTTTCCGATCTCGGCGGAAGAACAATCTTCTTAAGGCTGTACACATTCCCTGGTAACGCCCCTTCCACGAAAAGTTCCTCTTGTCCACATTTCAAAACGCCTTGCTTGACGTCAATCTCACAACAATTCTTCCTCATAAAGTCAAGGCCCAGGATGCAATCGTCCATTATATCGGCCACGATGACATTATGCAGGTAGATTCTGTTGCCTAGCTTCAACTCCATCTTCTTCTCTCCATGGACGGGTATGCGCTGACCGGTGGCTGTTACCAAATTAATGCGTTCCCTGTTGTATGCGGAGTCCCCAAGGGACCGTCTTATTAGTTGGGAACTGACAACCGTGCGTGAGGCTCCAGTGTCTATGGTCAGCTTACACGGCGTTCCGTTGACCTCGCCCTTGATGATTAGGCTGTTCCCGTCATGGGTTTGTGTGATCGAAACCCTTGGGGCTCTTTGAACCTCAGCCAGCACCCGCCCCGCAGTCCTGGCTATTACTCGTTTCCCTGCTGCTGGTGCTGGGCGGTGCTGTTAGCCGCACTGCCCTCTGGAGATCGGCCGTCTTCTCTTTCTGCAGTTCGCTTAGGGCAACTGGATCGAAGGTGGCCCCTTTCCCCACAGCCGTAGCACCTAGGGCTGTATCCTTTGTTGCGGTCGCGAACTGTAGCCGCTGCAACCTCCCTGACGCGATGGGAACGATGATCCTGCCGCACAGCTTCCACCTCCAGTGCATGGGCCAAGGCGTCCTTAAGCGTCCCGTGGTGGCCGAGCTTCACAGCAACTCTCACTTCAAGGTCGCGGATGCCGTCGATGAATGCCTGCACCAGGTTTCAATAAGCGCAGGTACGGACTGGTAAGCTTTGCGAACCAGCTTCTCCACTTCAAGGGCCCACTGCTGCAGGTTTTCGCTACTGCGTTGCACGCGATCCTTGAGCTGCGCACGAAACACGTGTTCCAGGTGAGCGTCGCCATACCGAGCCTCCAATGCCTCAAGGAGCTGCTCGTAAGTCACTTCCTTACCGAGAGCTTCCAGAACGGTTAAGGCCTGGTCGCGCAAGCCTAGGGTGAGGGCAGTCATGGCCTGACTTTTATTCCACCCGTTCGCCTTCATGACAGCCTCAAACTGGATTTTGTAGGCTGACCAGGAAGAAGTTCCGTCGAACGGTGGCACTTTGAATCCACGTAGCGAAGGTGTTGTAGCTACGGGAGCTGCGATTCCATCCCCAAGTTTAAGGTTACCCAACTCCTGCTTCACATCAGCAATGACGTCACTAAACTTGCTGATCTGAGTTTCAGCTTCTGAAAGGCGGTTGTCATGCTGGGCAACCTTCTCCTTCACCTCGTTCATGTCTTTCCCGAAGGTTGCGTGAAGGTCTTTCATGAGGAGCATCTGTTCTTCCTGGCGGCGCACCTGCTCCTCCTTATCCCGTTTGAGCTGTTCTTCCAATCGATGGGCCTGTTCCTCCTGACGGCGGGCCTGTTCCTCCTTGTCGCGCTGGAGCTGTTCTTCCAACCGACGAGCCTGTTCCTCCTGTCGGCGGGACTGCTCCTCCTGCCGACGGGCCTGCTCCTCCTGTCGACGGGCCTGCTCCTGCAGCATCATCATCAGAGCAGCAAAATCTGGTGCTGATGATGCTGGAGCAGCTGTGGACGGGCCGGCCTCCGTGGTCGGTAGCTGGCCTTCCGACCCCTGTGGCGTTGCTCCACCGAATCGCCGCTGGTCCGTCTCCTGCTGGCGTTGACTCCGGGTACGGATACCCTCCGTGTCGTCTTTGGGTAAGATCGGCATTTTAATCCTTGCTTCTGACACCAATTGTTACGAGCTTCGGGTTCGTGACAATTAAAAACTGCCGATTTAATAACCAAAAACAACAATTTATTTAAAAACACTAATTACAACTCGAAACACTAATTAAAAGAACACAATCACACTACTGATCACTCTTAATTCGCACTTGAAGATCGCTTAGATGTTTTCGCTCTTGTCGCTTTATCCAAACTGTGTCGGTCGTCGCGCATCCCGGCCTTATATAGTGCCGCAGATAGTTCTAGAACCTTCCACTGTAGAAACATCTAGAATGTTCGAGTACATACCGGCCCCGACCGACTAGGTGTCGATAGTTCGAGAAAGTTCTACAAAGTTCTAGTATCGAATTTTCTAGAACGATCGTGACTCGACTAGTTCTGCTACTCGATACTAGATGGCGCTAGCGGTACCTAATGTCACCATGTACCAGGCATTAATTGTGGCGCGCAACAATATTATATAGTATATTACGTCTATGAGACAGAGTAAACTATAGACTGCTGCCTAGCTTCTTTTTCATTCGCACAAGAAAAAGAGAAATATATTAACGTCACTAGCAAAGAAAAAAGACAGAGTAAGAATATTTCTGTCCCTTACTGCATGTCGGCTAAGCACATCAATGTGCACAACAAGTTTGACGTTTATGAATGAAATAATAAAAATTATGAATGAAATAATAAAAACTACACCGCGATTTAAACGGAAAATAAGATCTTTTTCGTGCGTAATTCAATAATAGTACATTTGCGCAACTGTGAAAATGGTAAGGTGCAGTGTAATAAGCTATAAAAATGATAATTTGATGAAGATTGCCAGAATTTTTTGTCCCTTTCGGTGACACGGATACCATGAGTCTATAGATTACTCTGTCTACGTTGTAGAGCTTAGACAAAGAAAAGTATAAACGGCGGGTAGCACCATTTCATTTCCACAAGAAAGGGATAAAGTATTGAGTTATTATAAGTAACAGAAAAGGATAAAGCTATACTATTTCCGTCTCTCAGTGCGTGCCCGTTTTTTCAAGGCAGCTACTTATGTAGCCAATGTTATTTAAGTTAGTTTTTTGTCTCATGTGTGGCCACGCTACCCGATGCTCTATAACTTTCTCACTCTAAGTTGTAGAGCACCAACTACCCGATATATTACTTTACTCTATGGCACCAACACTGACCAGTATTATACAAGTACTTGTATGATATGAGGTCAGCACAGACTACTAGAGATACTTGAGCACCAAGCACTCTACTGGCCGAGCCATAGATTAATATCTGGGCCGAGCCACAGAATATGCGTGCGTATGTACGGACGCCAGCAGGTCAACCTACCCGAAACTGTCAGATTTTCCCAATCAACCTTGAACCTTATGTTTTAGCAATAAAGTCGAAAATCTATTAAAGAAATCTGACAGATTGTAGTAACTTGATGTGCTGGCGTCTGTACGAGTAGTATCATAGTAGTATGAGCTGCTCCGTGCGTGAGGACACCTCTCTTGTGAAGCAGACGAGGCGCTTGGACGCGTACAATGTCCACACGATACAGTATTGGTCCAGGTCCAGGTCCACACCTCCGAGCGTTTTACTGGCTCGGTCGTTCTGCATACCTTTTCACAACCATTCGAAACGATTCCGTTCCGTATCGAACAACAATCAATGTTATCGAAGAAGTCCTGATGCTGTTCATAAATCCAAAACCCGTTTTTTGACGACCTCTATTAATCAGAAGGTCAATTCTCGTAATTGCAAACGTTCAAAATTTAATCGCCCTATCATCTCAGCGACAATCAATGTCATAAACACAGAGTACTTTGATACTTATACATACTTGTCAAAGATGTCATGTAGAGAAATTAGAGGTATTTTTGACGGATTGAGACATTAGAATGCGATACGTTCATACGGAAATTATGGACCTCTGGCAACCGAAATCCACAGCATTATATTGTAGTCTTTGCGAAATCCAAAAAATCGACTTGGAAGCCTGACGAATAGGTTGTGAACAAAGACTACAATTTATTGCTGTATAATGTTGTGAATAGCTATGGTGGACCATGCTCTATTGGTTAACCGACTATAAGGAAAAATAGGTACCTAGGTAGGTAGGTGCAGTATTTTTGGCAAACCTTCAGCCAAACATTTACGTAGGATACCTACCGACCGAGACCCACTAAAGCATCTAAAGTAACAACTTGAATAATACCTTGTTGAATGCACTGACCTCTATAATACATGTATTAGAGAGGTCAGTAGTTGAATGGCTTTCCTTACATTAGACAGGATAAACGAGAGCTGGTTGGTCCCGGCTGTCATTCGTGGATCTTTCTTTGTCAGTCGTTACGGGTGCTTGTACACGGTGCATGTAGCTTGCGCATGTTGAGGCACTTGCGCGGGTTATATGCATCGTAAACAAATCGTTTAAAAACATGTGCGGGTCTAGTGACTCGAAAGTCGAACAAATAGCTTGCGCATATTACTCACGCGTGTAACCCGCATCTTTACTTGCTCCAGCTACATGCACCGTGTACAAGCACCCTACAGGTCGTCAGAAGCCCGAGTCTGACAAGACAACTAGTCTTACCAAGAGGTATCGTATTACCCAGTAACTGGGTTGTGGAGGTCAGATTTATAAACATTTTTTTTTTATAAAATTACAAGCTCATATGTTAATGATAAGTATAGTATAACACGTTATAATCTTGCTATTACAAGCAAGTACACAATATTATCATGAAAGATGATTGATATCTATGATAATATACTAACTTGCTACTTATTCTTATCATTTCGTAAACAAAATGTGGTCACAATAAAATAAAACACAAAAAGAATTCCTTCGAGCCGGATTTGAACCAGCGACCTATGGATGACAATTGAAACCAGCTACAGTCCACCGCTCTACCAACTGAGCTATCGAAGGTTCGAGAGAGACGATGAAATAGCTGTTCGTATTCTGCAGAAAGAATTAAAATTACTCTGAGAGTGAATGGTGCTCCAATTTCGTAATTTCTTATGCTGAGAATATTGCCAAAATCTTTGCTATGTTACCATCTATAAACTCGTAAACAAAACGTCGCGTCGGAGAAAGTATTTTCGATTATTACATCAACCCATTCTACAGGAGCGGGTAGGCAAAATTAAACAATGCTATGTGATAAGATTCATACAAACCACCATTAATGGATGAAAAGTCATTTAATTGCTTTATTTTCGTATGAATGATTTCATACGCTCCATCTCCATCTCCTCTCATCCAGCTATATAATATGTTTACCGGTTCATTTGTTTAAATAAAGAGTAAAAGGTCGACACCAAACAACAGCAAAAATAAAAGGTAAGTACT
The DNA here is from genome assembly GCA_963082905.1 of Oligia fasciuncula. NCBI lineage: Eukaryota > Metazoa > Arthropoda > Insecta > Lepidoptera > Noctuidae > Oligia > Oligia fasciuncula. The sequence goes on along the minus strand of OY720408.1, from coordinate 5,204,873 downwards.
TACTTTATAATCGAAGGTTCAATGTATTGAAAAAACTCTTCTAACTCAGCCGTATTTCCCAGCCTTAATTTCGGAGCCATCCAACCATCACCACTTAAAATTGAAACCCATAACGGGTCTCCCCTATTAACATATTCAGCCAGAACACTAACAGACTCAATACTTTTAGGCTGTAAACCATTTTCTTCGTCGTAAGAGTTGGAATTAAAAAGTTTCGCCGAAGAATTTAAAATTAGAACTAATAATGTTAATAAACGCAACATGGCTTGGCTATGGTTTCCTAATAAGTGTAAATAATACGGTAAATAATGAACTAATTTTTTGAAATAATTGAACAAAACGTTATCTGCGTAATTTTTATTTCAGCTGAGTAAATAAGTTAGTTGTAATAGGTATTAAAAGGTTGTTTAAACGACAAAGTATTCTGCAAGCATTTGAATAAATGTTGCAAAATGTGTACCTATTTAAAAACAATATAAAGTTTTGATAGGTTTGTGTCTCGATATTTAGAATTTCAGCAGACGCCAGCACATAAAGCTAGCACAATGTCTAATGTCTCTTTAATAGATTTTCAACTTTATCGCTAAAGCCTAGGGTTAAAAAATGATTGGGATAATTTGAGTTTCGGTTAGCTTGACGTGCTGTACAATGGCTGTACATAGATAAAAAATTCGTTTTAAAGAGTCGACAGCATTTTATTATCAATCGTTGAATAAAGGTATATTCCTTGAAATAAAAAGTTTGTTAAAAATTTAAAAATATCAATTTATTACAATTATGTATAAGTATTTATAATCCTCCAACGTATAATAACATGAAAATATCAGTTTATTATAGTTACATTATTATTACTTACCTCCTACTTATAAGTTTTCACTGCTGAAAGTAACTGCATGCTACATTAATTTTTGTAAAAAAAAAAGGTTTTTTTATTTTTATTTATTTATTTGGCATATTTATGCTGAGCTTACATCATAAAACACGCTTAAACACTAATATTTAAGATGTGGACTATGTATATAATTTTTAAATAAATAATTATTGTACTCTTGATCATTTTGATAAAAAATAATATACATTCAACAATGAAAATCATGTTAATCGATCGGCGAGCCGCAAGCGCGGCGTCGCCTAGCCGTAGCCGAGTCGACGTATCGGAGTTTCTGATCCGCTTTGGTTACGTGCTTACGTTAGATTGATGCCTGTTTGACGGCGAGGCGAAAGGCGATACGGTGCCGATCCCTTTCCGATTTGATACGTGTGCTATGACCTTTACACGCTAATTTTGTAGGTATGACAATTCCATAGGTTTAATTAGTCATTGACATGACATTATTTATTCAGCTATGACGGTTTGATATGGATAGATTATAAAGTATCGAAATTTTTTACGTTTAAATATTGTAAGCAGTATGGTAGGTACATTTCACAATTTATCGACACTTTACAATCTCGCGAGATAAGATTATAAACGAAGGGTGTTCACAATCATACGGTGACAGGTATATTAGCTGTCATTTTGGTATAGCAAATAATTAATAATAATCGGAGTTTAGTAGCTTGCACGAAGTTATGACGTCATACTTTCGTAAAAAAGGACAATGTTCAAAAGTTTGACAGACAGAAGTTTTTCATACACTTTAAACATGGCAAATACAATTTTCACTGAATTAATAAAGTACTTAAAAATAATGGATTGGTAGGTACTTGTTTCTTAACAGCGGGGTAATTGTGTAACACACTAACAGTAGGAATGGCTTTCAATTATGACAGTTCAACAACATTCATTGCGTTATTTACGTTGTTGAGCAGACAAATGTTTCAACATATGAAGCAATGGATTAGCAATATCCTTCAAAATGATTGTGATTGATAGTGTGTTACGCAATTACGGTCCTGTATTTGTTGTTTGGGTTACTTGCTTGAAAGTTGCCTAACAAGAAGAGTTCCCTGTTAGACAACTTTCAAGCAAGTTTTGATGCCTATCACTGGCTAATTGAACAAATTCTTCCATGCAAGTTTTTTGCACAAAAAAGCCCAGTTTGACGATTATGGAATGTAGAAAATATCACTTTAGGTAGTAGCAAATAAGTACAGTAATGCCTTGGCAAACTGTATGATCTCCGAGCCTCCTAGCTTGGACTCGCCGTAGACACGATCCACGAATGTGATTGGCACTTCTCCGATTGTGTACTCCAGTTGTCTTGCCCTTGAAAAGTGGAAAAAACTTTTAGTTATTTTAAATTAGTGAAACATTACTTCATTATTATTATTCAATTAGTTTTTTCTTGGAACATTAGGGAAAGATGACATTTAAATAAAGAAATAAATATCCATTTGATAAGTATGTTGTGGAAATTGTACACTTACAGCTTATAATTAAATAGTAAACTCAAAAAAAAAAGAGTTAATAAATCCACATTTTATGACAAGTTTTAATTTCACATTTGAATAGAGAATACAAAATTGGTCATATTTATTTAATACTTTTTGCACACAAATGTACAGACGCCAGCAGGTCAACCTACCCGAAACTGTCAGATTTTCCCAATCAACCTTGAATCTTATGCTTTAGCAATAAAGTCGAAATTCTATTAAAGAAATCTGACAGTTTGTAGTAACTTGATGTGCTGGCGTATGTACTTAATGCAATAGGCGTTTTCTACCAGTAAACAGGTCATAATGCCATAATTAGGTAACATTTATCAGTTGTCTAGTACTCATAACACAAGCTCTGCTTAGCTTGAGACTAGACGGCGTTGTGTGATAGTTGTGGAATATTATTATTATTATTTATGTACGATGACTGTTTTTAATGTACCTACAAGTGAATATATTATTATGAGGAATGGAACGCAACGCATGAGCGAGAGAAGGAACGACTGTGAGAGGGAGTAGAGGAGAGTAATGGCGGGAAGGGAACGTTATGTCAGCGTGAGTCATACGGTGTACAGGAAAAGTCGCTAAGATTTACCATTGTATCAATATCACATCAGTAAAGTATTAAACCACAGTAATGTTTATTTAAGCATTTTACTTGCCCCACACTCCCACATTCTACATTTAGGTGTTGCTTAAAGATAGTGACAAGAGCAAGTCTTACCTAATTATCATTTCCATTTGAAAGACATAGCCTTTGGACACACAGCTGTCTATCAACTTCTGAAGCACATCTTTTTTGTATAACCTGAAAATACAAACACTAAATATATAAATTATTTAAGAGGCCCCTCTATGCCTTGGAAAGCATGCTAAGCCATTGGTCCCGGTTGTCATTTGTGGCTCTTTGACTGTTGTTACGGGTAGAAGCCCGAAAGTCTGACAACCAAGGGGTATCGTATTACCCAGTAATTGGGTTGTGGAGGTCAGGTAGGCAGACGCCCCATGTAAAATACTGGTATTCAGCTGCATCCGGTTAGACTGGAAACCGACTCCAACATAGTTGGAAAAAGGCTAGGCAGATGATGGTGATTTAAACTTAAATGAAAACATCAGAGATGCCAAGCTGTTCCACTTCTCAAAGGACTTGGAGAAACATTAATTGGACTTGATGGCCCACTTTCAGTGACTGGAGAAGCATCAGAAGAAGAAGAATTAAAAACTCCAGAATCCAAAACCAAAGATTAAAAATAATTTCAGGGATGAAATAAAGAAGATGAATTACTTTGTTTTTTTTTTATGTTGGTGTAAACAGATAGCCCAAGCTGAGTATTTTACCATAGCTTTTAAGCCAGGAAATCCATACTAATATCACAGTATAAAAACATAGTATAGACTGTGCTAATATTATAAATTCGAAAGTAACTCTGTCTGTCTGTCTGTATGTTACCTTCACGCCTAAACCAATGAACGGATTTCGATAAAATTTGGCAGAGAGATAGATTGCATCCTGGAGAAGGACATAAGATAGTTTTTATCGACAAACCTCGCGGCCGAAGCCGCGGGCGGAAGCTAGTTCTACATAAAAAATCTGAGGTAGACTGTAATTTATTGAGACTGTGGATGTGTTAGTTTTGACACAACTTAAATTAAATACAAATATTGATTAAATTAATTGAGTTGAGCTACACAATAACTGACAAATGCTTGCAGTGACTGGACAGGTCCACTCAAATCTGTGTGGTAAGACTATTTGGTCATGGTCCTTATGTGATCTGACCAAGATTATGTCTGGAATTTAAAAGATATTTTGACCACCTGCATTTGTTTCGTTATTTCTTCTCAGGGGTAGTCAGATTGGAAATGTCAACTACATCTAGCTTATGTATATTTTTTTAAATATATGTAAAAGTGATTCCCATATCGTATTTACAGAAAATGAATGAATTAATGCTTTATTTGCCAGAATATAGGTACAGTCAACAGCAAAAGTAGATGATCAAAATCAGAAATTCAGTACTAATTAACTCAGTACTAATAAAAAAAAATTAAGTGACATTGTAACAATAACAGAGGGTTTCATTGAACAATATTTCGAGAATAAGAACTACTTTCCGTTTAAGACATAACCTGAAGACTGATACAATAGTCAAAATAAATAAGTCATACCTAAAAGAACCCGTGAGGTCCGAAGCCCCAGGCCTCAATAACATCTGCGTCACAAAGTTTGCTGTGCGGGAGATTAGCTTCCGTTTGAAGTCCCATCCGTAAACACCACCTCCGTCCTTGTAACGCGTCCCTGACACCACATCAAAGTCATGTTCCCGTTGCAGTTCTATGAAGCTAGGGATGAACTTTGGCTGTAAATAAGAAAACTTGTGTAAAATAATCAAATTATAGTATACACATAATCTGCATTCGCGATTTATTTGCCAAATATGTAAACAAATATTATATATTATAATATTTGTTTACATATTATTATTTATTATTATATTTATGTATTTTTCCATATGGAAAAATAACTTTAAATCCTACACAATAAAGTTCAGTTTACGCTACAACTATTATAACAAATTTTATAACTTTTTCAATAGTGCTAGTCACTCTGAAATCAACTTAATTAGCATTAAAATAAAGTTAAGTTAAGATATTTGTTTAACTTGAAATAATATTAATTTGAAACATAAGTTTAAATATACTTTACATAAACTCGCACTTTTGTCCCATGGGAGTAAGCAGAAACTACAGAACGCCACCTGCTACCATCCTTATTACTTACTATAAGGACTTTTGGATCACTACAAAAGGTTTTCTTCTTTATTTTTAAGTCAAGTGCTCTATTGTAGGCGTTTCAGCAATCACCCACTTTTATACATTTATAATATCAGGTCTGTTTTTAGCATTTTGAAGTGTTTTACAACATTTCAATTTATATAAAAAATTATTTATTTTGTACTTACATGATGGCTTAGATCAGCATCCATTATTATGATGAAGTTGCCGGTCGCATGTTTGATACCATGCATGTAGGCGGTGCCTAAGCCCAGTTTTTTCTCCCTAGGGCGAAGCACTATCTTATTCGAACCGTATAATTTCTGCAGTTGTTTGGCGATGTCCTGAGTACCATCGGGACTTCCATCATCAATTACAATCACTTCATAATCGTATCCACTGCGAAAGTAAGTGAGAATTTACGTAAAATACGTGTTTCAAACACCGACCTTTCGTTTCAAAATGAAGTGTGAAATAAGGTGTAGGTACCTTACCTGTTATCCAGAAACTTGACTATAAGCCATATTATGATAGGTAAGTTTTCTCTTTCATTGTAAGTAGGCAATAAAATGGAATATTTATCACTTTTCGTGATCTCCGAATCTGAAGCCGTGGCCGCCATGCTGTCAAATGTCGTATCATTGATTATAATGTCAAAACAAATTGAGACGCACAGACTACAATAAAATGTTGAGACGTAAAAATGTCGCGTATTTAATTTTGTAAATTACAGATAATAATAATACTGCGTGACTACTTAATGATTTAAAAGTTGTATGTACCCACTTGGAAATAATCAAAGAAACCAAAATGTTCAATACTAGATGATTACGCACGATTACGCATTCGCATTGACTTGATTTTATCAGTTTTACAGATTTACTCAGTCAATATTACGTCCATGGTCATAATATGACCCACAAACTACTTAGAGATACTACGTATATATGACCGAGTAATATCTTCTTATCTTGGCGGTCGTGTCTATTCTATTATATTCTATTTATTTATGGCAAGTAAAGCCGATGTCGACTTTATACAAGTAAATCCTAGAGTATATAAGTTCCTTCTTTGCGTAATTGAAGCGTGTACACTTACAGGTGACATAATTCTTGTTTCCAGAATTAACGTTTTGATTTATTACGACAATACTAAAATACTAATATTATTGTATATAATTTTTTGGTATTACTTTTACTCCGTCTGCATAAAATGAAACACAAAACTACAAAAGTGACACTGACAGTCTGACAGTGTCATAATAATATTGTCAAAATGTCAACAAAAGTAGCAGTCGTCGCGAAACTCGAAAGTGGTGCTCAGAGTTTACGAAACCAATAGAAAATAATATCTCTCTCTCTACAAGAGTTTGCAACCAATTTATAACATTTTAAATATTTAAACAACGCAAGACAATTCGTTGCCAATTCATAATAATCCTAAAGTTTACCGTAATAAATAATATTGCATCGAAATCTTCCGCAATGTTTCGAAAGTGAAATCCACACAAAAACATAGTAAATTCCAAAGAAAATGGGGAAAACAAGTAAAGTCGTCATATGTGGGATGAAAGGGGTAGGCAAAACTGCAGTATTAGAACAGCTTATATACGGAAATGTGAATTTAAAGTCATGTTTTTACCCAACGATTGAGGATATTTATGTGGCTAATATAGAGACGGATAGAGGGACGAAAGAGAGAGTTTGTTTCTATGATACGGCGGGACTGGAGCCCCCGCTTACAGGCGAGTTCAAAGGTTTAGTCTAGTTTGATTTGTTTTTGCTTGAGTGCTTGTACAGGCCGGCTGGCACTGCTTGGAAATTGGCATTTTACTTTTTTCTTCATGCTTGTCTATGGGTAAGATGCTGGTGAGTGTTCCATTTTTAAACATTCAATGTGTACATAATATAAAAATAAAAAAGAAAGAACACCATACCTGCAATGCAGCAGAAGGACTTTGTCCATAAGTTACTTTGTGTCCCACTTTTCCTCAGATTTTGCAATAGTTGTCCATTATGTTTTACAAACAAGGTCATTTGGCTAATACTTAAATAGCCATTACTTCACTGCAACTATTTTTAACTGTTAGAGAATCATTGACTTGTCTAATGGATTTATTATTAATTAGTGGGGTTGGAAATGATTGTGTTCAATCCACTTTAGCACAATAATCATTTTTAATTTGTTTAAGTTGCTATTCAAAATTAACCATGCACAAGAGCCTTAACAAGCACAGCAAAAATTGCACTTAGTTATCCCATACCCAATCTTTGAGGAAGGCTATAGGTCATTATAGGTATTAACATCACGCTAAGACCCTTAGGAGCCGAGCAAAAACAAAATAATAGGGTGATGCGATGCAACGGGGTGGGTCGGAGGAACAAAAAATTTCACGCGGACGATGTCGCGGGCAGAACCTAGTGTAATCTTAAAAATACATGTATGTAAACTCAGTTAACTGAATTCAAAACGCTGCAGGAATCCTAGTTTACATAATTCAAAACTCTGTAGGAGGATTGTCAATGACTGGTCTGGAATGAATGGTCCTGTGTAGCCTGCATTCATAGTGGTACCTCATCAGGGAGAGGCCTATATCTGGCAGCTGACATCCTTTATAAAAATGACCTGTCCAATCAATGATATTATAAGTTAAGAGGTAGATAGGTTACCAACCCATTTGATCTTCAAAAACGCTACAATATTAATTCTATTGATGATTCGTGGAAATAGGACGGCGTATCGTAATTATCGGGAGCGAAAAAGAGACTAGATGAAGAAAACTTGGCTAACTAGCCAAGTTTTGACGAACAAGCTACAGCCCGATTCAAACTTTGTGGTGGCTCAGAAAGTCGGAACATGAGGCGAGTCGCTGCGCAGTAACAAATTCACGTGTCAGCGGGGGTGAGGGGTGAGGTACTGCGCAGCGAGTAGCGCACTTCAGACTCTTCACTCTTCAGAGCCGCCATAAACTTTGAACCGGGCTGTACAAAGATATTTTGGCGCCTGAGTGACATTGACAGGGGCGCCACCCTGTCACTGTCAATGTCATTGCTAGTCAACATTTTGTGAAATTCTCACATATAATGTAACTAGCTTCTGCCCGCGACTTCGTCCGCGTGAAATTTCTTGTACCCCCACCCCGTCGCGTCGCAACACTTCGTATTCGCTTACCGTTCACTCTGAGTTTTTTTTCTTTTTGCTCGGCTCCTAAGGGTCATAGCGTGATGTTAAATAGCCTATAGCCTTCCTCAAGAATTGGGCTATCAAATGCAAAAAGAATTCAAATCTATAATCCGGTAGTTAAAGAGATTATCGCGTTCAAACAAACAAACTCTTCAGCTTTATTATTAGTATAGATATAGATAAAAAACTCTATGGCCCATAACTCCTTAATAGGTACCAACTCTTAACATCTTACACACGTGATAACTTTTAAACGAAATATCCGATTGAGATGAAACAAAAAGTATTTTACTTCTTCATAAATACTCTTGATAACATAATGCTTAATTTCGATAAAGATTAATATTACGATACATATTTAACGCAGTTTTTTTTTCTTCAGACGATTTAATAATTATTTTGAACACAAAATCGGTTATTGTGATTAAACCATGATAGCTAGATATATGTTCTCGCGGACTTTTTTGTAGGTCTTAATGGGCTCTACAAACCCGTAGTACATTATTTTGTTCTATTGTCAATAGTTTTTGCAGCGCACGCAAAAATAGGTTTTCGATTTTACACCTTGTGTTACAAAATAGCAATTTTATTACGGATCCCTAATTTTGAAGAAAAAATATAACCTATAGCCTTCCTCAATAAATGGACTACCCAACACTAAAATAATCATTCAAATCGGACCAGTAGTTCCAGAGATTAGCGCGTTCAAACAAACAAACAAACAAACAAACTCTGCAGCTTTATAATATTATAGTATAGATATAGTATAGATTAGTATAGATGACAAAATAAGATGGCGACGGCAACTAGCTTCACATTTTTCTGACTGACCTACTTCTTGACAATTCAAAAGTGCATGTAAAATGGTTTAATTGAAATAAATGCTTTGAGTTTGAGTTTGACAAGATGGCGACGTTAGTTCCAATTTTGGCCACGCGCCTCAGTAACCTTGAGGCGTTTGTCGTTCTTTTAATTATAATATCACTGTGTCCACCCTTCTTACCTCAACCTACTTATCTCGTCCCTCATTCGCAGGTCCACCACAATCCCCCACGATGCAGCTGACAGCCAACCAAGTCCTCCAGCGTCATTACCTTGGCTTCGCTGAAGGGTTTGTCATGGTCTACGACACCACCAGGCCAGAGTCATTGGATGTCCTTATGTATTTGAAGAAGGATATTGACAGGAATAAGGATAAGAAAGAGGTACTAATTATTATTTTTATCATGGTTCATCAATCAACTCAGCCTATCGTAGTCCACTGCTGGACATAGGCCTCTCCTAGGCTGCGCCACAACACCCTGTCCTTCGCCTTCCGCATCCAGTCTGCTGTCCCAGCCACCTTCTTAACGTCGCGACGTTAAGAAGGTGGCCCCCCAGCTAAATGGGGGCGTCCCCACTACGCTTGCCGATACGCGGTCTCCACTCTAGGACCCGTCTGCTCCACCGGCCATTGGTCTTTCGACAAATATGTTTCATAGCTGTTAAAAACTATGGGGGGCTCGTGGCTAAATAATAACAGCCGCACGGGTCGTTCTTCAACGTACAGTAACACTCTTGCTGAGGTCGGTCCGTGAATGGGTAAGCATCCATTACATATTGACACCCATCCGTGCCTTGGAAAGTTCGTGAAACCCCGGCTACATAAGCTACATTATGGCTAGCCGTGTTGAATAACGTATGGCGGCGAATACATTCCGGCGGTTTTTTTATTCAGCTGCATTCAATCCGGCTAATCGTTCAACCGCCGCATTTCAAAACGGCCCTGTTTTTGATAACGTCTAGTCGTAATGTAATATGGCGGATTATACAATCCGACTGCGACATATACATATGTACTTGTTACAGTCACCAATAAAAAACCGTGAGATAATATGAATTTCGCGGGCTACCTTAGAACATCCCCCTGAATATTAATAATACAAGTAAAATTAATATTAATATTTGAGTCTCGCCGGAAGTAATATCACTATTCTGATGCCTCCTTCGATAAAAACACACAAATGACGCATTATTGACTAACAGGGTTTTTTAATTACTAGATTAAACTAACAGGGTTTTTTAATTACTAGGAATTACGATTAACTATCTTTTGTTTTAAGTACCTAGTAGGTTATACGAAAAATATTATGTTAAGCCGAGGTTATAGAATTACTCAAAACAAAAAAAAACATATTCTGTTTTAAGAAAGAATATGGCTTCTTCTACGCTATCGTATAAGAGCCTGCAAAAAAAAACTCACTAAGTAATGAGGTCTGAATCATCTCATCATTCATTAGGCCCCCTTACTTAGTGAGTTTAGAATGATGGTATGATGGTGACATTTAAAATAATACCATCATTCGGTCACTTCTAAAACAACTACTGGAAACGTACATACATAATCAGCCTATAATGTTCCCACTGCTGGGACACAGGCCTTCTCTCTGTGAGAGGGAGTGGGCCGTTATCCACCACTCGGGCCCAGTGCGGGTTGGCAGATGTCACATGTCTTCGAATTTTTGGTTCTAGGACATGCCGGTTTCCTCACGATGTTTAAACGTAAAAGGTTTAAATTAACTTTCAATCAATCAATCAATCAACTCAGTCTATTGCAGTCCACTGCTGGACATAGACCTCTCCTAGGCTGCGCCACAACACTTTGTCTTCCGCCTTCCGCATCCAGTCTGTCCCAGCTACCTTCTCTAGGTCGTCGGTTCATATAGCTGGGGGGCGTCCCACACTACGCTTGCTGATACGCGGTCTCCACTCTAGGACCCGACTGCTCCACTGGCGATCGGTCCTTCGACAAACATGGTCAGCCCACTGCCACTTCAGTTTGCTTACTCTGCCAGTTATCTCGGTAAATCCGGTTCTTTTCCGGATAATTTCATTCCTGATTTAATCCTAAATAACTTTACCTAGGTACTGCCAACAACTATACGAAGTAGGTTCCCGCCAGATTGGTCTAAACAGTGCGTGTGAAGCTAAACTAAATAAATATTCCTATCATAATAATTCGTTAATGATGACAGGCAGACACATACAAAGTCACGAAGGGCGTCCCCTGCGGCCGTGACCATGAGCTCAGCACGCTAAATGACGACAAATGCTAACTAACCACGCGAAATTAGGTATTTAATTAAACGAATAGCTCATCTGAAGAAATGGGCATGAATCTTTCATTGTGGTCAATGTTTCTTTTATTGGACAAATTCGTTGGTGTTTGCGCTATATACATACATACATAATCAGCCTATAATGTTCCCACTGCTGGGACACAGGCCTCCTCTCTATGAGAGGGAGTGGGCCGTCATCCACCACACGGGCCCAGTGCGGGTTGGTAGATGTCACAGGTCTTCGAATTTTTGGTTCTAGGACATGCCGGTTTCCTCACGATGTTTTCCTTCACCGTTTTGAGAGCAGTTCAGTTTGCGCTAAGGGGTGCATAATTTATAGCCTCCTCGACGCACGATACTTAGGTATACGTACAATTACATACATGGTGTAAAAAGAGCCATCACAAACCCGTCATCTACGCGTTCTGTTGTAACATTGTACAAGTTCACACAAGGCTTCGTTAAGCATCTTTTTACACTCGTTAGAATAATATGTATGCGCGTCTGGCGGACCCAGACTAAGCTACCAATTTTTTATTTGCTAGTAGGTATTGCCATGACACGAGCTACGTTGATACCATATAATATGTGATATGTGTACTTATATTGGGAGAAAACCTACTTTTCCTTACTCATATCTGTACAGTTGAAATGATGAGCTATACACAGCATCAGGCAGCTGACCAATCTATTCTCATTTTACAGGTTGTAATGCTAGTCATCGGCAACCGCACAGGGCCTGATGATGTCAACAGCTTAGAAAACACATGCTCCAAAGCGTCAAATTGGTGCGCGCGGGAAAAAATCCGCCATTTTGAAGTCTCCGCCATGGACCGCCCGTCTTTATACGAACCATTCATATTCATGACTTCTAGACTCAATCCCGTACAGAACAAAACAGCTTTCCCACAATTAAGTACGCTTAGCAAGCTGACCCAGAAGAACAATAAAAGCGAAGCCATGTAACGGTACGTCTTTAGTCTATGCCCTTTTTGCTATCAACCGTGAAGGTTGATTGTGTTGTCTGTGGTTGGAAGTGAGCTGTCAAAATTTTGGCGCGAAGTTAAATGGTGCTTGTAGTTTTTTTTTCTAATCGTCTTTAATAGAAATCGTAGCTGTTTGTGCTTTTCTAAACCATGTTGTTGATGTGTAGCCATTTTGGTGAACGTAAATGTACGGTGTCGCTTGAGCTTTGTTTTCCTAGGATAGCGGTTTCGTCACATTGTAACGACTGTCATGACTATCTGTCATTTTGACCAGTATTTGGCATTATGGTGTCAAAAAAACCCCTCTGTATTTCGACAGCCGTTGTGTGATCGTTCACTGCTTTCTAATGCTACGGCTACATTGTCGCGATATAGGTGCAATTCCAAGATGGACCGCAGGCCGCAAACTGCAGCTGCAGGTTCAAGCGACACTATTGGTTTCTATGTATCTCTATGAAAACTGCGGTCAACCGCAGCCGCTAGCCGCTTTTTCGCCTGCGGTTGCAGTTTGCAGCCCATCTCGGAATTGTACCTTAAGGCGAAGTGCACTTCGCGCACTTTCTGTTGTACAGCGAGACGTTGAGCGGTGTGCGAAAGAACGTGCGAAGTGTAATTATGGGAACATTTACGGCGTCTCATAGACAAACGTGTACTTTAAAAAAAGCTGTAAAAAAGCTATGTCATATTTCAAAATTCTATATTTAGTAATTTACTAAATTACTTGATACAACTGCTCTCTCCCTCTCTCTATTGGCTATTTGGCTTGTTTAAGATATTAATTATGAAATTATTATAAATAAAAGGATTTGAAATGCATAATTTTGACAGCTTACGAAAGAGAGTTTGGCAAATTACGTAGAAATGCTCTTTGAAATCTAGAAATGTTTGTTTTATTTATTTTGGAATTTATTCATTAATATTATTGGAATTAATGTGGTCCCGTTAGGACCAAATCCATTTTAAACACGTCAACACCGGCTGTTGCTGAAAATTAGAGCTGAGGCTCTGTCTTGGACGGATGAGGGTCACAGCATTATGCTGAGCAATGGCCATTTTGCGTGGATTTGACGTATATTTTCCCCCAACTTGTTCTTATTTGTGTTTTTTCTTTGCGTCTTATTTTTTCCGCAAATAAACGTAATCTTTTTTTTTTCTTAGAATATTTTCATAATTTTTATTTTTAAAGTCACTGAAACGAAAATGCGTATTTCGTTTCAGTGACTTTAAAAATGAAAATGAAAATTAAATGAAAAAAAGTAAAAATCAATATCTCGGGATATTCAAAGAGTATTTCATTGGCTCATCAATTCATTGGATATTGTTTACTTAATTTTAATGTGTGTTAGTAAAATTTTGTTTTTATTTAAAAAAAAAATATTTAAAAATATGTGAACTATTACTAAAAATCGTAGAGAAGTAAAAAGGAGATTAAATCACGCGGTGGTCATGCTATGCGTGCTGGACAACAAACTTTTGTACTTATTTAGGCAAAACTATGTCATTAAAAAAAATACCAATGTTATCTACACACAATACTGTACAACACCATAATATTATAAACAATTGTAGTACGGTTGATGTTAACAATGACCGGCTAATATCAGTATTACCCAGTTAGTGGGTAGCGCCAGCATCATGGTGTATTCTGGTACCTAAATGGGTGGCAATAATGCTGATACCTATTTTAGACATTGGTTTATTTATAAACGTTGCTTAAAGTTAAGTAATGATTAGCGACCGCTTAACCATACATTTTTGACGTTTAAATTAAACATCTCTTCACTTTATGAAATTTTTATGAATAATAAGTAGCCAAATAAGTGGTTATAATAATAGAAGAATTTAATGTACTTACGACCTTATGTATTAATAAAGAAATCTCATTAGTTTTTAACTTTAGATTTTAGTTACGCCAATTTTAAAGTAAAGAAAAGTGACAGATGAGGAACAAAACCCTGCGTAAACTTTTTTTGTATAAATAAATTTGAATACAATTCTATAGAATGGCCCATAGTTCGTCATAGCACACTCCTTAAGGAAATATAAATAATTAAATGCATTTTATGTGCAAGATCTGCCTTCTCTGGTCTAGCTTTTTAATTTCCGAAATTATACTTTAATTTATATTAAACCAATATGTATTTTATTAAATTATATTTTAGCCAAAACTTCTTTAAGACACCTTTCCCACCACCTACGTGGAAGCGACTAGCCATCATCGATTATCTCGCTCAAGAAACGTACAAAACATTATAGGTCTCGTATAAGTAAAGGAGATACATATATTAATAATTGATTACTGACCGTCGCGAGTACCTACTCGGTGGTCGTAGCAAAATCAAGCTATCAAAATTAAAAGTCATTTATTCAAATTAGGCTTTATCAGCACTTTTCTAACGTCAAAATTACTAAAGACGGCCCCCCAAAACGCCCGCCCTTCACCAGTTCCTAGTGCTTTCGCTGGGAAGAAGAAGTGGCGCAACAAACTCGCCAGCAGCATAGCTGTCTGTTCAAAGAGAGAATTCGCTCAGCGACGCTCGCTTGACGGGCAGAGAACACTCGCTGAAAGACTCACGCTTAGTACAGACGCCAGCTCATCAAGCTCCCCGAAACTGTCAAATTTTCCCAATCACCTTCGAACCTTATGCTTTAGCGATAAATTTGAAAATCTATTAAAGAAATTTGACAGATTGTAGTAACTTGATGTGCTGGCGACTGTACATACGCATACCGGCGAGTAATCGATCGTCGCCGTCGCGCACTCGGTGCTCCTTGGTTGCTAACTCGTTTTTAGTTTTTGGCTCTACTCGCTTCTCGCAGTGGGACAGGTGTCTATACCTCTAAAGTCAAAATGGCTACCTATGTTTCAAGCCTAAAACGGCGATCTCTAGTACAACTAAAGTAGGCTTTCGCCACAATTTAAATTATTTTTTATGTACTTAAATGAAGTTTTATATCATAAACATCATGTCATTGGAATGAAAACTTATATAGGGGGCATAGATTTTTATAAAAAAATGTACTAAATTAACAAATTAAGTAAGGTAGGTACTTAGTATCGAAAAATATTAGATTTTAAGAATTTAGTGCAATATTTTTTAATGAAATGTCGAAAATCAAAGTACACTGTTTAAATTGACTTTCAGTATCGTCAGAGCACTTTTCAAAATGTATTTTTAAATGATATCTTATTATTGTATATTTCTTCAGTTTTATTGAAGTTTTAAAAAAAGAAATTATATAAATTAATTACGTACGTACTCATGAACTTATTTCATCAAATGAATTTATATAAAAATAAATTTAAGGGCAACATGTATTATTATTTGTATTTTTCAATTTTATGTAGCGTATCTAATTATGTATTTAAAAATGTACTTATTTTGTAATAGAACACTATGTATATTGATTATGAAGCTTTCCAGTTATATGAATTATAAATTGTAAATTATTACGAAAATATATTTAGACTAATCTACCTGTAATTGTATATTTTAAATTATAAACTTTTATCGCCTTTTTTGAATCTCTTGGTTATAATTATATGTTAAAATAAGTTATAATAATACCGGAATTAATTCCATTGAAATTAAAGTTTTAGCCCTCGTACCCCATGGGCATATTTTTCCCGCGACGTTTTTTTTACCGCGCACTGGATTTTCAACTCTTCCGAGCATTGAGAATACAACAGTACGCACCACAGCGGGTCAAAAATACACTGATGGATTTTAACACTCGGCGCTAAACAGTGCGTTGAAAAAATCGCACGTGGGTGCGTGCGAGGGCTTAGTTCAATGCTTTATTTTTAATTCTGTCATAAAATATACGGTCCGGCCGTCGGGAGAATTCGTTTTTGACACCTGTCAGTTTCATACAAACGTATAAGTGTTTTGCGAATTTGATCTTTATTAGCTACTAGAATTGTCGCACTGATAGGTGTCAGGAATGCAAACTCTCGACGGCCGGACTGTAAACCGTATGAAGATGTTACTCCATAATTATAAAGGTCGTTTAATTGACTTTTATCAGTTTTCGACACTTTTAAAACCTATCGGCTGAGCTTTCATCTCTCTTTAATTAGGTTTTATTTTACTTTTTAATATAAATAGATGCTGGTTATTATTGAAAAAAAAACTTGCCGTGCAAATAATATATTGTATTGAAACGAAACTGGGCGTACCATCAATGTGCCTAGCCAACAGCCGGAATCAACGGTTTAACGTGTTTTCCGAGGCACGGAGGGGTCTTGGTATGTAAAGATGATCACCCATCCACGGACTAACCGCGGCTAGCGTAGTTTAACTTGATCGATCGAACTGAGCGTACAATATGGCCTCTCCGAACTTCCGCGCATGTTCTCTCACTCACACTCGCCTCATGTCACCATTTGGTTCCTAAAAAATGTTATTGCGCAGCCTTCTGCGCGAACTTCGGACCGCCAATGACACCGCATTGTAACCTTACGGCTCGGATGCACTTACTCCATCATCGGCCGAACTAAGCTCGTACGTCTTCGGCCGAACTCTGGCAATTATTTAAATTAAATTAAATTATTTCCTTCAAGCTTTAATTCTTCGCTTTTACGCTTACGTTTGTATTATTGTGTACTTATGAAATTCCTATGATAAAAAATAATGTATTAAACTGCGACTCTTTGAGTTTACGCTTTACTGTAAAATCTAATTTAAGTATTTGTAGATAAGACAAATTACCGTACTTGTACCTATTTTCTTATTAAAATAATTTTAACTTCTGGTTTCTACAACCATGATTTGTAAATCTGTTGTCAAATCTTATGTTTGGTACTGTGACTGGTTGATCAAAACGACACAAAACCTCCTGTTCTTAGGGTTCATTAGAAAATCATCGTCAGACAGCATCTATCTGGCATTAAGGTTGCACTAGTCGACGGCTCGAATTCGTTGTTTAGTTTATTTATTTAATAATTTAGTTTTTTTTTTTGTTTAGTTTTTATTTATTTATTTAGTGAAAATGAATGAAAAAAAAAAATGAAAATATACGATTATTTAAAACGAAAACGTGCGCGTAGACGAAATGGTAAGACAAGTAGATATATTTTTTAATGTACAGACGCAAGCTACTACAATCTGTCAAATTAATTTAATAAATTTCAACTTTATTGCTAAAACATAAGGTTCAAAATTGATTGGGAAAATTTGACAGTTTCGAGTAGCTTGATGTGGCGTCTGCACACTGAAACAGTGCCGTAAACCCGACGTTAGCATGGAAGAATGACTGGCTAGTGTAACCTTAATGCTAAAATTCACAGCTGCGCTAAAAAGGTCCGTCTCACGATCCGTGAGGCGCACTATTGTCGTTAAAACATATATTCACCTTTAAATGTTATTCTTTCTATGGAGTGCTTGCGAAATACCCAAGCAATTAACTTGATATGAGATTTGACATTAGAAGCTTCCAGAAATTTTATGTAAAACAAGTCTAATAAATAAATCATGAAAGTGTATTGAAAAAAAGTAAAGTAATCAACAAAGTTTTCAAATGTTAATAAACTTAAGTAGTTTTCGTTCATTCCTTGTTTTATTTACCTATGTATTACTTAGTCTTACCAAGGGGTGTCGTATTACCCGGTAACTGGGTTGTGGAGGTCAGATAGGCAGTCGCTCCATGTAAAATACTGGTAGGTATTCAGCTGCAGTTAGACTGGAAGCCGACCCCTACATAGTTGGGAAAAGGCTAGGCAGATGATGATTTACCTTGGTATTTAAATCCCTCTATCTCTCCATTTAACACAGTTCCAAAACCGACTACACATAGACCCAGCCTAAACAACTGAAAATCATCAATCTACAGCAGTCCACTGCTGGACATAGGCCTCTCCTATTGCACGCCATTCAACTTGATTTTTGGCAACTCTCATCCAGCTGCTACCAGCCACCCTTCAATGATCATCGCTTCACCACGCCTTCACGCTTTTGAGATATAAATGTGGCCCTGCTGGGGAGACTCTCCAAATCGGCCACCTATAAACCCTTATATCTTTTAACCAGTGACCGACAAATTCTGATATTTGGCGACAAATTTCGAATAATTTTTTGTGTTATCAAAATCCCTGATGGTGGCCCTGCCAGAGTCAGTGACACTACTCCAACGGTCATCGGTACTGCGGTTAATAGATATGACCGGCCATTTCAGCTTGCTTATTCTGTGAGCTATGTCGACAACTTTGGTTCACCTCGATGCGGTTTTTTTTTTTTTGTGTCCACGTTTCGGCTTCGTAAGTCATAACCGAAAATAATAAACATGAAAATAAGTAAAGAAACTACTTTTAATTACATATTATGTTTATTTAACACAGACATATTTACACAATAATTCACAATGTTAAAACAAAAAAAAACCAAAGATCTATTTGTTTTTTTTTTGTGTTAAACATTGTAAATTTTCTGACTATTGTAGATTTTTTTTTTAATTTTTCTCTTGAAAATTTCAGGATCGAAAGCGCCACCGTTCGTCAGTGGCAACACGAACCCCGCGTCCTAACCGAAATGATCGGACGCGCCAATACGTGACCATCGCGTTTATATGTCACTTCTTCGGAAACCGGCACCCTAATTACGTAACACTATCAATCACAATCTGAATCATTTTGAACGATACTATTAGGTACTAATCCATTGCTTCATATGTTCGAAAAATGTGTCTGCTCAACAACGTAAATAACGCAATGAATGTTGTTGAACTGTCAAAATGAAAGCCGTTACGCCGTGTTACGCAATTATCCTGCTGGTTTGCCGAACAAAATAAACACGACTGTCGCGTGTTCGCGCGATGATTGCGTTGGTTAGGCCGCGGCCTTGGGCTAGCGCAGATTTCGGCGGGTAGTGTCGCAAGGTCGCAACGCAACGAATTTCAAAAATCCTTCATCACTTACGAATATTTTCTATAAACCCACCCACGATACTAGCGGGTCGCACCAAACTTTTTTGTATAAAAATGCCTTGCGCTGCGGCCCGTTGCAGCTGAAATGTCCGAGGATAAGCTAGGTAGTTCTTAAAATTAAAATTTTCTTACGTTTTTTGCAATTTGCAGGTCAGGCAGTAGCGGCCCTAGGGTGGTGCGAGCGGTGCGACGGCACCGGGCGCCGTCATGGGAGAGGCGCTGAAATCAACCGAAATGCGAGCACCACTGGTGGTCGCATTTCGGTTGATTTCAGCGCCTCGACGATCGGCTTTATAGTAAGTTACTATAAACCCGATCGTCCACAAGCAAGCAAGTACTGCATAATTATGCATATATCATAGGAACATAGACGTGGCGCCCCCCACGCTAAGATTTTGCACCACCTAAAAAAATTCTAGGGCCGCCGGTCAGCTTGTATGTTGAACAAAATATGATACGCGACCGTAACCAGTATGTATTTACAGAATTATAATCATTAAAATGATCAATACAACCCTCTTCAACGTTCATACTTATCCTATTGAATGACTATTTCTGAAATATCAATCCATAGGATTATATGAATTTCGCGGCCTATCCTGGCGCGTCCACTTTAAAATACGATTTTTTACACCCGTTGTTTCACTTCACGGTATAAAATAAATAACATTCTTTTACATAATAAAATAAACTCATTTAGTTTGAGGCTTCATTTCTCCAATAATTTGTGCGTAAGGAGATTCCTCTGCTGGACCAGGCCTTGGAAGGCTGTCTGGTTGCATTTGACGAAGCATTTCCAGGTCTGCATATAACACCTTGGCTTCCTGAAAATATGTAATAATCGTAGAGATTCACAGCGTGTTTGTACACTTATTTACCGCAAGTAAACGCACGTCGCGTCGCTTAGAGATAAAAATACTGAAACATCGTGTGAAGCGCAGGGTCGTTGTGTTGCAGCTTGAGGCTATACAAGGTTATTGGTAAAACATTAACAACCTCTTAAGAGGTCATTGTACCCATCATTATGAACAACTTTTACTATGGGACCAAAACCAGAAATCGCGAAAAAAAAATAGCTGTTCCCTACATTTATGTTCCCGGTCTATAACTCGTCAAAATGTAGGGAACATTTACCAATAACTTTAACACAGGAATTTACCAATAACCCTGTATAGGCTGATGACAAATAGATGTAACC
This sequence comes from Oligia fasciuncula, assembly GCA_963082905.1. Classification (NCBI taxonomy): domain Eukaryota; kingdom Metazoa; phylum Arthropoda; class Insecta; order Lepidoptera; family Noctuidae; genus Oligia; species Oligia fasciuncula. The sequence goes on along the minus strand of OY720408.1, from coordinate 5,184,333 downwards.
AAAGCAAACTAAAATTAAACTTACCGATTGTGGTTTTTTACGGAAACATTTCTTACAAGTAACGATACTGACTAGCAATATGAGTACTAGTGCCACAGCTATAGTTATTATAATGGTTTGGTGCCCTTGATCCGCAGGTGAATCAGTATTGTGGATAATTTCTGAAAACAAAAAACAGTCGAGAAATTAGTTTAGGTTTTTACAAGCTTTTATTGTTTGTGTGCTACGAATCGTGCTACGGTGTAGCTCACGCTGTGCTACGGCGTAGCTTACGCAGTACTACGGCGTAGCTCGCGCCTTTTTTTTTGTGGAAAATTATCAATTAACTTCTCCCGCGTGAGGGCGTGTCAGACTTTTACTGACTACAACCCACCCGTGTTCCTTCCTTAGCCCTTTATGTTCCGGGCCTCGGTATCTCTTTCGAACAACCCGCGACCCTGGCAGGCATCGGCCCTAGCGGACCCCGTCAGTTAGTGCTGACATCTCTTTGAGGCGCGCGTGGAACACAACGTGCCATTGACCCGGGCTGGGTAGCTCACGCTGTGCTACGGTTTCGAGAAAATAGTTTTTATTTAGAGTCTATGGCAGTAATGCAATACACTTTGTCACAGCATAGCGTAATCAGCCTGTAATGTTCCCACTGCTGGGACACATCACACAGGCCTCCTCTCTGTGAGAGGGAGTGAGCCGTAGTACCTAATCCACAACGCGGGCGCCGTGTGGGTTGGTTGATGTCACATGTCTTCGAATTTTTGTTTCTGGGACATGCCGGCTTCCTCACGATGTTTTCCTTCACCGTTTTGAGAGTAGTGTTGATGAAATAACTAGTGATTTTTAATAAACCGCCTGTCTTGGTTCGAACCTACGACCATTGGCACATAGGGCTTTTTTTTCAGGGGGGCCTGGCCCCTAACTTTTTTTTTCTTTTCTTTGTGAAATCCCCATGGATGCCGTTCGTCTGCGAAGAACGGAGGGTTATGTCGGACTCCTACCGACTAAAACCCCACTGTTCCTTCTACTACCATAAGTCGGGGGCCCGGGAGATACTTGTACATTCGCCGCACCCCCGACTGGTATCAGCTCGCCATGCATTGCGGGCCCCATCCCCAAGTGCGGGCGATCCCACGACCGATGCTTTTCTTTCAGCACTTTTTTCATTATTGTAAAAACATTCTGCTCTAAGAGTTTTGTCTATTTCCCAAGATATCAAAAAGTACTCTGTGGATGCATCAGACCATTCAGGGGTGGGCACGGCCCATCCTAACCCCCCCCCCCCTATACGCCTATGCCTACGACCCCTTCAACTCGTAAGTCGCGGCCGGTACCCCAGTGGCCCAGTGGTGACGGATTGATTTGTGCCCGGTTGATGGCAACTGGCTCGTTTCCTGTCACATAGTTCTTAAACATAACTGGTGAAATGTAGGTGTACTATTAGATGCAGCTCTGCCTTACCCTTCGAGGGAAACGTCGTGATTTAAAGAGAGTATATAGTGGAAGAATAAGAGGTGCCCGTGGCTAACTAATAACAGCCGCACAGGTCGATTGATCAGGTTAAGCTACGCTCGCCGCGGTTTCTCTGGGGATGGATGACCATCATTACATACCGAGACCCCTCCATGCCTCGGAAAGCACGTTAAGCCGTTGGTCCCGGCTGTCATTTGTAGATCTAGATCTAGTCAGAAGCCCGAAAGTCTGACAACCAGTCTTACCAAGGTGTTCGCGACGTATTATAATATGCTTAATATGTAAACAATTGTAAGAGGTAGGAGAGGTGCGGGGGAGCGCGCAGTCCGAGTCTTCAACGCGCGGACCCGAGTGGTGCCGATCTAGCTATAGCGACCGCCGCACGTCTCTTGCGCTCCGTGTTTTATACATGTACCGCCCCTTTGTTTTTAATAATAAACTGTCTACTGCATTTCGGAGTTTTCACTTAAAAAAGCCATCAACCAGCAGAAGGGTTACAAGTTGGTCCGTCGAGCCAGATCTAGCTGAATGTATCACACTCCGACGCGCAAGATGGTGAATACAAGAAATACTATGAAGAGGCAAAAAGAACTCGAAGCCGAGGCTGAACAGCGTCAGCCCAAGCAGGAACAACCATCGCATAATCTAGTTCAAACCGAAGAATCGCCGTTACCTGGAAAATCACATGAACAATTGAAGAATATCTGTGATAAAACAGTTACTATGGAAGTGGGTAGTGTGAGCAAAAGTGAAAAACCAAAATCACTAAAGTCTAAGGTGGCAAAATCTACCTCCTCGTCTGTTACGGCAAGAAAAAAGAAGCTAGAACTAGAAGCGGCAGAAGCTAAAGCCCGCATACAAATGGAATTAATTGATAAAAAATTAGCGGCGGATCTAGCACAATTGGAAGAATACAGTTCACAGTCAGAAGGAAGTGAAATACACACACACAAAGGAGTTGAGGAGTGGTTAGAACGCAGTCAGCAGGAGCTGGAACCGCAGTCTGTGCCGCAGAATGGTAACAAAATGGACAGACCGCACCCGCCGCCGCCAGCCCGCGACGGCACTGAGGACACAGTTCACCTGCTTGTGAATGCACTGAGGGACCTAACCGCTGCCTCCGCCGCTGGTGGTTCTGACGCCAGAATGCTGAGCCGACTATGCACACCGCGGGATCTACCATCGTTCTCCGGTGACCCAATGGAGTGGCTCCAATTCAAACAGGCGTACGAGGAATCGACACAAGTGTGTAATTTCAACGATAAAGAGAATCTGTGGAGGCTACGAAAATGTCTTCATGGATCAGCTAAAGAAGCAGTAACCGCTCTGCTGATTGGAGCCACCTCACCGGACATTGTGATGTCCACGCTAGAGTTACAATTTGGCAACCCGGATATTATCATTTCCAAGATAATACAAAGTGTTAATAAGCTCGCGCCAATGTCTTCAGAATATCACAAAGATATAGTGCCATTTGCGATAAAAGTGAAAAACTATGTGGCAGCAGTGTCAGCTATCGGCCATGATGAGTACCTGCGGGGGATGAATGTGGTTTCCATAATATTGTCCAAGCTACCTACTGTACTGGTATCGAAATGGGTCGATTACAGTTATATACTCATCAATGAAGGCACAGAATCAAGGCTTGTTGTGCTATCTAATTTTTTAAATGAAGAAGCTATCAAGATATCAAAAACTGCCGTGTGTTTGACTAACGCATACTGTGATAGTTCTACAAAACGTAAACAAAGTGACTCTCATCACCGTTCACAAACATTGTTAGTGCAAAATGAACCCAGTGAAGATAAGTGTAAGTTTTGCCGCGCATCTAAACATAAAATAACGGACTGTAAAAAGTTCAAAAAGTCATTACGAAAGGACCGATGGCAATATGTGAAACGTTCTGGTTTATGTTATAAGTGCTTAGTGTCGCGTCATAACAAGGAAACGTGTCCGGCGGCTCCATGCGATAAAGACAACTGTGGCCAGCCGCACCATCCTTTGTTGCACTATAACTGTACGAACACGAACTCTAATAATCAAGCGGAAGCAAGTGTAAACACTACGGAAAAAACAGACAATGAAGTGAGTGAACCGCGTGCTGAAGTCGTTACGCATATAAACATGAACTATACAAGTACAATATTGTTAAAAGTGGTGCAAGTAAACATTCACGGACCTAATGGCATATTTAACGCGACAGCTCTGCTCGACGACGGATCGACTGTGTCATTGATAAGCGCGGGGCTGGCCGTGCGGGCCGGGGTCCGCGGACGACGGGAGTGCATGCATGTGCGCGGCGCGTGGGACAATACTGAGTTAGTGTGCGACACGCAGGTGATTAATACATCGTTGTCAAACCAAGATGGAACAATGTTTACGTTTAGCGCGCGCAGTGTGAAAGAACTAGATTTACCGAGGCAAAGTACAAACTTAGTTAATTGTGATAAGTTTACGCATCTACAAAGACTGAAAAGTGATTTATGTTTTGGACAGTTTAAGCCTGAAATATTAATAGGGCAAGATAATCTTCATTTAATCATACCATTGGAAGTGATAGTCGGTGGTCTGCATGAGCCCTGCGCCACCCGCACGCCGCTGGGCTGGTGTGTGCACGGCAGGGCGCCTACGAGCGTGACGTCATCGTCACCGACGCGCGCGCCGCATGCAGCTTTATTGATCACTAATTATGGAAACAATGATGACGTCACCGAGAACAAACGGTTGCTTAATGAATTACACGAAGAGGTTCGCCGTAACTTCGCCGTAGAATCTATGGGGATTTCTGCTAAACCGCGGCTGAACTGCGACGATGAACGCGCTCGTGAACTGCTGGAGCAAACTTCAACTCTCGTTGACGGCAAGTGGTACGTCGGGTTACCCTGGAAGGACGAAAAATGCATAATGCCCGACTCCTTCTCTCATGCAATGTCACGTTTAAAAAACGTCGAACGAAAAATGAAGAATGATAACGGGTTTAAACTAAGATACGTGGAACGGGTTCAGCACCTACTGGTTAACAACTATGCTCATGAATTGGCTGACACGAAAGTTACCCCACGAACCTGGTACTTACCCCATTTTGGAGTGGACAACCCGAACAAAACAAAACTTCGCCTAGTATTTGACGCGGCAGCTAAGACGAACGATTTGTCCTTGAATCATTATTTATTGAAAGGCCCCGATTTGCTTACGTCCCTTTTTGGAATAATGTTACGATTTCGTGAGAATCGTGTGGCCGTGACGGGCGATATTAAGGATATGTTCCTGCGAATTAAAATTAGACCGGAAGACCAGGATGCACTTCGCTTTTTATACAGAAGTGAACCAGAAGGGCCAGTGAAGACTTTTGCTATGTCGTCATTGATATTTGGCGCGAATTGTTCGCCGTTCATTGCGCAATTCGTGAAAAATAAAAACGCACAACGCTTCGAGGCAACATATCCATCAGCTACGCAAGCTATATATCATCAACACTATATGGACGACTGGATCGACAGCCTGCCAGATGAAGACACCGCTATCCAGCTAATCCACCAAATAAAAATGATACATCAACAGGGAAATTTTGAAATACGAAATTTTACAAGCAATAGTAAATCGGTACTCGATACTCTGCCAAAAGAGACCCTCGGAGAGACAGCCGTAAGGTTCAAAATCGGCGAGCAGTACCAAGGCGAGCGAACACTCGGCCTTTTATGGCGGCCCGACGAAGATACGTTAGGCTTCGATGTATCATTTAAGAAAATACCTATAAATATAATTAGCGGCAAACAAAGGCCTACTAAACGGGACATGCTTCGAGTGGTAATGTCAATTTTTGACGTTTATGGATTTCTTTCGCCATTTACTATAATCGGAAAAATTATTATTCAGAATACTTGGCGATTAAATCTTACCTGGGATGAACCGATACCCGATGACGTATATAGCGAGTGGGTTAAATGGATGGACCTGCTGAAAACATTGCATAACGTGAAGCTGCCTAGATACTACTGCGACGCCGCGGGTACAAGCAGCGCCGGCGCTACGTGCATCAAACCGGTTTCTCAGCTGTTGCTGCGTGACGACAACAGTGACGACGCGCCCGCGCTGTTAACAGTGCCCGCCCCTCCACCGCGCATGAATGCTCGTTATGCGAACCTACAACTACATACATTTTGTGATTCATCGTCTAAAGCGATGTGCGCGGTAGCTTACTGGCGCTGGGAATGCGATGGAAATTTTAACGTAACATTTATAGCAAGCAAATGCAGAGTGACGCCTAATAAAAATATATCAATACCAAGATGTGAATTACAAGCTGCTGTTTTAGCAGCTCGACTGGCGGATGCAATCACTAAGGAACACAAAATAAAACCTGAACATAGAACGTTTTGGAGCGATTCTAGTACTACGTTGCACTGGATAAGAAACGCGGCGCGTACTTATAAACCGTACGTAGCACATCGCTTAGGCGAGATTGATGAGTTGACGCTTGCTAATGAATGGAGATACGTACCTACAAAATTAAACGTTGCTGACATCGGTACGCGGATAATGTATGACTGCGGTATCCTGGAAAACGAATGGCTTAAGGGACCTACCTTTTTGCGAAGCGAAGAACGTGACTGGCCGACCGATGTACTGAAACCTGAAAACAAAAACGATATAGAATTAGTAACTATGATACAAAATGAAACAATAGACTTACCTGTACCAGAACCAACTAGGTTTTCTTCATGGTTGCGCCTAATTAGATCTACTTATATGGTACTTACCTTTATTAACCGATGTAGAAAACTTACCGATGATGATAATGTCACTGGCATGGAGTGCGCTGAAAATTTATTGCTGAAGTACTCGCAGACTCAGTCGTTTCCACAAGAAGTAAATGACCTGAAAAACGGGAAAAATATACAGAAAAATAGCAAAATAATTAATTTGTCCCCGTTCCTTGACGAACACGGAGTCCTGCGCGCTGGCGGCCGCATAGATAAGGCTACTGATGTTTCACCTGAAACTAAGAGACCCGCAATTATGGATGGTCGAAATTATATCGCACGGCTAATTGTTAAACATTACCACATAAAAGCCACACACGGTTATCAAGAAACAGTTGTGAATAACTTAAAACAAAAATACTGGATTACCAGAATGAGACCTACTGTGAGAAATGTTTCATCCAAATGTATGATATGTCGAATAAAAAAATGCAAACCTGAAATACCTAGAATGGGAGACTTACCTTATGCTAGGGTGGCCCATCATCAGCGCGCATTCACATTTTGTGGCGTTGATTTATTCGGCCCTATGGAAGTCGCTATTGGCAGACGTAGAGAGAAGCGGTATGGCGTACTGTTTACATGCTTGACCGTGAGAGCTATACATCTGGAGACAGTCGCATCGCTCACGTCCGACTCATTCATCATGGCTCTCCGTCGCATGGCTGCCAGACGAGGCTGGCCTCAGCAGATATTTTCTGATAATGGCACTAATCTACGAGGTGCCGATGCAGAACTTACGAGATCATTGCAAGAACTTGATGAAGAAACGCTAAAGAATGCGGCCATGAATCAGGGGACCAGGTGGTCTTTTATTCCCCCTGTCAGCCCACACTGGGGTGGCGCATGGGAAAGGTTAATCCGTAGCGTCAAAACGTCACTAAAAGTCGTACTGAAAGAACGAGCACCGAGAGAAGAGACTTTCAATACTCTGCTAGCCGAAGTTGAAAATATGGTCAACAGCCGGCCATTGACCCACGTATCAGTGGAGCCAAATAGTCAGGAAACATTGACGCCAAACCATTTTCTTGTGGGGTCATCATCCAACTTGCCCCAGATGGGTATTTTTGATGGATCAGAATTCTATTTAAGGAAGCAGTGGCGCATTGCCCAGCTGCTTGCCGACCAGTATTGGAAACGTTGGGTGAAAGAAGTTCTGCCCGACCTAGTACCAAGGAAGAAGTGGCATGCTGAGCAGAGACCCTTAGAAGTGGGAGATCTTGTACTGATAGTAGACCCTGACGGGCCTCGGAATGTGTGGCCGCGGGGCTTAATACAAGAAGTCATGCCTGGAAAAGATGGCCGGGTCAGAATGGTTAAGATCAAAACCAAAACTGGAGTACTTACACGATCTGCCACGCGCGTCGCTCGCCTCCCGATTGGGGATGAGTGCTGCTAGTGCAGCACTGGGGTGGGGCATGTTCGCGACGTATTATAATATGCTTAATATGTAAACAATTGTAAGAGGTAGGAGAGGTGCGGGGGAGCGCGCAGTCCGAGTCTTCAACGCGCGGACCCGAGTGGTGCCGATCTAGCTATAGCGACCGCCGCACGTCTCTTGCGCTCCGTGTTTTATACATGTACCGCCCCTTTGTTTTTAATAATAAACTGTCTACTGCATTTCGGAGTTTTCACTTAAAAAAGCCATCAACCAGCAGAAGGGTTACACAAGGGGTATCGTTTTACCCAGTAACTGGGTTGTGGAGGTCAGATAGGCAGTTGCTCCATGTAAAATACTGGTATTCAGCTGTATCCGGTTAGACTGGAAGCCGACCCCAACATGCCAAAAGGCTAGGCAGATGATGAGAGTGAAAAGAATAAGAATTTTTTAGTATAAAAAAATCTCACCTCTACCTTCCAGAGAATCACGCTGAAAAGTACCACTGTAATTATAATGTAGTAAAGATTTGTTGGCAACAACTCGAGTGATCCACATTTCTTCTGCTGTTTCGTTCACTTCATAGTAAACACAACACAGAATTGTTCCATTATGCGTTATATTCAAAAATGTATGCGTCGAATTAAATGTTGTTATCATGTTAGTAGTCGTATTTATTATGCCCAACTGAATATCTGTAAATAAAAGTAAGGATCTTTATAGCATTCTGTGACTTAAACCCGTACTTAAGTCACGCTTATCTGTGACTTAGTAGTTCATTTTTACACAGGCAAGCGTGACCTTAAGTGCGGGTTTAGGTCACACGTGCTTTATAATAGTGTACGATGCAACGTGTGACTTATACCTATGTCTATTAATACACGGCGTTTAGCACCGTATTGTCATATACTACTCGTATAAGTCACTTCTCTTTTTTTGAAGTCGGTAAAAGGACTCACATGTTGTGTTGCTGGGTTCAAGACAGTTAAACGAAACGTTTTGATTCTCATTAGAAGAAGTAATGGTAGGTAGGTCTTTAATGTTTTCCCCTGCAATCAGAAAAGGCAAGGTTAAAATAACGGGCTCACAGTACGAGTATACTGACACTCTATTTAAGAAAATATTTAAAACATTTAATTACTAGCTTCTACCCGCGACTTCGTCCGCGTGAAACGGGACGGGCGGTGGGGCGCGTTTCTGGTTCCCCTGACCCATCCCGTCGCATCACATCGCCTGCCAGCGCTATTACTTCGTTTTCGCTTAGTGTTCTTTCTGATTTTTGTCCGTTTTGCTTGGCTCCTGAGAGACCCAGCGTGATTTTACGCCATTTTTTTTTTCAGTATGGGAAATTATCAAATGACCCCTCCCGCTCTGGGTGGAGCGGAAGGGAGTGTCAGACTCTTACTGACTAAACCCACCCGTGTTCCTTCCTTAGCCCTTTATGTTCCGGGCCAGCGGTAACCCTTTCGGACAATCCCGCTGACCCGGCAGGCTTTGGCCCTAACGGGCCCCTTCAACTGATGCTGACATCTCTTTGAGGCGCGCTTGGAACACGTACGCGCCGTCCGGCACGGGCCTGGTCCTGATCGGACGGTGAGCTACCCATTACTCTCCGTCCGCAGGCCCGGTGATGTTATGCCTATTGCCTTCATCAAGAGTTCGGCTATAAAATGCAAATTAAAAAAAAAAAAACTGTCAGGTTGATCCAGAGATTAGCGCGTTAAGTTGTGGGCAGAAGCTAGTATAAAATATAATGAGGGACGCTGACAGGATAAGGGAGGCACGAAACCGGAAAGTATGGCAGAAAACAGGGGACGCCTAGTGCCCCTAGTGGGTGATTCCGGGCCGAAATGATGATGACGATGATAAAATATAAATCAGTATTAGGTAGGTAGTATCTTTAAGCAATCTTATTGAATCTTCTTCTTCGTGTCGCGGGCACGACTGTACTTTAGGTCTCGTTGGCCCAAAACTTTGCCATTTCCACGGCGTTGTCGGTGGCAGCGTAGAGGTCACTTTGATTGCATGTTTTGGGATACAGAGGGCAGGATAGGAGGTGGAGCATGGTTTGCGACACAGCTCCACAATCACACCCTACTGCCGTTCCGTTACGGTAGCCCTATTTTACCAGGTTGGTCTTACATCTTCCCACTTGTGTCCGGAGACGGTTCAGGGACTTTCAAATGGACCACGGAAAGTTACACCCTGCAGGGAGATGCTCCTTTGTTGGTAGATAGTAAGTAGGAGGGGGGAGAGTACCTATACCATAGCGAATGCAAAAACTACTCACAAGTTTCATTGCCCCCTATTTTTATCAAACTCCAGGGCTCATTGTTTGAATCAAAGTCTAAATTTGAATTTATTGTAGCATTAACTATTTTAGTATTTTTAACCGGCCGTTCAGTTTTTTCATTGCTGTTTTCGCAATATATTTCTGTATTATTATCAAATTCTTCCACCTTTATCGTGAATCGAATTCTTTTTCCCCATTTTCGCGAAGGTATGTTTACTGTTGCTATTTGCAGACTGCCTGTAAAGTTAAAGGGTACGTTAGTTTATTTATTTATTCAAATTCATTGATTCGCTGTACATCGACGCGCAACCTGTACCCTAATTGCGTAACACACTATCAGTCTCAATCTGAATAGTTTTGAAGAATATTGCAAATCCATTGCTTCATAATTATGTTCGAAAAATGTGTCTGCTCAACAACGTAAATAACGCAATGAATGTTGTTGAAATGTCAAAATAAAACCTATTACTACTGATAGTGTGTTACGCAATTACCCTGCTGTTGCCATGGATTCAGTACATGATTCTCAACCCCAAGCGTTGAAATTTTTCGTTAGTTATTAATAAAAAAAAATGCTGTTTCATAGAAAAGTGATCAACGCGGCCAAAATGTTTGGGAATAGCACATTAGGATACGTGTGACTTAAGTTGTCCATTATTGCACGGCGCAGACTGCTTAAGTCACACGTATCGTATACTATTTTATAGCTCGTGTGACCTAAGTGCGCACTTGAGTCACGCTTTTCTGTGTAAAAATGGACTTCTTATGTCACAGATAAGCGTGACTTAAGTGCGGGTGTAGGTCACACAGTGCTAAAAGCTTTTTTTTTGCCACACTGTTTAAGTGTGTAAGTTACTTAGGTAAATTAGGTACTGTCAGCGGCTTACCGAGCTTAGTTAGCGTTACCGAGAGGTCCTTGCTTCGGAAAGCACGTTAAACCGTTGGTCCCGGCTGTTATTCGTGGATCTTTGACAGTTATTACGGGTAGTCAAAAGCCCGAAAGTCAGACAACCAGTAAAAGGAAAGAAGAAGGAAGAAGGGGTATCGTGTTACCCAATAACTGGGTTGTGGAAGTCAGATAGGCAGTCGCTCCATGTAAAATACTGGTATTCAGCTGCATCCAGTTAGACAGCAAGCCGACCCCAACATAGTTGGGAAAAGACTAGGCAGATGATGAGATGATGATGAGGTACTAGACTAGAGAATACTTCAAAGACTAACATTATGATATATTCAATACAGGGGAAAAAAAACAACTCTTCATCTGCCTAGCCTTTTCCCAACTATGTTGGGGTCGGCTTCCAGTCTAACCGGATGCAGCTGAATACCAGTATTTTACATGCAGCGACTGCCTATCATACCAACACCCCTTGGTAAGACTGGTTGTCAGATTTTCGGGTTTCTGACGACCCGTCACGGCTGACAAAGATCCACGAATGACAGCCGGGACCAACGGCTTAACGAGCTTTCTGACTCTGAGGCACGGGGGGGTCTTGGTATGTAAAGATGTTCACCCATCCACGGACCAATCGCGGCAAGCGTAGCTTAACCTGATCGATCGACCCACGGATATCGAATATCTATGGATCGACCCGTGCGGTTGTTATTACTTAGCCACAAGCCCATAGTATCTAGTACCTACAAGTTTTATGAGGAACTTGTAGGTACTAGATACTATGGGGACAAATAAAAAAATGCAAAAAAAAAAACAAATACTTAATTAAACCTTACCATTTTGGTAGGTTTGATACCATTCATGACACGATTTTTGAGAATTACAAGGGAAATTCTGAGTCCCTTTTGAATCGCATTTGTCTTCAGGTTTTTCTGAAACAGGTGACAAAACGGGTGACTTCCGCTCCGGCTCGTTCTTGGTGCAAAGGTTAGCCCTTGCTATCCAACGTGGCAATGCGAAACGACGGCACGGTTAGCGCGCGATTGACTGCTGCGCTGCGTGTCGCGGGTTCGATTCCCGCACGGAACAAATATTTGTATGACCTACAAGTAGTTGTTCCGGGTCTGGCTGTTTGTGTATGTGAGTTTAAATGTTTGTAAACGCACCCACAATACAGGAGAAATTGCTAGGGTGAAGCTTTAAAAAAAAAAACAAAAAAAAAATATGCAGCAAGCCTTTTTGGCACCTTTGCGCCGGGAACTAACTGACTTCCGCCAACGGCTTCGACCCCGGCGTCTGTCCTTCCCCAGATCCCTATCCCCGTAACAAATTTTATCAAAATCGGCCCAGCAGCCGTTTCAGAGATTACCCGGAACAAACAGATAGGCAGTCACGAAAATTTTGTAACAATTGTTTTTTTGTTATAAGTCGATGTGCTGCCTCCCTGTATACTTTCATATGCGTTTAGTAAAAAGCTGTTAGTTATTTCGACATTACAGACAATTAAATTTTATTTATTTGTACAAGTAAATTCGTATGGTGCACATTATAGAGTAGATATTTCTATTCAATTCTATTGCGGCCATGTTTATTTATTTCGTTAAAAAATTATTGGTTACTAGCTGTGCCTCGCGGTTTCACCCGCATAACTCGCATAAGTATCGATTCCGTACGTACACAGAGATATTCTCTGTCTACAATTCCGTGGGAATATCGGGATAAAAACTTCCCTATTTGTTAATCCTGGTTATAAACTATCTGTGTGCCAAATTTCATCCAAATCTGTTCAGCCGTTTGTGCGTGAAGAAGTAACAAACATACAAACACTTTACAAACTTTCGCCTTTATATATAATATTAGTGTGATTTGTTTCGTTTTCGTTTATTTGTTTCGTTAGTTGTCGTTTTGCGTTTAAATCGTAGCCGGTAAACATTTGATCGATTTTGTTTTTATCGACAGAATTGGGGGCAGGGGATGGCTGAAGCTCAACGATAACTTACCCGTTGAAGGTTGTTGCTGATCATTGCGTTTCTTAAATGCCGAAGGAACTGTTAATAAAAGTAAAACATATGTTATTGTCCGGTAATTACCTACAGTAAGCAGCACTCTCATTGCGTAATACCTACACTATTAAAAATAAATAAAAATAAAAATAAATAAATGTTTATTCAGTATTAACATTGGTAAAATTATTACATAAAGTCTTAAAAATTATTTACAAAGGTATAATAATGTTAGATGCCTGTACTAGGATCAATCACAATATGAATCATTTTGAAGGATATTGCTAATCCATTGCTTCATAAATGTTCGAAAAAATTGTCTGCTCAACAACGTATCTAACTAACGCAATGAATGTTGTTGACTGTAAAAAAAAAAATGTAAATTAGTTAAAAAATCTGTTTTGATATTTAAACATGATGAAACAAGCGAAAACCAAAACAATTGTCTCAACTTTGACGGCACGATTGGCGCAGTGGCTAAGCGATTGACTGCTGCGCTGCGTGTCGTGGGTTCGATTCCCGCACGGAACAAATATTTGTATGACCTACAAGTAGTTGTTCCGGGTCTGGCTGTTTGTGTATGTGAGATTAAATGTTTGTAAACGCACCCACAATACAGGAGAAATTCCTATTGTTTTTTAAAAAAAATAACTAAAACTTCAAGTAGGTAACAAAACTGCCAGCGGTAGTTGACCCCAAAAAAAATCGTCAAATCATAATTATATTTTTTATTTTATCTTGTTTAGATTTCGGTACTCACCACGTCTGCAGAGTACATACTAGCTACATTTATTTTACCCTGTATAAATAAATAGATACTTATTACAATATAACAGTTATACAACTTACGACAAATTAAACCGGCAACACTTTCCAAACTCAAGAAAATAATTGTCACGACACAAACATTTGCATTCATTGTTCCAAATTAAATTACATACTTAGCTCATCACATTAAACACAAATTATAATTTCGTTTGTAAATATTATAAAAAGTTCCTGCTTGTGGTAACTTTATAATTATTATAAAAACAATTTTCTGTTTCGCACTAAGACACACACTGTAAAAATACCCAAATCAATAGATTTTGAATGTTTATACAATAATTATTTCGTCCTAGCTGTACCTACTTGTTCACTTGATATCAGAATCACTACGAATATGGTTAAAATGTCCATGACAAGACCATTATTGCGTCCCTTTATCCTGTTCAATGTATTCGTTTAATACCATAGTATACCTACCAATGATATTATAAGTGTACCTATAATATCATTGTTAAATACCATAACTTATATAAATTGCTTACGTAAAAGGTTTGAATTTACGGCAAGCGGGAAAATAAGGTGTACATAATTATGTACAGACGCCAGCACATCAAGTTTAATAGTACAATCTGTCAAATTTCTATGTGCGTGTGAACTGAGGGACCATACTGCTATTTCGCAAAATAAAAATAGTACGATTTAGTAGTAGACTTAAAACAATTGTAGAACAAATCTGGGAATTTGTAAACAAATATATTAAAAACTACAGCCCTTAAAGTGCGGTCCCTCAGTCCTCACAGACCATCAGCCAGATCTCGGAAAGTATCTGAAAAATTAAGTTATTACGACTGCAGACACAACATTAAATTAACCGTACAACCTTGTTTTCGTTTCGTCTAATGCAAACAAAATGTAGACAGTACTATTATAAATGAAGTATAATAGTACTGTCTACATTTTGTTTCATTGTGTGGTCACACTATTCTATCTGTTTTCATAGGATTAAAAAAATAATATTATCTCAGCTAAGAGGTAAGAAATACACAATTTTAGATACCTATTATTTAGTAGAAACTTTTTACTAAAACTTAAGTACACTAGACTCTCTGATATTCCTCTCGTCTAGCAGTTAGACAAGCACATGTGTCAGTAGAGATGAGGATTGAGGGACCAGTTTTAATATTCACTATCTTCAAATCGTCGATATTTTTGTTCCATTTCTTTTTTACAAAATGTTTTAAGTCTTCTACTAAAACTTTATGTAGAAATAGAAAGATTTTCTTTATTTGATTCGGTAATATTCACTAAAATATTTATCTTTCTTGTGTGGATTGAGGGACCACAGTTTAGTCGTTATATCTTTTTTTATCTTTGATGCTTTGTGGTCTGTTATTCAGTAAATATCTTTACAATTTCTTTACTAAATTTCTGCAGTCATAATAACTTAATTTTTCAGATACTTTCCGAGATCTGGCTGATGGTCTGTGAGGACTGAGGGACCGCACTTTAAGGGCTGTAGTTTTTAATATATTTGTTTACAAATTCCCAGATTTGTTCTACAATTGTTTTAAGTCTACTACTAAATCGTACTAGCTTTATTTTGCGAAATAGCAGTATGGTCCCTCAGTTCACACGCACATAAATTTCTTTGATAGATTTTCAACTTTATCACTAAAGTATAAGGTTCAAAGTTGATTGGGAAAATTTGACAGTTTCGAGTAGCTTGATGTGCTGGAGTCTGTACAAATAAATAAAATTGAACTGTCTCTTTGTAACGTAGACAGAGTATAGTTTACTCTGTCTCTGTGTCGACCTTGCGATTTTTATTTATTTCCGAAAATAAAAGAAAATCTTCGTGGAAAACGTTTTATGGACACCGAGGAAGCAGTGGCTGCGTTTCAAAATGCCGTCGAAGAGACGCTAAGGACGAGTGGGCAAAGTGCTTTTCTCAGTGGTTCCATTGGATGCAGAGATGTATTGATGTAAATGGACACTATTTTGAAAAGATATAATAAAACTAATAACTAGCTAGTTTGTTCAGTTTTTGATTTTCTAAGAACTTTCAGTGTCACCCTCGTAACAGATTTTTTACTAAATTTAACCAACATAAAAGGATTTTTTTTTTTAATATTTTTTCTGTCTCTCTGTCTGACTGTTTGTTGCGGCTAACGTGAGTAACGTCTAGTATATCACAGTGTTTTATCTGTTTACTTCATAAATGTCCAAGTAGAATTGATATTTTCCGCCGTTTGCAAAAATTGTAGTAAGTATTATTATTGTGCATGTCTCATTTTGTGGTCACGCTATAACGTCAGCAATGTACATACGTATGGATAACAACAGAAATGAATCATCATTTGAAACGGCGAAAACATCCCAATCTTATTAGTTGGGTTATATCAAAGACTTATATTCTCTTTGGGTTATAATTATTATGTTCGAACCGTTTGAGGTTGAAACACCAAGTGAGCACTCCGATCTATCTGAGTGGTTCACTTAGTTTTTTGAGACATCGCCAAGCGTTTGGTCGACTCTTCACGTCACCAGAGGGCTGGCCTATTTTTGCCCGAAGAATCAGCGTTGCCATACAACGTGGCAATGCTGCCAGCGTTTTGAGCACGTTTCCTGTTGACAGCGATGTGGCGATTGAATTTTTGATGCCCTATAATTGTTTCCCCTCCCTTTTTATATACATGTAGGAACATATTATGGTTATCTTATGAAATAGACACAACAATGACGAACATTTTCCCATCTAGGTTAGATTTACGTTTCAGTTAGCCCAAGAAGCTCTGCAAGTGCAACCCAATTGCGCAAGACTTTCAATCACAATCCCAAGGATTTTGAAGGAAATTCTTAATCCATTCCTTTATATGTTTGAAAAAATCTTCTGCTCGACAGCCTAAATATTGAAAGCCGCTTGTTTGTTGCGCAATTACCCCGCAGGGGCCGCAGCGTGTGAATGTATGTGGTGTGTGTTGTTGTGTGTGCTTAGTAATAATTATGCCCCATTTCCCGCCATTCGCGGTGACTGACACATGACATTAGTGACAGCAGCTACCCCACTATTTGTGAGAACGAGACGGTGTTAACTTATTCAATAAATATATTCACTACACTTGGCTATAGCACTAGGAACAGGGTATATAATAAATAAAACTCACAATCTGACAGCAATACTTTATTCTTGCGTTCCAAAATGTTTTTACAATCATTCTTATCCGCTAATATCATTTTTTGCCTACAACTAGAGAGGGATGTCATCCCGGTTTCTACTAACAATCGTAGCTCGCTTGAGCATTAATCGTTTAACTATCGTTAACACTACTAGGGTGTTCTATATGCTCTGCTTTTGTGAAGAAAGACCTTTTACATAGATAGTCGTCCTGACCGAATTCGGCTAGAGTGGCCAACCTCAACCTTTGGCGCGGGAGATATAGTGCGCCAGTTCGTGCGCAAACACAGTTGCAGTCTCTTGGATAAGAGATCAGAAGTAACCGGACTGTGGACACTTGTGGAGGTCAGGTATAGTCGCTCCATGTAAAATAATGGTATTCAGCTGCTGCATCTAGTTAAACTGGGAGCCGACCCCAACGTAGTTGGGAAAGCCAAGGCAGATGAATTTGCGCTATTTTTGTGGAGAAAGACCATTTGAATGACTTAGTTGCTGGATTGTGGACAGATATGGAGGTCAGATGAGCAGTCGCTCCATGTAATATACTAGTATTCAGCAGCATCCGGTCAGACGGGAAGCCGACTCTATCATAGTTGGAAAAGTCTAGGCAGATGATGATCCCTTTAGCTTTTAAATGAAATTGTTTTACGTTCGTGCAAGTTATGTTGTAGGGACAGGGGGTAATAATACCCTCGAATTGAAGACCAGTGGTACTGCGGTACCTATGTTGCACATCGAGACAATGCAATTTTTAAGTGCAAGCGTAACGTAGGTATGGGATGTCTCCCAGCTAGTGATGTTATAGAGGTAGGTATGAGGAACACTCATCCTCCATAGAAAAGGGAGGATCCTCCAACCAGACGGGTGTCGTGTCTGGTGGGCAACTGCCCGACGTTTGATATCGTGTATGTATCCTAGTTGCGCGTTAAACTCTGCTTGCGCGATGCACGATTTTACGTGACGTCAGTGTGATGCGTAGTTCGAAGTGGCGATGTAGACGCCGCCACAATGCCCTTAAAAAGGCGGCTGAGACTAACTGGATGCGGAAGATGGAGAACCAGGTGTTATGGCGCAACTTGGGAGAGGCCTATATCCAGCCACAGATAATATAATACTAGTGCAGTGCAGCAGAGGACTGCAATAGGCTGAGTTGATTGATGTTGCATAATAATCTTTTTTTTATTTGTGTATCTATTTTTGTTAATTTGATGCCACAATAGCAGCGCATATAAAATCCTTAAAATTCGAAAAGTGATATTCTAACAATATTTTCTTACATTTTTCATGTTGTAGTTCTTCGAAATAATTATTAGTTAATATCTATTCGGATTTAAATATTTGTGTCGTTAGATTTCAAATCGCATCAAGTCCACTTTTGACATAAAGTTAGCTTTTATTCTTATTTAAAAGGCAGGGGAAGTATCTTTCACAATATTTTACCGAATTGAACCAAGTCCCTGTAGTTTTCAAGCAAAATAAGTTTAAAACACACCCCTTTTTTCAAATTGAACCAAGTCCATTTGACATGTTATATCAAAACGCAACAAGTCGCATTGAGCCAATCAGAGCGACGCGATCGTTCAAAATGGCGCCCAGTTGTGTGCTGATTGTCGCATATTGTAATTCAAACTGCACTAAGTCCAGTATTCTGTTAGATCAAATGAAGCTAAGTCCGAAGGACTTGGTTCATTTTGACAAAATAAACCTAAATCCAAATTAGAAATTAGTTTTTCTCGTAATCTATAAACATTTTATAGAAACAATGATAGAGAATCCGATTTTTGAAAGTCACACCACCCTCAAAATGAGATAATAAAAAGCCTTACTCGAACAGAATAAAAAACCGCTTTTTATTAATTAAATCATTTTGGACTTACTTCAATTTGAAATCTAACGACACATTTTTAATAATTATTTATTAGTGATGTGTGATGCATAACGATGTGAAACTAGATATTTACGGTATTTTCCGTTTTTTTTACAAATATGTGTGTCATCCGGAAAAATTATGTGTCAGTTGTATTTTTTTTAACTTTCTTTTGATGACTCACTGAGTAATTAATTTTTATTTAGCCAATATCTAGTTGTACGATTGGCTAGTACATCATAAGGTACATAATTTTAAATATTTCCTCGCTATCCACCAAACATGAGACATAAAAAATGACAAAATAACGATTTTCTCCAAATCTTTGATTAAACTTGAAATATAAATGGAAAACTTTAAAAAATTTCTTAATAATTACAATAAAAAGCATTTTTTTTCAACCTGTCTGTAGCTTTCTTTCAGAAAGATAATAAAATTTTGCGTCTAATATAATTTTGCGTTAGTTTTTTTTACAGCGACTCTTACATACAAACTTAGGGACAGACTGGTCTTATTAAACTATCATTTACTATACAGAATACAGTCATCGACTAGTCCGCTGATTGATCGGGTGAATACATACTTACAAAGATTACTCAGAAGAAAAAAGACATTTAAAAAAATTGTACTCATTATAAATATTGTATAAGTTAAATAAATAAATGCCTATCGAACAGGACAAAAAACAATCTTATAAAAATAAAGTTACGGTTTCTGTCAAAAATACTAGAAAAACCGAAATGACTACTTCTGACAAAAAAGAAATGAGAAACCAAAATGGCTACCTCTGACAAAAAATATTGAAAAACCGAAATGGCTACCTCTGCCATGCTTTAGAAATATCAAGCACCCGAAAACCAGCTTAAAAACCTAAAAATATGCCTAAATGCCCAAAATAATGGCCAGTCTGACCCAAATAACACAGAGCTCAACAGCTGTGCGTCGTACGCGTGCAATAAGTACTTACTACGGATAAATAACTGTGACTAGCTTCGATGTTCTAGTACTTCCAGTATCGAACATATTCATGATTTTTATTATATTTGAAAATAAAAACTTTGGAGTACTGACTGAAAATGAATTTGTAAGTGTTCAACTGATGTATTGGTATAACCGATATCTTGGTTAATTTAACCTAAATATTTGGTTGATATAATCGAAATATTGGTTGATTTAACCGGTCATACATTGGTAGACAGATCAGATTCAGCATAGAACCCACGGATATATAGAACCTGTGATTAGCAAAAGTTCAATAATTTAAAAGTACATCGATTAGTTTAGTATCAAATTATCCAAAATAAACAAAAAATTGGATTTAAATGAAATACATGAACTAAGTCAGTACTCTTCTCCAATCAGTTTCAAACACTGAATCAAAACGCAGTGCCTTAAATAAATAATGTATGAAGTATCAACGTTTTTCGTACTTAATACCATAGATTAAATCTACGTTTTATAGTGCATGGACACTAGATCGAGATTAACAGTGGTTCATAAAATCGTTCTGAACATGGATGCAGTTCGGACTCGGAGGGAGTATCAGAGGCCACAATTTTAACCAGATATTTCCATTTAGTTTTATGAAATCAAATGATTTGGGTTTGAAAACAGTAGGTTAACCTAAATCATAGGTTCTCAACCTTCTTTTGCCCACGGCCCACTTTGAGACTTTTCTTTTTCTAGAGTTACTTCTAATTTTTTTTTTTACTTACCATTTGTCGCGAATCTGAAACAGCTATTGCTACGAGTATATTTAAACGTGTACTTAATAATATTTATATTATAAGTAGTCAGATAGGATATACAGGGTTATTGGTAAAACATTAACAACCTCATAAGAGGTCAATATACTCATTATTATGAACAACTTTTACTATGGGACCAAACCTGAATTCGCGAAAAAAAAAAACAGGTTGGAGGTCAGGAGGTTGTTAATGTTTTACCAATAACCCTGTATAATTTTCTTTGGATCTTCTACTGCCCTAAAGTCTCAAACGCCCACGTGGGAGCGTTATCGCCCACGTAGAGAACCTATGACATAAATAAGGGGACACTCTTTTGGGAATTGTATGATACTATTTAAAACCTAAGTTCGACAAAAACTAGATTGTCTAAGAGAGAATCGACCAAAAGCTTTGATTTCGTGAAACTAAATTAGATTGAGAGTTTTTTGTCCAAGACATTTCTCGCTAAATCTTAAAACTCGCTCCTAATACATCCATGATCCATAGCTAAGTTTTACTTCCTCAACATTTTCTTTAACCTACCAATTTCTTAAGAGTCCAGTATAATTTGGTAATCTTGCCAATACTTAAAGCCCTTCTACTTACGAACACATCCAAATCGAATATCTAATTTTTCCTAACCTTAATCTCTTCTTAAAATACCGCTGTTATGCCAATTTCACTGGTCTTGAGGCGGTTAAAAACCGCAGCACCGCACCCCTGAGTGGTGTTTGGTGCTGCGGTTTTTAACTTTGACTGTCAAATCTTGATTTGTATACAAAAACCGCAGGGTAACACACTGACACTGCATGTCCGTGCGGTCTACAGTCAAAGTTGAAAACCGCAGCACCGCACCCCGGATCGGTTTCTGGTGCGGTGTGATAACCGCCTTACTTGTTCAAAGTTCTTTTATTTTTTTTGTAGCACTATCCAATATTTTTTCAATGAATCTAATAATATCATCAACCGTAGGACAAGTTCGATTGATAGATTGAAAGTTCAGATCTATATTTTTTGGATGAATACTTAATTATGTATTTATCGTTCATCGTGAATATTATGCATTTTGAACAAAAAAAAGTATGCTTCAGATATGTGTGGTCATATTTCTCTGTCTTATGGGATGGGATGGGAAAACATCGTGATTTCGATGTTGGTCCCATAGAGAAAGTTGTTCAGTTCGATGGTCTGTACCACACACTTAAATATGGCCACACATTTCTGGTACACTCTGTATATGGCCACACATTTCTGGTACACTCTGTATATTTAACATGATTATTTTACATCAGTATCTACATTTTGTTATACTAAAGTATAATTGTAATTTCACTTTACCTTAAACCTTTACTCCGCAGTTAAAAGTTGAACCATAATCTCGATCTTGTTAAGTAGTGACGACATTTTTAAATCTACTTTATCTAAAGTAAAGGCTACATGAAGTCCGCAAGATGACATTATTATTATAAAAGTCTGAGTGCATGAAATTTCAACAATTTGATAAATATCGTCAACAATTTTACAATTATTTTCCAGAGCCGGGATGAAAAAGGAAAAAAAAACTCGAAGGGTAAATTTGATAATGTATTAAGGGTAAACTTGATACTGCCCTAAGGGTAAACATGATACTGCGTCTACCCTTCATAATAACGTTTAGAGAAACGCTTCATCCCAAAAAATACATTTATTTGACTTAGTATTTCTTACAGTTATGGATGGGAGATTTTGAGTCTTTTAAGTATTATTTTATTTAAATTTTGACAAAAGCGATTAATCTATTTAAAATATTTTGAATAAAACTTTTTTGTGGAAGTACCTATGCATTTTTGTAATTACTGTTTG
This sequence comes from Oligia fasciuncula, assembly GCA_963082905.1. NCBI lineage: Eukaryota > Metazoa > Arthropoda > Insecta > Lepidoptera > Noctuidae > Oligia > Oligia fasciuncula. The sequence goes on along the minus strand of OY720408.1, from coordinate 5,162,158 downwards.
TAATGTCTTAACATCTTGACCCGGCCCTGCCTTATCCCTAAATTAATGGAAAACATTGACCAGAGTGTAATTATTATGATATAAGTACATGCATTCATAAAATTATAGTGTTAAGAGATATATTGTCTGGGCAATGACGATTTTTCAAATATATGATATTAGATATTTATTTAATATAATAAATTAACCGCCCAACACTTATATCCTTACTCCAATACAATCGACATGAACTTTGGCGGTTTTAAAATATCTAGAAGGAAACAAAAGAGTATTTTCAAAAGTAAAGGTCATTCGTCGACTACATCCATCTTGAAAGTGGTCGGCTTTCGACCAATGGGCTTCATCGCTAGTCTACGAACGGTTCCTTTTGTGCAATTTGTATTAAGAATTTCCTCGTCACTACTGCTTGAGTCGTCGAAGCGGCCGGCCGTACGTATGTTGTCGTCTGAATCTGAAGACTGTAAATATTTAGGGAGATGAGTAAATTATTCCATAAATACAAGTTGACTCTTTTATTTTAATGCTTCTCTTACATTGAAAATAAAGATTATGAATTGAAAACCGAATTAGATATTATAAAAAAATGTGCTACTAATATAATTTCTATATGAAAACTAATGTGTATATGTGCTTATGAAATACAATAATGTGACGATCAATCTATAAAATACATGATGCGCAGTGCAAAGGTGATAACAACAAATTTTATAAACAGTTTTATTACAAACTTAGTAGAGTCTAAAAGAAAAATGTCATGAGTATACAAAAGTAGGTACATCCTTTAGTTAACAAGTCAGCTCAATTTATAAAAAAAAAATATACATTATTATCATTTATACATTGAAAATAGCGACTAAACAAGAAGATAAACACACATTCTAGACACATTCTAGTGGCATTTATTTTAGAAGTATCTTTAAAATATATAAATTATGTTGATTTGTATAATATTTATTTAGTTTTATTACGTGAATTGTTTATGATTTTATGTTTCTTTTTGTCTCCTTTACTCTTTCAGACACTGTCTACATCTCTCTATCTATTGTCCTATCGCAGGTATGCTAGAAGATATTTCTTATGAAATAAACATCACCTTTGTACCTATTTTTCTGTTCTGTATATATATATGTGTAACTGTGTACACAAATGGTAAAATAAATAAATATTAAACAAAAAAATATAATACTTTGTTAAAACGGCAACCATTTAAATTCAGGTTTAATACAAAATGATTAAAAAAAAATTAGGAAGAAGAAAATAGTTGTTGTAGGTACAGCCTTCTCGTATCAAACAACATGCGAAGCGAAGGGCCAATTCACCAGACCAATCTATCGTCAGATACATCTTTGCCTCATCATCTGCCTTGGGATCGGCTTCCAGTCTAACCGGATGCAGCTGAATATTCGTATTTTACACGGAGCGACTAAACCCCAAACCAGTTAAAGAAGACTGGTTGTCAGACTTTCGGACTTCTGACTACCCGTAACGACTGTCAAAGATTGACGAATGACAGCTGGGACCGGGACTGGTTTAACGTACTTTCCGAGGCACGGAGGGGTCTCGATATGTAATGGATGGTCGCCCATCCACGGCCCGGCCTCGGCAAGCGTAGCTTAACCTTCGATCGACTCGTGCGTTTGTTTTTATTCAGCCACTTGTCTACCGAGCCAAAAATTTGACAAAGCAAAACTCTTTTCAATTTCAAATTCGTTTTCTTAGATTTATCTGACGGTAGATTAGAGTATAAAGCTGAAGCGAGTTAGGAAATACACAAACATTTATTTCTTGGGGCGGCCGCGTGCGATCACCTCAGGCAGACGTTTGTTGGGCCTCTCGTCGCTGCTGTCCACGCTCTAGAGTTGGATTGAACATATTTACATACACATCAACTTAGCCACGTGCAGTGAGGTTAATTTTGAATAAGAATTTCCTATAAAGACTAGAGTAATTTGGCCTATTAAAAAAAAGTAATCTGTAGTAAATGTAAAAACTATTTAAACACAGTCGGTAATTCGTAAGACGAAGACGTATTGTGTTCCTTTGCAATAGTCCTACATCCACTATTGAAATGTATTGTTATAGATAATTCTCCAGTGCATTCCCTTACAGATTATTTTTTCTCTGAGAAATACACTTCTAAAACATACCTAATTATTGAATTTACGTTTAAAGTCAAGATATTTTGAAGATAATTTATTTAATTTTCTTTCGTGTAGATAATGAATACGAAATTATCCTAAAAATAAGTAACTTAACAGGTAAACGGAAAAAGAAGAATTTTCCTCAAATACTTACACTTCTAAAATCAGAAAGAAAACAAAGAATAACCAACCAAACCAAATGAAACAAAAAGAAATGTTAGTAGGCTCAAAGACTGAATATTTAGCATTACCAAAAAAATTATGATTTAATAGAACATGAGCATGACGCGCAGCTATGGGCACGTCACGCCGCATTGCAAAAACCCTACATCACTTCCGTAAATTTTGTATAAAACATAGCACAATATATGCGAGCTGAAACGCGCTTTTTGATTATAGAAGGCTTTGTGCTAAAGTGCGATGCGGCTGTAATGTACCTACTAACTAGCCTTCACTTGCCAATATTGGCAGCTTTTTGCGATAACCTGTCCTCTTGAATTATAATTTCTTACTACCAAAACAGCTAAAACCATACAGTCTTTGAACCCCAAAAGCCACAATGATCTTACATCAAAGTCTCCGATAGTGAACCTGGTGCCGGCCGCCTCAGCAACCAACTGCGCGGGCGCAGGCGGAGCGTTCTCGGGAGACAGCACCTTACACGCGCCACACGATTACACATGAATGTATGTACATTAGCACGATCATGTTACTATGGTATAGCCAAGAGCAAAAATATAGACACTTAGCCTTATTGAAATGCGTTTTTTTCTCTCGAAAAGTTTAGAAAATTTTAAATTCACAAAAATAATACTGTTAAAAGATATTTTACGTTTATAAAGACTTTTTTTGTTTACCAGAAAAGGCTGTTAAAAGTGGCGCACAATGTGTACGTAATTTTGCTATTGACTGATAATAAGGCGTAGTCAGGTTTAGGTGAAGGATAGGAAATATCGTAAGAAAACCAGAAATGAAGTCGCCCTTTTAAGTTGCTTAGTTTAAGCAAATAATATGCGGTATATGATAACCTCGAGCCATGACGTATTATGATGAATTAGAAATAAAAGGGCACAGGGGTAATTATGATACTTGGGTAAATTAAGACGAAGGGTAAATATGATTACAGGCGTAAACGAAATTATACTATGGTATGGATTGGATTTTTCCTGACAACGCCAAAATAAGATTAGAATGATGTATCATGTAAGTTTTTTTTATATACCTAATACATCAATACATCTTTCCAAACAATTATTTACACGTATGCGAATGATTAAATGTCACCTAGCTTGTATGAAAGTTAACCCAAATTTTAATAAATTGTTAGCTTGGTTAAAAGTAGATGTTATACGAGCAATATACTAGCCAATTCACCTTAGTAATAGGAAATATATGAAAACTGTGCATTGGAACCAACGTTGGATTTTTAGGAATGATATTTATTGCTAATCCAAACCGACTAAGCTGACGTGCGCCCGGACGTAAAAATATCGCTGGATTTTCAACTCTCGGTTGAGCCAAGAATTGAGAATCAAACAGAGCGCATCCCAGCGCGTCAAAAAACCAACCTTGTATTTTCGAATCTCAAAGCAGTACGTTGAAAATCCAATGCGTGAAAAAATCCCGCCACGATATTTTTACGTCCAGGCGAACGTCGGCTAAGAGTTAGTTGATTAAATTTTGGTTACATTTTTTTAAGAGCAGTGGGTATCAGCCGTTATTTCTATCGTAGATTTTAATGCACAGTATTCATTTTTAAAGGGTAAGGTTAGTTAAAAATCCACTCAAAAAGGCCACGGTCTCGTTAATACGTTTACAATCCTTTCATAGATATTTTACATCTGAACTGTCGAAATCACAGTGATGTTTATTCTCTTAACAATAAGGTTGCAATTGGGTTGCTCTCACTGACAAGGCTATCAAAATCACAGTGATCTTTATCTCGTTACAATAAGGTTGTTTTTAGGTTGCTACTGTCAGAGGTAAAATAACTGAGAATGGAGTATAGGTACTTCTTCCCAGACTACCTAGAATATATGAAAATTGCTGATCTGAATTAAGAATTTCAAAATCTCAATCTACTACTACATTTTCACACATTTTTTTCGAGGTTTGAGTAGATTCTTAATTACCGACTCTTCCAATTAATAATTAACTATCAATTAATTGTGACCCTCACCCAAATGTTAGATCATCTACCCAGAAAAGACCAAAAAACAAATCCACTTACATCCTGGTCGCTCATCATTTCCTTGGTCGATACGGTGGTCTCGATCCTCCTGATGGATCCCTGGTGGATGTCCACGTCGAAGGCCAGGCATTGGAAGCGACGGAGCAGCAGTACAGCAGGGATTGGCAACACTCCAGCCATTATCATCAGCATTGCAATAACGAGCACCCAGTTGGGGTACTGAGTCTTTATAACGCGACCCTGTAAAGAAATTAATTAGATTTAGTTACATCTTTTATTATTCAACTAGCTTTTGCCCGTGGCTTCGGCTGGTGGGAGGTCGGATAAAGCCTAGTGCAAATAAAGGCAGGCTGCACCGCAACCGATGCAACAATCAAACACTCGGTATTAAAAACACACCTTTGGGAAAAAAAAACACGGTAAAATACAATGTTGGATTTTCAACTCTCGACGCTCAGTAATGCGTTGAAAATCCAGTGAGCACCTTTCGCTCATGCGCTCAGTATTGTTTATTAAAATTAGCATTTTAGTAGTTATTAGGTCTTTTATTATCCTATTGTTTATTAAAGCATTATTCTGTCAGACAATCACAGGAAAGTTCCTGTGATTGTCTGACAGAAATGATTTTCCGTGACCTAAAGATTGGTTTTCCCTTGGATTAGCATTGCCGTTCAACTTGCCAATCCTGTCAGTTGTAAAGACTATTTATTTTGTAGCACTGTGTGACCTAATCCCGAACATAAGTCACGCTTTTCTGTGAAGTAGTCCATTTTCACACAGAAAAGTGTGACTTAAGTCGCACGAACTTTAAAATAGTAAAAGATACGTGTGCCATTAATGCACGGCGTTTGTTTCGTGGTGAACTGTTTTAGTGGTTTTAGCAGCCGCACGGTTCGATCGAAGGTTAAGCTACATTTGTCGCGATTGGTCCGTGGATGGGTGACCATCCATTACATACCGGGACCCCTCCTCGCCTCGGAAAACATCGAAGAAATAGCAGGGGATCAGGCCGGAGTAAATCGTTAAGCCATTGGTCCCGGCTGTGGTCCCGGCTGTCATTCGAAGATCTTTAACAGCCGTTACGGGTCATCAGAAGCCCGAAAGTCTGACAACCAGTCTTACCAAGGGGTATCGTATTACCTTACCCAGGACTGTTTGAGTAGAATATCCATACTATAATATTATAAATTCGAAAGTAGCTGTGTCTGTCTGTCTGTATTCTTTTCACGCCTAAACCACTAAACGGATTTCGCTAAAATTTGGCAGAGAGATAGATGGCATCCCGGGGAAGGACATAGGATAGTTTTTATCGACATACATCGCGGGCGAAGCCGCGGGCGGAAGCTAGACGTTTATAAATACAGGGTCAAATAAAGTTAGCTAGCGAAACTTCGCAGACGTACAGTCACGAATCGAAAAAACAAAATCACAAAAAACAAACAAAAAAGTGGAAAGCACCTCGGGCATAAACGAGCCGTTTTACCCCTCAATTTAACTATCCACCTTCGCCTGCCGCTCGGGTGGATATAAACGTCTTGGGGTATAATGGCTTCTTTTATGCACTAGTTGTACAATCTACTATTTTTCTTAGTAACAATTTTCAGCTAAATTCAACAGGTTTAAAAACTTACAGTCCGGCCGTCGCGTCATGCGTTTTTGACACCCGTAAGTTTATAAATAATAAAATAAATAAGTAAGATTTAAAAAATCAAAAGCATGTAAATAAACGAAATTACTAACATACCTAATAACTCTATCTTTAATATAATATTTATTTTTTCGGTCTGTTATGTTTGTTTGTCGACACGCTTATCGTGAAACACTCGTATGACTAAGACGCACAGTCTCGTTGAAAAAAAATACTGTTATTAAATATACGTGTGGTTCCGTAAATTAATAGAATATGTACCCAAACATATTTATATTAAGTTACAATTTGCAGGTCAGTGTTAGGTTGTATGTTGAACAAAATATGATTCGCGAACGTAACAAGTAAGTACGTATATATTTACTTATTTATTCAATCAAGTAAAATTAAGTGTAGGTAGGTAGTTGAGCTTCAGTTAAAGAGACGATGTCACGTCGGGAATAAAGGCACTTACAGGACGTCGCCGCGTCGGTCGGTAAAAAAATCAATAAATCAATAATGCGCGGTTCCGTCATATTACAACCAAACCGTCTTGAAAATCTGTCATTTTCAGCAGTCTGACAGGTGTCAAAAAACGCTCTGTGACCATAGATGTAGTATAATACTTTATCTATGACTTGGACAGTCATTATTTTGTGACTGACCATTCACCGCTTTACCAAAGCTTAATTTTGAATTTACTTAATTTCGAATGACAACTTAGTGTAAATTAGGAACTTTGTCAGTCAGAAATATGACAGAAAGAACATTTTGATTTCCTACGCGTGCGTAAAGTGGACGTGAAACAACTCGCCCTTAGTAAAGCTCGTTTTCAAGTATCAATATAAATAACTGGGTAGTTCTTCAGGGACAAAATTTTCGATGTCTGTGGGTATATTTCTGTAACCAACTAACAAAACGGCATGTAATATTTTTTTTTGTATAGTTTAGCTTTATCCCTTACTGGGACAAATGATTTTTTTTTAATAATTGCTGTCTAAGTACAAAATAAAAATATTTGAAGTTCGTTCTTCTGATTCATATAGCGCGTCCGTTTGCCATTTTCCGGAACAAAATGGTCGATGTCCCATTTTCCCTTTGATACATCAATATAAATTATAATTATATCGAAAGGAAATGAATTGTCCTCTTACAAAAAAAATGTGTATTAGTTATAACTACGTTAGTCTGTTTATAAATAAGTAAATAAGAAGTGTCCGGCGTATAATACTGATTAATGTGGCGTAAGCTGCGCTTGACCGTACTTGGTCGGGTAATAATAATGAGAGTCTGGCTTCCCGCGCGGGGGGAAGCCAGTCGCGCAACGGACGACCTGGAAGGTGGACGTGCGGCTGGTTGGCTTAGATCCCGGTGTTACGAAGGAAAATACCTGATTCATCTGTGTTTGGTTCAGGTGGCATCCTGATTACAATGCCTACTTTATAAAATTTATTTTATTGTTTTAAAACTTCAATCTGTGTTTCGTGTGATGCTTTTGGGTTATAGATTCGTGTAGAAAAATGAAAATAATGAAGTCTGTATGTATGATGAGTTATGCATGATTGTAGGCAAAATCCTGATTCATCTGTGCCTGATTCGTATGGTCAAAAGCCCATATGAATAAAAAAAAAAATAGTTTTTCCCCTCTCCAGCACGAAAGGAGCGCTTTTGTTGAGTAGTTCTACTTGTCCAATTTTTGACCGTGTAAAAGTCAGTAGTTTTAGTCTTATTTATTATTATTTACTTAGCTATAACCTTTTGAATAATTAAAAAATGACAGGAGTATAATCTTGTTCTAAATATGACACTTTTGATATGTCTTAGTCCTATTTAAGATTTAATAATTATTGTTTAGAATTTACATTCATAACTAACGGTGTATATAATACTTTTTATTTCTGTTTCTGATTCATCTGTAACAAATTCTGATTCATCTGGGCACAAAATCAATATCTTGAAAACTACTTTATAAAAATGAGTCCCTCATTCAAATATATGTTATTTGGTATACCTATTTTCATATGCACATGTGTTAAAGAGCTAAAAGTGAAATTAAATTTTGGCCATATGGATCAGTCAAAGAATCAAATTTCGAAGAACTACCCAACTACACTAAATGAGTGCAGTTTTAGCAAAAAACAGAGAGTGATTTACCTATTGGGCAAATTTCCAATTCTCGGTCAAATATAGAAAGTCTCGAATAACAAAACCACCACTATGATTACCTATTACTATGATTACCTATTACCTGCACCCTAATTGCATAACACACTATCAATCGGAATCTGAATCATTTTGAAGCAAATTGCTTAACCATTGCTTCATAAGTTCGAAAAAATTGTCTGCTCAACACGTAAATAACGCAATGAATGTTGTTGAACTGTCAAAATGGAACCGATTCCGATTGATAATGTGTTACGCAATTGCCCCGCAGAACAATAATACCAAAAATACCTAATTATAAAATCATCACGTTTATTATTCATCGCGCGTTACAACTGGGTCGGGAAAAACCATATTCTCAGTTACATTTCGAGGAACCCTACTCACCGGTATTTTCCGCTAAAGTATTTATATACTACGGAGTCTTGAATTCGTCGCTATTACATGTTTACATTCTTACTACAATGGACATGTTTATATTTGTATTAAGTTTGTGCGTGGCTTATTGTAGAGCCGAAACTGTGATGGTAACTACTAGTAAAGGGCCGATTCTGGGCAACACAAATTATGGATATAATACATTCTTTGGTGTTCCGTACGCTAAGGTTAACGAGGATAACCCTTTTGGGGTAAGTGCGCTGTTTATATTTTATACCTTTATATCTCTTATTATATATACATACACATACATATCTTAAACTCACGCTTTCTTCCCAAGGGAATTTAGAGAACCTACAGAACGCCACCTGCTACGATCCTTACGTACCTACTCCTTTTGCATAGTTTACATTTATACATCTGAAGGCCACTTCTCGCAATTAAAAATGGTGAAAATCTAGTCGCAGTCTCATCTCAGCGACAATCAATGTCAAAAACCGTGGCCGCTGTACACTAACATATGTACCTACTTATAAGCTATGGTAGCATGCGAGTCATGCGACCACGGGAAGGTACTTTCTTGTTTCATCCATTTCAGTAGTCGGGTTTTACTTACTTATTTTTTATTTAATTATTTTGGAGCTTATTTTGTTAGAAAGTATAAACCAAACAGATTAAGATGTTGTAAGTAAGTTGCATTTATTGCCCACTAGGTGGCGCGTTTTTCTTACTCCCCTACTTGTTAAGATTATAATGTCCTTTTCTGTCTTGTAATTTGTCACGGTATTGTCGATCACAATAAATCTATGGTTCTGCATTCAATCCTGGTTTATTTTACCTTTAACCCATCATATTTCAGTAATATTTATATTTTTGTAATGTGCTAATTAAGTCCTTTCATTTGCTAAGTACCCCACAAGGCACCATCCCTAAATATTTATTTTTAAATTCATTACTTTATGTCCTCTAGAGGGCGCCATATTGAATTTAGTGTGACGCCATAGCCTATAACCAGCGGACAATCAAGACGCTTCCAACGATACCTTATTTTTCTAATTATAACAAAGAATTTAGAAGTTATGAGGGAACAGATGAACATATACACCATACAATACATACGTACCGGTCAAAATCATAACCCTCCTTTTTGCTTCGCCGTAGTCGGGTAAAAATACATGTTGCGCCGACACCAAATAAATCGGTATAAGGGCAGGAGAATGATTAGCTTTGACGACAAGTATCCACGTGAACCAAAAATGATTATCAAAGTTATAAACACGGCGACATATATAGATTATACAATTGAGAACGCAAAAAAATATTTACCACGATAAACCAAAAACAACAATAATATTATTGTAATTCCATAGATAGAAGTAGTTGTCTCATTTTCCTGTTGACGATTAACGGTACGGACGATAAAGGACAGTTCGGTCATGGTGTGAAATATTAAGGAAATATTAAAGTAATAATAACATCTATGAATAACTTGGGCTTGCGGCTAAATGATTACAGCCGCACGGGTCGATGGAAGGTTAAGCTACGCTTGCTGAGGTCGGTTCGTGGATGGATGACCATCCATTAAATTCTAACTTAACTAAAACTATACAGAAACTAAAAAATAGCGTCGAAAAATTCATCCGCATCGCTGTCGACTGGTGATGTACCCAAGAGACTGGCGGCATTACCACGTTGTATGGCGATGCTTAGCCTCTGGCCAAGATAAAAGCCAGCCCTTGGGTCACGGGAAGTGTCAACCAGCCGTTTCGAAATTTCTTTAAAAAGACCATGAGCACTCGGACCCCACGGCCCGAGAGTTTCAACCCCAAACGGCTCGAAAATATAGTTTCCGATGAGGTTATTATATTTTCGCCATCCATTACATATCGAGTCTCCTTACCTCAGAAAGCATGTACGACCACCTGCTGCGGTCCTTAAATACTCCTTTTGCCTCGTTTACGTTCATACATCAGCACCCTAATTGCGAAACACACTATTAATCTCAATCTGAATTATTTTGAAAGATATTCATTGCTTCATATGTTCGTTAAAATTGATCTGCTCAAGAACGTAAATAACGCAATGAATGTTGTTGAACTGTGAAAATAAAAGCCATTGCTACTGATAGTGTTACGGAATTACCCCACTGACCATACATTCACGCCAGTTGCGAGTACTGTGCACCCGACCGTTCTAAAGAACTTCACCAATGAGGTTACTACGAGTATATGTCCTTCGAGGGCGACCCCTCCCGGCATTTCCACTCATATCTGCCTTGTAAATACCTTTTGTTATGTCGCTTTTCACTCATCTTCTCAACATCACCAAGCCATCCACGCATACTGTTTTAAATTTTTGTCACTACAAAACATAAAACAATTATATATTATGTCCTATATTTGTTACAGGCTACCCTTGACTATCCAAAATTCAAGACGCCATTCATCGCCAACGACTCGTCAATAATGTGTCCTCAAGTATATTACAGCGACAAAGGAATACTGCAGTGTCTTCGTCTCAACATATATGTGCCGCATAACGCCCTCGGCCAACCACGGCCAATATTGGTCTGGTTCCATGGAGGCGGCTTCGCGTTCGGCAGCGCCGGCGAATATGGTGCCCAACATTTGGTAAAAAAAGACATAATTGTTGTCACAGCAAATTACAGACAAGGGCCTTATGGCTTCTTGTGTTTGAACGATGCTTCTGTCACAGGCAATCAGGGTATGAAGGACCAGATTGAAGCTTTGAGGTGGATTAAAAGACATATAGCTGATTTTGGTGGTGATGCTACTCAGGTCACTATAGCTGGTGAAAGCTACGGTGGAGGTGCAGTAGACCTACATCTGTATTCAAAATATGAGACCTTATTCGACAAAGTTATCATCCAAAGTGGCTCCATATACGTTACTGAAGGAATTTTCGTGGACCCAAATTATAAAGCTGCAATCCAACTTGCTAGACATTTAGGAAATGATGTCAAAACGACGCAACAAGCTCTGGAGGCTCTTGCTAAAGCAAATCCTGTTGAAGTAAACGCAGCAACCAGACAATTGAAAATGGTTTTAACACTTTGTAAGGAGAAAATGTTTAAAGGCGTCACAAATTTCGTGACAGAAGACCCTTTCCATTTGAGAAATACATTAAGGATTAGGAACACGAAAATAATGATCGGTTACACAAGCCAAGAAATGTTATATGAGTTCGCGAACAAACCTGAATCGTTTTACAATGAATCTGGGAATCCATTTTACCAACAACTTAAGAATACATTTGTGTTCCCGAAACATGATCTAGAAACGCTGAGTAACATAGTCCAGAATTTCTATCTAGGAGGGAAACCGATTGGGCCGGAGGTGCAATTAGAGTTGAGTAACTTTTTATCAGACTTTGCCATCAACTACGGTGTTGAATGGTCAGTGGACAGATATATTGAACAAGGAGCCAACGTATATAAATATCTGTTCTCATATATTGGTGGTAGTGACTATCAGAATATAACTGGTGCAGGAGCACCGCATACGGAGGAACTGAAGTATCTCTTCGAATGGGTTTGGGCTAAACCATTGACGACTGATGAGCAGTTGATGATCAGGGATAGAATGACAACGATGTGGGCGAATTTTGTTAAACACGGGTAAGTTGATATTAAAAACACTTGATTTTTCTGATGTTTTAGACATAGTAGCTCTGAATTCAGCAGAAAACTTGAAATATGCTAACTTTGGGAAATATTTAACTGATGATTTCATCATAATCATCATTTCATCTTGATACGTATGCAAGCAAAATTCTTGCGTTATAACAAAGTACAAAATGCATTTCTATTTTCAGGAACCCGACGCCCCAAGAAACAAACCTTCTCCCAGTGAAGTGGATCCCTGTCACCCCTGCCACAAGCACCAACAGGCCTTACATGAACATCGATGTTCATATGGAAATGAAGGACCACGTGTTCAGGCATAGAATGGCCTTCTGGAAACTCTTTTGGCAGGCTTATCTTAAAAATCATGTGCTTTTGAATTAGGGATTGGAATTTATAAAAGAAAATGATGTAATTTAAGGCTAGGGGTACCAACAGTACTCGAAAATAGAGTTCCTATTTTTTTAGGGTTCAAACTCAAAGCATTTATTTCAATTAAACCAATAACAGGCACTTTTGAATTGTCAAGAAGTCGATCAGTTGTGCGGCAGATCTCATTGCTTACTAACTATTACCTAAATATACGGTGGTTTGGATTCCTCCGCCACTGCACCGTTGATATTAAACGGGTAAACGAAGGTGATTTGACCTACGTAGATTTAGAATTTTCACTACATACTTTATAAGGCTTTGACTTTAAGATAACACAGGAGTCCACTGCTACCCCAGAAAGGACACTTTAAAGCCTAAGAAAACTTAAAATCTACTTGCGGAACACAACGAGTGAAAACTGACTGAACGGCTTGGCTCTCATGAACATTCACTATGGGATAGAAATTGATGCGAATACAGTAGTGGATATATTTAAAAAGAAAAAACAGAAGAGTATAATATTTGTACTATTCCGTGTTTCTGTGATATTAAAATTTATCAGAACGTATTTTTTTTATTTAGCAGTATATAAACTGTCCCACTGCTCGAAAAAGAACTCCCCCAATTCCTTCGAGGAGATTTTCTGTATGTATTTTTCACATCTTTAATATTTTTATTTATGGGTTATTTTATGTATGTACTTTTAGTCGTTTTATTTCCTTGACCCCCCCCCCCCCCCCGGTACTAAAACCTAGCTACGCCCGTGGGCCGTGGTACGAACTCTATTCAAGGTTTTCCAAGTAGGCTATGGTAACTTGTGTGGCTCTCTGATGGTTCGATAAAGAAATCAGGAGGAATAAGCAGTTCTTGCCAAAGATCACATCTCTGTGGAGGGGACGCCATCGGCTGGACACACGCACCCAAGAAAAGGGGATTGAAGATTTCATATATAAGAGCCTGGTACCGAAAGGGTTACCGCTGGCCCGGAACATAAAGGGCTAAGGAAGGAACACGGGTGGGTTTTAGTCAGTAAGAGTCTGACACTCCCTTCCGCTCCACCCAGAGCGGGAGGGGTCATTTGATGATTTCCGATCCGCAAAAAAAAAAAAAAAGCCTGGTACACATTGGGCGTACCTACCTGGATTATGTCAAACATTTTGCAACAAGATTAAAGAAAGTTTAAAAAAATAATGAATGTAATACACATATAACTTTGAAGGTAAATATCTCGGAGACTTGACACTTTGCGGGGTTTGGTCTTGTTATACACTAGCTGCGCCCCGCGGTTTCAACCGCGTTAATGTCGATCCTATGGGAATATCGGGATAAAAAAGTAGCCTATATTTTAATCCAGGGTGTCAGCTACCTCCTTACAAAATTTTATCAAAATTGGTCCAGCCGTTTGAGCGTGAAGAAGTAACAAACACACACACACACTCGATTTTTATAAGTTTAAGGCGTTGCCAAAAACCTGAAAAATAAAAAAAAAATTGGACAGTGAGCCTAGGTAGGTATGCCACGGACTTTCAAAGTTCACAGAGAGACACAGTCAGTCACTGACTCACTCACTGGCTCACTGAGTCACTGACTGGTCAGTTACTGGGGTTTTTCTCCCTTATGAATGTAAAGTGGAGAGACGAAAGGAACAAAGCTTCCCTAGACTTCATTAAAAAAACTGGCCAAGTGCGAGTCGGACTCGCACACGAAGGGTTCCGTACCACAAGGCAAAAACGCCGAAAAAAACCTGTTTGTTGTATGGGAGCCCCCTTAAATATTTATTTTATTCTGTTTTAAGTATCTGTTGTTATAGCGGCAATAGAAATACACCATCTGTGAAAATTTCAACTGTTTAGCTATCACGGTTCATGAGATACAACTTGGTGACAGACGGACAGATGGACAGTGGAGTCTTATTAATAGGGTCCCGTTTTTATCCTTTGGGTACGGAACCCTAAAAATGAGCTGATCAAATATTTATAGTTTGACTGTAAAGAGGCTGGAACTATCTTCAAGAAAGACAAATATTTATTAAATGTCGCGAAAAGTAACAAAAAGTGTGTGTTTTGAAAAAAAAATAAGTAAGTACTCTCTTTTTATGTTTTTTAATTTCGCTTTACCAAATTTAAATACGTCATTCGTATTTAAAATCTGCGTAAATTGCAGACGCCAATGGGGCGTCACCGCTCTTTGTAGCAACCACGGAATAGAACCTTATTTATCTATTCCGTGGTAGCATCCATATCACAAGAAACAAAAGAAAAACGGAACATAACAAGATGAAATAAATATTCATAAAGGTGGAGTCCTTTCATTAGTTACGGAAAGCTACAAGAAATAGTAGGTCGGGGAAAACCGTTCGTCATACATCTTTATGGTACTCGAATAGATTACGTTAGATTTCTTACCGATCGAAATCTATAGTGCTCATGGTACGAATTTTAATTCTTTCTGTGCCCGCTAGGGGCGCTGTACAATATTTCATACCTACACATTATTTACGGAGACGCTAGCGAGTTTTGGCTGTGCAAACTCATGGTAGAGCTACAGAAATAATGAGCATACGATAAGCAGCTGAATTACCAGGTATTTCTACAAGGTCAAATTAAATTAGCGAGCGCAACTATGACGACGAGACATATGTTAACACGATAAAAATAAAAAAACAAAGAAATTATGAGATGTTTTTTTACAACGGCTCCTCCAATTGTTGTTAGTTGAAACCATCCGGAACAAATTTTCTAATGCTAAACAAAACAAAAATGAATCATTTTGCTCACCAATGGTAGCATTTTTTATTGCCAAACTGGGGCATATAAATAGTCTAGCTGCGCCCCGCGGTTTCACCAGCGTAAATGTCGATCCCGTGGGAATGTCGGGATAAAAAGTAGCCTATATGTTAAACCAGGGTGTCAGCTACTTCATTTTTTTTTATCAAATTTGGTCCAGCCGTTTGAGCGTGAACAAGTTACAAACACATAAACACACACACTCACACTCACAAACTTTCGCCTTTAAAATATTAGTGTGATTCGTAAGCTAATTTTACCTGTGATAGCTACTTCCATAAGGGAGGGTCTACTTTGCAAAGCTAAGAGGTATTTGCTCTACTGCAGCCGTCGCCAGTCGTCGACGTCCGCTGTAGACGCGTCGGCGGCTGCCGTTGACAAAGTGCTGTTGTATTTCTGTAGGGTGCTCATATACACGAGCAGCAAGTTGTCGACAATTGTATCTACCGTTGACACGTGCCGCTGGTATATGCATGAACACTTAGATCGTTGTGTTTTTGCAAACAAAGCCTACTACATACCTACTGTCTTACCACGCGTCTAAGTACGTCTACCTCATTGTTATCAGATAACATCAATCACTTAGGTGAAGTGGTGAATCATGCACTGGAATTATGTTATGTTAGATTCCGTAGATATACCTACTTCTATTTTAGAAATCTTCGTCGTATAATTTATAGATTTTTGATAACCTTTAACTGTAACTAACACCACTGTATTCAGGCGCAGACGCTGATACTGAGCGGGGCGGGGGGGGGGGCAACAGTTAGTGGCCCGATCAAACCGAGTCTAAAACTCTACATTAGACACAAACATAGTTTTAAACCTGTGTTTTCACTTTGTATAAGTATATTACTCTTTCACGGCTCGACGAATCCCCCCGTCCCCCAGAGAAAAACATTTGCGGGAGGCAAATGTTTTCCTCTGGGGCGCTTGAGCGATAACCTAGATACGCCCCTGACTGTATTGTGTTGGGGGTATACTACTTTAGTTTTTGCTGACTAAAAAACACATCATTATCTCATATTATGTAGGTACTCATCATTATAAAGTACTTTTACTATGGAACCAACCCTGAAAAATTACGAAAAGAAAAATCAGCTGTACATAATCGTTCGTTGAGTACATTTGCGTTCACACAAATCGGCTAACTGTATGAGACAAAAGCTTTTATTTGCCGAACTAAGCTTATATTCAAGATGATTCCATCATCTCTACTATAAGCTTAGCATATGTATAGATAGACATGTCATCACGCTTGTTTTACAAGGATAGACTCAATTTTGAAGAAGCCAATTTTATAGAATGAATAGCACGGCCCCTGTAAGTTGGTAAGTGTCCTAGCCACAGCAGATATAGAGAGACCTAGATAACGCAAGTATCACAATCTGTATGAAAACCAAGCGTGCCATTTTTCCACTACCTACTATGACGTCACAAGCACTATTTAGTGATGGGAAAATCAAATCGAGTCAAAGACGCCGCCGCGTGCGGCACCCGTCTCGCTCCACCCCCGGGGCCTAGCGCCAACGCGAGCGCTCACGCTCACCCAGCCAGCAGTAGGTACACAGCGGTACTCATGCACACACACAGCACAGCACACACACGCACGGTACAGCGGTAAGCATGTGATTATTTATTCAATTAATGTTACCTCCAATCGCCTGAAACACAGGATTACCTAGTTCAGGCACAAATCATGGGTGAACTCGACATAGATTTAAGAAAAACTGTATTTATAGTCTTTATATTTTTGAATAAATTTTATTATTATTATTTATTATTCTGTAAAAAGATCACCGTGATAACTTGTGGGTAATGATAACGTGTGGGTGAAGTGAGCTTATAGTGAGCTGTCATTTCACCTGATGCTAGGGATTGACACTATTGACAGCTCACTTCACCGAAGTTTTCATGGTGAGATTTTTACAGAATAGCATTACAGGAGTCAGGACTGAGCGCGAAAGTAGCGGCTTACGATTTTTGTACGTAAGCTGGTGCAATTTTTGGCACGCGAAGTAGTTGCTCTTGCGTTACTTATGTGTATCTATCGGTGGTCCTATTAGCTCTGTTAATACCTACTTATAGAGAGAGATATTTACCGTAACTACGAGACAATCTGTTTAATCTACAGTTGGATTATTTCTGATGCATAATCAGCCTATAATGTTGCCACTGCTGGGACACAGGCCTCCTCTCGGTGAGCTATCCAAGACGCAGGCCCAGTGCGGGCTGGTAGATGTCGCATGTCTTTGAATTTTTTTATTTTACGACATGCCGGTTTCCTCACGATGTTTTCCTTCACCATATTGAGAGCAGTGGTAATGAATTAATTTACACCACCGTACCGCCGACCGTACGAATGGAGACACATGAGGCACTAGAACATCGTTTCACAGCGACGCGGATTGGTCTGTACGCGACCCGCTGTACCTACTCCCGTGTACGGTCAGCCCGTACGGGTCTCCCGGATAGCTGTGAAGCCAGTCTACACCTAATGGGGAATCCCGATGTCCAAACAATGCTAAACACAAATGCATCATATAACATGAGGGCTCGGGGACTCCCTAGATCTTCAAAGGCGAACGCGGAACCCTGAACAACGGTACTCGACCGCTTCATGTTATAAATAAGAATGAGCACCAGCTCTTTAGTTAATTGTTGGTCAACACTTCAATGCAACAATATGTTTGATATTATAATATTCTTACTACTTTGTGACGTGTGGTCGTGTGTGAGTGCTGTGCCCGAGAATGTGACTGTTGTCACACAGAAAGGAAATATTGTAGGGTTGAAAAATGATGGATATAACACGTTTTTTGGTGTGCCGTACGCGGATGTGGATGAGGATAATCCTTTTGGAGTAAGTAATATTTTTATTGCTATTTTTATTATGATCAATATTTTGACATATACAGAGTGGCGTGCGATTAGGTCATCATATTTAACAGTAGAGAGGCTATAAGAAGTGATTATAGGTCAGTTAAAATAATGAAATAAACTTACTTTACTCAAAATAGAAACGACTAACCATTCTTGTTAATAAGGCACTACACACGCGTGGGGCGATAGTCATCATCTACCTAGACTTTTCCCAACTATGTTGGGGTCGGCTTCCAGTCTAGCCTAGCAGTGGACTGCTACAGAGCAGTCCACTGTTGGACATAGGCCTCTCCTGTTGCACGCCCATCACCCTATGGTGATGATAATGATGATGAAGCAATCAATATTTGAATTTGAATTAAAATACAAACGGTAATAAAACCATGGCGACAACAGATAAATTAAATATTTTCTATTTTTCTATTTCAGAACTACTTAGCACACCCAAACTTCCAAAAACCGTTTATCGCTAACGACTCTTCCATAATATGCCCACAAGTTATCTCCAATGTTGGTGGAATACTCCAATGTCTTCGTCTCAACATATATGTGCCACACACGGCCAAGGAAAACCACACTGTGCCAATATTAGTTTGGTTCCACGGAGGAGGTTTTGTCTACGGCAGCGCCAACGACTACGGTGGCCAACATCTGGCCAAACACGACATCATCGTTATCACCGTCAATTACAGACTTGGTCCTTACGGCTTTCTGTGTTTGAACGATGAATCCGTACCAGGTAACCAAGGCCTAAAGGACCAGATAGGAGCGTTGAGGTGGGTGAAGGAGCATATAGGGGCTTTTGGTGGGGACCCTGATAAAGTCACCATCGCTGGTGAAAGCTATGGCGGTGGGGCAGTAGACCTACATCTTTATTCAATGTATGAGACGTTATTCGATAAAGCCATTATCGAAAGTGGCTCCATTTACACGCCAGGTTTCTATAGGAATGGAGATGATAAAGCTGCTATAAAACTAGCTACACACATGGGACATAACGTCACAACGACTAAAAAAGCATTGAAAGTTCTGGCTAAAGAGGACCCTGTTGCTGTGATGACCGCAGCAAGAAATCTTACTATGACGCTGACACCTTGCAGAGAAACCCGCTTTAGAGGGAACCAACACTTTGTAACCAAATGCATCAATCATTTAAATAACCCAGATAGAATTAAAAAGATACCAATCATGATTGGCTACAACAGTAAAGAGGGCTTCGGAATGTACTTGAACAGGCAACAAGATTACTACGACAATTTGCGGGATATGTTCTACAAGGATTTGCAGAACAATTTCAATTTAAGAAAAAGAGAATTGAAAAAATTAAGTGATATAATCCGGACCTTCTACTTAGGCAGCAAAAAAATTGGCCCTGAATCTTCGTTGGAGCTGACCGATTATTCTTCTGATTCTTTACTGAACTATGCTGCTGAAAAATCTGTGGCTAGATATATGGAGCAGGGTGGGACTGGGAACGCATATAAGTATATGTTCTCATATATCGGTGGAAGCCAGTATCAGAATGTGACGGGGGCCGGGGCTATACATGCGGAGGAGCTGAAGTATTTGTTTGAAAACGTGATTTTTAAGCTGGACTCTGATGAACAAAGGATGATCAGGGACAGGATGACCACTATGTGGGCTAACTTTGTAAAGCTGGGGTATGTTTTTTGTATTTACGAGAAATAAAATCTATTTCTGTACGTAGGTTTATATAGACACTTTTACACGTCAATAATATTTAAAAAACTAGATGACGTCGGTATGTCCTATCCGTTTAGATATCGACACCATCACGTCTACGGAGTTTCGCTAGCTAATTTATTTTGTCCCTTTATATTATTTAAGACTGTTTTAATTTTCACTCCTCTCTATTCAACAACAATAGAATAGAATAGAACAGAATTAGAATTTCAACAACTATTATTCATGGTAATTATTGAAATTCTAATTAACAAAGTGAAATATATTTCAATGTATCTTTCCAGAAATCCAACGCCTGAAAAGACAGCACTGCTCCCAGTGACCTGGGTACCAGTCACCGGCATCGCCAGACCTTACCTGAACATTGACGTGATCATGTCAATGGAGGACCACGCGTACAGAGAGAGGATGGTCTTCTGGGACCTCTTCATGCAGAAGTATGAAACGAAGAGCTCATGCAAGAAGATGTACAATTAAGATCGTAATTTTTTATGATGTTATTAAGAAGAAATGACGCATAAATAAAATCAAATAAAATGTTGTGACATAAAATATCTGTTACAGTTATAGTGATTAAATAGAAGCTATTATACATAATGACTGGTCATTATATTTAAGAGTCTATCAGTTTTTTTCAGCGCAAATTTCTCAATATCCTTAAGATATCTAGTTTTTTTTTAAATACACAAGTATTTATATCACCTTCAACCTTCGATCAATAATAGTACTAGATGAATGATTAGGAACAAAAATAAGTCGCTAAAGTGGCCACGTTTGCACACAGATAAACATTTATATTTCTTACTACGAACTATAGAAAAAAGTTTAATAATATTAACAACTTCAGATTATTATAAACCTTAACACTCTAACATAAAGTTTAATTACGATTGCAAATGATTAATATTTAAGTCCTTCTATCATCGAAGTAATACATTTAAAATGTCACTTGAAAATAAAAAGTCATTTTTATAATAAGTACAAAAATATTTATTCTAAAATGAAACTTAACGTCTAAGCAATAAGGTTAAAAACATTTTGTTGACAATTTCGTACTTACTCGAATTTGGAACTAGACGTAGTTCTCGGAATTACACTTCAATGCTTCAATGTTTGTTAGAGTAGTTGGCGCGTTGTCGCAAACATTGGCCAAACAATCATAATATTTTTGCTAATTGATTTATATTTACTATTTAATTGTGTTACTATTTTATGAAAAACATTTAATGATAAAAACTTACCGAAAAAAGATATTCCTTCCAAAATCTTGGTGTTACGGTGGTTATTTACACAACTTTTGAACGCGCACTGAGGCATTTTGACGTCATAACATTGGCTATGATTGGACCATACTAATTTGAAATAAGAGCACAAAAGTATTCGTGCTTGTATTTTTCGGGCCGTTTTTGAAGCGCTTATCGGGCATCTAGTACTATTATTGATCGAAGCCTTCAACCATGTAATTATTTTAAAATCTATGAATGCAGTATAAATTGTTTTTTAAATTAAAATAATGTCTTCTTTCAGTAAAATGTTCCATCTACAATATTCAAGGTACTTTCGCTCATGTGGCATAGCCGTGGGACGCCCTGTATATAATATCCGGATTTATTACTTTGGCTGTAACATATCTACTCGCTAGATTAAAATAATAAACCAAATAATTATAGTGTCAAAACAACAATGGCCATTTTGATGAATGTTTCACGATGATAAGCAACTAGGCCGTCTAAAGAATATGATCAGCGTCACCTAGAATCTTGTAACATCAATTTGTCGTATAGTCAGCGTAAAAACAATTATCTAATATTATTAATTATTTATATGTAAGTATGTTTAGAAGAGGCTTGTGGCTAAGTAATAGCAGCCACACGGGTCGATTGATCAGGTTAAGCTACCATGGTGGATGGGTGACCATCTTTACATATCAAGACCTCTGCGTGCCTCGGAAAGCACGTTAAAAGCCGTTGGTCCCGGCTGTCATTCGTGGATCTTTGACAATCGTTACGGTTAGTCAGAAGCCCGAAAATCTGACATCAGTCTTACCAAGGGGAATCGTATTACCCAGTAACTGGGTTGTGGAGGTTAGATTTGCAGTCGCTCCATGTAAAATACTGGTATTCAGCTGCATCCGGTTAGACTGGAAGCCGACCCCAACATAGTTGGGAAAAGGCTAGGCAGATGATGATGTACGGTTATAGTTGGTCAGCCTTAGAATCAACACCATTGTATTTACTTTAAAAGAATCACTATTATCCCATCAAGCCTCTACTAATAAGACTGTTTGGTACACACAGCTCCTCTAAGTAGTTACCCCACCAAAAGACATGTGCGTTCAAATCCGTGACAGGCCCAAGTTGGTTTTTGTATTTTGCAAAAACATTTTATTTAAAAAAATGTATTGTTTTAGTGAATAAAGAAGTTTAAGTAAGTTTTTTTTTTTTAATTCTGTTTTTATTATTGTTTTTTTTCAATAAAACAATACTTTTGCGACGACAAGCAACAATAATAGGGTTAACATTTACGACAACTTATTCATCGTCTAAATAGACTGGAGGTTTCAAGACCGCTTACCGTGCATAAGATTGGAAGTTCAAATCCTATATAGGCACGAAATGTGCTTTTTGTTCATTATATTATTTTGATATATATTTCTATTTTGTTTTAAGTAGTAATTATTTACAAAGAATTAAAAATCAAGAAAAATAAAATACTTTATTAATCATTTAATAATATTTATTATTGCTATTATTTAACAAAACTATGATCTTATTTTACAACAAACAGAACAACTATTTTAGTTCTCATAAAATCAGAAATCATTTAAATAAATAATTGATAAAATTAGTAGTCGTTTACTCTTCGCCGTTTTAAGTGAACGTATACAAAGTTCTAACTTGAAGGTATGGATTAATTTTATAAAGACAACGTAAGTAAGTAAAATTAATGGATACCCTCAAATTATAACATCTTTCGATTAGACAGGGACCTAAAGATATAATGACTCAGCCGATAGTAGATAACAATTTCATCGCAATTCATATGGGCTCGCTGGCTAGTTCGTCAAACTGCCGGTATGAGTATGACGACGTTCGGTGATGCGATGGTTCGAATCCGAGTCAACACAATGGACTCTTTTTGAAGTATTCTTTAGATTATTCGTAAGGAATTCAATGTTGTAGCAGTGTAACATTTTAAAACTTGAGGGGTTAGGACATAGTGACGCTTTCTGTACATATCTGTCACTCCCCTAAATGTTTGTGGTGACATCTACAAAGCTACATGCGAACTAATGTCACACTAACATCACGAATAAATCCTGCATCGCGCAAGCAAAATTTACCGCGCGACTAGCCTAAATACATCATTATTTTCGGAGGATCCCTTTTGTATGGAGGATGAGTGAACTTTACACCCCGTTCCTCATACCTCTACAAGTATGTAAAGTCCTCCAGATCGAATTTCGGCCATGGCGACTAATCTCAGCAGAGACCAGTCTTCGGCGCGGGAGATATTATAGTGCACGCATGTGTGCTCAGTCACAGGTGGCCCTCTCTCTTCCCTCACTTTCATAGTCCGATGGGACGGCAATCCGATTCGACCGGAGAGCGATCAGGCGCAGGATCAACAGCTTAACGTGCTTTCCGAGGCACGGGGGTATCACACCACCAACTTCCAAACTCCGGGCTGTTACTAAGGAATTCTCAATGGAAAAATCCAATAACACTTTTACCCGTCCCGGGAATCAAACCCAGGACCCAACGCTCAACAGTCGCGCTTGCGACCGCGAGACCAACGGGGCAGTCAGTCAGCAACAAGTATGTATGAAGTAGGTGATCAGCAACAGAATCAACACCATCGTACTATTAAAAGTCTCTTACCTCATCAGCATTCCAGGCGCCGTAGGTCGGTGGGTTGATGAGCATGAAGACCAGTGAGGAGAGCAGGATGCAGGTGACGATGAAGGGTCCAACGTAGCGCCAAGTCACCTGCCAGTAGATGCCGGGGCGGTAGCCCGTCATCTCGTAGATGTCGTTTGTGAATCTGGAAGGGGCAAAGTAGTTGGTATCCGGCTCGAAGAACCAAAAATTTATATTCGTTTGAAAAGGGCAAGTTATGGAAGAGCCCTTTTTTCAAATAATCCTTCAATTATAACACACAATGAGTTGGAGATCACCTTTTAAGCAAAAAGATGCTTGTGTTAGGTTAGGTTAGTTCCATAAACAAATTCAGCTTACAATGTTCCCACTGTTGGGACACGGGCTTCCACTCTGTGAGAGGGAGTAGGCCATAATCCATCACGCGGGCCCAGTGCGGGTTGGTGGATGTCACAAGTCTTGGACCTTATAGTCAGCAATAGCAGCATGATACATAAACCAAAAATCATAGACAACAAAGTCTACCAACCTCTCATGGCCATAGATGTAGATGACGGAGACCATCTCAAGCAGAGCGACGACCACCAGGCCGATGGTGCCGGCGAACGAGTCGAACATCTTGAGCCAGTACTCGCCCGCGCCCGTCGTGAAGATCAGGCCCACGAAGAAGCAGAACGTGCACACGCAGCCTGCGGGATAGAAAAAGCGATATAGTGGTACTTTTAATGGAATGTAATAGTTACAAAATGTGTACCACAACAGCTGTGCCAGTGTATTCAAATCATCATCATTTCAGCCGAAAGTCATCCACTGCTGAACATATGCCTCCCGAAAGATTTATTCCATGTGAGTATGATACAGTCAGTCATGGCCGTTATTCCTTCAAAGTCAGTAAAGGCCCTCTTGTGTTTCGCGTAGGAAATCCTCAATCTTGCCACACTTACGTGCTGATAACGTTCACCTTTTGATTTTATTCGGTAGAATCTAAAACATCCAATGCTTATCCTATAACGAAAGGGAATGCATTGGATTCTCGCAGAATATTCACCAGAAGAGAAATATCCTCTTCCTTTAACTTAGGACACCTTCATTCTTAGACAACAACTTACCAGTAATAACAGGCTTGCTGAGCCGCTTAAAGAACTCGATGTCGAAAATAGTGCAGAGCATGCCTTCCATGATGCCGATCTGACTGCCGAGCCCCAGCGACAGCAGCATCAGGAAGAAGATGATGGACCAGAAGGGCGCAGGGGTCAGCTTGAGGATCGCCTGGGTGAACACTATGAAGGCGAGGCCGGTTCCTTCAGCGGCCTGGAGAGGAAAGTAAAGGATGATTGATTATAAATTAAATGTTAGAAGTTACGATGAAGACCGATTAATGCCTTTGTTTTTGTAGAAACATGAGGAACAGGGTGTAAACTTCACTCATCCTCCTTATAAAAGGGAAAATTCTCCGACCAGACGGGTGTCGTGTCTGGTGGGCAACTGCCCGACGATTGATGTCGGGACGTTGTATATATGCTAATCACGTGTCGAACTTTGCTTGCGCGATGCAGGATTTTGCGTGGCGTTGTAGATGGCGCCACAACTTCAAGCTCACTTCCCTTAAGTTCACGGTGATATTATTACACAATAGCATTACAGACAATCTATTCTGTAAAAATCTTACGATGAAAGCTTTGTGAAGTGAGCTGTCATTCTATCTGATGCTAGGGATTGACACCATTGACAGCTCACTCTAAGCTCACTTCATGGCTGGTGTCCTATTCGTTGTTTTGAATTTTCTAAAGTTTTGCTGGGATTTCTCAACCAAATGCTTACACAATATATAAAAATTCTCGGTTAGGTAAATCCTCCTTACCTCTTCAAGCTGTCGGCTCATCAAGCATCCAGTGAGGTTGTACTTGGCCACGAGGCTCTCGTTCACAGTGTCGAACTCCTCGCGGTAGAATTCGTGGCTCGAGTTCAGAGTGAAGCCGGATACGTTGAGACCGGCTAGGATCTTGATCTCCCTGGAAAGATGAAGAGGAATGTTGAAATTAATTGGCTCCCCATCTTTTACATGGGACTTAGAATATGACCTCTGAAATGCGATGTCGTGTAACTCATACACAACTGTTTATACCACTTTTGGGAATAGAGGCATATGTTATACGTCTTTATACTAGTATTTAGCTGCATCCGGTTAGACTGGAAGCTGACCCCAACATAGTTGGGGAAAGGCTAGGCAGATTTATTGATTTAATAGTCTTCAGAGTGACGTGGGCGCACTTTGGCAAGTCACACGAACTAGCTGACAACATTTTTCACCACCAATAAATAATTTATAAGATTTTATTTGCTAACTTCCTATATATCTGTATTTTTTTATGTTACTTCTGTTACTGTTTTACATTTAATCTAACTTACCTACAATAAATAAAAAAACCGTGTCAGGTCGGGGGCCAACAGTCAACACTCTCGAAAACCATGAAAACGACACCCATAACGAAAAATTTGAAACGTTTTTGCAGCCGCCAAGTTGTTTTCAATTTGAACTCACTATCGGCTTCGAAAACCATGAAAACGTATATCTTTCTCTCTGACCTTTTCTACTACAATATAATTATAATAAAAAGTCGCATGACACTTTTGGTTACGTGACGATTTCTACCAGTTTACTCCTACCACATGATCCGGTAAAGAGCTTATTACCAAAAATCTTGATTAGAACAAACCTTCAAAAGATAAAGGAAACGTTCATGTTTTAATAAATACAAAAAAAACGCAAGTTTTATAACGCCACGCAAGTTTTATATTGCCTTAAAAGTGTATGATCGACTACAGTAAACAAAATCGGAAAAATATATAATCAAAGCCCTTACAATCAAAACCTCAAGAGCATATCCCACTAGACAAACCCGTACCTACTTTACATCTAAAATATATTCACCCTACCCACCTTGTCCGAGCAATTCAAGCCAAGGTCCTTTAGACCAGAAATAGTTACAGCACATCAATCAGAGTGAACGGTCATGATTTAGACGCTATCAAACAAACCGCACTTTGTATTAAGACAACGGAGAACTCGTGTGGCTAATAAATAGTGATGGATTGGTACATATAAAGGTTTATTTGTGGTTTTGACAAATGTTTCGGATTTTCCACAGACGCGCTCAGACTGAGGTGCCTAAAGAAACCAGGGTAAAATACTTTAATGAGTATTTTATTGACCTAGATTCAGAAATGCTAATAAAACAACTAAAATTGAATGTTTACCCTGTAAATTTCCTTCACTTCATCACACTAATATTATAAAGGTGAAAGTTTGTGAGTGTGTGAGTGTGTGGGGGTGGGGGTGGGGGTGTAGGGGTGTGTTTATATGTTTGTTACTTCTTCACGCTCAAACGGCTGTACCAATTTTGTTAAAGTTTTGTATGGAGGCAGCTGACACCCTGGATTTACATATAGGCTACTTTTTATTATGTACCCTTTTTATTGTATACCTGATATTCCCACGGGATCGACATTTACGCGGGTGAAACCAGGGGGCGCAGCTAGTCACTGATATATTGTGTAAATAACAATTACCTAATAACCTAAAATTAATAAGTTTCTATATATAGGTACAGACGCCAGCGCATCAAGCTACTACAATCTGTCAAATTTCTTTAATAGATTTTCAACTTTATCACTAAAGCATAAGGTTCAAAGTTCATTGGGAAAATTTGACAGTTTCGGGAAGCTTGATGTGCCCGTCTGCACATGGGAGCCGGGCCCCTTAAATTTTTATTTTATTCTGTTTTTAGTATTTGTTGTTATAGCGGCAACAGAAATACATGATCTGTGAAAATTTCAACTGTCTAACTATCACGGTTCATGAGATACAGCCTGGTGACAGACGGACATACGAACAGCGGAGTCTTAGTAATAGGGTCCCGTTTTCCTAAAAATAAAGCGATGTTCAGACACATTTCTCGCTCATCTCTGGTGGAAAGTCAGACTTACGGGTCTACTCCTTGATATGCAATGGTCTCTGCAGCACCATGAAACATGAGGCTACTTGTACAGGGGCTAGTGCGAGTCTTGGGGTTCATACGGTTAATCAAGTCTGTCATTCATCTATACTAATAATAATATAATCTATATACTAATAATAAAGCTGAAGTATTATAATCTATACTAATATTATTATAAATATTATAAATATATCTATACTATATATAATATTATAAAGCTGCAGAGTTTGTTTGTTTGTTTGTTTGTTTGAACGCGCTAATCTCTGGAACTACTGGTCCGATTTGAATGATTCTTTTAGTGTTGGGTAGTCCATTTATCGAGGAAGGCTATAGGCTATTTAACATCACGCTAGGACCCTTAGGAGCCGAGCAAAATGAAAAAAAAGCTTCTCACGCGGACGAAGTCGCGGGGAGAAGCTAGTTCTAAATATACTTTCAGATAGACTATGGTAGACAAATGCATTTGACTTCCTTATTGGTATGTCAGTCAGTCTAGGTTAAATCTATGCTAGTGGTCGCAGCCATGACTATTGAATATTAAGTTCTGCACCCTAAATATGTTTTTGTTTTCTTCCTCGTCTCTAAACCTATAATATTCTTCCGTAATGCTCAGTTTTGATATAATAATATGTATTTCGTATACACAAGAGCTTATGAGTATTATTTACTTTAACTTCTAAGTAAAGTTAAAAAGTTAAGTTATAAAGCTTAAGTTGTGAAACTTTGAAAGCGGCGTCTAATATCCATTTACATTCTTTCAGCTTTTAGTTTAAGTAGGTACCTTTCCTCAGTTACTTTATATTAGTGTCTATTAAGTTGTCTATTAAATGTTATTTACAACAGCCAAGTTTGCGGACAAGCATACGTAGGTACCTATAGGTAGGTATTTATTACTGTTACTGTTAGCCTGCATCATCCCACAGCTGGGCAAAGGCCTCTCCTCGACGCCCCTCCCCCCCTTGACCCCAGGCCAGAAAGAGGCTCAAATATTAATAAAAAAAGTGCACGTTTGATACGCAAAAAGTTTTTAGAGGATCAATTAAATATTTCCCCTCCAAAATTGGACATTTGAAAAGCTTGGACATCTGTACGCATCAAAGCACAAATAAAAAATAAAAAAATCGTGTGCCGTCGGGGGATCCCCGTCAGGAACGAAGTTCCTTACGCGTTACTCGCACACACACACACACACACATACTCGGAAGAGATATATTTATCGAAGATATTTATATTTTTAAAAAACGTTGCCCCACACTAGGAATTTCTCCTGTATTGTGGGTGCGTTTACAAACATCAAACAGCCAGACCCGGAACGTCAAACAGATAGAGAGAGAAAGTCACAAAGTCAAAGAAAAAAGAAAGAGAAAGAAAGAAAAAAGGGAGAGAGAAAAAGAAGAGAAAAGAGAAGAGAGAGAGAGAGAAAGTCATAAAGTCTCATGGAGAAACTCATAATGCTTTTTCACGTCACGGTTTCTACCAGTCAACTCTTCGTTGCAATAAAAAAACAAATAATCACCAAAATACTTACTTAGTCATGCAAGACTCCACCATAGTGAAAGCTTTGAATCCTAGAATGCTGAAGATCACCACAGACGCGTAGATGGCCGTGAGAGCGTTACAGATGGACACCAGTAGCACATCTCGAACGCAGTTGTTATTCGGCGTGTTGTAGGAGCCGAACGCGATGAGGGAGCCGAAGGCAAGCCCGAAGGAGTAGAAGACTTGAGTCGCTGCGTCCAGCCAGACGGTCGGGTCGAGGAGTTTTTCCAGCTGTAAGTAAATGAGAAAAGTTGAAGACAGGGCAAATGGCAGGAAAAAATCGCGGTGGAATTCTGCTCCGTTGAAATATGCCGAAAACCAACCTTTGTAGCATATTCAGCCATATAATGTTCCCACTGCTAGGACATAATGCTTCCTCTCTGTGAGAGGTCAATAGTGAATAAAAATGTGTGTGTGTGTGGGGGTGTGTGGGGGTGTGTGTGTGGGGGTGTGTGGGGGTGTGTGTGTGGGGGTGTGTGTGCGTGTGTGAGGGTGTGTGTGTGTGAGGGTGTGTGTGTGTGAGGGTGTGTGTGTGTGAGGGTGTGTGTGTCTGAGGGGGTGTGTGTGCGTGTTTAATTAATTAATATGTATGTGAAGACAAAAGATATTCGGTATTTAGGTAGTCTAATTGTAATAACCATTTTTCCACTGTGATTTTAGCATCATGTTTACTTAAATGTAATATTTAATGCATGAGAATATTTTGGAACTATCAAATAAATCCTAGAGCCGGAATTTAAATAGTGTTTTTTTTAACATACTTACTAAATAGTATTTATATATAGGCCGACTCATAGATTTTGCCAATCTTTGACTAGCTATTATAGTGGCTAACTTATTGGATATATTTGATTGAATTTTCGTATGCAGACTGGTGCATTCGATTTTTAGCGGCGGGTTTTTTTTTCTCTAAGGGCATACGTTCTTATATTTTCCGTTCGGAAACCCTGACGGAAAATATAAGAACGTATGCCCTTAGAGACGATTTTTTATGAAATCCGTGCATTCAGGGTCTCCGAATCTGAATTCCTGATCAGGAAACCGAATCAGGAAACCGGACGTATGCGACCGGCCTTATAAGTAAAATATCTTTAAGGTGATTTAAAATTAGAATGTTGGATTTAAGTTAACAATAATAAAATCAAAATACTCAATTTGTTTGTTTACATTTTCGTCAGAATGTTTTTGGAACAGACTATACATTATTTATGGCAGGAACTATTTCCGATTTAAAGGACACATTTATTTTGTACTATGTATGTATGTAAAACCAATATAATAAATTAAGGACAGTGTTCTCTAATAAAATAGGCCAGCCCCTACTTTAAAATTTTGGGACAGGCTACATTCTTAAAATTTCAGTGGTTGAGTGCTCATACTTTCAGCGACGAAGGTCACACGCTCCCAAACTCCCAAGTGACTCGTAAAAGAGAACAAACTCTTTGGGACACCGTGCATAACCAAACATCAAAAGAGATACTATTTTTAGCCGAGCGCTAGTCCTAAACAGAAAAGCCTTCTTGTTTATTCTGTAACTTGCATGTCATAGGCTCAAATTTTTGGGCGAATTCTTAGTCCATCCAGTCTTACCAAGGGATATCGAGTTACCCTGTAACTGGGTCGTGGAGGTCAGATAGGCAGTTGCTCCATGTAAAGTACTGATATTCAACTGCATCTGGTAAGACTGGAAGCCGACCCCAACCATGCGGTTGGGGAAAGGCTAGATAAATGGCGGACGCAATTATTTAATAACTAGCAGCACCCCGCGGTTTCACCCGCATAAGTTTCGATCCCGTGGGAATATCGGGACAAAAAGTAACCTATGTGTTAATCCTGGTTATAAACTATCTGTGTGCTAAATTTCATTCAAATCAGTTCAGTAGTTTTTGCGTGAAAGAGGAACAAACATCCATCCTCACTTTCGCGTTTTTATTATTAGTAGGATAATAAGCAAAAGTGATTGAAATTCTTCGCAGCAGCTTTTCGGGGTAGCCCGGAGTGTTTTTGCTTTCTCATGATTTTGCACAAATATTTAGAGAACCTTAAGAAGAAGCTTTCGAGTTTTGTGTTTAATTTCGTGAAAATAATCAATGTTTCAAGAGTCTAAATTATATGTCAATAAAAGCTTAAAGCTTAAAGAGAGCGTCCCCCATCACCTGTAAAGTCAACGCCGCCGCCGGCTGTCGCTGAAAACCAGCGCTGGGGCTCTTGTCTCGTATACGGTCTTAGCATTATGCCGAGCGATGGCCGTTTTGCGTGGATGTGACGCATGTTTTCCTCCAACTTGTTATTATTTTTGTGTTTGTGTTCTTTTTATGTATCATGTTGACCGCAAATAAACCGTATTTTAATTTTTTTACCGACTTAAAAAGAGGTTCTCAATTCGTCTCTATGTTGTTTTTTTTTGTATGTTTGTTACGCGATATCTCCGGCAATTGTCAATCGATTTCAAAAAAACTTTTTTAATGGATAGAGTGTACTTCAGGGGTGGTCCCATATAAATTTTATTAACTTTGCTTGGGTAGTTTTTGAGTTAGCTTCAATAAGTTGCTCACGCGTGACAATCGAGAGTAGTCGTATACGCAGCGATCGATAACTGTTATACATCTACCCTACATATTAAAATATAATAATGGTGAAATGCGCAAAATGTGTAAAACTGATAACCAAAAAGTCTCCTGGATTGCAGTGCAGCAAATGTAATAAGTGGCTTCATTCTTCCTGTGCGTCAATAACACCCGACCAACTTAGTGTATTGCACGATACAGATTCAGTGGACTGGAAATGCAAATCCTGCACCGGAGGGGGTAAGCCTAAAAGACTATCATGCATCATCCCCGATGTCGACGGAGATGAAAATACAGATACAGAGTCTGCTACTCCGCACACTGGTGCCCATGCGGACAACATGATGCAACAAATATTACGAGACCTGCGCAGGGAAGTAAGGCAAGTTATTAAAGAAGAGCTTCAACGTACCCTGCAATTCTATTCTGATAAAATCGATGAATATGACACCAAGATCCAAAAATATGAAAAATCAATGAAGGAATTGGAAAACCGTTGCACTGATTTACAAAATCATGCCAAAAACACTAACATCAAATATGAAGTACTGGAAAACAAATTAAATCAATTGGAGCAAGCACAATTATGCAACCAACTTGAAATATGTGGCATCAACCCATCTGAGAAAGACAATCCTGAAGAAATTGCCAAGAAAATTGCCGAAACCATAACACAAAACCCGGATGACGTCGTAAAGGCTTATAGAAAAACGAGAAACTCTTCAAATGTGGCGAGAAACAAAGACCAGACTCCGATCACTGTGATACTTCGAGAGGGAAACCGAGATATATGGATCGATGCTGCCAAAAACGCGACGATATCTGCTGCCAACATAGGACATGACGGAGCTGATAAAGTTTATCTTCGGGAGTGTCTGACGCCGTCGACGGCTTACCTGTTATGGAAAACAAAAGAAGAACTCAAAGGGTTGTTTACCTTCATATGGTGTAAACACGGAAATATATTAGTGCGTAAAAGTGTCCAAGAAAAAAAAATAACCACAATCCGTTCGATCGCCGATATCGAAAAGGTAAAATCATCGCATGTCAGACAATAGGTAAGTACTCCCATATTATTGTCATTATAAATACATAAAATTATCTTTTCTTATGCTGGATACAACAGAACATAATATAGTCGAAATCAATTGTCAAACATGGGATGATTTTACTTCCTACATACCGGTACCCGAAAATTGTTTATACTTTCTGCATGTAAACATACGATCTATCAAGAAAAACTTTGCTCAAATTGAGTACATAGTGTTAAATAGTAAACATACAATTCACATTCTGTTATTAACTGAAGTAAACATTAAAAATGACTTGGTACAAATGTTTGAACTCCCTGACTATAACTTATATTCGGAATTAAGAACTAATAGAAGAGGTGGGGGTGTGCTATTGTATATTCATAAGTCTGCATCTTTTATGAGATATAGTAACTTGTGTACACATGAGTTTGAATGTGTGGCTGGCGAGTTAAGTGTAAATAGTCTTAAATTCGGATTATGTGCCGTGTACAGACCGCCCGACACATCCAAACTGCGATTTATAAAGGAATTGTCATCCTTATTAGCGAAATATCCTATAAAACAGGATTATGTAATAATGGGAGATATGAATATAGATCTAAAAGTATGTAACCCCGTGGTAAAACAATATTTGTATTCGCTGTGCACCCTGGGATTTGTTAATGGCGTTAATTGTTATACACGCATCGAAAAATACGGTGATAGAATCTCGAAGTCATGTATAGATCATGTGTTTATTCGCAATGCTAGCGCGTATAACATTTATACATCTGTTGTAAACACTTCACCGGCCGACCACTGCATAACCGGTTGTGCCATAATGAGTGCGATAAACAAAAATGACTCACACTCTTCTAGTCAATTAATAGCTAAGATAGATAATCGACGAGTGCACAGTGAACTGAATAACATCGATTGGAGTATACCCCTTCAATACGGGTGCCCAAATGAAATTGTTAAATACATACATACTAGCTTTAATAATGTATACGAAAAAAGTAAATTCACAATTAGTAAAAGCAGTTTCAGTAAACGTAATACATGTCCTTGGGCAAATGAAAAACTTAAAAAGATGTGTATGAAGCGTGATTTATTGTTTAATATTTGGCGCAAAGATGAAAATAACCCACATAAAAGATTGTTATACAATAGATTTAGAAATAAAACAAACAAATACACAAATTACGTTAGAAATAAACAAATAATGATGGAAGTTTCTCAAAACTTCAAAAATAGCAAAAAAATTTGGAGCATTGTGAATAGTCTAACCGGTAAAATTATGCAATGTATTGAACACGTTTTACTTATGACTTTTCGAACGAACCCATCAACATTGGCTAACACTTTCATGACTGAATTTAATTCTAATATCAAAAACCTAAGCAACTCTTGCGATGTGCCTCTTTTAGACAAAATTACGTACGAGATGATTCCTGATAGGTCGATAAGAGTGAAACCTGCACGAGAAGATATGGTTGAACGAATCATCAAACAAATGAACGACAGGAAAAGCCCGGGTTACGACGGAATACGTGCTAAAGATGTTAAGTATACTTCAGATAAACTAATCCCAGTTATTACACATTTAATCAATTGCTGCTTGCAGACAGGTACGTATCCCGACCTTTTAAAGATAGGGGTGATACGTCCAATACACAAAAAGGGCTCACGTGATGACGTCAATAATTATCGACCTATCACTATATTGTCTTGTATAAATAAAATTTTAGAACGTTACATTAGTAATGAGATAAATAATTTCTTGCAAACACACGGAATAATTAACAATACACAATATGGATTTCAGAAAAATAAGAGTACGACACAACTATTGCGAGAATTTACCGATGAAGTCAATAGACAGTTAAATGAGAAAAAACATATCTTGACACTTTTTATAGATTTTAGCAAAGCGTTCGATGTGCTCCGTTGTGATACACTTTTTGACAAATTGTCACAAAATGGAATACAAGGGCCACTATTAGAATTATTAAAAAACTATCACACAAATAGATACAACACGGTTAAAATACAAAATGAGTATAGTGTTAAGCTTCCATCCACGCAAGGAACTGCCCAGGGTTCAATTATAGGTCCGACAGAATACTTACTTTATGTTAATGATATGAGTAATGCTATAAATTCAGGCTCTGTATACCAATTCGCAGACGATACGTGTATATTAGTAGCTAATAAAAACATCCAGGATGCTGAGGAAACCCTACAACGTAACTTCGACGAAATGTGTAAATGGGCTCATGACGTAGGATTAGTAATAAACGCAACAAAAACAAAAATTGTTCACATACATTCATCACACAATAAATGCACCACTATGCCTACAGTTATAGCACATGAACACACTTGCCTACATAGCTCGCCAAAAACTTGCAAATGTCCGACATTAGAAGTAGTTGATAAACATATGTATATCGGTCTAGTGGTTGATAGCCGATTCTGCTGGGGACCACACAAAGACTACGTATGCAACAAGCTTAGGTCTATTCTAGGTAAGCTTAGCATACTGAAATATAAACTGCCTTACAAGACGCTCAGAATGTTATATATGGCCCTAGCAGACTCGGTTATCAACTACGGACTCAGCAGCTATGGGAGAACTTATCATACATACCTGACCGATATTTATAAATTACAACTAAGAATATTAAAAGTAATTACGCCAAAACACATAAACAAGAAATTCAAAAACAATGACCACGACCTCTTTAAATATTGTAATGTTATGAATGTGTTCAATAAAGTTGAATTTTGTACTCTAGCGGAAGTCAGTAGACCGGAGTTGCTAACCGAAAAAGCAAGACCTGAATTTCTGAGAACGATACCACTTAAAAATAAATACATCTTACCAAAATTCAATAATGTGTACGGAATGAGGGTTGCAGAATATTTAGTACCTTTTTATCTTAATAAACTTCCAGAAGACTTGCAAACGTTATACAAAACGAGTTCGAAAAGTTATAAGTACAAATCAAAGCGTTTCCTTACACAAAATTTCTCCTAATGTATGTCATGTAAATGTACGGACGCCAGCAGGTCAACCTAGCCGAAACTGTCAGATTTTCCCAATCAACCTTGAACCTTATGTTTTAGCAATAAAGTCGAAAATCTATTAAAGAAATCTGACAGATTGTAGTAACTTGATGTGCTGGCGTCTGTACCTATAAATTATTAACATTGTTAAAAAACTATTATATGAACGGCTCGCCAACATGCAGATAAACCCTGAGAGGTTTTCGTTGTGTGGCTAAATTTAATGTGAACTATGTTAAGTGCTTTAGAAAATAAATAAATAATAATAATACGTATTTTTGCCACTTAGTTTATATTGATGATGTTATAATGACTTCCTGTCACTGATATACGACAAGTAGTGTTATACGAATTTGTGTGGAGTAAGTACCTACAACATAAAAATGAAAAATAAAAACTTTTTTACAATAAAAAAAACAACCGACTTCCAAAAAAAGTGAAAAGTAACAGTTTTAATTTCTTACCTTCGGCTTATACATGTGGATAATGCCGTCAGCAGAGCCGGGCAAGGTGACGCCGCGGATGAAGAAGATTGTCAGCACGACGTATGGGAACAGCGACGTGAAGTATACCACCTGGAACAATTGCATGAGGCTTTATATTTTTACACGTGGGGATGGTACTGTCCTCGCCGTGCCTCGGAATGCACGTTAAGCCGTTGTTTCCGGCTGTCCTTCATAGATCTTTGACAGTTAGAAACCGAAAAGTCTTAACAACAGCATCGTATTACCTAACCGTTAATTCAGACTAAGGCGCATATTCTAGAATGAAGCTCATTACGTTCACTCATCAATCTTGATTCAAATACACAATGGCAGACCCGCAGACAAACTAATTTTAAAACTGAACTACTTAGTATTACTATAGTCGGACTTTTAATAAGCTGCAGTAAAATGACAGCTTATGTGTTACTTAAATGACTGAAATTGGCGTCTTTTTGTTTTTTCGCAGCCATCAACCAAATCTTGTTTTTCTAGTACAGAATAGTGTAACAAACGAAACTTATCTGACATACATATCTCTAAACTCAGTCCGAAATGAGTTATTAAGAAGTGTCATTTTACTGCAGCTAATTAAAAGTCGGACTATAGTACTTAGTTTTCCCTACTCATATTGTTCACGCAACAACTTGTTGTTCTGCATATATTTACGGAAATTTCCTGTCGCAAAGGAAGCCATTAGAGTGGAAACGGTTTTTCCTTATTTCGTAAACTTCAAGAGAGGCTCTAGTTTGCCCCTTTTAAATGTTTTTTTCCCCGTTAATTGTTTTTCCCTCCCCAATTTTACCTTTTGTAATGGGGTGTTATGACATGGTGTTGACGAGGGCGTTGACAAAAATGTGTAAACTGTACCAATGCTATTGAAATAAATTATCCTGTTTTCTTATGAAAAACAAAATTTATTGGTGAGTTAAAATGTTAAAATAATCAGTCTTCTAAAAATTGTAAAAACCACCGCGGTGTTCCACTTCTACCTATGGCCGGGGGTGCGGGATTCGCAAAAGCATTCACCGCTCCGACATCTGCAATACCCATAGATATCCGAATCCGTGGCAATACCTAACGCCTAACCTAAGCCAGCCTAACAAACAGCGGATATTGACATGTCAGCTGTTTTTAGGCTGGCAACGCAACTGTTTAATTACTCTGGCAACCATACCCTTAAAACCGGAACACAGCAATGATGCTTTGAGGCAGAAATATGTATAGTGACTCTGCTTTTGTGCAAAAAGTTAACATCTTATGGTTCTTACCACGGATATAGATACAGCTAGACAACGCAAGAGCAACTATTTCGCGTGCTCAGCTTACGTACAAAAATCGTAAGCCGCCACATTGGCGCTCAGTAATATGGTACTGCTGGCTAGGTGAGCGTGAGCGCTTCGGCTTAGCGCCCGGTGGGGCGAGACCCGAGAACCGGTGCCGCACGCGGCGGCGTCTTTGAATCGATTTGATTTTCCCATCACTAAATAGTGCTTGTGACGGCATAGTAGGTAGTCGAAAAATGGCACGCTTGGTTTTCATACAGATCGTGATACTTGCGTTATTTAGGTCTATCTGTATCTGTGGTTCTTACCTTTCCACTGCTCTGAATTCCCTTCATCACAATGAAGAACACGATGATCCAAGCCAGCAGAAGGTACAGCACGATCCACCACCTCGGTACGCCAGGCTCGTCGATACTGGGAGACGCGTCCAGGGCCTCACGGTACCAGAAGTAGACGGTTGAAGATGCCTTGTTGCATTCAGCTTCACGAGTTCCGTTGTCTACAGGGCAATGGGCCCACGGAAGAGTGTCGGCTGAGAGCTGAGGGCAAAATAAAAGAGGTTATTATAGGTATTGCTGTGACGAAACACGTCATCTACTGGACTGGACTGATCAATGGTCATCTCGTTGCTGCCAAGGCTTATTTAAAAAAAAAAGGATTATTTTTATTTTGTTTCTATTTGCTGTGTTCTAGGACGCTTTTACCGTGTACGTATTTTTTACATCGTTCTCACATAATATAAATAATTACAAATTCAAAATTAGTGATGTAACTAATATTATGTAACAATACAGGGTTATTGGTAAAACATTATCAACCTCTGAGGAGGTCATTGTATAATCATCATTATAAACAACTTTTACTATGGGACGTTCGATCATAGACCTCATCCATCGCTTTCCATCAGGCGTGATCGTGGTCAAGAGAGAGCCCAATCAGCAATGAGAAAAAAAAGGCTTCTGACTCTATGCAGGTCTCTATCTGACCTTTTTAAAGGACATAGTAACTCATACTTATCTTAAAGTAAAATAAATAAATGGTGAGATGAATAATGTACTTCGAAAAGGTAAGGTAGAACAACATTTACCGAGACATTATTGGTAAATAAATACGGTGAAAGCAGTGGAGGTGCAGTGGTAACTGCTGCGACTTAAGAGTTGTAAGGTCGTAGGCTCGACCCAGGCGCTTTACTTTGTGTAAATTATTTTCACCACTGTTCTCAAAACGGTGACGGAAAACATCGTGAGGAAACCGGCATGTCCTAGAACCAAAAATTCGAAGACATGTGACATCTACCAAACCGCACTGAGCCCGCGTGGTGGATTACGGCCATCTCGTTCTCACCGGGAGGAGGCCTGTGTCCTCGCCGTGGGAACGTAATAGGCTGATTATGTTATATAGGGTGACTGGTAATTAGTGACCGATACTTAAACACGTGATTTTACTCATCATTATGAACAACTTTTACTATGGGACCAAACCTGAAATCGCGAAAAAAAAATCAGCTGCTCCCTACATTTTTACGGGTTAAGCGAACATAAATGTAGGGAACAGCTTATTTTTTTTCGCGATTTCAGGTTTGGTCCCATAGTAAAAGTTGTTCATAATGATGAGTAAAATCACGTGTTTAAGTATCGGTCACTAATTACCAGTCACCCTATATAAATAAAGTGTATGTCCTTCTCTAAGGTGTCTTCGCGTGCCGCCTAAAGTTCGTCTTAAAAAGATTTCTTCAAGTAGACCGCGTAAGTCAAAAATTTAGGTTTTTTTAAATTATGTTTGCTGCAAATCTGCATATATTTTCACGAAATAGTATTATTTCCATCAAATTTATATATTTTTTTAGCCTAAGCAGTCCCATTCCTGGGCAAAGGCCTTCCTCCACGCTTTTCATCTTACGCGAGCCCGCGCGTCCTCTTTCCAGTTTTGTCGGAACCTATCCAGCTCGTCCCACCATCTCCTACGTGTTCTGCTATGTGGTATGGCATAATGGCAGTATGCCAGATGGTAACGGTTGACTTTGACAACAAGCACCAAATCAGATCTGAACGTACGAGAATACTAAGAAAAAAATTGAGTTTGATTAAACTAAGCAGGAAATCACTTACTACCTATATTCTTCCAATATTCTTTTTGCTTACGATTTAGAAAACAAACAAATATCACAGCAAGGAACTGGCAACTAGTTATGAATTTGAATAATATTGCGCCCACATTTAGTCGTTTCTGTAGGATTTCTTCTTGCATCTCGACGATTCTCTGTTCTTGCATATTCTTTGGGGTCTCATTTTCTTCTTCTTGCAGACCCTCTATGATCAAACTTGTTTTTACTTCAAAGTTCTCTGGGTCGTCTCTCCCTTCTTGCGTGTCTGGGATCTCGTAACCATCTTCGTACAGGATCTCTGGCATCTCAAAGATAGTTTCCTCGCTGCACCAGCACTCCTTACTCATTCTGGGCCTTACCCTTGTCCGGTCGGCTCTTCTAGAATCTTTTATAGGTTTCGGATACATTTTCGCGGTTTGGAGTGTTAATCACTCAACGAGCGGAACAAGACTGCAGTTATTGATCAATGAGTGGAATGATAAAAGATGTTATGTGTATTTATGTGTGTCATAAATCTCGGTGTTGTGATTGGATGCGTCCGCTGTGACTTGCGCAGTACAGCCTCGTACGCGTTTATACCTGAGGTCCTGGGAATCTAGCTGCTATAGATAGTTAAAGAGCTTTGTAGTGCAAGGTCAACGTTGTTTTGATTCGCTCTCTCTTTACAAAACATAGCCTTGAATCTGTTTGCTTTCGTTTAACGGGAAAGGATACCTACTTCGCTTTTTATCAGAGTCAATTACTTATGAACTTTCTTGAGTGTTCATCTTCTTCTTCTTAGCGTGTCGATAGCAATCTAAATGGACTCGGCCTAGAATTCGGCTACTTGTTTGGCGCCATCAACAGCGTCCACCAATGTGTGTTAATGGTGCATGAAAGGAGCCTCCCCGAGCGACGTATCTACAGAACCTCTATACGTCCGGCGCACCCTGGGCAATCAGCGAGTTACCCACGCTGATTAGCTAATAATCCTTTCACCACGATGGCAATCCAAAGTCCACTTATAAAACCGGCTCTGTGCGTAGTCTCGATTAACATCGAAGGGTTCTCACGAGACAAATCTGAAATTCTTTGTGATGTCTACCGCAAAACTCACTGCGACATTCTCTGCGTTCAAGAGACCCATCGATATGAAACGCAAAGCCGGCCACACTTCCCTGGACTTACGCTTATCGCCGAGATCTGTCACCCAAAGCACGGTAACGCAGTGTTTTCTGCTCCCGGCGTAAGCATACTATCCACCAAGTGCTCAAACGAGAACGGCATAGAAATCATCACCGTTGATGTTATAATTCTTGAGTGTTAATTCTTTGCAATTGTTTAGATAAAAAAATCGAGAGATGTCGCGGGACACCCGATTGGGACGAAGTTCCTATCGCTGTATATTATGTAAGTACTAGCGACCCGGCGAAATTCGTACCGCCTTAGAATATGAATTATCTTAAATTTTTTTTTCGTGATTTTTTTCTATATTTTGATAAATATTCTGCTATCCGGGGCGGAGACAAAACCAACAAATCAAAGATCATAAACATCAGTACAGCCGTTCTTGAGTTATAAATGGTGTGACTAACCCGACTTTGTGTTATTTATAATCTATGATTACTTGGTAACAAAAGCATAAAGTTTGTGTTGAATTGTTGATCATACCATTCGTCGCCCCGCGCGTGTCTAGTGCCTTTTATCAAGGGTGGTTTATTTCGTGGCATTTTTAAGCTATTTATTTAGTTTAAAAATTCAGTTTTCTATTTTTAGTAAAATTGTTTATTTTATTATTTTACTGTTTAATGTGATAATCTAATCACCACTCTGTAAATACAACACCTTCCAATATATAAATAAAAGGATAATAAACGTATTATTGAAATCCTTAGAAAGGCCTTTCCTTTGGTGTCCCCTTTTACCCTAACAGGCTTATAATACATAAGGGAGTTTTTTCTATAAACGTTGATTAAAGTTAAGAGACGTTTAAGCTTCAAAAGTCTATGGTTAAAAACAGTCGCTTATCATTTCATAACGTTTATAAATAAAGGGGAAAATGTGAACACTTACCCGAATACTGTTAAAAAGGTAGAAGAAGACCCAAGTGATGATGACGTTGTAGTACAGCGCCACAAACAGCGTCACCACACAGCTCGAGATCCCGATGCCACCAAGCCAGGGATGTATGGTGTTCCAGACTCCCAGGGAGCCGAGACGCATCTTCTGTCCGATTGCCATCTCGATCAGGAAGAGGGGGATGCCCTCTAGTATTAACATTATTAGAAACGGGATCAGGAAGGCGCCTGTGGGCAGAGAAATAGTTGAGTTAGTGACTTAATTGGTGGTACGTCGGTATGTATATCTGCTTACCCTTTGAGGGATAAAGATT
Organism: Oligia fasciuncula; assembly: GCA_963082905.1. Lineage (NCBI taxonomy): Eukaryota > Metazoa > Arthropoda > Insecta > Lepidoptera > Noctuidae > Oligia > Oligia fasciuncula. The sequence continues at coordinate 5,119,960 of OY720408.1, read as the reverse complement.
TATGCCCGTTTTTTTAACACCAGACGACACGTAAATAAATGCGCGTTTTTGGATTTTCAACGCTCGGCTCAGCGGCAAAAGTTGAAAATCTAACAACGCAAAGTGTTAGTGAAACCGGGAATTAAGAGCGAGAACACACTGTCGTTCAGAAAAATGATTTATGTTAAAAAAAAATAATCTGTGCCCGCAGTTTTGCTCCTACTACCTACCTACTGCTATCTCCAAGTTGCTTGTAGTTCATTTGTCTATTTAGTATTACCGCAAGTTGCGATCCCTCGCATGCAAGTTTGATGCCAGTTCACAATTTGTCGGTTTGCCATTATAAATATTAAAATTACTTATAAAAAAAAAAGCGTTCAATTCTAAATGGTCTGTTGCAATTCACAATAGTTCACAATCTATCGCGAGATAGATTATAAACTACTACGGAAATATTCATCCCCACTTCACAGGTAGGGGAACTACCTTAAAAAAAATATTTTCCAACAAAATTTTATTTTACCATTTTGTCGGCTTAATTGATATACACGCTCCTATAAAATTACAGCTTTCTAGTACTAACCGGTAAAACCTCGGACAAACGGACAGACGGACATGACGAAACTATAAGGGTTCCTTGTCAGAAACTACGGAACCCTACAAAGGAGTAAATTCGTTTTGGCACATCGTCGTTTTATTCCGAGCGCACGCACATTATAGCCATCTCTCTTCTTAAAGTAACTGCATCACTTTCGCTCGCTTACTAGAATTCAGTCGCTACGATTTATTTTCGAGGTACCGCCTTAATCTCGACCCAAGGGTCGATTGATAACGGCAATATAAAGCTCTAAAGAGCTTCTTCTCTTATAATTCTTTAGTTAGAGACAATAGATCTATTTTGTAGGCAGGAGGTTTTTAATAATGGTTGGCCTTGAATGAGAGACCTTGCTTATCATGGTTGGGTCACGGATGTTCGTATATAATATGTAGGAACACACTTAGCTAAATTAGAATTTTAATGCCGGTATTGGTGTGTACCTTTGTTGTTATCATAATTTAAATCTATACTAATAACTAGCTGCTGTCCGCGACTTCTTAGTTCGCGTGGAAGTCGTAACCACCATATGTACTTAGGTAAATAACATCAGTCACATTTTCCCCGCCCGCGCTATTATTTCGTTTCCAATTAGCGTCCTTTCTGGCCGATTTTTCCTTTTTGCTCGGCTCCTAAGGATCGTCGTGTGGTGTTATAGCCTTTCACAAGAATTGGGCTATCAAATGCAAAAAAGTATATTTTCAAATCCGACTGGTTATTCCAGAGATTAGCGCGATCAAACAAAAAACCGGCCAAGTGCGAGTCGGACTCGCACACGGTTCCGTACCACAAGGCATAAGGCCGCTTTCACATTAGAACGTTAGCAGCGCGACAGTAGCGCGGCAGAAGCAGAAACCTTCACGCACGCTTCTGTTTATAATATGAAATTCTGACTGGGCGACTGTCGCGCGTCAGTCGCGCTGCTAAAGTCGCCTAAATGTGAAAGCGGTCTTAAACGCCGAAAAAAACTAACTGTATTTTATTTTTATTATTTGTGGTTATAGCGGCAACAGAAATACATCATCTGTGAAAATTTTAATTGTCTAGCTATCACGGTTCATGAGATACAGCCTGGTGGACAGATAGACAGACAGACGGACAGTGGAGTCAGTCTTAGTAATAGGGTCCCGTTTTTACCCTTTCGGTACGGAACCCTAAAAACGGTCCGCCAGAGCTAGTCAATCGGCTTACCTAACGGTTTTAGTCTTACATTTCAGTAATATAATTTTTCATCATAGCATAATCAGCCTAAAAGGCTGCCTCTCGATGAGAGGGAGTGGGCCGTAATCCACCACGCGGGCCCAGTGCGGGTTGTTAGACGTCATATGTCTTCGAATTTTTCGTTCTAGGACATGCTGGTTTCCTCAAGATGGTTTCCTTCACCGTTTTGAGAGTAGTGATGATGTAATAATTAACACAAGTAGGTACCTAAAGCGCCTGTCTGGGTTCGAATCTACGACCTGTAACTTGTAAGTACGCGACCTTTTCTATTGGGCCACCACTGCTCATTTTGCATCATAAAACCAAACAAATAGCAAACAAGTTCAAAGCAATTATCTTTCAACAATAAAACGTAAAAAGTAAAATAGAAAATTGGACCAAAAAACGCTTTGCGAACATAATTCTGTAGCCTACCAAACTTGCATATTATCTGGCAGGGTGCCAAAACAAATTGTTTTGTGCTATTAACTTTTTTTGCATGTGTTGGCATTTTTAAGTCATTAAGTGCCACTGGAGGGCTTTAGGCTAAATAATGGTGCCAATTTTGTTGTTCGCAAACTAAACTAAATTTAAGTTCAGTGCATCTTTTTCTTTCTATTTCATTAAGAAAAGGACAGAAGACAAAAATATTAGTTTAGTCCTGTCAAATTAAGATATGCATAGACAAGTTTAGACGTGATTAAAAAATACGTCAATTTACTTCAGGCGCTGACTAAGGCTCAACTGGCTTATTATCGCATGAGAAACTAGAACGAGTCGCGCGGATGCCCGCGGCGCCGCTGGAATTCCGGCGAATTGCCTTCTCTACCGAGCGGTTGCGATAATAAGTATTATAGTAATGAAAATAAAGTTAAAATTCATATGACACTGAAACTGCGCTCCGCTTCGACGCTCTTTTGGTGTGATTTGAGCCTAAGTTTATTAAATAGAAGAAATATATAGAAGAATCAGCAACACTTGGAAGCGGTACTGGTCACTAAAAGAAATAATTAAAAACGAAACAATACCAATGTCAATAAAAAGCAAATTATATAACATATGCATCCTTCCATGTCTTACTTATGGGTGTCAAACTTGGCCTGCTACCAGCAAAAACAACCAAAAACTCGTGGTCTGCCAGCGCAGCATGGAACGAAGCATGCTAAACATAAGGCTACGAGACCGGTGGACAACTTCAAAAATAAGGAAAAGAACAAAGGTAAACGATGTATTACAAAAAATAAGAAAACTAAAATGGAACTGGACTGGTCATATAATGAGGACGGACAAAGAAAAATGGACGAAGGACGTAATGGAATGGTATCCTAGGAATGGGAGTAGACAAAAAGGACGTCAAATCAAAAGATGGGAGGACGATTTACCAAAAGGATGGAGAGGATTGGCTCGAGACAGAGATAAGTGGAAGAAACTGGGGGAGGCCTATGTCGAAAGACAACCTGACCAACGAAGGGGTTGCTGAAGATCTTCGTTTTTGTATTTATAAAATAGTTGCTCCAATTATTATAAGTAGATTAGATAGTATGTAAGTTAAACTGTAATACGGTCAGCGAATAAAGGCTTTTATTATTATATTATTATTAAATAGATTTTGATTCCGGAACATAAACGCCCGTATCTAGTGATTACGTTGACTTAGAAGTTTGATTTTGTCACTGCTTCAAGGGATTGCAGCCCTGAGTATTTGATACCTATTAATTTCAACTTGATAACTCCACGTGTTCCTGAGAAAAAGGGTTTGACTGACGGACAGACAGACGGACAACGAAGTGATCTGATAAGGGTTCCGTTTTTAATTGTGAGATACGGAACCCTAAAACACCGATGTTGCTTGCTAACAGAATAAATGAAACGTACTAAGTGTGTGAAACAATGAAATGTAGGTACTAAAGCTCAAGCACGTTCTACCAGTGTTTGTGTTTATTCAACGTCAACCACATAATACATTAAAGTCGCTTTTACGCTGCCACACAGATTCAATATACCTACACGTCATGGCCGCTAAACGCTGTTTGAACAAGCCGCTTGATTGCCAGGGTTTCAGTACGTTGCACTTTTGTTTTGTAAACTGTGTCCTATGACCCTGGTTGAAAATCTACAGCTATTATATTTAACTAGCTTCTGCTCGTGACTTCGGCCGCGTATTTTTTTGTATTAACATAAAATATATAATGATATCGTATGACATTCGGCAATATGGTAGCTAGTGAAAAAACACAACTTTTTCAACATTTTGCATCGCTGTAGGTATCTCCGAAATGGTGATTCTTAGGAAAAAATGTGTTAGAACAAATTTTTGTAGATAAAATTTGCATGATGAACAATTTTGTCTCACCTATTTTTATAATAAAACTTACCGTTTAGCTGAAAAATGCAAAAAAACGATTTTTGCAATATTTGACCTTGAATTTTTTTTTTGCACACGTCGGATCGATGAGAACTTTTGACAATTTATTTGTAATGGTGTTCCCATAATTCATACCAAATTTCAGCTTTATGCGAATTAATCACACTAATATTATAAAGGCGAAAGTTTGTGAGTGTGTGGGGGTGTGTGTGTGTATGGGGGTGTGTTTATATGTTTGCTACTTCTTCACGCTCAAACGGGTGGACCAATTTTGATAAAATTTTGTATGGAGGTAGCTGACACGCTGGATTAACATATAGGCTACTTTTGTATCCCGATATTCCCAAGGGATCGACACTTATGCGGGTGAAACCGCGGGGCGCAGCTTGAATGTCTAACCTTGAATGTCTGTTTTGACCGGGCTAATAGTCTGATCGAAAGCAGCGCACCCGCACTGGGTGTTAAAAGAAGGACTGACAAAACTAAAACTTCCATACGTAATAAAAAAAATATTTAGTATAAATGAATCGCTGAATGTGTTGCTAAGCGCAAATCTCGAGAACAGCTGAACCGATTTCGCAAAAAAAAAAATTAATATATCTATGGGAGTAGGGTAGAAGTAGGGTAGGAGTAAGGTAGGAGTAGGGTAGGAGTAGGGTAGGAGTAGTGTAGGAGTAGGGCAGGAGTAGGGTAGGGGTAGGTTAGGGTAAGGGGTACGACACCACGCAAATGAAGTAGCGCCGGGCAGCTAGAAATCTATATCTATACTTAATATTATAAAGCTGCAGAGTTTGTTTGTTTGTTTGTTTGTTTGTTTGAACGCGCTAATCTCTGGAACTACTGGTCCGATTTGAATGATTATTTTAGTGTTGGGTAGTCCATTTATCGAGGAAGGCTATAGGCTATATTTTTTTTCTTCAAAATTAGGGATCCGTAATAAAATTGCTATTTTGTAACACAAGGTGTAAAATCGAAAACCTATTTTTGCGTGCGCTGCAAAAACTATTGACAATAGAACAAAATAATGTACTACGGGTTTGTAGAGCCCATTAATATATATTATGTTTAGCTATCATGGTTTAATCACAATAACCGATTTTGTGTTCAAAATAATTATTAAATCGTCTGAAGAAAAAAAAACTACGTTAAATATGTATCGTAATATTAATCTTTATCGAAATTAAGCATTATGTTATCAAGAGTATTTATGAAGAAGTAAAATAGTTTTTGTTTCATCTCAATCGGATATTTCGTTTAAAAGTTATCACGTGTGTAAGATGTTAAGAGTTGGTACCTATTAAGGAGTTATGGGCCATAGAGTTTTTTATCTATACTAATAACTAGCTTCTGCCCGCGACTTCGTCCGCGTAAAATTTCTTGTTCCCCGACCCCGTCGCATCGCATCGCCTGCCCACTGTTAGTTCGGTTTCGCGATCTTACTTTTTTTCTTTTTGCTCGGCTCCTAAGAGCTCTAGCGGGATGGTAAACAGCCTATAGCCTTCCTCAAGAATTGGGCTATCAAATGCAAAAGAGAATTTTCAAATCCGACTGGTAGTTCCAGAGATTAGCGCGTTCAATAAAACAAACTCTTCAGCTTTATTATTAGTATAGATAAGATACTCTTCAAAGATCTTATACTTACAATCATCAACAAATATATTTCGAAAAAGATTATTACAGGATTTTATGTTGATAAAAAACTCTATGGCCCATAACTCCTTAATAGGTACCAACTCTTACATCTTACACACGTGATAACTTTTAAACGAAATATCCGATTGAGATGAAACAAAAAGTATTTTACTTCTTCATAAATACTCTTGATAACATAATGCTTAATTTCGATAAAGATTAATATTACGATACATATTTAACGTAGTTTTTTTTTTCTTCAGACGATTTAATAATTATTTTGAACACAAAATCGGTTATTGTGATTAAACCATGATAGCTAGATATATGTTCCCGCGGACTTTTTTGTAGGTCTTAATGGGCTCTACAAACCCGTAGTACATCATTTTGTTCTATTGTCAATAGTTTTTGCAGCGCACGCAAAAATAGGTTTTCGATTTTACACCTTGTGTTACAAAATAGCAATTTTATTACGGATCCCTAATTTTGAAAAAAAAAAAAATAGCCTATAGCCTTCCTCGATAAATGGACTACCCAACACTAAAAGAATCATTCAAATCGGACCAGTAGTTCCAGAGATTAGCGCGTTCAAACAAACAAACAAACAAACTCTGCAGCTTTATAATATTAGTATAGATAAGGCTGAAGAGTTTGTTTGTTTGAACGCGATAATCTCTTTAACTACCGGTCAGATTTGAATTCTTTTTGCATTTGATAGCCCAATTCTTGAGGAAGGCTATAGGCTATTTAACATCACGCTATGACCCTTAGGAGACGAGCAAAAAGAAAAAAACTCAGAGTGAACGGTAAGCGAATACGAAGTGTTGCGACGCGACGGGGTGGGGGTACAAGAAATTTCACGCGGACGAAGTCGCGGGCAGAAGCTAGTAATTTATATGGCAAAACAACATTTGCCGGGTCAGCTAGTATGTAAATAAATAAAAATAATGAATAGCTAATTAATTAATAAAAATAACAAAATTATATCCTAACTTAACTGAAACTATTCACAAACTAAAGCTATAAACTGTCGTTTAAACTTTCATACAAGTAGAAACGACATGCGGTGCGTGAGTATACGCCTTCTAACAATATTACAATACCCAAAAGTTTAACATGTAAACGTATGTTGGCAAGTACTTAGCATAACTGTAACTGTCTATCCCCGCTTCGTCTTTTGGTAACTTGCTAACTATCTCCTAATTAAGGTATTTCTGAAGCATTATTCAGGACAATTTACAGCAACAAAAGTACAGGGGGCCTAAAAAGGCCACTTTGGAGAATCATAAAAGGATAACATTATGAATCGTAATATGGCGAAGACAGTCCGTGTTTTTCTTTTTTTCGCTGCACTACGTAGGTATAATCAAAGGGATTGGGATTGGATTTGGATCGGATTTGATTGATATTTTAGCACAGACAAAAAAAATATCTGAAAAATGCTTCACCAATGGGATTTGATACGATTAACTTAACGGTTAACTGTCCATTATGTTATCCTTTTATGATTCTGCTCAAATGACCTTTTTAGGCCCCCTGCTCCACAAAGCAATTTATTACTCAAACCTAGAAATCAAAACATAGAAAGCTAATGATACTTCTTTTTTTTGCTCATCATTACCTTTTCCCTTTTTCCCAACTATTTGGGGTCGACGGCCTATCTGACCTCCGCAACCCAGTTACTGGGTAAAACAATACCTCTTAGTAAGACTGGTTATCAGACTTCAGACTTCTGATTACCCGTAACGACCCCGTTCTTTTTGCTACGGAAATAAATTCATATTTAAATACACATGATTTTTTAAATACCCTTTTAAAAATGTAATTAGATTCCAGTAAAGCTTATAAATACACAAAATTAACACAGCTAGACCAAAGTTATTATTATAAGGTGAATAATGTATGCTGAAATAATTATTTTATTGCTCCATGAATAATTGATGAATTTATTTAGACAGGTAAAAATAATAAAATAAATTCTAACTTAACTAAAACTATACAGAAATAAACCTACCATAGATATAAAATCAGATATTTATATACAGCCTAATAGCACAAACAATCAGTTCTATATTTAGTCATGCCGTCTTGTCTGGGTCGAATGATATCGATTTTTAAATTGCTACGGAGCTGCTACGCTGCTACGAAATTGCGACGTAGCTCGTCACTCGTAGATATTGCTACGGCAACCTTTGGTCTTTGCTACGAATGCAGAAACTATAATTATTTCATGTTAAAGTGAAGTAGGTATACTAATATTATTTAGCTGTAAGTATTTGGTGAATGAAGAAGTCTATCCTAAAATAAAATGTATGTCTGTCAGAGGCACTAACGCTTCTAACGCGGAAAATAATAAAAAGAAGGTAAGCTATAGTAGTTTTCTGTTTATATAGTTTTAAGGTGTATTTATTTTGCTGTAATGCCAATAAACGCATTTTTCTTTTTTTTAGTTTTCTGGTTTTAAGTACTTTCTCAGACCAGCGAGGTAATTGCGTAACACACTGTCAATAGCAATAGCTTTTATTTTGACAGTTCAACAACATTCATTGCGTTATTTACGTTGTTGAACAGACAATTTTTTCGAACATATAAAGCCATGGATTAGCTATATCCTTCAAAATGATTCAGATTGTGGTTGATAGCGTGTTACGCAATTAGGGTGCTGTTCCTTCTCGCGAAAATGTTAATATGAGAACTTTGTCACATTAAACTCTTTTCTAATTTGTTTTAATTTAAATCGATGTTGCGGTCTTTATTACTTGACAAGCCGTACAAAAATGACTTACTTTCATATAAATTTTCATCCTCCATTTTCTATCCTATCCTGCTTCAAGATTTAGCGGTGTAAACTGAATGAACTGAAGAAGATAATTTTATGTACATCGGTGAAGAATCATTTTTTGCATCGTATAATACGACAAGGGTTTAAAGCAAGTTCAAGGTTTGTACAGGCCGATTGAGCTTGAAATGATGTCATTGTAGGCAAAATTAAAGTTATTTATAGAGGTGACGTGCTCGCTTTGATTAACGAACGTATCATGAGTCAGATAGTCATTTGATATCAATGTTCTACTTTTCAGGCCTATCAAGTTTCCATGTATAATTACAGGAACTATAGGTACACGCCCTGAAACACTAATGAGTGTTGAAGAGTGGAAATTTTAGGGGACTGTCTTTAGTAAGTTTAATCATCTGCTTAATATCGACAACAATAGTAAATATTTATTTACTTAATCAAGATATTTTTTTTTTGCACTTGTCCCATTGACAGTGATGCGGACGAATTTTTTGATGCCCACAATGGGCTCCTGCCTTTTTCGTTTCCTTTTTTTTATTATCACATTACTGTTAAGAGATCATTGTATTCATCATTATGAACAACTTTTACTATGGGACCAAACCTGAAATCGCGAAAAAAAATCAGCTGTTCCCTACATTTATGTTCGTATAACTCGTCAAAATGTCCTTTGTGTCTTTAGAAAAAGTTTAAACCACCGAACCAGTTATTGAATTAAAAACCTAACTGGTATAGAAATGCTGCTTTTTATACAAAAAATACACAAACTTTATAGGTATGAGGAACATCCTGGCGTCGACCGAAGCTATTCTGTAAAAAACTCACCATGAAAACTTAGGTGAAGTGTGCTTGAAATGAGCTGTCAATAGTGACAATCCCTAGCATAATGACAGCTCAGTTTAAGCTCACTTCACTGTGTGATATGCATATTACTACATAGTAATATTTTAATTCCCTCTCACAGACAGAAGTCCTGTCATCCTGTGTCCCAGCAGTGTGAACATTATAAATGATTGTGTATGTAGTAGTATCTCCTACTGCCTTATAGGTAGATAGGAGCCTTACTTTGACTTATTTTACATATTTTATTCATCAAAGAAGTCCAGTTACACGCTTCTTTCGTATAATAAAAGTCCCTTAAAAGCGAATTATCACTCATAAAACTTATAAAATCATACTACAAGATACTCTAGCCCCCATTTCCTTTCTCTCATCTCACCGAGAGCTTGTTTAAAGCCTACTCTTTAATAAATCGATGCAGCGACAGGTGAAATCTAGACCCTTCCTCAACAAAAACACTGCATTTTCAATCCTATTCCTATGTAAACAGGATTCGAAATCGTCTGCCTGTTTACCTGGCTAGCTTTGCCCGGGACACTAGACATATACGTTTTAGTATACATGTGCAAACTGCGTTTCCCGGGTATCGCGACTGCAGACCAGACTATAGGCTATAGTTAAAGGGATGTAGAAATGCCATGGATAAGGAAGGAATGGAGCGTCAATGTGCGAGAAAACAGTGTTTGCCGAATTTGGAATTAGTTTTGTTCCTGTTGTTGTGACTTTTTAATTTCGTATGTGAGGGGCCCGTGGCTAAATAATAACAGCCACACAGATCGATCGATCAGGTTAAGCTACGCTTGCCGCGGTTGCGTCTGAGGATGGGTGACCATCTTTACATACCGTGACCCCTCCGTGCCTCGGAAAGCACGTTAAGCTGTTGGTCTCGGCTGTTATTCGTGGATCTTTGACAGTCGTTACGGATAGTCAGAAGCTCGAAAGTCTGATAGTCTTACCAAGGGGTATCGTATTATCCAGTAACTGGGTCGTGGAGGTCAGATAGGCAGTCGCTCCATGTAAACTACTGGTATTTAGTTGCATCGCTTAGACTGGAAGCCGACCCCTACATAGTTGGGAAAAGGCTAGGCAGATGATGATGTACTTTCTGCGTTTATCTTGGACATTATACTACTGACATTGGTGAAGGACAAAAATTGTAAGGAAACGTGGACTATAATAGTTAATATAAATATGAAAACGCGCCATCCCGTCTTGAGCAAGCTTGGTGATCTATGCTCGTGCCTTCTCTTTATGAGAGGAGGGTTTAGCCCTGTAGTGGCATAATAATAGACTATAATTTTTATGTTTACATGATATATTCATTCAATAAAGACACTTTCACTTGTGTAGAACTGGGGAATGAAAATAATAGAGGCTGTATTTGTATTATCTTTAATTTCATAATTTAATGTACTAATACATGACGCTTTTATGATTTTTTTTAGAACCACGCTTAAAGCTTTCTTCATATAATTTTCCAACCTGCTACTTTCGCCACTCAACTGGCCATTCTCCTCCCAAAAATTTACATCAGCCCTCCATTTTCATTACTCCATGTTTTATCGTAACCACGTAATTAAATTTGATCCGTGGCCCGGCCAGACAGACACGCACACACACACACATACACCCTCACACATATTATTGTACGTAGGTACCAAGGGAGACGAACCCCCTTTTTATCTCGCCTCGGATATCACAAAAATTGTTCCGGAAAACAGTTTTTACAAAGATGTGGTAATTTTTCTCTTTGACTTTAAGTACCTACCCATGTAATGTCGAGTAAATTGGCGTTTTTGTGTGGAAGCAAGGAGTAAGTGGGTTTTCTTTCGAATAAAAATATTTTCTTTTGCTGATCACAGTTGTAACCTTACATAACCTAATTGAAGGTGGAGATCTGGCGCTCAGCGGCCGCTGCCGCGACACGTTACGTATACCTAGATTTTGAATTTATATGCGTAATTGGATATTACACTTATTGAATCAGAATCCTAATATTAGCAGTTTATTCGGAGTATTGAAAATCGGAATGTCGTTTTTCGGACCGAGAACCCATTGGGCATTTGATTCTTCGAACGTAGGAAAATCGGAAAACAAACAAATCGTATTACAACTTTTTGTAATAGACATTCGGACTTTTTAAAATCGGAACATCGAAACTCGGAATAAAATATTTCGGAGTATTTGAATGTTCCCTTGTAAATTATGTCATCACCACTGTATGTATGTATAATGTATGTATGTAGGTATAGATTATAATTAATATCTAAAAACCAAGCTAAACGTCTTAGAGTAAATAATACTGTGGAGTGCTATTTGAACGACTATGGATAGCTTGACGCTCAGTCGCACGGCAGCTCTATAAAATCAATACGATATTACTGCACATAGTACTAGAATGTAGTGCTTTGAGGGAGTGAGCTCTGCTAGATTATAAAGTTAAGTATATGGTTTCGGTGTTTATGGTCGATTACGCTAAGTGATTGGGTATTAACGTTTGAGTAATCGAAATGGTTCTGTCGTATTGTGAGTTATCGTAATATTTAGTTTACTGAAAACCAATACTTAGGAGATGTAGCTCTTTATTATTATGTAAGTAGGTTTTAAAAAGATAGAAAAGAGCGAAAGATTAAAAAAAATGTTTATTGCATCATCTCATCATCATCTGCCTCGCCTTTTCCCAACTATGTCGGGGTCGGCTTCCAGTCTAACCGGATGCAGCTGAATACCAGTATATTACATGGAGTGACTATCTATCTGACCTCCACATCATCTTAAATAACTTATTCTAGTTAAAAGATAACACCATAGATATCCGAGATAATAGTGGTTGAAGTAAGCCGCGCTTTGTGAAGGAAACAAGCAGAAACCGTTAATTGTTTTCTAGTGAGTGAGACCAAATGTGTAGAAATATTCCAGGATTACCTAGTTAAGAAAGAGTAAATGTGGTCGGAGAGACTTTTGAAAAAGCCTACGTGAAAAGCCATAATTCGAGGTTTGGTTTCATCCCGCGACTAGATTCGCTGTCGAAGAGGGAATATTACAAAACCTACCTATTACTAAAATGGTAACCGCGTCACTTTGAAAGAGACTTTATAAAAGTTTTGGTAAAGCTTGATCAGCGGGTCACTTGAAAATGGCCCGTCGGAAAGTAGTTGGGCGGATCTCCTCAAAACAATATTCTTGACAAAAATAATTAAGATTTTATAAACCTCGCGGCAGAGCTTCTATTTAAGGCCAGATGTATAGATATATCAAATATAAAGTATGTGGTAATGAAGGCACCCCAAGCAGTCCATTAATTTTGGATATTTTTCAAAATCATTAAAAAACGTTGTTGCTGATAATGTCACATTGTGAGAATAATGACGTTATTGTAAAAAATAATGACGCAATGTTGCCGACAATGAGTTGAATAAAAGTATTATAAATATGGAGATGAATTTACATGTGACTTAAATACTACATATTTTGGGTATTATTTTGTTATGATATTATGTTAAGGACAAGGAAAATAAAATGCAATATTATAATAAAATAATAATTTTTTGACAAAACATTTAAATTAACATTTGGCAAAAACAGCTTCTTTTAGCCTTCTTATAAGGCCCATTGTGAGCGACCACGTTTCAGTGCCATAAGTCATCACTGGCCACACGCACTGGTCAAAGACTTTCGTCTTGAGACACTGCGGTGAGACGAGAAGATATTGCGTAGCTTCCCGAACGCTGCCCAGCCGAGTCGGACTCGACGATTGACCTCTTTCTCGAAGTTAGACCTACCTAACTGGACAGTTTGTCCCAGGTAAACATACACGACTTCAAGTGTAGCGTCTCCGATCTTTATGAGAGTGGGTGTTACATGGGCATTTGACATGACCTTCGTTTTGTCCATGTTCATTTTAAGACCCACTCTTTCGGAGACTCTACTGAGGTCATCGAGCATTGTACTGACTCTGAGGTCCTCCATAGTCTCAGCCATGACTACGATATCGTCGGCAAACCGAAGGTGCGTTATGTACTCGCCATTGATGTTAATGCCAGCCCCTTTTCAGTCTAGAACCTTAAAGACGTCCTCCAGTGCAGCGGTGAACAGTTTCGGAGAAATAACGTCTCCCTGTCTCACACCTCGCTGCAGAGGGATAGGTTTCGAGGTCTGATCCTGGAGTCGGACTTACATAGTGGCGTTTTCGTACAGACACTTCAGCACCTCGATGTACCGATAGTCGATCTGGCACCGTTGAAGAGACTGCAGTACAGCCCATGTCTCGATCGAATCAAAGGCTTTCTCGTAGTTCACAAACGCTAAGCAGAGAGGCAGGTTATACTTTTCGGTCTTCTGTATAACCTGTCGTAGCGTATGTTTGTGGTCTACGGTGCTAAAGCCTTTACGGAATCCGGCTTGTTCGCGACGCTGGAAGTTGTCAAACCTGCGCGCGAGACGGTTCGTGATGACTCTCGAAAACAGCTTGTAGACATGGCTCAGAAGTAAGATGGGCCTATTATTCTTAAGAAGGGCATTGTTGCCCTTCTTAAAGAAAAGTATCACCACACCTCTGTTCCATGCCTGTGCAGGCTACCCTCGAGTATGACCGAACCAAACAGCTTCTGAAGGGCCTTCAGAACGGGTTTTCCGCCGGCCTTCAGCAGCTCGGCCGTAATTCCGTCATCACCCGGCGCCTTGTTGTTTTTGAGCTGCTTCAGAGCCATCCTAATCTCGTACAGGCTGACGTCCGGGATGTCTTCGCTATAGTGTCGGGTCAATCTAGCTCTTGGGTCGTTCGTAACTGGGTTACTTGTTGACGTCTATAACTGTCCATAGAATCTCTCGATCTCTCTCAACAGCTCAGGTTTGGAGGATACGATCCTGCCATCATCGGTCTTCAGTTTAGTAAGCTGGCTCTGTCCAATAGACGGATCTATAGCAAAGACCTTGGAGCCTTTATTTCGCTCTATCGGTAACCTTAATACGGTCTGTATTATAGCGGCGAAGATCGCTTTTCAAGGACTTAGAGATCCGTCTATTGAGTTGCCGGTAATTTAGCGCATCATCTGAAGACTGCAGGATCATCTCGCGCCTCTCCTTCATGAGCCGTAAAGTCGGATCAGAGAGCTTCTTTTCTAAATTCGTACGACGGGTCTTGAAGATCTTAGACCCGACCGTATGGACAGTTTCCACGAACCCATCGTTATAATCGTCCACGGAGCTCCCTAGGCATTCGAAACGATTCTGAAGTTCGAGCTGAAAGCTCTCGGGGTTTTGGACCTGAATAGGTGCTGGGCGGAGCGTAGACTTCATCAGTCGAGATCTTTCCAGCTTGATATTTAAGTTCAATGTGCCTCTTACCATACGGTGATCGCGTCCGGTTTTCACCGCGTTGATCACAGAGACATCATTGAAAATTTTCTTCTTCGTCGACATAATGAAGTCAATCTCATTTTTAGTTGCACCATCCGGGCTCTGCCAGGTCCACTTTCTGTGCTCACGTTTTCTGAAGAAGGAAAACTCCAAATTGCCCCACTCGCAGCTCATCATCGTTTCGTTTACCCAGTTTCGCGTTAAAGTCCCCCATGACAACAGTAAAGTGAGTTTTAGAGCCATGCATGACTCTGAAAATATCCTCATACATGGTCTCTACCTCATCGTCAGGGTGTGACGACGTCGGGGCGTAAACCTGTACGACCTTCAATGAATACCTTTCGGATATTCTGAGTATGAGGTACGCCACCCTGGTCGACACACTCTCGATCTTCACCACGTTGCTCACAAGGGACTTATGGACGATAAACCCGACACCACCTTGGGACTACTGGTTACCCTCCCGGAAATAGAGTAAGTTTCCGGATTTGAGACTTATCAAGTCTTCCCCTCTCTTCGGACTTCAGATAACCCCACTATACTCCACTGTAACCTGCTCAATTCTTCCTCAAGTTCGGTGATCTTCTCGTCGGTCCGGAGTGTACGCGTGTTATAAGTTGCCAGGTCCAGTTTTCGGTGATTGTGGTAGCCGGATCTCTTCCGGGGATTCTTAGCACCCCTTGCCTCACCGTGGCCTTGGCCGCTACCGTAGCCAAGGGTAGGCGGGCCACCGGGTACTAGGGGCTAACAGTTTTTTGTGCTTGTCATTCTTGCGGGGGGGGGGGGGGGGGGTGTTGCCATAATCGCCACGCTTGGCAGGTGGGTTGGCGACCGCAGTATGGTACGGTGGTGGAATGTATAGAGAACGCTGCTGCCCATTCTCCGGTACGACCCTTAGTCGCCTTTTACGACACCCACGGGAAGCATGGGGTGGTGCTATTCTTTAAGTCCGGCACCACACAGACCAATCCTTTACGTACTGGTACATATTTTGTATCTGCTCCGGACTGTTACCGTCTAGTTCAATTTGAACACTTTCGTATCTAAACTCATTGTTTATATTGTAGCTACGATATAATTTCAAATTTTGCTGGTCTTCACAGAGTGCCTTACGCAGACCACCTTGATATGTTGCAATTATAAATGCGAAATCTTCTACAATATTGGTGAACTGATTAACGTTCACATTCTATTCATGTGTATTACAAAGACATAATATGTCAGCTTCATTTTTCGGCTAAAATGACAATAAATTTCAAATAAACGTTATGCAAACAAAAACCTCGAAACGAACAATAGCACCATGCAGACAGATAAAATAAATAAAATAACGCAATTAACCATACATTCATTATAAATTTGTTAAAAAATAAAAGAAAAAGTGTATTTTTCCGAATTTGCCAAAAAAATATGATAATGTACCAAGCTTTATGCCGAAATTAACGGAAACCAACAAAAGCACGATATATCTAACTATTAGGTCGAATACTAAAATCATTATCGGTAACAACCGTCATTGCTCAATCAAGACAATATCATTTTTAGCAACACGTGTCATTGTCGTCTCATGCGACGTTGCTGAAAATGATGTTGCCAATAATGACGAATTCTAGAAAGTTCACCATTTTACAAATTAATTAGGTATATTCGTCGGAGAGAGTGCCACATGCAGTATTAGTTTCACGCATACTTCAACTTTGTTACATAAAAACACTTCATTATGAAGAAATAATTGAGATACAGTCAAAAATAAGAATGACGATTGTGATGACAAACTTTGGAGAATCAAAATGAAATACTTCCTGTTCAAATCACGCGACGTCCTTACACTCCAAAGCGTGTCAGCCGACTGAGGCGTGGGGTGAAGCGTCGCTTAAACATCATTTGACTATTCGGTCGCGTTTCGTTATAAGTAAAAAAATTACACACAACATTGTTGCCGATAATGACGCTTATTTTTTGAACATTGTTTGATTACATTTTAAAGTAACTTTTAATAAAGTTTTCTAACATTATTGTAATGAAAAACGTTCTTTATTTATCTAAGTTTAATATTTATTCACACAATGTATCACATTCAATACATTGAATTTTTTATGTCACGAAATGTTGGAAACTATACCCAGGCGACACGCCAAATATTGCCGATTTTTAAAGTAATATTTGAATATCTTTATTTTGTGTGATTTAAAGCTCAAAATGGCTCCGATAGCATCTTTATAATTTATTTAAGTAATGGAATAAAAATGTTTGACTTTGAAATTCTTTAGTATTGATGAGTATTGTAGCGAGACATAAATTTTGGCCCTCTGAAATATTCACCCAGTTGATCCATCGAAAAATCTCGATTTTTTTTTTCGATGAAAGCTTGATTAAAACTATTCCTGTCGTAACATTAGAAATTACATTATTATTTGAAACAACAAATTCGTGTCCTTATCCGATTAGATTTAGCATATACATGTCTTTTTCTTCCATTCTTCTCTATTAGTCGTCATCTCGGTAGTCAATCCCTTTCTAGCCATTTCATCCCTTACACAGTCCATTCATCGTTTCTTTGGCCTTCCTCTACTCTTCAAGCCATACACATTCATACTCAAAACTATCCTCATGACATTTCCCTCATTCCTCCGCATCATATGCCCATACCATGACAACGATTTTCACACAACTTTTCATAAATATTTAAAACACGGCACAAAATAAAAAGGCGACCTTCACAACTATTAACAACCGGTTATAACTAGTTTTAGCCACTTATTTCAGTTTTAAGCGGTTGAAACTGGTTCAGTGGCTGAAGTATTAAGCTGCGCTTTGTGAAAGAAACAAGCGGAAACCTTTTTTTCAGTTAAGGAGGTATGTGTAGAATTATTCAAGGAGTAATGTCGTGTTTGTAATTCATCATCTGCCTAGCATTTCCTCAACGGTCAGCTTCCACTCTGATGCATCTGAATACCAATATTTTACATAGAACGACTGCCTATCTGACCTCCACAACCCAGTTACTTGATACCCTAAGGTAAGACTGATTTGACAGACTTTTGGGCTTCTGACTACACGTACCAAGTGTCAAAGATTTATGAGTGATAGCCGAGACCCAACGACTTAACGTGCTTTCCGAGGCACGGAGAGGTAGGTAAGCGATATGTAATGGATGGTCACCCATCCACGAACCAACCGCGGCAAGCGTAGCTTCACCTTCGATCGACCCGTACAGTTATTATCATTCAGCCAACAGCCCCTCATATTTCACAGTATTTTCTAAAATTAATTTTAATTTTTTTTCAAATAATAAAAAACCCTAATCATGTCTGTAGCGGTAAAAACCTGATAAAATTCAATGCAAACTGTATTACTAGGGTAAATCACGCGAAAGAAGAATTACTGACAGTTGACGCACGCCATTTCTGAAAATTCAAGTTCAATGCTAGTAAATCGCTTTGCAATTTTGTGCAATGTTAAAAATAACTCGGAAAATAAAGGTCAATTACAAGTATATACCTATTTCATTAGAATGTTCTAGCTTTCCCTTATAGAGGTATGAGGAACAGGGTGTAAAGTTCACTCAACCTCCATAGAAAAGGGAGGATCCTCCGACCAGACGGGTGTTGTTTCTGGCGGGCAACTGCCCGATTATTCATGTCGGGTCGTTGTATCTATGCTAATTGCGCGGTAAACTCTGCTTGCGAGATGCAGGATTTTGAGTGACGTCAGTATGACGCGTTGTTCGCATGTGGCGTTGTAGATACCGCTACACCCTCATTATACTGTTGCGCGCCACAATTAATGCCTAGTACATGGTGACATTAGTTACCACTAGCGCCATCTAGTATCGAGTAGCAGAACTAGTCGAGTCACGATCGTTCTAGAAAATTCGATACTAGAACTTTGTAGAACTTTCTCGAACTATCGACACCTAGTCGGTCGGGGCCGATATGTACTCGAACATTCTAGATGTTTCTACAATGGAAGGTTCTAGAACTATCTGCGGCACTATATAAGGCCGGGATGCGCGACGACCGACACAGTTTGGATAAAGCGACAAGAGCGAAAACATCTAAGCGATCTTCAAGTGCGAATTAAGAGTGATCAGTAGTGTGATTGTGTTCTTTTAATTAGTGTTTTGAGTTGTAATTAGTGTTGTAAAATAAATTGTTATTTTTGGTTATTAAATCGGCAGTTTTTATTGTCACGAACCCGAAGCTCGTAACAATTGGTGTCAGAAGCAAGGATTATGCCGGTTTTACCCAAAGACGACACGGAGGGTATCCGTACCCGGAGTCAACGCCAGCAGGAGACGGACCAGAGGCGATTTGGTGGAGCAACGCCACTGGGGTCGGAAGGCCAACTACCGACCACGGAGGCCGGCCCGTCCACAGCTGCTCCAGCATCATCAGCTCCAGATTTTGCTGCTCTGATGATGATGCTGCAGGAGCAGGCTCGTCGACAGGAGGAACAGGCTCGCCGACAGGAGGAGCAGGCTCGCCGACAGGAGGAGCAGTCCCGCCGTCAGGAGGAACAGGCGCGTCGGCTGGAAGAACAGCTCCAGCGTGATAAGGAGGAACAGGTCTGCCGACAGCAGGAACAGGCTCGCCGATTGGAAGAACAGCTCAAACGGGATAAGGAGGAGCAGGCGCGCCGCCAGGAAGAGCAGATGCTCCTCATAAAGGACCTTCACGCAAACCTCGGGAAAGACGTGAAGGAGGTGAAGGAGAAGGTTGCCCAGCATGACAACCGCCTGTCAGAAGCTGAAACTCAGATCAGCAAGTTTAATGACGTCATTGCTGATGTGAAGCAGGAGTTGGGTAACCTTAAACTTGGGGATGGAATCGCAGCTCCCGTAGCTACAACACCTTCGCTACGTGGATTCAAAGTACCACCGTTCGATGGAACTTCTTCCTGGACGGCCTACAAAATCCAGTTTGAGGCTGTCATGAAGGCAAACGGGTGGAATAAAAGTCAGGCCATGACTGCCCTCACCCTAGGCCTGCGCGACCAGGCCTTAACTGTTCTGGAAGCTCTCGGTAAGGAAGTGACTTACGAGCAGCTCCTTGAGGCATTGGAGGCTCGGTATGGCGACGCTCACCTGGAACACGTGTTTCGTGCGCAGCTCAAGGATCGCGTGCAACGCAGTAACGAAAACCTGCAGCAGTGGGCCCTTGAAGTGGAGAAGCTGGTTCGTAAAGCTTACCAGTCCGCACCTGCGCTTATTGATGGGAACCTGGTGCAGACATTCATCGACGGCATACGCGACCTTGAAGTGAGAGCTGCTGTGAGGCTCGGGCACCACGGGACGCTTAAGGACGCATTGGCCCATGCACTGGAGGTGGAAGCTGTGCGGCAGGATCATCGTTCCCATCGCGTCAGGGAGGTTGTAGCGGCTACAGTTCGCGATCGTAATAGAAGGTACAGCCCTAGGTGCTACGGCTGTGGGGAAAAGGGCCACCTTCGATCCAGTTGCCCTAAGCGAACTGCAGAAAGGGATGATGTCTGGTCTCCAGAGAGAAGTGCGGCTAACAGCACCGCCCAGCAGCAGCAGGAATACGACTTTGTGGTCAAACATCGCAGCGGGAAACCTCATGGCAACTCAGATGCATTTTCAAGAAGACCTTGTCCTGAAGACCGCAAGCATTGTACTAGGCATGAAAGTAAGGAAGTGGTACCTGTGAGGATGCTCAGGACAGACCATAGCGACGAGTGGAAGGAAAGCCTACAACGTGCGCAGCAGGAAGATTCAGACATCAAGCCGATTCTGGAGTGGATGAAGACCAGAGCTCCTAAGCCCAGGTGGAGTGACGTCTCAGCGATGAGTTCGATCACAAAAAGCTATTGGGCCCAATGGGACAGCTTGGTGATTCAGGATGGAGTTCTGTGCCGTAAATGGGAAAATGCTCGGGGAGACAGCTGTCATTTGCAAATGGTTGTCCCTAAAGCTCAAGTACCGGATGTTCTACAGCTGTACCATAATGGTTGTTCAGGAGGTCATTTGGGAGTAAAACGGACTCTACTGAAGATACGAGAACGGTTTTACTGGGTCCACTGTCGGGACGATGTCGAGAACTGGTGTCGCAAATGTACAAGTTGTGCAGCTGTAAAGGGACCTCAGACTCGCAGTAGAGGTGCATTGAAATTGTACAATGTTGGTGCACCATGGGAGAGGATAGCCCTTGACGTTGCGGGGCCGTTTCCGGAAAGTGAAAGTGGCAACAAGTATTTCATGGTTGTGATGGATTACTTCACCAAGTGGCCGGAAGTCTTCGCCATTCCAAACCAAGAGGCTTCGACAGTTGCAGATAAGTTAGTTCATGAAGTCTTCTGTCGTTTTGGAGTACCTTTAGAGATTCACAGTGATCAAGGAAGGAATTTTGAGTCCCAAATATTCCAGGAAACTTGTCGAGTTATGGGTACTCATAAAACGAGAACAACTTCTTACCACCCACAATCGGATGGAATGGTGGAACGATTTAATCAGACATTGGAGAGGTACCTAGCCAAAGTTGTGGAAAATCGGCAACGAGATTGGGACAAGCACATACAACCGTTTTTGTTGTCATATCGAAGCGCTGTTCACGAAAGTACATCGGTGACACCCGCTTTCGCAAACTTTGGAAGAGAATTACGGCTGCCTGCAGACCTGATCACCGGAATACCACCTGATGCCCCACGCAGTAAAACCGATTATGCGAATGACTTGCGGAACAAAATGAATGACATTTATGAGCACGTCAGACAATCGGGCCAGCAAATGTCTGAAAAGATGAAAACCCGTTATGACCGCAAAATGAACAATAAAGGGGTCGACGAAGGTTCACTAGTGTGGTTGCACAATCCAGTCCGCAGCAAAGGGAAATCTCCTAAGCTTCAAGCTAAATGGGACGGACCGTACCGGATTGTGACAAAGATCAATGACGTAACCTACCGGATACAGAAAGGTACAAGAGGTACTCCTAAGATCGTCCATGTGGACCGACTGGCGCGTTATTATGGGGCTGATAATGCTCGGGACGAGCATGTCTTAGGAGGGGGCAGTGTTGCGCGCCACAATTAATGCCTAGTACATGGTGACATTAGTTACCACTAGCGCCATCTAGTATCGAGTAGCAGAACTAGTCGAGTCACGATCGTTCTAGAAAATTCGATACTAGAACTTTGTAGAACTTTCTCGAACTATCGACACCTAGTCGGTCGGGGCCGATATGTACTCGAACATTCTAGATGTTTCTACAATGGAAGGTTCTAGAACTATCTGCGGCACTATATAAGGCCGGGATGCGCGACGACCGACACAGTTTGGATAAAGCGACAAGAGCGAAAACATCTAAGCGATCTTCAAGTGCGAATTAAGAGTGATCAGTAGTGTGATTGTGTTCTTTTAATTAGTGTTTTGAGTTGTAATTAGTGTTGTAAAATAAATTGTTATTTTTGGTTATTAAATCGGCAGTTTTTATTGTCACGAACCCGAAGCTCGTAACAATACTAATAGATAATGTAAACCTATAAGTTCGGTCGACGCGAGAATACGTTCTTATCACCTGTCAGTTTCATACAAACGAATACGTGTTTCACGAATTTGATCTTTATTAGCTAAAGTCTATTCAAACAAACCTAAGATGTTTCAAATTATTATTATTTCAAGTTAAACAAATGTCAACTTTATTTACACTACTACAATAATAACTCGCGACTATAATAGAACAATTTCTATGAAAATTTAATGGAAATCGTTTTACTACAATCGCGTCGCACCGTCGCGTCGCACCTGTCTGCGGGAGCCTTTACCGATGTCAGTAATGTCCAAGATAAACTCAGAAAGTATATATAAATTGAAAAGTCATAACAGAAAAAAAAGAGTCTTAAAGGAAAAACATCGTGAGGAAACCTGGACTTAAAGTCAATATAAGTCTGAAATCGCCAACCCATCATCACGCTGATCAATGCTTGTGTCTTCTCTGTATCAGAAGAGCCCTTTGCCCTGCAGTCGGAAAATAATAGGCTGGTACACACGGTGACACCTCGCATTGTAAGTATAGGTTTTTCGTACAAGAAGTCAGTATATACTGGAAATGTATAGCTTGATGTGACATCATGAACGTACTATCAACATCAACCCTTTTACACAATTCTTGTACAGATTCCAGTACGTCAAGCTAAGTACTACAATCTGTCTTTCTTTAATAGATTTGCAACTTTATCGCTAAAGCATAATATTAACCTTTTGATCACCACACGTCAAATAATCAAAAACGTGCCCTCGGCGTCAAAGGCTGTAGTCGAACCGTGGCGTGCTGGACACATTTTGGTTTGTCATCTATTCATGACTGTGGCGGTCAAAAGGTTAATAAGGTTCAACGTTGATTGGGAAAACGTACGTAAGCGCAACTGCGGGCACATATATAGTCTAAATAATAATAATAGGTATGTAATAGGATCGGATCGAAATATTGCAAATTCAAAAAATCACTCACCTCCTCCATTCTGCTGGCACAAATACGGAAACCGCCAGATGTTTCCAAGTCCAACAGAGTATCCAATGATGGAGAGGAAGAACTGCAGCTTCCCTGACCACGCCGCGCGGTCTTCATCAGGAGCTTCCCGTTGTAAGGAGCCCCTGGAACCTTGCAGCACGATGGTGACTCCATGAGGCCGCTCGCTGCCATCAGCGCGCGCGTTCAATGGCGCCAATTCATGACCATTGCGTGGCCCAATCGCTTCAGCTTTTCCCGCCATTTTAGCTGTCAAAATCCCTTTTTTATCTATGGTAATTTTTTTAGTCGATTAATTAAATTTTTTTAGTTATTCGATTTTAGAATCAATTCGATTTTTTTCTACTTAAAATTAATAATTGTTTTATTCAATTTTTTGTATTCTTTATTGTCTTTTTTTAATGTTTAAGTTTTACAAGATTATTTGAATGATTCCCTATGAATATGTTCATAATACGCTATTGATGTATTTCGTAATCGTACGTGAAATACCGTATGGCGTCTTTTTTTACGAATTCAACTACTTTAAAATACGTTGTTGTTCTCTGCAGTAGTTTTTGCCGCAATTTTAATGAATCTCTGAACACGTTGACGGCTTCTCTGTGCATATGAGAAGGTTATTTTGCCGTCAGTATGAATACAACATCGCGTTTTCACTCTTCTGGTGATAGAGAATGAAATGGTGTTATTTTATTTTTGACATCTTTGAAATAATCCAAGGAAGAAGTCCGGTTGTCTGAAACAAAAGAAAAAACAATTTAATGTCTTTTTAATTTTTCTCTGATTTTGCATCACTGTCCAAATCACAATGGTCTTTTTTCTCATTCACGCTCATCCAGCCAGCAACACTAACACAACACACAACAGCGGACTACACAGGACTGAGCGCCAGAGTGGCTGCTTACGATTTTTGTACGTAGGTAAGCTGGTGCGATTTATGGCACGTGAAGTAGTTGCTCTTGCGTTATCTAGGTGTATCTATCTGTGAACCAAAAGTTCCTTGTACAACTTCAAATAAAAAAAAAACTTTATGTTGAATCTCATTTAGTAACAGTAGTAGCTTTGTGTACAAAGCGACGCAAGACTCCCTGAGTCTTGCAATAATATTATAGATACTTAATTAAGTATTTCGGTAATTGTGTGTCATTAGTCGACGCTTGGTAAATACAATTTATGTTGTAAGTTAGGTATCTAAGTATATGAGCGACAGTTTTCTATTTCTCCGGAAAACATTAGTATGTAGACAGATGAAAGTCACAAGCCTAAAGTACAGGCTTTCAAGTAAGTGCCGGGTGCCGTCTGTGACGTCACAGACGTAGGCCAACGAAATTGGCCGACAGCCTTAGTGATAAATGTACCAGTTTGACAATCAAGGGCCTAGAACTTTATGTCTGTACTGTAGTACTAAATGGCATCTTTTTTTTTGGGTGGGGAATTATCAAATAGCTTCGGGCGTGTCAGACTTTTACCGACTAAAACCCACCCGTGTTCCTTCAGTTGCCTATGCCAGTGGCCACGGTAACTCTTTCGAACAACCCCTGGCAGACTACATGGTATCTAGGCCTGATATTTTGAAGCAGGGACTGGAATAAACTAAAAATATTTGCTGTTTTTTTCGCTTTTTCGCTAACAGCTTTTGGATAGCTACAAATCAAACTCAAAAGTTGTATGCTTCTTTGTTTCACTTCATTTCCGGTAGCAGATTTTAAGTTAACAATATTACAGAACTTCTTTTTTTCTTCTGCCCGCGGCTTTGCCCGCGTGGATGTCGGAAATTATCCCACAGGAACGTGCTTCCGAGACAAAAAGCATGCCTATGTTACTCCTTATTACATCTGCCAGTGAAAGTCCCATCAAAATAAGTCCAGCCGTTTCGTGGAAGCCGGAACAACCAGACTGACAAACATTTCAAAAACGTGTAGGGGTCAGGGGACCCCCGGCAGGAACAAGTTGAAGAAGGCGGATGACAGTCCAAGATGGCGGCTGCAAAAATTTTAAAATATTCGCAGCCGTCATCTTCTATTTTCATTTTGACTTCAGTATCGGCTTCGGAGCCTTCAAAAACCCTGGACCGACACCCATGAAGAAAATTTTTAAAAACTTGCGGCCGCCATCTTGGGTTTTAATTTTGACCGGCTTCAGCACCCTCGAAAACCATGAAATCGATACCCATGACGAAAAATTTGCAGCCGCCATCTTGGATTTTCATTTTGAACTTACTATCGGCTTCAGCACCCTCGAAAACCATGAAAACTATCTTTCTCTCTCTGACTCTCTCTATTATATGTAATAAAAAGTCGCATGGAGCCCTATAACACTTTTTCGTTACGTGATGATTTCCCAAAGTTACTCCTAACGCTTCGTCCAAAAAAATGAATTTTTGTTATAAATATAGGTAATTTGCGAGAAAAACGTTCAATTTCCTTGATAAACATTGCACCGACAGACAAACAGTAGCCCGTCCTACAAATGCAGCGATGGCTTTGTCATAAAATGTTATCGCTCTGAATCAATCCCAATACCGTGATTGTAACGGGCGAAGTGGGATTACTTGAAACGTGCCCAGTTCGCCCAGTTGAGTCTTATACAATCTGCACGTGTACCTCTTGCAAGAAATGGTAAAAGAGGACAAAGAAATATTAATTAACCAATTGATCGCTAACGAATGTTAGCAATTAGTACTGTAAAATTCCAGAGGGGAGCTTCACAAATAATTAAAAAGCTTTGACTTGGATCTAATATATTTATAAGACGACTTTACATTACCATGTTATTTCTAGCACTGACTCTACTAAATAAAAATATCTTTTACGAATATTTGTCACTTGCTTGAACGTTCGTATGGAACACGCTGGCAGTTATAACCAGCCTGTACTGCTAAAGGTAGGGCTACATATATAGCCTCTACAGTAAAGAAAGAAAAGAAAGAAAAACTGTTTATTTGGACAACTGTTTATTGGAGTTCGTACTAGGTTGGCTCTTTTTAAATGGGGCTAAATTTCTTCATCGCTAAAAATGCTTCATAATTAGCCTATAATGTTCCCACTGCTGGGACACATGCCTTCTCTTTTCGAGAGAGAGTGGGCTGAAATCTACCACGCAAGGCCAGTGCGAGTTGGTAGATGTCATGTGTCTTGGCAGTGCCGTAATTAGCCTTTTATGCGCCCGGTGCGAGTTGCTATAGCCGCGCCCTTGAAATAATTTCTAATCATAACCGGTTCTGACAAATGGATTGTCTCTAAAAATAAATCTATCATCCAAAAACTAAGTTTTTGTAAACTTAATTTTAAGTACTTGGTAAAGTTCTGAGAAGTTCAAATAAATTGCGTTTATAAATTAGGTGAAAAAACGTTTATTCGAAAATATTTGTCAAAATTCACAATTAAACAATACACAAATTTTAATGAATTACTGATCAAGTGATAGTAAAGATTCAAGGCTACTTGGTAATGTGTTCTACTGTCAAAAAATTAAAGAACTGGTGAATGTGGCCCTGGTCTGGTCATTTCTGCGCCCCTCCAGGGTCTGCGCCCTGTGCCTGGGCACCGCTGGCACCGCCCTAGTTACGGCACTGTGTCTTGGAATTTAGGATTTGAATATTCCCCACGGTTTCCTTACGATGTTTTCCTTCGCCTTTTTGGGAGCAATTAAATTATTTAAGCTGGGTTCGATTCCACGACATATAACCAGTAAGTCAGGGTCGTTACCACGGGGCCAGCACTGGTCTGCAAAATATACTTGCGGGGCTTAAAAAACCGCTTCTAAAAAAAAAAGTAATTTAAAAATATAAAAAAACCCGACTGCGGTAAAAAACTTAAGTTAAAAAACTGAAAAGCTAAAAACAAGCCCATTTTAAATTAATTATAAGTTGGAAGCAGGCGGGACCCATAACATTTTTATTATATTTCCAAATTCAAATTAATTTATACCCAGTGTCACTCTCACATTTAAGACGAATCTAACGGCACCTCTCAAGCTGAAATCGATCAAGCCGTTTAGGCTACAGAGCGTGCCAAAAAATATACATACATACACTCGAAAAACATAACCCTCCTTCTGACGCAGTCGGGTAATAAAAAGCAGCTTTGTCTAAGTATTTTTCAACTCCACCCTTTTTCGAACGTTGAGACTTTTCCATTACATTATTTTTCGAACCCCCATTAAATGTGTAGGTATTTCATCACAGGGTACGTGTACACTACCGAAATAAAACAAATAACTGCTCAAATTACCATTACCTACGTAATAAAATGGTAATGACAATAACAGCTATTTTGATTACCACCCCTTATAACGAAATTAACAGAAGTCTCACTGTTTTTTCTGTCGGAACATAATTTCACGAGAAGAAAGAAGAATTCAGCTGAGCACGGGCAGCGCAGCGTTCAGAAAGATTCTTCGAGTCATCTCGTCGCATATTCCGCAGAACCAGACTTAAGTCTTCGATCAGTGCGCTGTGTCCTGTCTGTTATGACTTACGGAGCCGAAAACGTGGGCATTAACGGTACGACTGGACCAAAAATTCAAGGTGGCTTGATCGTCGTTATTGGTTGTAAAAGCCTGAAAGTCTGACAACTTCTTGCCGTCTGGTTAGACTGGAAGCCAACTCCAACATAGTTGGGAAAAGGCTAGGTAGATGATGGGCGATAAAATAGCCTCCGCGATTTGCGATAGGTACTTGGAAATGTACCTACGCTCGCGTATTCTGGACTGTGAGCTCCACCTTGCTGACTGGCAATTTTTTCCACGACATGAGATATTCTGTTAGTAAGTGCTCATACACACGAGCAACACGAGTCAACGGCAGCCGTCACCGTGTGTCGGCAGCCGTCACCGTGTGTCGGCGGCTGCCATCAATACGCCCCGCTCGTGTATTTGTGCACCGTACCTACTCAAATACGTGAGCGGCACGTTGTCGACAGCTGAAGTTACCTCTATCGTCGACGTATGTCGTACGTGTGTTTGCCCCTACTTAGGGGTCTAACGCCATAAACAGGTAATTTACTTTGTGTAAGTATTTATTTCACCGCCGCTGCTCTCAACACAGCGAAGGAAAACATTGTGAGAAAACAAGTCTTACAACCAAAAAATCGAAGACATCTGACATCTACCAACCCGCACAGGGCTCGTGTGGTGGATTACAGCCCACTCCCACTCACAGAGAGAAGGCCTGTGTCCCAGCAGTGGAAAAATTATAGGCTGAATGCTTATACCTACTATGAGTTATTTTTATAAAAGTCTGCCGATAGAAGCAAAGAAGACCGTGTTTGCTTCTCTATAATTTAGTTTTAAGAAGTGAAACTTCTGCACTTTATTTCACATCATTTTACCGGTTCATTCCAGTTTAATCTGATAAATGGCAGTCAGAACCGAACTATGTCAAGGTCTTACAGTAGGGATGTACCCTCCGTTGAAACTCGTTGGCGAGATGGGGGACGAATTTAAAGGGGTGAGCTATGAAAAGAAACGATTTCTATAGAGCGGGTAGGTAGGTATGTAGTTGTTACGCTAATGCGAGTTTGGTTTGCAAATTTTAAAGGCGAAAAAAAAATCAGTGCAATTTTTTCTTGTTTTTTTTTCTGCTGAAATCTGGGATTAAAAAGGAGGCTTTATTGACCCAACACACAATATCAATGTAATTCCAGTGGCACTTAGGGGTTTATTTATAAACGTTGCTTAAAGTTAAGTAATAATAAGCAGGTTTAACCATACATTTTGACGTTTAAACGTCTCTTAACTTTAACAGTAATAACCTGACCTTTGCAGCTTTAATTGACAATGGATAGAGTATATATTACAAAGCTTTTCATGAAAGCTTTAGGCACAAAAGCTCTATATAAAAGCTTTTATCGATTACAGTAGCGAGCTCTATTGAAGATAACATCTACATTCTACATGCAAGAGTGGAATACAATGTATGGTAATGTCAAGAACTAAGCTCCAACTAACTGCCTTAGTGAAAGAAAAAAGTTTATTGGGACACAGTTCGTGAAACACAAAATACAAAATTAACAAAATAAAAAAAATATGTTTCAACAACAATAGTGTGTGCCTCACGGCTGCGCCAAAAAGGTTCATTTCAGCATTAATGCCAGACAGATGACGTCTGACGCTGGTGCTAGTGCTTTGTAAGACTATCAGTGCAGGGGTAGCCCAGTGGTTACGGCCCCGAGTTACGATTATCTTAGGTCATGGGTTTACCAGGCGCTTTACTTTGTGTAATTTATTCCAACACCACTGCTCTCTAAACGGTGAAGGAAAACCTCGTGAGGAAACCGGCATGTTCTAGAACCCAAAAATTCGAAGTCATGTGACATCTAGAAAGAATGAAAGAAAAAGTACCTATTTATTGCGTTTCATACAGGAAGATCACAAACTAAACTAAACACAGTAAATAAAAATCCAAATACCTTATATAAAAAAAAAGTAACAAAAGGAAAATGAAACAGAAAGTCCTACCTATACGAGGCCAAAATCTCAGCATGATGCTGCGACATTTAAAAAATAAATGTCGCAGCGCTGGTATTCTGATAGGGCCAGCTGTGATGTCACGCACCTACCAACCCGCACTGGGCTACGTGGTGGATTACAGCCCACTCCCTCTCACTGAGAGGAGGCCTGTGTCCCAGCAGTGGGAACATTATAGGCTGATTGGCTGGTCTTACTGATTCCTTTTACTACCGGGCCATCAGACGTAGGTACTGCATCGTACTATGCACACTTGGTTGATATCCCGACGAGTCGTACTCAGCGCTTCTGATCGTCCACGTTTATCATGCGCACAGCCAAATTGTGGAACTCTCTGATGGCAGCTGTGTTCCCTTCCACATATAACCCGTCTGCCTACAAAGCAAGAGTGAACAGGCATCTTCTGGGCTTGCGGGGCCATCACGGCTCACTACGCCATTACTGCTCACTTGATCGATCGCGATACCTATTTAGACCAGAGATGAAGATCTTGACATTTCTGTTGAACTTTTAAAGATTGACCCAATACTTCTGGTTGATAAGCACGATACGATGATATTCACGCTCAAACTAACGAATCGGTTCGACATTCCCTTCCGGAATGTCGATCGATTTGATTCAATCTCTATCACTATTAATCTTGGTATCGGAGCGGTTTCGACGGATATCCGCTTTTCAATTTATTTTTGGAATAGATGTTTATTTTGGGGGAGCCTGCCGTTTTGCCGAAAAGATTTTGCCAAAATTTCACTACCCAAACAAATTTTCGCAACCTTTTATTATACCAATGCAATGTTTGGAATAATTTTAGTATGCACATTTTCATTTGGTCGAATTTTTACTTGGCAGAATATTATTAAGGATATTGTAATTTAGGCATTTGGTCTTTAATCAAATGATTTATTACGGCAAACAATCTTTAGACAATAAACGTTTGGTCAAACGATTTGTTATAACAAAAAATATAAAGGCATAAATAAGATTTTTTGAGATTTTTTTTTTTGTTAATTAAATAATTAAAAAATGCAATTTTATTTTAAAATAATCATTTATTTAATACAAAATATTTGTAACTTACTATTTTAATTTTTTGCAATGGACATTATCGAGAACCGAATTAGTTAGACGAGGTTAATTATTTAAAAAAAATGCTTAGGTTAGGTTAGGTTAAAACTGTCACAGTTTATTAATTAAAAAATGCAATTTTATTTTAAAATAATCATTTATTTAATACAAAATATTTGTAACTTACTATTTTAATTTTTTGCAATGGACATTATCGAGAACCGAATTAGTTACGAGGTTAATTATAAAAAAAAAATGCTTAGGTTAGGTTAAAACTGTGACCTCCTACGCACGAGCCGAGCGAGCGAAGCGAGCGGTGCCGCGGCAGCGGCCGGCGAGTGCCAGAAACGACTAGATTATATAGAAAAAAAAATATAGAAAAAAGAGATTATTTTTAGCAGGCTATCGAGAACCGAATAAGTTAGACGAGGTTAATTATTAAAAAAAAATGCTTAGGTTAGGTTAGGTTAAAACTGTGACCTCCTACGCACGAGCCGAGCGAGCGAAGCGAGCGGTGTCGCGGCAGCGGCCGGCGAGTGCCAGAAACGACTAGATTATATAGAAAAAAAAAATGGAAAAAAAGTCTACCCGAAACTGAACTAGTTAGACGAGATTAATTATTTCAAAAAATACTACCAGAATACTTAATATTATTATTACCTGTTTAGAATTTGTCCCAAGTGGAAAAAACACCCTTGTAATAAAACGTCTTCAAAGTTAGATCTTATGCTTGAAATGGCTGCCTTAAAACTGCGAAAACTGACGATACTAAATATTTGGCAAATGTAATTTTGCGTAAAATGAGTTATTCCAACTGAAATATTTGACTAAATAAAAATTGGTAAAAGTACTAGTTGGTAAACAAGTTATTGTTAAACGTTCACTTGCCAAACATTAGGTTTGGGTTACAATTATTTGTGAAGAGATTTTTTGCTTAGTAATAATTTGGCAAATGAAATTATGCGGAAAATTGTTTGGGAAGTGATAATTTGGCAAAATCTTTTCGGCAAAACAAGGGAGACCCTTATTTTGGTTTATTTATTACTTCAAGCACATAAATGTACAGAGGCCTTAGGCATTTTCTTCCAGTCAACGTGTAGGTGATGCAGAGACAATCAGTGATACCTAGATGTAATTTCGAAAAATTGAGGAACAAATATTTATTAAAATACTAGCTGACCCCGCAAACTTCGTACCGCCTCAGGTTATGAATTATGTTTTCTTTTTCGTGAATTTTTCCCATGTTATAATAGTTATTCTGCTATTCGGGGTGGAGACATATCCAACAAATCAAACATCATAAAAATCAGTCCAGCCGTTCTTGAGTTATAAATGGTGTAACTAACCCGACTTTGTTTTATATAAATTAATATTTATTTAAATATATAATAATATTATAAAAATAATAATCTAATAAATAATATTTTTTTTTATAAAACAGACTAAAGATACACAAATATGTTTGTTATTTCTAAAGAGATAGACCTAGAAAAGTTCTGTTCTGGCTTACTGGCCTTGCAGTGACCGGGAATAGTGACAGGTTTTTCAAAAAAAAGGGGTTCGTGAGAGATGATGACGATGGTTTAAAAATCTTTAATTCATTCAGACAACGCACAGTCTAAACCGCTGAGTCTAAAAGCATGAAACTTTGCACAAAAGTGCCTTATATAACGAAGTTGAGCACAAAGGAAGGCTTTTAGAAAATTCATCACCTAAAGAGGTTAAATGGGAGATGAAAGTTCGTACTTTTTATGAATGGGAAAACACATCGGGCATATAGCTTATTAAATGATTATTTAAAAAAACGTATAATAGCCAGATAACCTGTGACAATTTGGAAGCCAAGACGACCCTACATAAGTCCTAACAAAATGGTTCCCACCAACAAAATTTCAGTTATAATTCGTAAATCTTTCAGAAGAGAACACGCTTCATCATTGGCTGTATAGCTATCGATCTGTGCGACCCACTGACCGGTATTCTGTTTGACAGCTGCCTGCCCCATAAAAGCCGTTGTAGACATGACATGTGTCTATGGGAGGGCTAAGAAAAGGAGGATTTGTTTTTAGATTACATCATTGGGGTAGGTTGGTTAATTCCGTTTATTTTGTTTTTTATCTGTAGGTGATTTTCATTCTATACAAAAATTTGAATACTGAAATCTTGTCCCAAGTCCGATACTAGGTAGATTCTTCGTGATATTGGCATGAAAGTACTTAGAAAAAATATAGTGTGGCAGACACCGACGCACAAACTGTGACCACATTCAGCACATGACTAATGTAGAAATTTTTCGTCACTTATCACAAAAAAAAACTGCTGTTTCATAGAAAACTGCAATACCTACGCGGTAAAAATGTATGGAACAATTTTTTTTTACAATTGAAGAAAAATGTCAACGCACACGTTCAGAATCATGTGATCATGTAACAGAGCGGTGCTATTCTGTAAAACTCACTTCAACCAAGTTTTCACGGTGAGATTTTTACAGAATCGACCGACGGCAGGTTGCGCGTCGAGGTCAGTCACCCTGTAGGTATATGCAAGTTAATGTATTCATTTCATGAATGAATATTGTTAACAATGTATAGTATAAAAGTTCGCAGTGCTGCACACCCCCACTCTATTTCAAGTTAAACAAATATCAACTTTATTTCAATGAAGATTAAGTTGATTTCAGAGTGACTAGCACTATTGAAAAAGTATAAAAATGTTTGAAGTTGTAGCATAAACTGAACTTTATTGTGTAGGAATTAAAGTTATTTTGTCATTAATTCATATTTGTTTACATTTTTGGCAAATAAATCGCAAACGCAAATTAGTTAGTCTGCAGATCGGTACCTCCCCATAGACGAAAATGCCGGGTGTGTGTGTAATAAGAGAAAGAAAAAAAAAGAAACAACCGACTTCCAAAAAACACTATAAAGTGAAAAATAACTTTAATTTCGGAAGTCGGTGTCTTTGGATTTGGATTTTAGTTTTTTGCCACCGACTTCCGAAATTAAAGTTATTTTTCACTTTATAGTGTTTTTTGGAAGTCGGTTGTTTCTTTTTTGTAAAAAAGTTTTTATTTTTCACTTTTTAGTGGGTCAGTTTGTAATTTATCTACAATTACAACAGCCTAATGTCAACTGCTCATCACCTTTACAAAATATTGCTATTCCCGATGCAGGGACGTTAATTGTTGAGGAGTTCTCCTAGTAAGAACCAGGAGAACTCCTCAACAACCACTCACCATACGCATTGTGACGAGGATAAATCGTTTAGCAACCATATTAAAGTAATCGAATCGCAACCCGTGAAATATTTGTCATTGAGTAGTTCCGATGGCCATCTGTGGTCTTCATCATCAGCTCCACTTTACCAAATGATGATTCCCGAGAGCAAATGCTCAAGTTACTTTAAAAAATACCCAAATCGGCTTTGCCTATAAAATTTGAGGGTTTCCCTCGATTTCCATGGGATCCTCTCATCAGATTCCAACTTGATGATAATGGGACCACCTCGAGAGTATACCCTTTCGAAAAAAAAAAGAATTTTGAAAATCGGTCCACAATTGGCGGAGTAATCGCGTAAAAAACACACAAAAAAAAAAAAAACATACCGTCGAATTGAGAACCTCCTCCTTTTTTGAAGTCGGTTAAAAAAGAAAATACGTTTATTTGCGGCAAACATGACGCATTAAATTAAAAAAAAAAAATAACAATTTGGGAGAAAGTTATGCGTCACATCTACGCAAAACGGCCATCGCTCAGCAAAATGCTAAGACCCTATACGAGACAGAGCCCCAGCGCTAACCGAAACCAGCAGTAATCGAACGTAAGTACCTATTTTATTAACCGACTTCAAAAAAGCAGGAGGTTCTCAACTCGACGGTATGTTTTTTTAATTTTTTTATTATAAAACTCCCCTTTCCCTACTTACACGGTCTATTTTGAAATTAAAAAGAAACAAGTTTTTTTTTTAGCAGCAGTTTTGCAAACGAGTTTCAGAATCGTAGGAAATGAAACACGATGAATCAGTTTATTCCCCCCCATTTCTGATGATTTTTAAGCTATTTAACATCACGCTGCACTGTGACCCTTAGGAGCCGAGCAAAAAGATAAAGGTCAGAAAGAGAACGCTAAGCGAAAACGAATTGCCGTCCCTACGACGACCCACTGACCAGTGAGCAGGTGATGCGATGCGACGGGGTTGGTCGGGGGAACAAGAAATTTCACGCGGATGAAGTCGGGGGCAGACACTAGTATGTGATAAAGACAACCAGCATCTGGGCCTTTTTCACACAAAGATTGCCAATTTCAATAGTTTCCTTTCTAGACGAAAATATAAGAAAAATACAAAATCTCAGGGTTCTAAACACGGCCCCAACGAACAACGTTGATACTTTAGTGTGTCTAACAACGAAGTTGTTCTATAGAAGATCCAGAAACTTTGCACTTTGCCTCACACGAACTTTAGCAATTTTCACACGTAGATACCAGAACGAAACTGTTAGCCATATTGTGTGCAATATAATGGTTTTATCTTGCACTATTTAGTTGGAAAATATAGAAAAGAAGTTTTCTTGCACACAGACAAGAAATAAATATGCAGGCTGCATTCAACTACTATTTTTGTGAAGTCAAATGACGCTCTTTAATGCGTACGTCTTTTTAACATCGTTCTCGCATATTATAATTATAAATTCAACATTAATGATGTAACTATACACTATACCCCTTTTTGTAAACTGAAGCATTAATAAACTTATTATTATTATTAACTAATATTTTTGAAAAAATATAATTTAAAAGAGTGTCCACGGAGTTTCTTGCCCGTTGTTCTACATAGGTTTGGAATGGGCAACTAGCTTCATATTTTCTGACTGACCGACTTTTGGCAATTCAAAAGTGCCTGCAAATGGTTTAATTGAAATAAATGCTTTGAGTTTGAGTTTGTGACATCACTGACATCCCTCCTCTGTGCTTATATCAGACGCGTCACTGGAGTAAACGTTCATGTAACCATGAATTCAGCACATGATTCTAAATACCTTTGCGTAGGAATTGTTAGTCGGTTGTAAAAAAAAAAAACATAAAAAAGTGCAATACGCGATCAAAATGTATGGAACAACATTTTTAGGGTTCCGTACCAAAGTGGTAAAAACGGAACCCTTATGATGAGATTAAGTCTGTCTGTCTGTCTGTCACAGCTGGATATCTCAAGCAATACTAATGCTATCAACTTGGAATTTGTCGTTCGTGTATATTTTACCCGCATACCTACACATATTTTGTTTATTACCCAACATGCAAACGACGCAATGTAAAAGAAAAGTGTTCAGCGGAAACCTGTTAATATAAATGCAATAGTCAGACACGCAAAGATCTAGGTAATGGTGGTACCAGCACAGCTGGTGGTGGTACCACTTACCACTTAGAACCTTAGGTACCCATTTTTTTTTGTTGTCTGGGGTTAACCTTCAAAAGGCACCCGACCTCGGGGGGAGTGTGGGATTTTTAAACATATTCTTTTCCTTCATGTCTGACTTTTTAATTAATATGTCTACTGCAGTCGAGACGGAATGACAGCAACACAGCAACATGCAACCAATTGTTTTTATTTCAAAACGGTTACTAGGCCCACGAGCAACTTAGTTGCCCAGCAATTTTTTGGTCCCTGTCGCTGTCTCCTCGCCGAGATTTGGTCGAAGCGCACACGGAAGCGACAGCAACCTTACTTTTTTGTAAAATTTTCAGTTGAGCGGCAACTGGCTAGCCGGCAACTTTTTTGTTACCGTGCGCGCACTTGCGCCGCCAGGTTTGGTCGCAACTGTAGCCCGTCTATTGGTTGCAATACGAATAGACGGGCGACAGTTGCGTCCAAACCCGCGGACAAAGATGTCTCCCAGCTGTCGCGTCGCTACATGCGCGCACTTTCATACAAACCCGTATGTAGGCATCAAGCCTACATACGGGTTTGTATGTAGGCTTGAGTCCACTGATGTAGACGCGATATAATCGCGCGTGACACAAAGGCACTGCTCGTTGCTCAACTTGCGGTGCCTTTGTGTCGCGCGCGATTTTATTGCGTGTCACACCTGTTTGAAGGAGCCTGTACTGAAACGTTAGGAGTTCAAAATCAATTTAACTGTGGTAGTCTACGCAGAGTGATAGGTAGCGTACACTTATCGGGTTTCTAGTTAATTATCAGTGGCAACTGAATTATTTTACTAAATGGTAGGTTATTAGGCTAAGATAGATGAGATTTAGGGGTAATTTGTTTGTTTATTTCTTATACATGGCGCACACTATGCGATATGCGACTGCGAAAGCTCGACGACTGGACTGGAAGCAACAATAGCGAGGTTTTTTTTTTATTGCTGAATGGGCCCCGCTCTTGACCTCGATCACGCTTGATGGAAAGCGATGGATGAGGTCTATGATGGAACGAGCGTACCCAGAAGATGCCTGAGGCACTGGAACACAGCAGGCAGGTAATTGCGTAACACACTATCAGTAGCAATGGGTTTCATTTCGAAAGTTCAACAACATTCATTGCCTTATTTACGTGTTGAGCAGACAAATTTTTCGAACTTATGAAGCAATGGATTAACAATTTGCTTCAAAATGATTCAGATTTCGGTTGATAGTGTGTTACGCAATTAGGGTGTAGGGTGTCAGGTGAGCAACGACGATGTGGTTATATTCTCTTTGCAGGTGAGCCATTGTCTGTGGAGAGACTCCGCAAACACACCGGAAATCTGAGCCGTCCATGAACCCTCACTTCTGGAGGTTGTCCTTTTTTTTTCGGACGGGAAACCATCGTATGACCCCTCCCGCTCTGGGTGGAGCGGAAGGGAGTGTCAGACTCTTACTGACTAAAACCCACCCGTGTTCCTTCCTTAGCCCTTTATGTTCCGGGCCAGCGGTAACTCTTTCGGACAATCCCGCTGAGTGGAGGTTGTCTTTGCTAAATAATTATTGAAGTGATATATTATGACAAACTGTGGTTTTATTTACTCGTCCCGGTACTGAGAGCTCGTGAAGTTATCATAATCTATATCTATACTTTATAATAAATCTGTAGAAGTGAAAATTCTGTACATTGAAAATATCAAAAAAATAAATGTTACTAGACCGACACCGAACCCAAAAATGTGATTAAAAAAAATTTTGTCTGTCTGTTTGTTCAGGCATCACGCAAAAACTACCGTTTCGATTACGATAAAACTTTGTATAATTATTCTTTAATATCCTGGGCACCACACTGGGTACTTTTTATCCCGTAAAAGTATCTATATATATACACAATTCAAAATCCTGACTGACTGACTGATATATCAACGCACAGCCTAAATCGCGGGTCCTAGAGACATGAAATTTGGAGGGTGTGTTATTTGTGAAGAGTAGGTATCCACTAAGAAAGGGTTTTTCGAAATTCCACCCCTGAGAGGGTGAATGAGGGGAGGGTGAAATTCACGCGGACGAAGTCGCGGGCAGAAGCTAGTACCTACTAACAATGTTTGTTGGGTCATCGTCTCTATAATAGGGAAGGCTCGCTGTCAGGAAACTTTACGGGTGATGTCACGACATTTGACGTCATCATAGTTTTGGGACACATCACACACCCAGTCCCTAGTACCCTTTATAATTTAATTTGGAAGTGGTTTTATTAGCATTGTTTTAGGTACCTAAGTTACGGAATGGGTTGGTGTCATTTTTAACCGACTTCAAAAAAAGAGGAGGTTCTCAATTCGGTTGAATTTTTTTTTATGTTTTACTTCAGAACTCCGGTATTTATAAGCCGATTGCAAAATATTTATTTAATGGATAAAGTATGCCTCAGGGGTGGTCCCATATAAATTTTATTAACGTTGCTTCAGTAGTTTTTGCTGTAGAGCATCTCCCCAGCAACCCCAAGTACTTAAAATTTTACGTAGACATTTACTTATTAGGCAATTAGGTGGCTGATAAAAATTGTACTCTTATTTTTACCACTGGATGTGCTAGCTATGGCTACTTAAAACCTTTATTTTAAATCTCGATTTTAAGCGCCTGAGCAATATGTGTTTGACTATGGGTATGTAGTTTTCTCGAAAACTATTGAACCGATTTCGATGCTTTTTTGCTTCAAATATTATAATGTGATCAGATAAATCATAGGTCATCGTGATTGTGCCAGAACATTGTTCGTTGAGAGATTGTAATACACTTGAAATAGACCCTTTGCTATTTATTTTTCTCACGCGCTTATGATCGAGATTTAAAATAAAGGTTAATAGCTAGCACATCCTTTCAGAAACAGAAAGCAATTAGAAATTGATAAAAAAAAAACCCTATAACTGTGCCGTCACACCATCACCAGTGTGGACCGAGCCTAAGGCCTCCATTTTGCAATGGATCAAATCAATCTTCGGGATGGATCCATCATATAAATGTTGGTGAATCAGCAATTTTCGAACGTCAAAATTACAAAAGACAGTCCCCCAAAACGCCCGCCCTTCATATCGGTCCCCGATATCTTAGTAGACGTAGTCAATATTATATCAAGTTTATTGGGAAAACTTATCTCCGTAAATAATACAGTTGTATTTTTGTTGCTTAGATGAACAGTCAGGGTAATTATATAATAAAATAAAATAATCTATACTAATAATAAAGCTGAAGAGTTTGTTTGTTTGTTTGAACGCGCTAATCTCTGGAACTAAAAGTCCCTACACAGAATGTCCGAAAAATGGAATAAGACACTTATTTTGTCGGGACGTCGTTGTTTAAATATGCTAATTGGACGGCAAACTCTGCTTGCGCGATGCAGGATTTTGCGTGACGTCAGTGTGATGCGTAGTTCGTATGTGGTGCTATAGATGCCGCCACTGTTTCATATAATTTACGATGTTCAATATTATTCATGGGTACTAACATTTGATGGTCGGTTCCTGATTGCTGCCACTTATTACAGGTTTTATTGATAGTTTCCTCTGATATTTACGATCTTGGAGCCATGGGCAGCCTTGACCACACCACACTTCGGCGCATGTCCTTGTAATGTTATGATATTTGTTTCTTTTATACCAAGAAAAGGTCCGTCGTAACAATCGTTTAAAGGTTTTTTTTAAGTTCTATAGAATACTTACACGATCACCATGTGTGCCTTTGTGTAAGAGAGACAACAGTATAATGCTGTGTCCTCTTTAAAATATGCAAGTAAATAAGTGTTGCGAGACGTGCTGCATGAAACAGCTGGTTTTTTTCTCAGGTTTACGAGTTGATAATTTTCAAGAGAGTACACCCACAAGCGCACATTACAGCTGCTACGCACCGAAGCGCAACGTATTTTATCACACTATAGGGTGCTTTATTTGGTTCATAGAAAATGTACGAAAGTGATGAAGGAGAATTGTTGAATGAAGGAGGATTTTCGCAATGCGTTGCGTTACTGTGTGACCCGTCCTAATCTGCGGGGTAATAGCGTAAAACACATAAAATGACAATTGACCGCAATGGGTTTCATTTTGACAGTTCATACACGTGCATTGCGTTATTTACATCATGGGGCATACGATTTTTTCAAACCTATGAAGCAATGGATTAGCAATATCCTTCAAAACTCGCGGGTTGTGATTGAAAGTGTGTTACTTACGCAATTAGGGTGCTGTTTTAGTTTTTAAAGAATGTATTGTATATGGGTCATACACAAAAAGTGAACATTACAAAATATAAATAATAAAACTCCACGAATTGTTATGAAACATTATATTCATTTAAAGTTAGATATTAATATTCTTAGAATAATATCACTAAAGATCAGTCTTGGATATTTTAGGCATAAATCACATTTTTTGTTTTTTTACGTCTACAGAAGAGATCGTGTTGTCTACAGAAGATAACAATAATGGGCCTTATATAATCACATCAATAACATCAAGAATAGAAACAATGAAAAAAGACTTAAAATGAAGTTCTCCTTAACCCCTAAAGAAATTATAATCAAAAATCTTTACCAATTGAGTAAAAAAAAAAAACGAAATTTGTCCACAGAACAGACATTATGCTTTTGTGGGCATATAATTGAACAGAATATTAAAATTAATTAAATATTAAAATATGTTATCCTCGTCAGAATCGTTCCACATGAAATTCTTCGGCCGTTTTTTCTGTGGTGAATTTTCAGAAGCTTCAGAGTCGTCTGAATAGATTCTTATCTTCTGGGGTCTATGCCTTTGGCTGAATATTTCGATGGAAAGATCTGGTGTCAGTCTATCTGACAATCCTGGTGAATTTGACTCAGTCGGAGCTTCAGGAGTAGCTGGAGCAATAGGAGAATCTCCTATAGGCATATACTCAGATGAGGAGTCTGGTGATGCTGATCTTTCAGGGCAATCAGGTGAAAAATTGTACAAAGATGAATCAGGAGTGGCTATGGTTCTAGATGTGCTAGGCATTACCGAATCCCTGATGTGGTTTATTTGGATTTGACCCATTTCATAATGTGGACATATCTGGCGAGGGGCACACAACAAGCAACTTAAACGTCTCGCGTGGATAAGTGTAGGTTCTTTGACACTCCATGTTAACTGGTGGATTCCAAGCGTGCCTTTGAAAGGTCGTGTAGTGCTACTTTCTATTAGTTGCTGAATTTCAGGAACTAGAGATTCATTGATCCTATAAACTTCAATACCCTTACAATTGTTACCCAAGCACAACATCATCTCATCCAAACTAGCCACATCATGGCCTCTTGCAACGTGGTTATCGCAAGTTCGTTTGATGCAACCACCGACTCCATCAGGTGCACCTTTGCCATGTCCCCGTTCGCTATAATGCCAAATGATAGAATCAACGCTAAATTCTTTGTTTAAGTATGATGCTATCAAGTGAAACATGGATTTGTTCCGATATTGTGTAGAAGGTCCGTCGCTCAAAATGTGCAAGTTTTTCAAATCTGGAGATAACTCCTTAATTCTATTTACCAATGCCTGTAAATGAACACATATGAGAACTGGATCATGCCTTACATTTTCTGACACAGTGCAGAAGGATGTACTTTCTGAATAGTTGTGTGGAGGTTCTAATTGGGTAGAGTAGTAGACGGAAGTGTGTAAGGATAATTGTATCTTTGAACCTCCAAAGTGAGCAGATTGTATTTCTTGACCGTATTTACACTGATAATTTTCTGAAAAATCTATATGGAGAAGTCCATCTATCGGCGTTAATTGTGATTTTATATTTTGAATAGCCTTGAATTGATGCAACACATATGCAACATGTTTCATAAAAGTAGGTAAATTTGAGTTTAATAATTCTACAAGGGCCTTTTTCGTGGTTTGTACTTTTTCTTTAATAGTTTTCTTGCACTGTTTTTCTTCTCCTTTTATAACGACAGTTACAGTTTTTGTCACCCATCTCTCGTAAGATATAGTATCGTTATCTACAAAGTCACTACACTCAATAGTTTTTTCTTTGCAATCAGAGCAATTTCGTTCCAAGCAGATTATTGCCAGGGCATTATTGCAACACAAAGACTTCATCAAAGAAGAAGCAGACACATACGGAATTATTTTTGAATGATGTAGTGCTCGAATAATATAATCATTATTTGTGTGTATGGCGCATAGACAAGTATTCCTAGCATCGACTTTGGGGAATAAAACCCAAAATGGTCGATTTCTTCGAAATGTTTCATAGGAAATAGACATACCAGTCTTATTCACAAATGCCTTATGCAAATTCAAAAGTGACTCGTTTAAAAAGCGAATTTGTTTCTTGATCTTTCTTCTTGTGATTGTGTCTTTTTTTCCAGATGTCAATCTGCTGTGTTCATCTTGCAGTAAAAAGTCATGGATTGCCTTTCTTATCTCTTGAGCCTTCATCGTTTTTATTCTTCTATTTGCACTTT
The DNA here is from genome assembly GCA_963082905.1 of Oligia fasciuncula. Lineage (NCBI taxonomy): Eukaryota > Metazoa > Arthropoda > Insecta > Lepidoptera > Noctuidae > Oligia > Oligia fasciuncula. The sequence continues at coordinate 5,077,298 of OY720408.1, read as the reverse complement.
CTTTTCTCTTTTCTAGTTTACTACGTGTTCTGATACATCTCATTCTATATTTGGCCATTTTAGACTCTAATTCAAGAACTTTTTTATTTAAATATTTATTTTCTGCAACAAGTCGTCGTCTATTCCGTATAGCCACCGCTCTGCCAACAAGTATACGTGAAAACGAAGGACTTGATGGAGGTGTGTTCTCTTGCACAAAATTACGTTCCCTTTTCTTCATTTTTTCCTTATCACGTTTCTTTTTTGCCTTTTCTCTCCACATTTTTCTTATCTGCCTTTGTTCTCTTGGCGTATAGTCTTTAACAGTCTTAATTTGACCTAGCTGTTTTTTTCTTTTGTATCTCTCCCTATCCTTCCTTCTTCTTTCTTCGAGAGCTGCGTCATCCATTTTTGCCCGAGCACGGCGTATACTAAGTTTTTTCTGCTCGCGCCTGCGTTTCTTTTTTTCTTCTTCGGATAGTTGCCCTGATCGACTCGTTCGTGGCATCGTACCCTACCTGAAATAAAATACCCTAACATTCATGCGCTGCAAGCAACAAAATGCAAAAAAAATGGCAAAAAAAAAAACAGCCGGTCGATTCTGTAAAAATCTCACCGTGAAAACTTAGGTTAAGTGAGTTTGTTTTTGCTAGGAATTGACACTATTGACAGCTCACTTCACCTAAGTTTTCACGGTGAGATTTTTACAGAATAGCACCGCTGATTGCAAAAAAAAAGTGAATGGTAAAAGTGTAATAAGTGGCGTGACAGACAAAATAAATAAGCCGAAACCTTAAATGTACATAGAATAAATACTCCAAGAAACTCTTTTTACAAAACATTCTTTAATTATCTAGGAAACCCATCAGATCTCTACCAAATTAACATGAAACCGCACTAAAGTATGCCCATTAAAAAAAAGAATAATCATCCAATTCGGTTAAAAAAGGATTAAAAACAAATATATTCTAATTAAGAACCTCCCTTTTTTTTAAATCGGATAAAACGTGAGTAACACCACTGTTCTTTTTTTTAAATATAGTGAAATTGCATTACTAATTCACTTCTGTTGACATAGCTCCCTTCTGTAGACACTAAGTCTACAGTAAAGATGTCTACACGAGAGACAAATTTTGGTAAATCAAAGATGGCATCCTGCATTATGAGGTTAGAATTTAAGCGATATGATATTTGCATACCGCGCCCAAACGCATACACTGTCTTGATCTTTTTATGTATTTGAAAAGGCTACTTACTCAGGTATCCTTTGCACAGAAAAGAAACACTGATCTCGACCGGAAACTTGTGTAATTGAATATAATTGGGATTTCTCACGTCACACGCTCTTTACGTAAAATTCACAAGCGGGCAAATGACAGAGAATATAGTGCTACCAACACAACAAACAAAATATTAACGATGCGTTCATCATTGGCAAATTTTGGTTTATTTTATGCGTCTACAGAAGTAGTCCTAAAATCTTTGAACAACATGTTTATACGTTTTATTTCAAAATTTAGAATTATATGTTTTTTAATACGTTGTGTTAAGTATATTTGATAATATAACTGATGTAATGAAACGAAATAAAAGTATCTAAAGTATGTGTATATATTTTTAACCACCACTTAAACTCAAATACTTGTCATCCGAACAGTCTACAGAAGGAGATTTTTTCAGATTCAAATGGTAAAAATTTCATGTAAATTTTAGTAAAGCGCTATTTTTTTATGAAGGATGATAAGTTTTCAAGACAAAAGAACTATTAAATGTATTTAATGTTGATATAATAATAAAATAACGGTTTTAAGTTACATGAACATATTTTTTTCGTTTTTTGTGTATGACCCATATGTCCATTCTTTTAATTCTCATCCATCTCTTCTCAAAGAAAAAATCATTAAAAAAAAACTAGACAGCCCCGGGCCCTGATAGTTTTGATTAAATTATTTTTTTCTTTGAGTACTATGCGAAGTGATTGAAAAAAACAATAATTGGTCATAACTTTTGAACCGTAAAAAATTCACCGACATTCTCGGGGTTAAAAAGTTTGGAAAAGACCTTGCCCACGTCCCTATAAAGATATATGAATTGGAAATGAATCCATATCGATGTATTCATTTAGAAGAGTGTCCATGGAGTTTCTTGCCCGTTCTTCCCCATAGGAACCTACTACGCTTTGGAATGGGCAACTAGCTTCATCTTTCTGACTGAGCGACTCCTTGACAATTTAAAAGTGGTAAATGAAATAAATGCTTTGCGTTCGAGTTTGAGTTTGTATTGTACTTACATACCATATCCAGTCTTTATTAAGTAGAAAATTTGTTAAGCTTAATAAGACTTCGAGACACTATCTATCGGCAAAGTTTGCGTTCAAATCGACTCGCCAAACTGTAATGCTTTAACAGAATAGAGGACGTACAACATTTGATGATGGATTGTGTTAAAAATAAGGAAGAAAGAGAAGAATTGGAAAGGGAGCATGCATTGAACAGATTCGATAATAATATAGGTTTAGTTCAGACGATTTTGTCACGCCCTAAATCGGATCTAGCAAAACAATTTTGTAGTTTAGCATTAGTGAACCCCGAATTTTCTTAGATTTTATTTTTTATTTTTATATTCGTTCTGGCCGATGGGGCCGAAATGTTCTGGAGTGGCGACCGCGTACCGGAAGACGTAGCGTTGGAAGGCCTCCCACAAGGTGTTCCGACGACCTTGTGAAGGCCGCAGGAACCCGTTGGATGCTAGAAGCACAAAACCGGTCGAAGTAGAGGTGCTTGGGGGCCTATGTTCAGCAGTGGACGTCTTTCGGCTGAAATTATGAGGTAGGTACCTACTTTATGGACCTGCTGACTAATCTTTCAACTTGAGATAACCATGTTGCCCGTGCCAAAACGATAGAAATCAGACAAACCTCAGAAAAAGCCACAAACAGATCAATGAAAGGTGTTCTCATTCAGGAAGTAACTCGTCATGCGGTTACCGTATGAAATGCATTCAGATGACCACTACAGTACTGAGAACAAAGATTTGCGACATCAAGGACGATGAACAATAGCTATATAAATAGCTCCCTGTTATTATCTTGATTGTATGTAGTAGGCATGCACATAGGCTTTATGTAGGTAGGTGCTTACCTTCGCTCACCCATCCATCCATGCTCACAAACTTAACCGTTTATTGTATTGATGGATTGGTGTAGGTACTAAGGTACACCTCTGGTAACCCTTCGAGATATACAGGCGTGATGTCATGTTATTCTTCTTGACTGCGATGGTCTAGTGGTTGTAATCGTACTGCTGACCATGTAGTCAGTGGTTCAAATCCCAGATTGGGATTTTTTTTATGAATTTGCGCGAAATGTGCGAAATGTGACATCTACCAACCCGCGCGAAAATGCGCGGGTTGGTAGATGTCACATGTCTTTGAATTTTTGGTTCAGGGCATGCCGGTTTCCTCACGATGTTTTCCTTCACCATTTTGAGAGCAGTGGTGATGAAATAATGTGCACAAAGTGAAGTGCCTGCCTGGGTTCTAACCTACGACCACCAAGTCGTAAGCTGGGCTACCCTTCGTCTAAACTGTTTTTGATTTCAGAAAGTTCGGTTCACGCAATGTCTTTCATTAAAACGCTGTTTCTTATTACAAGACCCAATCCTTGCTATTCACTTATATTTCAGCATTTCTTATTCTCGGTTGTGAGTATATTAAATGCTGAAATACAATGATTTTGTGTCAACTTTGACGATGTGTGAAAGTCTTCGTTGACTTTTGTCGTTTACCGTACCTACGTTCTGGGGTCTAAAAATACCACTTTGGCAGAATCATAAAAGGATTAATAAATAAATAAATCATAATGGACAGTTAACTGTTAAGTTAATCGTAACAAATCCCATTGGTGAACTATTTTTTTTTCAGATATTTTTTTTTTGTCTGTGCTAAAATACCAATCAATCCAATCCAAATCCAATCCCAATCTCTTTGATTATACCTACGTAGTGCAGCGAAAAAAGAAAAACACGGACTGTCTTCGCCATATTATGATTCATAATGTTATCCTTTTATGATTCTGCCAAAGTGGCCTTTTTAGGCCCACTGGACTTCTGGCGTATCTTCTCGACCTTGCTAACTAGCTTATCTCTTATCATGACACGAGTTATTCTCATACAGCACGAGACTATTATAATAGACTCGTTAGTCTAATGGTCGTAATAACTGACGAAAAGTGGATACAGTCAGGAAAATTAATTGTAAGGAAATTGATATCCTATATCAATTTACCTTGTTATAGCCATTCCATACAACTGTCTTTTTCTTCCATAAACAGCCGCACGGGTCGATCGATCAGGTTAAGCTACGCTTGCCGCGGTTGGTCCATGGATAGGTGACCATTTTTACATACGAAGACCCTCCGTGCCTCGGAAAGCACGTTAAGCTGTTGGTCCCGTCATTCGTGGATTTATGACAGTCGTTACGGGTCGTCAGAAGTCCGAAAGTCTGACAACCAGTCTTACCAAGGGGTTCGTATTACCCAGTAACTGGGTTGTGGAGGTCAGATAGGCAGTCGCTCCTTGTAAAATACTAGTATTCAGCTGCATCGACCCCAACATAGTTGGGAAAAGGCTAGTCAGATGATGATGCCTTTTTATTCCATATTTCTCTATTAGTGGCCATCTCGGTAGTCACTCCCTTTCTAGCCATATTATCTGTCACACAGTTCATCCATGAGAATGGATAAAGTAAGAAATGAGTTTATAAGAGGAAGTTTGAAAGTGGCGCCAGTGACAGAAAAGTTGAAAGGAAATCGTTTGGCTTGGTATGGGCATGTGATGAGAAGGGATGAAACGCATGTGACTAAAAGAGTGATGAATATACATGTTGATGGATGGAGAGGGAGAGGAAGGCCGAAGAAAAGATGGATGGATTGTGTGGGGAATGATATGAAAGAGAAGGGAGTTAATGATAGCGTGACGGTGGACAGGGGAGAATGGAAGAAGAAAACGTGTTGCGCCGACCCCAAGTAACATGGGATAAGGGCAGGAAGATGATGATGACAGTTCATCCATAGTTTCTTTGGTCTTCCCCTATTCTTATAGTCGTTCTCATTCAAACTCAAAACTTTCCTCACGACATGTTTTCATTTTTCTTTCTTTTTATATACGGATATAGGCCGAACGCTTAACTAAGACGTTGCCTGAGGTAGCTGCGCGGTGCGGGAGGGGTGACAGTTGTCACAAGTTGACGAATCACTGAGCTCTCGCATCACGTCACCACACCCCTCCCGCACCGCGCTGCTACCTCAGGCAACGTCTCGTTAGTTTATGTTGCTAGTAAAATGTCCTAACATGGCTTATTTCTCGTCACCACCGACTTCTGGAGTAATAAAATATAAACAGGACTATTAAATACAAACATTCCTTCATGATTTATATTGTTTTATTAATGTCCATGCTGGACTATACTTGTATACTTGTAGCGTAAATCCATCTCCTTTGCTTAACAATTACCTACTTAATTTCTCTGACTTTACTAAGTAGGTGTACGTGACATCTACCCAATCCTTCGGGAATATAGACCTGATGTTTATGTAATATGTAAGTAACGGCTTCTTAGCTCAGGTGTTTCAAAATTATTCCAACAAACTTTAAGAGGTGCTTTGGACCATCGAACTGAACAACTTTCACTATGAGACCAACTCTGAAATCACGAAAAAAAATCAGCTGTTTAATACAAAAGTTCAATACCTACTTGACCAAAATGTATGAACATTCTTTTTTCGTGGTTTCAGAGTTGGTCCCATAGTGAAAGTTGTTCAGTTTGATGGTCTAAAGCACCTCTTATAGATTGTTGGGTTCATTTTGAAACACATTATAGTTAAAACTCACGCCTCCTTCTAATGGGGGTAGCCTCGCTTGAAACTCATAAACTATTGACTTAGGCTAAGTTCAGATGAACGCGCGACGACGCGCGCTGCCGCGCGATTCACCTGTTCAGATGGCGTGGCGCACGGGTCAACATCTTGCGCGCGGTGCATGGCGGTGCGCGCGGGCACGCGCGGTCATGTACACAACAACATCGCGCCGAGCCAACCGCGCGTCGTCGCGCGTTCATCTGAACTTAGCCTTAAAGTCAGCGTTTCAAGCATTTTAGTAAGTACGAGTACAACGTTTTGAATGTAAGTACTTTAATTGAAAAGTAAACCTGAACCTATAAAGTAACAGTTTCTTTTTGAGAGTTTACGTTCACGGACACAAAACTATTCTCAATAGTTTGATATGTTAACACAAACTTTCCATACAAAGTGGCATCACGTCTGGGAAGCAGGTAATAAGTAATTTGCTCATTATAAAAATAAGTCTGCACATTAAAAATAAACTTACGAGGTAAAAGAACTGTTATCACAAAGTCGTTGGAGTCAGTTCTTATATTAGGGACAGACATTAAAAAAAATATAAGTAGGTACTTATAAGTATTTTTTTGATGTGTCCTAAACAGTAAATCACGTGAAATATACACGTGATGCCTTCTCTCCTGACCTTCCTCATGGTTCCTATGCGCATCCCCAGTAGGTAACTCTCCCCCCCCCCCCCCTCCTGCCATCCGCCCGCAATCAATAAATACACCTTCCAACATGTGGAGTTCAGGCCTATTTACTTATAACCTCTTTTCTGCAGGCTTAATAGAAAGCTACTTTTGCTTTTAAAAACGTAGTTTAAAAAAATTACAGGGGGAGTTTTTTTTTGTTGGTTGGTTTGGTCTGTGAGGTTACCTTTTGTGCTTCCTGGAAAGTTTACATAACACTTGAGATTTTTTATTTAATGATACGGTATTTTTCAGTAAGTACCTGGATTTTAAATGGTGCCTTGTCTACGTTTCGTTAAGATAAAACCAAATTGCCGCATCAAAATCCGCGCTTCAGCTCTATGGTTGGAAAATTGCACTTTTGCCTGCTAATTCGGTACCGCGGGACAAACATTTTTTTTTAATCTAAAATGTACACGGAAGTAATTTCCGATTGTAAACATACATCCTATAATTAAATTAAACTTACGTGAAATTATGTAAAAATATTAAAAAGTAGAAACTTACAAAATCAAACTTGGAATCACTAAACGGCGTCTATTTTTTAAACTGAATCTAATTAATAATAATGAATTGTACAATTTCCGATATTTTTTCGAAAATTCGTTTTTTAAATCGGTCGCGGCGCGCGCTCTTATGCGTCGGGCGTGCTCCACTGACTGCCGACATCGACAATGAACCTTGAGGTGGGACACTCTTGTTTAGCTGAATATCGATATAAATTTGCGGTTTTTTTAGCATTAAATTATTGTGGGGAAAAAATCTGAGTATTAAAAATGTTAGTACAGATTTTACGCATTTGTTGTAAGTAATGGATCTGTAAAAATGATTTGCAAATGTAAACTTAGTAATTGTGTTTTTACAATAGGTTGACAACCTATTTTGAAAATAATTGTTAGTTACTTAGTTTTTAATAATCGTATGTAGTTTACAAAGATAAGTTGCTCTTTATTCAGAATGATGCGGGTAATGATCTATCTTTCGATTTACAATAGATAGTAGGTACGTATACAGGTTAAGTATGTAACACTAGGTATGAGAAAGGTGTGCTCATATTTAAGGGTATGGTACAGACAGACCATTAAACTTAACAACGTTCTCCAACAACGGCACAGAGCTTTAAATCTTTCCGTCGCTACAATACAGAGTAACACAGACAGCATGTAACTTAAAATAGTGTGCGTTAGAAGAAAATTCGGACGTTACTGACCAGTCTGCATGCATAAATCTATAAAGACCAGTAAGCCCCTTAAGAGCGTTTACGCCGTATGGCATTTCATACAAACTTTCAAGCCCTTGTTTTTCGATTAGAATGAACCCATTTTAATTAAATTTCCTATGCATACGCTAAAATCGGTCGGCTGTAATGTAACACTATTTTTCGAAAATGTTCTCATGTAACTTTTTTTTTCATTCTAGAAGATTATTCTACTAAAACACTAGTGTTTTAATTTTTTAGTCCAAACAAAAGATTTTTTGTAAATAGATAATTGCTTCATATTTTGCAATAAATTACCAGGGTTGTGTCATAGCGCTTCTCTTTATTTTCTATGCAGTCCGACAAAGAACGCGCTTTAGGTCACGTAGTCGCCTTAAATGCAAATGACAAGTGTATCAGGAATGTGTACGTCTTATAGAAACCATGCTTGTATGAATAAAACGATCGTTCCTTTGATACCGTGACCTTTGACGTTATATCTTAATTACTAATAACAGGTCGTCCCGTGGGACTGACTGGCATAATATCTGGCCATTTTCTTCTGGCTCTAGATAATAGATTATTTTTGGTAACTTTAATTAGACAGTGATTTTTATCAAAAAAACAGGAGAGAAATAAATTCGATACTAGATAGATTAAATTACTTAGTTTGAATGTAACACAGGCTGAAACTACAGAACGTTACTAGCTACGATTAAATATTTAAATTCTTTCTATGCGACTTATTTCAGGGTAGGAAAACTCACACTAATATTATAAAGGCGAAAGTTTGTAAGTGTATCATGTGTGTTTATATGTTTGTTACTTCTTCACGCTCAACCGGCTGGACCAATTTTGATAAAATTTTGTATGGAGGTAGCTGACACCGTGGTTTAACACAAATATTACTTTTTATCCCGATATTCCCACGGGATCGACACTTATGCGGGTGAAACCGCGGGGCAGCTAGTGTTAAAAAAAAAGAGTTTAAGTATTTTATTTTCATATCGATCTTTTTTACCAGGACCCCTCCGTGCTTCGGAAAGCACGTTAAGGCGTTGGTCCCAGGGCACGCCGCGACAGCGGCGATAAGACCCCTCTTTGAGGAGTGGCTAGAGAGGCGCCACGGCGCCCTCACCTACCGCCTGACGCAGGTCCTCAGCGGACACGGAAGTTTCGGAAGGTTCCTGCACATCATCAGGCGGGAGGAAACGCCCGGGTGTCACCATTGCCAGGATCGCCCAGAGGACACGGTGGAGGTCTGCCCCGCTTGGGCGGAGCACCGCCGTGTCCTCGCCAGGCCCGTGCCGGACGGCGCCTACGTGCCACGCGCGCCTCAAAGAGATGTCAGCATCGAGGAGGGGCCCCCTTAGGGCCGAAAGCTGCCGGGTCAGCAGGATTGTCCGAAAGGGTTACCTCTGGCCCGGAATATAAAGGGCTAAGGAAGGAACATGGGTGGGTTTTAGTCAGTAAGAGTCCGAAAAAATAAAGTACCGTTTTTTTCATCATCTCCTGCATTCCACATTATTGCAAGCACTCTGCACGCTACTACGCTAGTAAGACTTGTGTCAGTGTAGCTGACATCATGTATGAAGTACCTAAGCGCGCGCGCCGCGCGGCCCATGTGTGTGTGTGACAGTATTAAACTAGTGTTCAAGCAAGACGGTTGTTTCCTTTCACGCCCGCTCAGCATCTATATCAGTAGCCCTACTAACAATAGCCATTTTCACTGTTGCATTGGTCATATCTTGGTTTAATTCCCAAAATTAGGTTTAAACTATGCGCATGTGCGCTAGGTGATATTCTTACAATTGATAATTAATGATGTCCCAATAATCATTCAAAACTTGAAAGGTTACATAAAACGATGTAGGATACTATCAATACCTGTCAACAAACAAACATACAAGCTTATTTGCTTATCTTACTGCAAAAAGTAGCAGCCTGAAGAGCACAGCGTATAATTAGCTAATTAAATAATTGCATTAAAATTAATCGGTTTCTTGCCTGCCAACAATGTCCATATTTATTAATAAAAGTAACAGTTGTTGTTACAGCACATAATTGCGTAAAACACTATCAATCACAATTTGAATAATTTGGAATGATATTGCTAATCCATTGCTTCATTTGCTCGAAAAAATTGTCTGCTCAACCACATAAATAACGCAATGCATGTTGTTGAACTGCCAAAATGAAAGTCATTGTTAGTGTGTTACGCAATTACCCCGCAGGTCATTAATATCTAAATCACAGTGTCCATGAAGAAGGCTCAATCTCGGAAACATCCTTTTGCAAGCTAAATATTTAGTCTCCGGTTCCATCAATTTAAACAAAATCAGGTACAACAATGATCCATACATAATTATCTCATTTTGAAGGACATGTTGGCTCGCTTCATCTCATCAGAAGCTATTTTTATGCTCATAACTCTTCACTATCTTAATTATAATGTTTACGAAGACAACGTCGTGTCACAAAGATGCGTACCTAGGTACAGTCAACAGCAAAAGTAGATGATCAAAGTCAGAAATTCAATACTAATGAACGGAGTTCGCGTCAGAACTGTGTGGCGTCGAAGTGATTCAAAGTATTCTGCGTAGTAAGTATTCTAAGTAGTAGTACTTCGACGCCACACAGTTCTGACGCGAACTCCGTTCATTAGTATTGAATTTCTGATTTTGATCATCTACTTTTGCTGTTGACTGTACTTCAAAATTGATTGCCTATTAGTGTAGTAGAGAAAATTTGTTATGTTCTATTACACGACTTTATCTCTTATAAGGTCCATGTAGTACACTGAAAGTAAAGGTTTGAACAATACTAGTAATCACCTGCATCACGTTTTATCAAATAAATCTTCATACAGTTCCCCTTCTAGCTAGACTGATCTTATCTATCATGCCTCAATCACCTCTCTGCAAAATGTGCAGTGATTATGGTCTGTAGGATGGTTGATTGTAGACTGAGTCATAGCTAAGAACTATGATATGAAACCATATAAATACCTAAGTTTCATGATATGTGGTTAATCGTGCAATTGTGTTAACATTTTTAAAAATAGTGACTCTTCAATATTTTTCAACGAACTGAAATATTAATTTAACTAGCTTCCGCCCGCGACTTCGTCCGAGTGAAATTTCACCCTCCCCCCATTCACCCTCTTAGGGGTGGAATTTCGAAAAATCCTTTCTTAGCGGATGCCTACGTCATAACATCTACCTGCATGCCAAATTTCAGCCTGATCCCTCCAGTGGTTTGGGCTGTGCGTTGATAGATCACTATGTCAGTCAGTCACCTTTGAGTTTTATATATTTATATACTGAATGAATACTACAGAATCTTGTAATTATTTAGCTAATATCCGCAAGTTCGAGAATTTTAAAACGCGAAACACATTTAGACGCATTTAATAGACAGCCTATTCATTTTTTGCGGTCAATTATTTAACGAAGAACGTCAATGTCCTACTCAAAAAAGTATCGATAACACGCAAGGGATGTTGTACTCACCCCATCCCTGTTTCTATCTGACGTCACTTCAGACGAGGGGTGAGCATGCGCGGGAAACTCTCCGCCATCTTGTTCCTGTTCGCTCGACGTCGTGAAGCTTCGGCTATTTTCGTAGGGTGAGGTCACATCCAGCGGTCGCAGCAAAACTGAAAATATTCATACAAAGGAATTTGAACTTTGGAACGTTCCTTTAAAGTTTAGATCGAAATAGGGATTTCAGGAAATGGTGCAATGTAAGGTTTTCTATCTATAATGGGTTTCTATGAATTTGCGTCATACAATTTGAGCGTTTTATTGCGTTGTAAGATGCACGATGCAATGTCAAGGCAATTCAGTAGGTATAATGCGGAGTTTACAATTACATTATGTAACCATTTCTTTTTCCATTCGCTTTATATAATATGGCATTAAAATACAAGGCGTAATAAGATCCTTTACGAAGCCGTCATCTAGGCATTCTGTACAGCAAACTAAGTTACCTTGTGCAAAAATAATTGATGGGAAACGACTCTTATTTTTTTGGTGTGAATATTCGCTGTTTACGGTAGTGCGCAATTTAACGCGCGCAAAAGATTGTGCTTGTATGTACAAGGACTGTGGGATTATTTAAAACTTGTTTTCGTAAAAAAACGGTCAAAAAAGTTGTAACTTTGACCTTATCTCCGTAATCAGAAGGTTCCCATTTAAAAGGCAGTATTAAAAAATATCGGGAAATACGAAAGACTCTCGGCTTCATTAAGGATAGGTAGGTATTTTTACACCCGCACCCAAATTACGTACGCACACTATTAATCACAATCTGAATAATTTTGAAGGATATTGCTAATCCATTGCTTCATAATTATGTTCGAAAAAATTGTCTGCTCAACAATGTAAATAACGCAATGAATGTTGTTGAACTGTCAAATTGAAATCCATTCCTACTGTTAGTGTGTTACGTAATTACCCCGCCGTAATATACAGTATACAGTATGGAAACTACACTAAGCAATAAATTATATCACATAAGTAGGTACTTGATACTTGTTCCCTACATTTTGACGAGATAAGCGAACGTAGGGAACAGCAGAATTTTTTCCGCGACCGATTTCTTTCATTATTTGTTTAGCGTCAGAAAAGGCGATAATAGTACCTTTATGGTATAATTTATTACATAGGTACCTACTACCGAGCGGCACGCCCTAGCTTCGCACGGATGCAATTTTTTTTCGGTATTTCGGAAATTTTTGTTTCTTACAAACCTTGTCCTGGCAACAACGAACACAACAAAAAAAGAATTATCCAATTTGGTGCAGTCATTCGGAAGTTTAGGCGACATTTTGGCGACTTTGTTTTATACTATACTAGCTGCGCCCCGCGTTTTCACCCGCGTAAGTTTCGATCCCGTGGGAATATCGGGATAAAAGTAGCCTTTATGTTAATCCAGGGTCTTAACTGCACTGACTGCAGCCGCTTGAACGTGAAAAAGTAACAAACATATAAACACATACACACTCACAAAGTATACCTAAGGATATGTGGTTTCCATACTCTCGAGGGGCTCGTGGCTAAATAATAACAGCCGCACGGGTCGATCGATCAGGTTAAGCTACGCTTACCGCGGTTGGTCTGTGGATGGGTGACCGACTTTACATACCAAGACCCCTCCGTGCCTTGGTAAGCACGTTAAGCCGGTTGGTCCCGGCTGTCATTCGTGGATCTTTGACAGTCGTTACGGGTAGTCAGAAGCCCGAAAGTCTGACAACCAGTCCACCGTATTAGGTACCCAGTAACCGGGTTGTGGAGGTCAGATCGGCAGTCGCTCCATGTAAAATACTGGTATTCAGCTGCATCCGGTTAGACTGGAAGCCGACCCCAACATAGTTGGGAAAAGGCTAGGCAGATGATGATGTGGTTTCCTTACTGTATACCCCAACCTGATGGTTTATTCATGAACCTTTACCTAGCTAGGTATTTACATAAGCTACATTACCTATACAACTTAAAGCCAGTTAGGTATGGTCATGGATACTATACTGACACACATAGTAAATACCTCATTTTGAATTGAGGTTCCATAAATGAACGCAGTTTGAGTAGGGAAGAATGTGCAAGCGAATTCCGTACTTATGAACAGTCGTTTTAGTCAATAACTTAGGTTTTCTCCATCAAAATCAAAATGTGTCAGTGCTTGACTGACGGCCGTTGGGACAGAATCTAGTTTCAGCTCACTTTTGACATTGGCAGAATAGTCGACATCGGCTTTGCTTGCCATTTATTAAAAATAGAATAGAATAGTTCTCGAGGTGACCAAATTGACAGTAGTGTATGGATTATGGATGACTATTTTAATTATTCAGAGTGATTAGGTATTTCAAATATCCGTGGCCGAAATACGGTCTGGAGGACTTTATTTATTTATAAAAATCATCAATTACCTCGTACATTTAAAATATTTTAACTTGAAATGCATGCGATTAGTAACTCAATTAAAGGTCACAATGAATTCATAAAACCTACACTTCACAATTTATAATCTAAGAACTCAAGAAGTATTTATCTTATCTCATCTTATCTCTCTTATCAATCAGTATTTTTTGTTAAATTCCGACAAAAATTACGAAAGGGCGACAAGACTCTATTTTTGTTTCTGTCCAATTTTTTGCATTACGAAATGCTTGATCAATTTCCACATAGCAACACTGAAGAATGTGGCCGCCATTATGATTACGGGAATTGCCCCACTGATGTATAACCCAAACACTTTTTTACTTTATTAACAGTCAAAAGATGGCTAACAAAATAAAAAAGTAATTTAAAAAAATTAAACCGACTTCAAAAAGAAATCAACTCAAAATTATGAAATAACTTTAATTTCGGAAGTCGGTGTTTTAAGTAAAAACTGGAATATTTGTTTATAATAACAAAATTTTGTTGTAAATATTGCACTAGAATTTGAAAAAGGTTTTGAGATGTTTTCCCTTTGACACTACACCCGTAGCTCGTATCAATAAGCCAGGCCGTCACACTTACACGTATTAGTCCATATCTTGAAAATTACTGAATAGATTTTGATGAATCTTGCACTGTTCCCTAAGTTGAAGTAAATGTAAGCCAATACAAAAAAAAAATGGTCACGATCCGATTAATAGTTGCGGAGATATGCGTGGACAAACATATGCATACATACATACATACGTCTATAAAATTTTGTATATTTGTTTGGAAGCCCTAATAGATTGTCATATGTGAATATAATGCAATTCCAATAATATTACATACATACGTATCGAATTGATAACCTCCTTTTTTTGAAGTCGGTAAAAAAAACACATTGAACAAACATTGATTGGCTGAAAATTAAAAACCTGTCAATACTCTCTTTCTAAACAATATCAGCCAATATGGATAGTGCTTCATCAGCGACTCATCAATATGTAAACACAATTCTGTTGTACATTTCCCTAGGATCCACGCAGAGTTAAAAATACAGAAGGCTTATTTTGTGAATAATGGCTGACTTGAAGAATCAGCTGTTTCATAGAAAAGTGCTACCTACGTTGTCAAAATGGATCGTATAGCTATTTTTTTTAAATAACCGATTGAAAATTTCAACGCAGAATCATGTAGTGAATTCATGGTTACAAATTGCCCCTGCAACCCTGTTCATTATATAACAACTAATAAAAAAGGGAAGAACCAAAAAAATCGTCCGCATCGCTGTTACTGGTAAAAGTACCCAAAAGGGAGGCAGCATTGCCACGTTGCAAGAATAGGCCAGCCTTCTGGTCACGTGAAGATACGACCAACTGTTTGGCGATGTCCCGACATACTCGATGAGCACTCGGACCCCGCGGCCCTAGTGTTTCAGCCCAAACAGCTCAAACATATTTATAGCTCCCAATAAGGTTGCTATATTCGCGCCCTTTGAGGTTTTCTGCACCTACCACCTCAGCACTGCATAATTAGCCTATAATGTTCCCACTGCTGGGACACAGGCCTCTCTCTGTGAGAGGGAATGGGCCGTTATCCACCACACGGGCCCAGTGCGGATTAGTAGATGTCAGATGTCTTCGATTTTTTTTTTTTGTTTCTAGGATATGCCATTTCTCACGGTGCTTTCCTTCTCCGTTTTGAGAGCAGTGATCATAAAAAAATACCCAAAGTAAAGCACCTGTCTGGGTTCAAACCTACGACCTACAACTCGTAAGTCGCTGTCGTTACCTACAACTAGGCCATAGATATCACTGCTCCACAGTTCAGGCACTAAGTTCATTGATTTTAATGGACCTTCTAGCTAGTCGTTTTCATTTTAATGTTGTTCTTCTCTTGAGGAGCATCCTACATATTTATGAGGTCGCCCTGTTCCTGTGGGCGTTCTGATGTAGTTTCATAACTTGTCTATCACTAGTGCAATAGGTCGTAATGTGTTTGTTTTAGTACGTAACGTTTTTAAAGTTAAAAATATAAAATAAACTTCATACCTTTTATAATAAATCTCGAAAGCTGATATAATTTTTCTAGCGATTATTTACCGCTGTGCGCCGACTCTATAGGTATATACTATATTGGTATTGTTGACGGATTGTTAATATTTTACGCAACGATTATTAAATATTTCGTGGTGCGCGCTTAGCCTTAGATCCAAATCAAAAGTCATTAAATAAAATAAAGTTTAAATTTAATAGGGTACAATAGAAACGTTTTTTTCGGCGTTTTATGCCTTGTGGTACGGAACCCTTCGTGTGCGACTCCGACTCGCACTTGGCCGGTTTTTTAGTTGGCAGGTGCCTTAAGCGCCAAACACATTGTCCTAAACCGAGACCGAATGAACAGCACCGAAGCGTGGGTGGTCACTGCGATGAGCCGCAAGGACGATGGGTGCCCTTTGACTCCATCGCATGCGCAGCTACGAGGTACTCTATGTGACTCAGGCACACTAATTCCAGACGCCCATGGTTGCTCTAATTATAGTAATTATCATAATCATTCTCCTGCCCTTAACCCAATGTATTTGGGCTCGGCGCACCATACAGAGTTTTTGTATCTGTCTGTTTGTTCCGGCTAATCTCCGAAACGGCAGGATTAATTTTGCTATAAGAATATTTTGAACCCTGGGGAAGCACAAAAGCTACATTTATCGGCATATACCACGCGGGCGAAGCCGCGGGTAGAAGCTAGTTTATTTATAATAGTACCTATATTATAAGGTAAGAAACGAAATACCGCAGCGAAAAATTGCCTTCGGCGCCTCGCCGTCCATATAGATGTCCGTAAGGATTGAGGAGCCACATCAGATTTTTAAAATCTGATCTCACCATTATTTAGCAGCAATGTAGCTTATTTTGCAGCACGAATTCTAGATTTAGCAGCAAAATATATCACTAGTTATTTTAATGCAAAAGTGGCTCCTCAATCTAAATGTCTGAATTGAGGAGCCACCTGGAACTCGTTAAGTAATAGATGAATATTTATGAAAATTTTGCATCATTTAGTAGAAATTTTGCATATTACCGTCTAAAAATTTAGGATCTGTAGCGCTAAAATGAAAGAAAATACAATACTTTTAATATGGGTCTTCAATCTAAACTCAAGAGGTGAATTTCTATTCACATCAGATTTTTAAAATCTGATCTCACCATTATTTAGCAGCAATGTAGCTTATTTTGCAGCACGAATTCTAGATTTAGCAGCAAAATATATCACTAGTTATTTTAATGCAAAAGTGGCTCCTCAATCTAAATGTCTGAATTGAGGAGCCACCTGGAACTCGTTAAGTAATAGATGAATATTTATGAAAATTTTGCATCATTTAGTAGAAATTTTGCATATTACCGTTTATTATTATAATGTTAGTATCTCTGGCTTTAGATTCCGTTGAGATCTCAGGTGGCTACAGTCAAACATATATAATTAGAACGTCAGGATTGAGGAGCCAAAGAAAATGCGTTCATATACAAAATTTACTCTGTTTTACTATTTTACTCCTATAGTGCAAAAACAAACACAACACCTGCTAAATGATCAATATGTCGAATATATTAATTGATTGCTCACATCCAATAGAAATTCACCTCTTGAGTTTAGATTGAGGAGCCATATTAAAAGTATTGTATTTTCTTTCATTTTAGCGCTACAGATCCTAAATTTTTAGACGGTAATATGCAAAATTGCTACTAAATGATGCAAAATTTTCATAAATATTCATCTATTACTTAACGAGTTCCAGGTGGCTCCTCAATTCAAACATTTAGATTGAGGAGCCACTTTTGCATTAAAATAACTAGTGATATATTTTGCTGCTAAATCTAGAATTCGTGCTGCAAAATAAGCTACATTGCTGCTAAATAATGGTGAGATCAGATTTTAAAAATCTGATGTGGCTCCTCAATCCTTACGGACATCCATATAGTATGTACAGCTCCTCATAAAATCAACATTTTCAAGTTAGGCAGAGTGGCAGACACACAACACATAATCAGCCTATAATGTTCCCACTGCTGGGACACAGGCCTCCTCTCGATGAGAGGGAGTGGGCCGTAATCCACCACGCGGGCCCAGTGCGGATTGGCAGATGTCACGTGTCTTCGAATTTTTGGTTCTAGGACATGCCGGTTTCCTCACGATATTTTCCTTCACCGTTTTGAGAGCAATGGTGATGAAATAATTTACACAAGTAAAGGGCCTGTCCGGGTTCGAACCTACAACCTACAACTCGTAAGTCGCGGCCGTTACCACTTGTCCAACTGCTCTCAGTGGAGTGGCAGACACTAATGGTAAATCCCTGTCATACGTGGCTAATTCTGTAGCTTATATGCATATTTACCCAAATCCGTAGAGCCAGCAGTGCGCGGCCAATGCAATGCAAATACGATTGAAATGTTATGCAAATACCTACCAGCACACCTGTTAAGGAATTTAGAATTTAGTTTTGAATTTCAGTCCTATTTGTATGGTTGGACTGTTCCGTAGCTTTTCTTAGTTTTTTACGTTCTAATCCATACTAATATTATAAATGCGAAAGTGTGTCTGTCTGTTACCTCTTCACGCTTAAATCGCTGAACCGGTTTAGATGTAATTTGGTATAGAGATAGTTTGAGTTCCGGGAAAGGACAGAGCGTAGTTTTTATCCCGATATTCCCACGGGATCGACACTTATGCGGGGGAAACAGCGGGGCGCTGCTAGTTTATATCAGCCTATTATTATCCCACTGCAGGGCAAAGCCATCTTCTCATAGGTACGCAGAAGGCACGAGCATACATCACCACGCTTGCTCAAGTCAGGTTGGCGATTTTAGACTAACATTAACTTACATTAACTCCGTTTACTCACGATGTTTGTATGTTAGTTACGCAACGACACCGCAGATCATAGATAAACAAAAAACTACGAACTACCTGCTGCTGCTAACTAAAAATTAGTTGCGACGTAGGTATCCAAATTGATAGAATGCAATGTCACATAATTTCCATATTGTAAGCTTAGTCACCTCTTAGAAAGCCTACACGGGCGTGAAGAAAGAAAAATTCAATAATTTTGAATGTTCCTGTTTGGCTGTAGGCCAATCTTCGAGAGAACTCGAGACGCCAAGTCGCATATAACTTGCATTTTTACATAATGTGTCTAGGTATCATCGTAATTAATATTTTCTTGACTTGGCAGGAGCACTTTAACTGTATTTAAGGGTTAGTTTTAGAGCTTGGCCATTCAGTGGGATTGGCCAAAAGGGTTACCGCTGGCCAGGAACATAAAGGGCTAGGGAAGGAACACGGGTGGGTTTTAGTAAGAGTCTGACACTCCCTTCCGCTCCACCCAGAGCGGGAGGGGTCATTTGATGATTTCCCATCCGCAAAAAAAAAAGGGTTAATTTTAGAGCCTACCACTGTAATTTTAAAACATTGTAAAAGCGAATTATTTTTAAAAGAGTAACCATGGGGTTTCTTGCCAGCTCTTCTCCATAGGAAACGACCAATTGGAACCGTGCACCAGCTTCTGACATTTCATAAGTCCCCTTTTCGGTTTATGTGAAATAAAGTAGGTAGGTACCTACTTTGATTTTAGCTTCTTATGAAAAAGTTCAAGCTAAGGTGAAAGTCCGTGAATGTAATCTTTCACCGTACTTATTTCTGCTGCTGAACAGCATAGCTATGCTCCAATTTGAGATTTAAGGGTCCGGAAAAATCTCCCACATCAACGCTTCATGGCCGATTCCTATAATTAACGGACAGTTATTTGGTTAAATTAAGACTAAATTGTTAGATGCTACTACCCGGCCAGCGCTGCGGACGCGGTCACTGAAAGGAGGCTGCCGCAGGCGGCAGGCCAGACTCTCTGGTCTTTGTTTGGCGGTCTATGGTATTTGACAGCATGGCGTGCAGAAGCGCTATCCGTCAGCCGTCAGGTACATTTAGTATTTTATCTATGGCAAAGACTACAATATGATGCTGGCCGTCAGCCGTTCGGTGCAGCATTATATTCAAAGACTACAATATAATGCTGTGAGACGGGAGATATTATAGTGCACAAGTGTGTGTGCAGATATAGGTGCACTCTCACTTCCCTCACTCTCATAGTCCGATTTAGTATTTTATCTATGGTCCGATGGAATGGCACGTAATTCATTCACATAGGTAAATAGATTCGTTAGCTAAAACCTGTGATAGCTATTAGCTACTTCAATATGGGAGGGTCTGCTTAACAAAGTTATGAGGTATTTGATTGTAGTCTTTGGTTCGGTGGTTTCTCAATAATTTCTTGTTGATTTCTTTAATTTGATTTAAGATGATTTTGTTCCTCTGATTGTAATTTTGCTGTGGTTGATAATTATTTTTTAAATAATTCATGTGATTAGTTTTTACGATATCAAATAATTCTTTTACCTAATTGTGATTTCACTTCTGTCCTAACACTTGTATCTTTACCAATATGAAGCAAATACCTCATAACGTTTTTAAGCAGTCGGTTAAAAAATAATAGTCTTCCAGTACGGGAGGATTTTTTTTTATCAGCATACAGTGCTGCTGCCCATTCCCATGAGTGAAATTCTTCCAACCAAATCCCATTTTCGTCTCTAAAATACACATGTAAACTATTCCATCCAACATAGCCTACAAGATGAAACCTAAAAGCAGGCACGGGCACTAAAAACAGACAGTTATTCTTGTGACCTTGAGAAGGCAGTGCTAGGCTGGCGCTTAGCCAAAAATGGGTAAAATCGATGCACTGGAGCTATCGCGTGCCAGGCCGTATACCCACGTTATGTATGCACCTACACCCGTGAGAGCTGCGATCGATGATCTGTTTTCATCCGAATACGGCGAAGCAAAAAGGAGGATTATCTTCTTCTTCTTAGCGTGTCGACACGGAAAAATATATGTTTTTTTTTTTATTGTTTTGCCCAAAATTCAGCATCGCGAATACCGTTCGCTGACGCATCCATTAGGGTCTGACGTGTGCAGGTGAAAGGGATGCGGTGCAAGCCGGGAAGTGAGCCATTGTCTGTGGAGAGACGCTGCATGCATGGGGTCCACTTGTGGAGGCTGTCCGTGCTAAGGCCTACTTGGGTACGAAGTCAGGAGGGATATTAGGTATAAAAGTCCTCCAGACCGTATTTCGGCCACGGCGGCCAATCTCAACGGAGCCTCTCAATAGCCTTCGGTACGGGAGGCTTCCAGTCTAACCGGCTACGGCAGAATACCAGTACTTTACATGAAACGACTGCCTATCTGACCTCCACAACTCAGTTACGGGGTAAAACGATACCCCTTGGTAAGACAGATCTACAAATGACAGCCGGGATCAACGGCCCTCTCAGGGACGTGCTCTCTGAGCCACGGGGGGGTGACGATATGTAATGGATGCATGGTCACCCATCCACGGACCGACCTCGGCAAGCGTACCTAACCTTCGATCGACACGTGCGGCTGTTATAATTTAGCCAAGAGTCCCTCAAGACAACACAGTAAAGTATTAAATAGAAAAGTAACTGCGAATGTGAGTACCATGCAGGATAGATACAATACATGACTATAAATGACTGGCGGTTTTTGAGCATACATGGCCTACGCATGTGACGGGTCGTTGAGCTCTCAAAAATAGTGTTGAGCTACACGATGACTGATGCATGCATACCGTCTGTTGGGACAGGTCGAAGGTCAACTCAAAGCTGCAACGGCTTTTCTTTAAAACGGACCTTCCAGACATGGTCCTGCATTGTTAGACTCACCTTAATCCAAATAATATAATGTTTGAAGTTTAAAAGAGATTATTACCTCTGAGTTCGGCGTTGGTTCTCAGGGATCAGTCAGCTAGGAAATGCCGCCCGGTGCCGCCTAGTTTTAAAATACTGACGAACAAAATATTTGCGTGTAAAAGAGCTACTTACAGAAATAAACGTTTCATTTCAGTAGCCAGTATAATGTAAGTAATTATAATCGATACATAAACAGCCTTCCATTTTCGTCAAACGCCGTCACGTAACGATTTTTAGAATCTGTTCTCCTCTAATTATAACTTTAATTGCGTCGTTTAATTGGTAAGGGTGAAGGGAAAATACGTCTCACGTGGCTGTAAGTTACGGCCGAAGAAAGATGGCCGTTCTGACACAGGCTCTCCGAACTACCGCGCATGTTGTCTCACTCACACTCGCCTCAGTCACCATTTGGTTCCTAATTAAATGTTATTGCGCAGCCTTCTGCGCAAAGTTCGGACCGGCCATGTTTCACCAGTCATATTGCAGATAGGTGTTTCGCAACTTTGTAAGGTGGTGTGGCGCCTATTATTAATTCTTTTTGTATTTGTTTCCGTTTCAAATGGCTGTTCTCAGGTATGGCCACGTGAACTTTAAATTTTCCGGGATGGAATGTTACGCAAAGAGGTGTACCTATCTATAGTAAAAATATCGTACGATTTTATCTCGCTTCCTATAAGGTACTCGTAAAACAATGCTGCATAGCATGCAGAGCAAGGTCGTTTCTTTTCGCGCTTACATGGTCGTTCCTTGTAGTGCACAAACGCCCTAAATGTTTAAGCATTAGTTAATTTATTGACTCCCCTTAAACCTATTTCTATTTTATCACAGACAACATACTTACTACACATATAGGTACATGAGCTAGTATGAATCCACTGCTACTGTACTGACTGGCTAATATTTTTTTCACATCTTCTTCTTAACGTATGTCGATAGCAATCTAAATGGACTCGGCCCTGAATTCGGCTACTTTTTTGGCGCCTTCACCAGCGTCCCATCAGTTCCTGTAACGTGCAGCTGACAGGACACGCAGGACACGATATTAAGTATCCCATCGTTTGTGGAACAGCACCACATTTACATTCCAAGGCGGAGTCGTCTATGAATCTCCACCTGAACAGGTTTTCCTTGCTTACACCAACCTGGGTCCGGAGTCTGTTTAAAAACTTCCAGATTACCTAAGGTAACTCATGTCTAGGTGAGAGATCTTCAGCGGGTGGTACCAATGATTTGGGTTAGGAAGCACTGTCAGTTAGTTTTGTATGGACAGGATGCTTGAGCCAAACAGTTGGCCGTATGTGCCATTCATACGAAGATGATCTGGTGCCGTATTGTGACGGTAAGAGAGAGACAGAGCTATACATAATCGACAGCGCCATCCCTTTTTCGGACTGGAATCATGATGGCATTATTAATTCGTAATACGGCCCCAGTACTACGTTAACTTACGATAAAAAAAAGGTGGGATCACACGTCAATATCCCACTAAAAACAAGTGCAGTTTGTATCTGCCATGACATCCCAAAGCGGGTTATTCCAATAATCTGCATTGGCAATCCCCATCAATGGGGATTTGCAGACTTTTCTTTAACAAATTCCCGTTGACGTCTCATAGAGCTCATAATGGGGATTTATGGAAAGATCTGCCGTCTTAACGGGGTTAATGTTTCTCAAGAACTACAAAACAACCTTCGGTAAGTCCACTCCTTCCATCTTTCGCGAACCCACGCGTCCTCCGTACAGTTTTAACGGAACCTATCCAGTTCGCCCGCCATATCCAACTTGGCCTGCCGTCTTACTGTCTCAGGGTACAAGCACCCTTATTGCACAAGCTTTCAATCACAATCTTAATCATTTTAAGGGATATTGCTAATCCATTGCTTCATATGTTTGAAAAATTTGTCTGTCAACAACATAAATAACGCAATGAATGTTGTTGAACTGTCAAAATTAAAGTTACTGCTACTGTTTGTGTGTTACGCAATTACCCCGCTGTTCTGTGCTGTTTGCGCCTACAGTATGTCCGGCAAGCGGCAGACATATCTTTCCCAGTCCCATTTGAGTTTGTCAAGGAAATAGGATGGAATAAATAACCCCTTTAGCTTGTGGCTAAGTAATTAACAGACGCACGGGTCGATCGGTCAGGTTAAGCTACGATTTTCGCGGTTGGTCCGTGGATGGGAGACCATCTTCACATACCAAGACCCCTCCGTGCCTCGGAAATTGGTCCCGGCTGGCATTCGTGGATCTTTGACAGTCGTTAGGTATCTACGGGTCGTCAGTAGCCCGAAAGACTGACAACCAGTCTTACCAAGGGGTATATGTTATCCAGTAACAGAGTTGTGGAAGTCAGATAGGCAGTCGCTGCATGTAAAATACTGGTATTCAGCTGCATCCGGTTAGACTGTAAGCCGACCATAACATAGTTGGGAAAAGGCTAGGCAAATGATGAGGATGAATAAATAAAACAAAGTCATCCTACTTACAAATGTTTAATTTAGAGTTATTTATTTCACGACCATCCAGATTTACATAAGTATAAATAACTGGAACCTTAATTTTATCATTTACAAAATTTGCCGAAACTTACGTTACTTATATGAATCATTAATTTTCAGAAGAATCGCGTCGCAGAGATCAATTTAATATTAGATACTTACTTTAACAATTTCAACATTATTTTACTGGGATACCTCAATTTAAAACAGTTGAAAGTATTGAAAACCGAATTTTCCCTAGCGGTGATAATCTGTAAATATCTCACCGTGATAACAAAGTTAAAGTGTGGGTGAAGTGAGCTTGAAGTGAGGTTTCATTCCACCTGACACTTGGGATTGACTCTAGTGACAGCTCACTTCACCTAAGTGTTTACGATAAATTTTTTACATTTATGAAATAAGTTTTCTTTATCCATATTTTGTCGGCTAGTGAAAACACAGCTTTAAAAATATGATTTGAACAGTGACAATGAAAACACTGATTCATAAAAAATGTGATTTAGACAGTGCGAAAATTATGTCCACAACTAGTCATTGTCGAAGTTGACAAAGTACAACCGCCAGCACATCCAGCTACTACAATCTGTCAAATTTCTTCAATAGATTTTCAACTTTATCGCTACTCCACAAGGTTCAAGGTTGATTGGGAAAATTTGACAGTTTTACTAGATTGATGTGCTGGCGTCTGTACAATATAGCAGAAGAATCATGGCCGGTCTGAACACAAGCTCTCCGAACTCCCGAACATGTTCTCTCACTCACACTCGCCTCATGTCACCATTTTGTTCCTAAAAAGTGTTATTGCGCAGCCTTCTGCGCAAAGTTCGGGCCGGCCATATTTCATCGGCTGTATATTATACGTAAAATTTTAAGATAAAACTGATCATAAATAATTTAATATTTTACTACACCTAAAAGCCGATGAAAATGATATTTCTAGCATTCTAATCTACATTACAACAGTATTAATTAATTTAAATAAAGTGAATAAAAAAACATAGTCGTAGTGCAATGTTTATATGATATGCTTTGTCCTGTGCAAAAAACGATTAAAAACTTATTTCAATTTTAAAATGCGTATTGCGTTTTACATGAGGACAGGGACTTGAAACGTTACTCAAAATAACGTTACGCGTAGTTCCAGTACCGATAATTTGTACCGTTCTCCAGGATCGTAAACAAAATTAATTCCTTGGCTATAACGATACTGACAAACGGAACGAAATCTTAGACTGTTCACTAACAATATGATCAATATATCGTTACTAGTATTAGGATATAATAACGTTATTCATTTCGACATTCAACTTTGCCTGCTTCATGACATAAAAGATGTCGAAAAAGTATGAAGAATAACGTTACAAATGAATCTGTAAAGTTTCACCGATAAGCATATGTTACAGCGGTGCTATTCTGTAAAAATCTCACCGTGAAAATTTAGGTGAAGTGAGCGTGGAGTGAGCTGTCAATAGTGTCAATTCCTAGCAAAAACAAACTCACTTCACCTAAGTTTTCACCGTGAGATTTTTACAGAATCGACCGGCTGATACCTATAACGTTACTTATAATATTGTTCTACGAAAATTATATTCTATAACGTTTTTCTTTGTAACTTTATTGATATTTTTGGGTTTTAGTATCAGTAGTTTTGGTTTTACTTTCTGAACGTTATACGATAACATTAGTGGTAACGGAACGAAATTCATTTCGTTTTCAAGTCCCTGCATGAGAATACTAAATGTGTCTATTGTCGTCTAATACGTACAGGTACCAACTATATTTTACCCGATTGCTCCAAAAGGAGGGTAATGCTTTTTAGTTCTTATACTAAATCTACTAAACAAGTAATAAGACTTAGATCACGCACAACTAGCAGGCTACCACTAATATTATTTATCAGAATAGAATAGCAAAATAGATATTTTATATTAAAAATATATATTTGATGTCGCGAAATATATTATTTATTTACTAATTGACGGAAATAGAAGCGATGTCTGAGCGAACTTTGACTTGTACAGCCGTGGAGAGAATCCGTTCTTGACACCTGTCAGTGCGACAATAAATATCAAATTCGCAAAAGCCGTAGTCGTTTGTATGAAACTGACAGGTGTCGGCATTGTCCACTGTCGCGTGCCATCGACGCGACGAAGAAGAACCGACTTCAAAGAGGAGGTTCATTTAAGTATTTCAATCATTTACACAAAAATGTCTTGGTGTCGACATCTGTGCCTCATTTAAAAGCCTACTTTTTGTAATTTTAGATAGGTACCTAGTTTCGAAAACACAATTACCTACCTACACCTACCTACAATATTTGAACTACGTCAACAGTTTGGCAATTTTTAAAATTTAGAAATCTGTTCCGTGAAAATATTACAAAGTCATCTACTAGAATTTGAAACGATTCTAACATTTTTTTAATATTCTATTTTGAACTTTTTTGGCGAATTATATTATAAAAATATTCTCCTCGACACTAAATTAGTTTAAATTAGTAATAGTTATTTTAAATATTTAAGTCATAATATTTAGGTACAGGTAAACCAGAAAAATTATGCGCTTCAGTAATCTTCGTGTTAGGTACTGAATTAGCACGAACGTCGCGCCACAGAGTGACTCACTACGTTTTTTATCCCCGTGCTTTGTAGTGTAGTGCCAACATGTATTGCAAGTTTGTATGAAATTTTCTCTCTGTCGGGATCAAAGAGTAAAGTAACTAAGTATAGGTCGGGATACCTACACCGGTCGCAGATTGTCATGTCATTCAAGTTTATGGAATTGCATCATAGATTGGTCATTTCATAATTTTGTAAGCATGGTAATACAAAATAGGCAAGTACTACCATTGTTGTCACAACTCTATATCTTTTGATCTCAACATCGCGCGTTCGTATTTCAGAAGATTGACGATGATTCCCGAACCGCATACTTGTGTTTGAAAAGCTGTACATTGTGTTATTTTGCAATACAGGCAATGAGCAAGCAGAAGACAGCATTAATGTGTAAACGTCACAAAAGTGTTGTTCATAATCTTAATGCCTTTTAAATATACCTATTATGTATATTATTTGACTCTCAAGCTCATATAACACGCTCAAGCGAAGCACAGCTTTCAATACAACTAATCTGTACAAATTGGAATTACAGAAGTTTAATTTTAGCTTGGGTGCCGGTGGCTATATTCAGTGATTTATGCAATTTAAAAATAATAATTGTTTTAATATAACCAATTTTAAAATTTGGAAATAAATTTATTATTATGTATCCAATAAAAACACATTTGTCTCTCAGGCCCCGAATGGTACTCTTAGGTATTCCACCAAATAATGTACCGTCTCCGGTAAGCATATATTTCTTTGACGACAACCTATCAACGAGAGCGTAGCAAAAGGACAGTTTCAACAACAGCAATTCAAATTTTCGTTGTACAGACGCCAGCACATCAAGCTGCTACAATCTGTCAAATTTCTTTAATAGATTTTCAACTTTATCGCTAAAGCATAAGGCTTAAAGTTGATTGGGGAAATTTGACAGATTCGGGTAGCTTCATGTGCTGGCGTCTGTACATCTATATCTTAGTCACAAAAATGCTACGCTCATGAGCGACAAATGCAGGAACGCTTCTATTTAAAATTTTGGAACTATAAGTCTCTTACCAAACTAACCGATATTTAGCAATCTTAAAACAACAACATTACATTACACATTCAAATTTTCTTGTCAGGAAGCGAAGCTGTTCAGGCTGCATTTTCCTTCTAAAATCCACTCTGACTTTCGATACTGTCAAATAATAACCAGCATTTTTTACTAGCACTACTATTGATCTACATTTTCCGTTCGATAATTACCAGCTATTTTACATGAAACTCACTACAATTATTAAACAGTAGTTTGTTTATTGACTCCCCATACATTTCTATTTTGGCACAGACAACATACACAAACATATTATACAACTACCTTTATAGAGCACACTATGTGACTGCGAAAGCATACACAAACATATTATACAACTACCTTTATAGAGCACACTATGTGACTGCGAAAGCTCGGCACCTAGATGCAACAACAATTTTGTTCAAAGTTTCGCACACTTGGCGTCGAGTTCCAGAGACGCAACGGCAGGCTAGGGAGTCGCACGCTCTCTCTACTCGTCGCAGCGTCTACACGTCGGTGCACGCGGACCCGATGACAGTCGCATGCGATAGGTCAGCCTCTTGCAGTGGTGCCAACTTTGGGGTTTTCCCCCTAAATTTAGGGGGAAGAAGTCTTAAAAGGGTTATTTTTAGGGACAGGTTTTTTTTGGGGTTATTTTTAGGGGCTAAAAGTTTGCTGTGGCGTTATTGACACTACCCGTATCCAACGCCTCCGTGGAGCGTACCTTTTCTGTTTATGCCATTATTTAAAAATACTTAGGAATCGTTTATCCCTGAATATGCTTCAGAGCATAATGATGATAAGATTTTACCTGATCAGAGAATATGGGTATTGCGTTAAGTTTGAACCTACGGCAAATATGTATGTTATAAGCCTTTAGCGTATGAATGTATGATTTCAAAAATACATCGACCTTGAACAGTAGCACCGCTGGCGATGATGATGATGCCGTTCTGGAACTGATCAAATTACAATTTAGTACTAACTAAATTGTAATTTGATTTAGAGTTTAGCAATAGGTATTTAGGTACCTAGTCTTTTTTTTTACAAACTATGTACCTATGCGTTTTATTTTGTGAGTTACGAACGACTTAGGGAGTTGGGCACTGTATCAAAGAAATTTACCTTATGTAAACCTATACTTAGGGTTTTTTTAGGGGGACTTTTAAAAAATCTTGGGGGCAAATTTTGTTATGGGTTGGTAACACTGGCCTCTTGTAGAGTCGTCGCAGTCGCATGTCGCATAGTGTGCGAAGTGGTTTAAGCGGGGCTGCATTTATTATAAGAAACGGTGAAATTAATAATTATAATGTCGTACAGAAAGTAAACATCACATATTTCAAGATAGTGCTCTAGCAGAAAAAACCATACAAAATACGCTAAGTAATATAATAAGAAACTATTTAATAGATAATCACAGGTATTTCATTCAAAACTCGGAAAAAAAATATAAAAAAACAAATTTGAATAAAGAAAAAAGTGCGTGCAGCACCATACACGTGTGAGAAATGAAACTTCTTAAAAAATAAAGAATAAGAGAGATTTAGTGTCAGAGATAGAGTTGTATCTTTCTTCTCTTTCATGGAACAAATGACGCGTCCTTGAAATTTCAAGGGTTATTCCGTTTACCACCTACGCGGAAACGCATGTCCGAAAATACACCCTAGACCTAGTCGGATAAACGGAATTCATAGGCTAAGAGCTAGCTAAGAGCTAGCTAGCTACATCCGATCCGAATCCGAATTAAAGATCCGACTGCAATCCGAATTAGAAATGTTCTAAATTCTGACGGATAGAGTTCGGATCTAGTGCGCAACCCCTCATACAAATAGTACTATGTCCATAGATATAGATACACCTAGATAACGCAAGAGCAACTACTTCGCGTGCCAAAAATCGCAACAGCTTACGATAAAGAATCATAAGCCGCCACTTTCGCGCTCAGTCCTGTGTACTGTTGGCTGGGTAAGCGTGAGCGAGAGCGCGAGCTTTTGACGTCATACTAGGTAGTCAAAAAATGGCACGCTTGGTTTTCATACAGTTCATGATACTTGCGTTATCTAGGTCTATCTATATCTGTGACTATGTCACTTTGGACATTTCTCGGATTCGGATCGGGCGTAGTGCGAAACCGCCCTTAGGCTGAATTCTCGGACTTGCGTTACCTTATGGGAAATTTTTTGGGACAAATAAACGGAATAACCGAAATTCACTCGCAATAAATTCTCGTCACTTTAGAAGTTTCACTTCAAAAACGAATTTCTAACTAAAAATAAAAAAGGAAAAAGCCAATCAAAATAAAACAAAAAGGATTAGGTAATTTATGTTTATTTTATATTTTGATGTATTTCTAAGGATTTCTGTATAAATCAGGCAAAAACCGCTGTTTAATATCACAACACGCAGCGGTTAGGAACGGACGCCCCGCCATAGCCTCTTCTATTTATTAGGTACTTCCTATGTTCGAATCATTAAAGTTATATATTTATAAATATACCATTCGTTTCGTGAACAGTTGTCCGTGACAAATTATGCTCGTGAACGTATTCCATTTTGTTAAACATTTTTCTTCACTGTTTTAATTTTAAGGCTTCCGTACCCAGGT